>OY728162.1:561491154-562116154 GCA_963277665.1 Viscum album
ATCAATAAATTAAAATAAATAAATATAATAGATACATGAAAAAAAAATTCTTTAAGACTGGATCTTATTACCAAAAAGAGTATCTCAATTCAATGATTGATGTTTGATGCCATGAAATTGAAAAATATGAGTGAGAGAACATGGGTTCAAATGGAATGACATAAAAAATAAAGGAGAACCCTGAAGGTTTAATTTTAGTGGGAATGGTATAAAGTAGGGATGGAAATAAACAATGGACCATTATTAATAGATATTTTCACTAGTATCTACTATTTTAATGTAAAATTCCTTGGGTACCCAATGTTGCAAACCAGACAACCTACACAACCTGAATCCCACTGGATGCATAGTACATTACCATAAGGAGCATAATCCCTAGGTTTATCTCACCTTATTCCCATTAATCCTCCATTCCCATCCTGAAACGCTTTAATTATCTATCTAACACATAATACAGTTACAATTAAATAACATGTCCGAAAATTAATGAAAAAATATCACTTATAATAGTTGAGGAATATCCAACATACTTGATAATATTTAAACAAATTCCTATGGGAACCAGTTTAGCTATAGTTTATACATCTTACCCACCCACATCTAAGTTTTATATTAGATAATCCCATGACAAAGGTTTAAAAAATACCTATATGGTAGGTTTGGATGATCCCATAAAATTTTAGAATCATGTGATTATTCACATAAAACCCACATCCAATATGAAAAATTATCATGTCTTCGCCACACCACAGTGAATCTTTATGTGACATACTCACTTAAAAAACCTAAAAACATTAGAATACTTAAGGAAAACTCAAAAAATACATGAATAGAAACCATCACACCCATATCATATAAATACAAAAGTATTTCAAACTAACATTAAGTAGGGTAAATACCATGAAACAAATATTGGGATGAAAATATTCCTCCATTATTATTTGGATTTTAGGAAACATGTAATTTATTTACATAATGTATCTATACATTTGGTGCGTAGAGATAATAAATCATATCTTGGACTCTTTGAATCTACCTCAAAATGAAGCTGGATTGGACATGATATTGGTAAGGTATCATAGGACATGGTTAATACCAATCATCGGGATGATATTGTAATTTATAAGGGAGGGGTAGTTGATCGACTTTCTATCACACCTAAAGATTAAGTGTCACTTATAATCCTTATTGTTGGTGATAAAAAGACTATGGATCCAATACCTAATAACTTGGAGGTTACTCATGTTCTAAATTTACAAAACAAATATGTATTGATGACCCAAAAGGATGGTAATGACAGTTTTTCTAAAATAAAATTATCTAGTCATCAACATGAGAGTAAAATTGGTTAACCACAAATATTTTCATTCTATTTTTATAATGGAAAATGTGTTCAACTTTTTTGGGTGAATTTTTAAGTAACTTACAATGGTTGTACAATCAATATCTTATAACATTATTATTGTGAAAATAATTGGATATTTTTATAATATAATGACATCATTCTCATAAATTTTTATATAAAATCCTTCAAGACATAATCCATTTTTGAAAGTTTGAGCATAAATTAGTTTTATGTGTTTGTTATTACGATCCACAAAACAATATTATAATCTCCGTGAGAAATCCCTCAATCATTTTTATATTGAATAATAATTCATTACACTAGGGAACTAAAATAAATAAACATTTAGATTAATGAAATCAAGTAAAAAATACTATGAAACATGGAATTAAAGAAAATAATGATGTATCATTCAAGTAAGATGTAACAACCTTTATTGAATGGCATGGAAAATGTGTTTATATATGGGAAAATGCATGAGTGAAGCATGATTTTAACCCTAATACCCCTTAATTGCCTCATATAAATAAATTATGAGTCCTCTCTAATCCAATATTGTGGGAACCTTGAATCAAATTGAATGATCCAAATAGGCCCCAGCCATTACATTAAGGTTCACTTGTTCATATTATGTTTTTAGAATCACATGAACTTTTACTTAAAATATAGTCAGTGATGATATAAAATCATGAAATAATAATTGAATGGTAATGAAATTAAATTTTTCTCCTAAATAGTAGAATATATGGAATGAATATTTTATCAAACTATCACTGATTTAGAAATATATAAATCCAATCCCATGAAAAAATTATCCTCATCCCTAAAGCACCTTACAAAACCATGACTAAAACGGACAACAATTAGATCCCAAAGACCATTACCATAAAAAATAATCAAATATAACTCCCAAAATAGGGTAAGGGATTGTATGGGTCACACACACCATAACAAAAACTGGAAAACCAAAATGAAAAGATTATATTATGTTAATAAAGTATAAGGAATGATAATAATAGTATACTATGTGTAAAATTGAGAGGAGATTCAGCCCATTCCATGGTTGGAGGAGGATGGAGGTGTACTATTGGGGTTCCTCCGAGATGTGTTGTCTGATGAAAATAGAAATGGGAGGTGGTGGAGGGATGTAGGGGAGAATGAGAGTAGGTAAATTTAAAAACTAAAAATAAATAATACTAATAATAAATACACTTTATTAAAAGAAAATGAAATTAATCGAGTCATTAATGACAATGAAAGACATAGTAATGGTGATCAGGTCACTAAGACTTGGGAATTTTAATTTACATAAGATAGTGTCATAATATTGGTATAATTTAAAAATATATCATGATGTATAATATGTTTATATATCATTTATTTATAATTAAAATATATTGAATGATTTTTTAAATTTATTAACATTATAAAAAATTATATTATATACAAATAATAAAATTATAAATGCATGGATTTCTTTTTTCAATTTTTACTACATTTAATATTATTCAAGTGTCCCAAAATTATAATTATTTATCATCAATTGTATATCATATATCAATATATATTATATATTACAAACAAATAAGGTTTTAATTAGAACATATTATTATAAAATTTTATTAATATATTCATAATTTATAACATTTATTGAAATATATATATATATATATATATATTCATTTATTTGGAAAATTTTATTTTTATTAGATAATTTGTTGCAAATTTTTTTTATAATTGTAAAAACTTGGTTGGTAAGAAAAATTAATAGTAATATATTCATTTCTTGGTATAAAAATTCTTGTATTGGTATGATAAATTAATCGATTAAATAGTTGGTAAAATATTTTTTGGTGTTAACTGATAAATATAAATAAATATATCTTTTTTTAAAAACATGTGTTGGTACTTAAAATCAATACCAATTAAATTTAATATCCTTTTTAATTTATCTTTTTTTTAAAAAATATATCATCTGTTAATAAATTTCAGTTGGTATAAGACATTTTTTATAGTTGTTATTATTTTATTCGTCTTGTGTGTTCTATTTTGTTTTGTCTTTACTAATTATTTATAGTATTATGGGTGATAAATTTTTACCAATGAACATTCATTGATCCTAAACACAAATTTTTAGCATGTGAGGATTGATAATGACCTTCAGGCCCCATGAAGAAATGATTTATGAGACAGATGATATGGAACTTGTAACGCCCCAACCCTAGTTACCCAGAGTTGGTGCATTATGTTAATACATTGGCATGATCACAAGAAAGATCAAATCTCGAAAGACCGATTGGTTTAGTAGCATTGGAAATACTAGATACATTCATAATGTTTTATATTAAATCATTGAGTGAAAAACTACTACAACAACATAGTTTCAATATTACACACTCATATCCCCACATAAAATCCCTGAAAGTCATTCACAACATACTTCTTCACATCATGGGAAAAATAAAACATAGAAAATGGGTGAGCTCAAATGCCCAGTAAGGATAACAATATAGCAGAAACTTTCAAAATTAAGCATAAACATTTAAGGCAATGTATAACAAAAACAAAATCCTTTTAAACTTGAACATCAACATAGTAT
Organism: Viscum album; assembly: GCA_963277665.1. Taxonomy (NCBI): domain Eukaryota; kingdom Viridiplantae; phylum Streptophyta; class Magnoliopsida; order Santalales; family Viscaceae; genus Viscum; species Viscum album. The sequence continues at coordinate 561,495,099 of OY728162.1, forward strand.
GTAAAAAGTAAAATTAAATAATGCCATTTACTTATTCACATGGATATTCTACTAATCGAATAATCACATCCAATATCAATAACCACTTTCATAATGATGGAATGCATAATGCCAAACTATTATAACCACATTGCCAAGGCCTCGTGCCAAGACTACACAAAAGTTTTTGTCAAGGCCTTGTGCCAAGACACTAGTTTGTCTCATTAGACCTACCGATGCATCGAGGAGCTATAGCGGGCTCCACCCGTCACATATTATGTCCAATGCATTCCCATATGAAAAGGTTTAAACCTAACATAAACATTCGTATTAAAACTAGCATACGAAATGTCAATACTTTCATCATAAACTATGAATGGTATAAAAATAGCACATTTACAGTCAAACATATCACAAAACCTTAAATACAATATAGAAGTTTTATATCATAATAAATCAACTAAAAATAAGCTTAAAATCCATCAATGGATGTTGACTTAGATGAAATCAAAACTCTTTTTAGAGAAATATCTCTTTCTATTTTTGAAATCATTTAAGAGTCATATATTTATAAAATAAAACATTTTCTTTGAAAATATTCTTATAATATTGTAAGGGAAGCTTCGACAATTTTATAATGGTGGAAAATAACCGCACCCGCCGTATAAGTTAAAAAAAACATTCTTACCTTAATTTTGTCGAAAAGGTTAAAAAGCACCTTGTTTGGAAAACGACGGAAAAATTCCTTTATAAACCTCTTATAAAAAGTCAAACAAGAGTATAAATTATTAACCCATATTATGGTAAATAGTAAAAATGTTTTGAAATACATTTTTAAGAAACATGGATGTGGATGATAAAGAGATCCCAGTAGATTATTACATATAAACAACCTCGGATAATGAAGAGATTGTGAAATAACACTTACCTTGAACATTTCCTTGGTTGAGGGTAGGTTAACCTCCTATATTACGGTGAAATAATTGTTATTAAATTATACAAGAGTCATATATATTAATATTATATCATATATGATCATTTAACATTGATTTGTTAATAATATATTAGAATTGTCGTCGTTTCGGGTGTTAACTTACTCATTTTCTTTTATATGTTTTGTTACATAAGCCATGTTTATTATGGATAGGTTGTATCTTATTCATATACATAATGATATCATGTCCTTAAAAATTATTTTTAAATCATCAAATGATAATTATACTTGAATGGATACGATGGAGAATGAATCTCATCACGTTCGTGGAGACGGTAGTTCGTACGTACGCACGAGCGAAAATATCATTCTTTTGATATTAAAATAATATATAATTGGATGGTATATAATATATAAAGAATCATTATCATGTTATATTTATTATTTACATGAGTTACACATCATTATTATACCCATACAAATAATAATATATTGAATAACAATTACACCACGACGTGGAGACGGTAAGTCGTACGTACGCACGTATGGTGACATGTTATTCAAAGGGTGGATATAATACTGAATATGGTTGTACCATATTTATAATAACATCACAGTATATATATATGATACTGGAGTTATTATTTTAGAATGGTAATAACAAAGGAAGAAGAAGTGGAAGAAGAATGGAACTTGGAAAAGGGTGGTGAAATCTTTACCTCTTCTTCGGGTTTTTCCTTTTGATTTGATCAAACGGGATCCTTAGGTTGGCTTTATAATCAATCTAAGGTCATTAATTTGTAGTGAGGGAAGTTGGGAGAGTATTTGGGCAGAGTTTGGCCGAACTAAAAGGCTTTGAAGGTGTGAAGAAAAGAGAAGGAGGAGTGCCCTTTTATAAGAGGGGTGAGGGGCACCTCTGGAAAAGCTAGAAATATTAATTTATAATAAATTCATATTCGGTTTCTAATGGCTCCAAAGTTAATTATTCAAAGTTTAAGGTTGGGATAGGTCGAAAAAAATTCAACCAATAGATTTTTTATAGGTTTGGGTACTTATATTAACCTTATCTTTAAGTATTAACTTTATGTTAATTATTTTCACTTTTACAATGTCTCATTGTATTTTTATATTATATGTTTAATAAACATAGAATATACATCCAAGAGACCCCCAAGTGGTCCATTTATGAGACACCTATAGTTATATAAGTCTCTTGGCCGAACCTTAGATATTTAGAAATTTAATACCAATTAATAATATAATATTTGTTTTAAAAACACTTTTATGTCAATTTTGACACTATTCAATAGTTGGTTTTTGTGAAACTCATAACAGATTGATTACTTCAAACACAGTCCATTAAATAAATCCTAATATATCATATTATCCTAGAAAATTAGTCTAATTCTTTAAAAGTTTCATTTTATATTTATTTCGGTATTTATAATATCAATTATTTTAATTTTTCACTATTATAGTAATTACTGCATCATCATTGTGTCACAACTAAATTAAATTATTTAATGTCTAAAAATTATAAATAAAATATCATTATGTATGAAATAGTTTTATATTTCTAATGAATATTTATAATCTAAAATAAAACATATATAACCCTATGTAAAATGTTTTTTTCTAAAATATATATGCTTGTGTCATTTTTGTATTCATTTTAACTTAATTAAAATAAAGTGTCCCTATCACCTACAAGTGGCTCCATGAGGTCCCAAAATTGACCCAAAGATTCCCATGGTCGAACATGTATCCACCAATAAGGTTAGGACACGTTTTAGGGTAATTTAGTATTATTATAATATTATATTTTAACCCTTATTTACCGGATTTACCCTTAACCATGGTAACTAATATATTTACCGCAGTAACTATTCAAAATGTCTAAAAATAAAAGTTACCTATTTACACAATTTGAACATCCTGATTCCAAATTTGGAATCCATTTTTCCAAATTCAAAATACAGAAGTGTTAGAAATTAATTTAAAATTAATTCCCGTTGTTAAAACAAAAAGCGTGTTTTTAAGATATAATAACTACCAAAAGATTGACTATTGTTTATGTCCGGTTTAATTGTAAAATTACTTCCAACGACCAACATTATATTAAATGGTAAAAATATATTCTAAATATACTTTAAAACACCTCAAATTTATAATTTATCAATATTAATTATTTTGATTAAAAAAGTTGTTTTTAATTAAAATTTAGTAATTTTCACTATTCATCAAAAATGAAAGTTATACGAAAAGTACCAAAATTTTACCTTAGGCTTATTTTGATATTCCAAACCCAAAAATGAAGTTCATTTTGAAATATAAAATATATATAATTTCAAAAAGTATGTATTACTATTCATAACGGCTAGTTTGATTGGTTATGGTTTGTTAGAACTCCGTGTTGCGTACAACACATGCTATCACATTATTCAAAGGAATGGGTACTGTGGAAGCTTGGGATGTTTCATTTTAAATTTTTGATGTCCCTATTTAGTCAAAAAGATTAAAATATTGTATTTAAAAAGGGTTCAATATTAAATGTTGATAAAAGTGCAATACTAAAAATGAATTTGTTCTTGCATTATGTTTAAGAAACTCATAATATGGATTCCAAAATTATGAGGATTATATAAAGTTTAAAATTTATTTAATACTATTCATAAACTCTTTTGAACGGATTGTTTGGTAAGTCATGGTGCGCTTGAACTCGGTGTTGCGTGTAGTGCAAGTTATTGAATTATTTTGAAGAAATAACACACTATGAAATCTTGGGGTGTTACATTCTCCCCTCCTTCAATAAATTGCGCCCTCTCAATTTGAAATTGTTCTTCAAAAATAAAAGGTTGAAAATAGAAAATATATTTGTGGGAAAATCCACATTTGAAATTGGGTTACAAAAATTTAGTCTTAATATGAGGAAAAGAGAAATGAAGGGGTCACCACCAAATTATGATCTCGATTAAGAGAACATTGGTGGCAATTAGTGACAAATAGTTGGAGGAAAAACGTAAATATTTATAGGTAGTGATTGAGGACATCAATCACAAACTTGTGTAAAATTGAGGTCCTTAAATTCATCAATCTATTATAATTTTAAATACCATCGGTTCAACAAAACATAGGGTATTAGGATAACACATTTTTGGCATTTCAAAATATCTTAGTTGAAATCCCACATCGAAAAATGAATTAATGAGGCCTCTATTTAAAATAAAGAGTGGAAAGTATGAAGATTACCAAAAGTAACACATACTAGGGTTCCATGTAGGAAAATATGGATATGGAAGTGAAATCTAACCATCAATTATCTGATGGAGAGTGGAAGAGAACATGGCTATTAAAAGGCCAACAATCCCAAATCCATAAATTAGTGATGATTTAAGGTAACATCAAGGAAAAAAATTGTGTTCTATGTTCCTTATCTTAATGTTGAGGAATTTGTTTATAAGATTGGATAAGATCATAAGGATATATACTTACTTTATAATTAGAGTTTTATCCATTAATAAATTTCTACCACAAACTTATCTTTCACTCTAAAAGGTAACAGAACATAACAAAAATCTATTTATACTATTCGTATAGGGTTCCAAAATGAACGAATTTATAATTCATCTACCAGATCTTTAAAAAAAACTAAATTATTTAATCCAAGACATCTCGTGGGCCAGTGGAAGGTGATAAACCCTTGTCGCCCTATGGTTGCGGGTTCAAGTCTCGCGGCCTTGCCGGTCGTGACGGGTTGCCGCCCGACCTCCGGGTTGTCCTTTTATGGAAATCCAAAATTAATCTCAAACTAGAATTTATCCAAAATACTTTTGTCCAAACTCACAGTCCAACATTTATAAGGAAGGTAAACATAATGTTGTTCCTTTTTACCCCATAATAGCATATGAATACCTTCATCATGTATTCTTTTAAGACACTGAAACATCCTGAATTACCATAATCTTTATTGATTACATTCATGCTCCCTTATTCCATATAGAATGCTATATATACTTCATCCATCCAAAAATGTTGTAAACTCAAAAAATTATGGATTATACAAATCTTTAATCTGTTTCAAAATATTAAAGAATATCCAATATAGTTTATCCAAATAAATCATGTATTATTCTAAAATCACTACCTCGGTATCAGAACCATATTATGGTTTATCATTCTCTTAACCATATATTTTCCAGAAATTTAACCTGCTATTGAGTCACTTTTCTTTGTTCAACACAATCTCAAGTCCTTAATGAAATAGTACTGCAGTACAATCCTTATATACTCCATAATTATTATAACAAGTACATTGTTGATACAACACTCAAATGACATAATCAACATAAGAACTATAATTATTCTTCTTCATATGTGGTAGTATCATAACTTGATTATTATACAATAGCATCATATGTGGCATAGTCTGATGACTGGGACATAGGTTCACGTAGTGTCCAAACTCCTTGTAAATGATGCATTGTACATTTCAAACCATTTTCTTACCCTTGCAGTCACGTACTTTGTGCCCTTTTCCTCCACACTTATAACAAACACTGATTCCTTTCAGGAAAGTTCCAGGGTGTTTCTTTCCACAGTTATAACATATGGGAAAATTTTTCTTTTCCCTCTTCCCTTTATCGATCATTCTCTCTTCCATCCATTTCTTCTCTTGCTTCCCTTCAAAGCCATAGGATTAAGTAAACTCTTTACTTATCTTATCAACACATGATATTATTTCTTCATATGATGATAATATATGCGAGACTATTTCTCTTATAAATTCTATCTTAAGACCATGAAATATATGATTCTTATTTCTCTTTGTATCATGTGCATTTCTAGAGTTCTCATTCCTTCTACTGGGAGACATTTCTAAACAATGGTATAAACTAGATCAGTTTATGAATAAAAATACATAATCCCATACTTATAAAACACTTAACAGAAATTGAACTATTTATGGATATAATCCATAATCATAAGAATGTTTTCTTTGAGAAAGTATATACTCACAAACCCTTCATAATGATTTGTAAAGAAAATGAGAGTTATCCTAAGCATATCCCCCAGGAGTGTCGTAACCAAGTGTGCGGCAAGGCCCATTGTCGTGCACCTGTTCCCGTTCGAGTCTAGCTCAAAGCAGTGTTTTCAGGTTTTACCCCTAGGTACATCTGTGCCAGAGCCGCCTCTACCTGTTCGTATTCAGACATGGATGTATTGTTCGGAAAACTCCCAAAAGCTCTATAATACCAAAATTCTAGGAAGTTCTTCAATACTAATCCTCAATGTTCATCTTAGGTCTACGTGCTCTAATCAGAGTTTATCTAAATCTAGCTTTTAAGGTTTGTACTAAACATCCTATGATACCAACTATAACGCCCCGACCCAAGTTACCCAGTGTCAGTGAATTATTTTAATACATTGGCATGATCAAAAGAAAGATAAAATCTCAAAAGGCCGATTGGTTTAGTAGCCTTGGAAATACTAGATATATTCATAAAGTTTTACATTACATCATAAAGTAAAAAACTACTACAACAACATAATTTCCATATTCCACACTCATATCCCCACATAAAATCCCTCCAGGCCATTCACAACTTACTTCTTCACATCCTTGGAAAAATAAAACATAGAAAAGGGGTGAGCTCAAATGCCCAGTAAGGATAACAATATAGAGGAAACTTTCAAAAATAAGCATAAACATTTAAGGCAATGTATAACTAAAATGAAAGCCTTTTAAACTTGAACATCAACATAGTATGGAAAAAGTAAAATGAAATAATTCCATTTAGATATTCACATGGATATTCTACTAATCAAATAATCACATGAAATATTAATAACCACTTTCATAATGATGGAATGCATAATGCCAGACTATCATAACCACATAGCCAAGGCCTCGTGCCAAGACTACAAATAAAATTTTGTCAAGGCCTTGTGCCAAGACAATAGTTTGTCTCATGAGAGCTACCAATGCATCGAGGAGCTATAGTGGGCTCCACCCATCACATATTAAGTCCAATACATTCCCATATGAAAAGGTTTAAACATAACATAAACATTCGTATTAAAACTAGCATAAGAAATGTCAGTACTTTCATCATAAACTATGAATGGAATAAAAATAGCACATCCATAGTCAAACATATCACAAAACCTTCAATAAATTATATAAGTTTTGTATCATAATAAATCAACTACAAATAAGCATAAAATCTATCAAAGGATGTTGACATAGATGAAATCAAAACACTTTTTAGAGAAATATCTCTTTTTATTTTTGAAATCATTTAAGAGTCAAATATTTATAAAATAAAACATTTTCTTTGAAAATATTCTTATAATATTGTAAGGGAAGCTTCGACGATTTTATAACGGTGGAAAATAACTGCACCCGCTGTATAAGTTAAAAAACAATTATTACCTTATTTTTGTCGAAAAGATTAAAAAGCACCTTGTTTGGAAAACGACGGAAGGATTCCATCATAAACCTCTTATAAAAAGTCAAACAAGGGTATAAATGACTTTAACCCATATTCTGGTAAATAGTAAAATTGTTTCGAAATACATTTTTAAGAAACATGGATGTGGATGATAAAGAGATCCCAGTACATTATTACGTATAAACAACCTCGGATTATGAAGAGATTGTGAAATAACCCTTACCATGAAGTTTTATTTGGTTGAGGGTAGGTTAACCTCCTATATAATGATGAAATAATTGTTATTAAATTATACAAGAGTCATATATATTAATATGATATCATATATGATCTTTTAACATTGATTTGTTAATAATATCTTAGAATTATCGTCGTTTCGGGTGTTAACTTACTCGTTTTCTTTTATATGTTTTGTTACATAAGCCATGTTTTTTATGGATAGGTTGTATCTTACTCATATAAATAATTATATCAAGTACTTAAACATTAGTTTTAAATCATAAAATGATAATTATACTTGAATGGATACGATGGAGAATGAATCTCATCGGGTTCGTGGAGACGGTGGTCCGTACGTACGCACGAGCGACAATATCATTCTTTTGATATTAAAATAATATATAATTTGATTTTATATCATATATACAGAATCATTATCAGGTTATATTTATTATTTACATGAGTTACACATCATTATTATACTCATCCAAATAATAAAATATTGAATAACAATTACACCACGACGTGGAGACGGTAAGCCGTACGTACGCACGTATGGTGACATGTTATTAAAAGGGTGGATATAATACTGAATATGGTTGTACCATATTTATAATAACATCATGTTATATATTTGATTCTGGAGTTATTATTTTAGAATGGTAATAACAAAGGAAGAATATGTGGATGAAGAAAGGAACTTGGAAAAGGGTGGTGAAATCTTTACCTTTTCTTCTGGTTCTTCTTTTTGATTTTATCAAACGGGCTCCATAGGTTAGATTTCTAGTAAAAATTATGATTCTAGGTTGTAGTGAGGGAAGTTGGGAGAGTATTTGGGCAGAGTTTGTCCGAACAAAAAGGTTTTTAAGGTGTGAAGAAAATAGAAGGAGGAGTGCCCTTTTATAAGAGGGGTGAGGGGCACCTTTGGAAAAGCTAGAAATATTAATTTATAATAAATTCATATTCGGTTTCAAATGGCTCCAAAGTTGATTATTCAGAGGTTAAGGTTGGGATAGGTCGAAAACCATTCATCCAATAGAATTTAGACAGGTTTGGGTACTTATATTAACCTTACATTTAAGTATTAACACTAAGTTAATTAGTTTCACTTTTACAATGTCTCATTGTATTTTTATATTATATGGTTAATTAACATACCATATAAATCCAAGTGACCCCAAGTGGTCCATGAATTAGACACATATCATGATATAAGTCTCTTGGCGGATCCTTAGATTTTTAAGAATTTAATACCAATTAATTATATAATATTTGTTTTAAAAAACTCTTTTATGTCAATTTTGACACTATTCAATAATTGATTTTTGTGAAACTCATAACAGATTGATTACTTCTAAAAAAGTCCATCAAATCAATCCTAATATATCATATTATCCTAGAAAATTAGTTTAATTCATTAAAAGTTTCATATTATATTTATTTGGGTATTTATAATATCAATTAATTTAATTTTTCACTATTATAGTAATTACTGCATCATTATTGTGTCATAAATAAATTAAATTATATAATGTCTAAAAATTATAAATAAAATATAATTATGTAGGAAATAGTTTTATTTTTCTAATAAATATTTATAATCTAAAATCCAATATATATAACCCTATGTAAAAATGGTTTTTCTAAAAGATATATGCTTGTGTCATTTTTGTATTCATTTTAACTAAATTAAAATAAAGTGTCCCTATCACCTACAAGTGGCTCCATGAGGTCACAAAATTGACAAAAAGATGCCCATGGTCGGACATGTATCCACCAATAAGGTTATTACACGTTTTAGGATAATTTAGTATTATTATAATATTATTTTTTTAACCCTTATTTACCGGATTTACCCTTAACTATGGTAAATAAAATATTTACCGCAGTAACTATTCAAAATGTCTAAAAATAAAAGTAACCTATTTACACAATTTGAAAATCCTGATTCCAAATATGGAATCCATTTTTCCAAATTCAAAACTCAAAAGTGGCCGAAATTAATTTAAAATTAATTCCCGTTGTTAAAACAAAAAGCGGGTTTTTAAGAGATAATAATTTTGAAAAGATTGACTCTTGTTTATGTCCGGTTTAATTATAAAATTATGTCCAATGACAAATATTATATTAAATGGTAAAAATATATTCTAAATATACTTTAAAACCACTAAAATTAATAACTTATCAATACAAATTATTTTGATTAAAAAAGGGGTTTTTAATTAAAATTTAGTAATTTTTACTATTCATCAAAATATGAAAGTTATCCGAAGGGAACCAAAATTTCACCCTAGGATAATTTTGATATTACAAACCCAAAAATTAAGTCCATTTTGAAATATAAAATATATATAATTTCAAAAAGTAGGTATTACTATTCATTACGGCTAGTTTGATTGGTTATGGTGTGTTAGAACTCCGTGTTGCGTACAACACACGCTATCAGATTATTCAATGGAAATAGTACCGTGGAAGCTTGGGATGCTTCAATTTAAAATTTTGATGTCCCCATTTAGTCAAAAATTTTATAATATTGTATTTAAAAAGGGTTCACTATTAACAGTTGATAAAAGTTCAATACTGAAAATGAATTTGATCTTGCATTATGTCTAAGAAACTCATAATATGGATTAAAAAATTATAAGGATTATATAAAGTTTAAAATTTAGTTAATACTATTCATAACCTCTTTTGAACAGCTTTTTTGGTAAGTCATGGTGCGCATGAACTCAGTGTTGCGTGTAGTTCTAGTTATTGAATTATTTTGAAGAAATAACACACTATGAAATCTTGGGGTGTTACAGAACTGCAGGTTTGTTCATTAAAAATAGTCTCAAATCCTGGTTTCTTAGTTGGGATAGTTTTTTGTTTTACCTATTTTTATTTGCTGTGTTGGTATCATGGAGGTAAGGATTTTGACACTCAAAAGGTAGGCTTCGGGAAAATTTCACAACATATTTATCACCATAAATCACGAGTTCCCTTCGGTAGTGATGATCCCATAATTGATTATGGATTTATAGTTTATGTAGTTGTTAGAAAATGGATCGATTCTTATATTAGTGTCACTTTTATCCATAATGTAATAGTTTGAGAACCCATGGGGGATCATGTGTGATAATTTAGTATGGAAATTGAAATGGAAATCAATGTGTGAGGTTGGATTTTACATCCTAAAAACATATAATGATACCATGTTCTTGATTCCATGAATTTTTTAGGGAAAAATTCACAATTAAAATGTGTTCGTCAACAATGTAGAAAATTTGAGCATATTCTTCATCGAACATGGTTTTTCATCATAGAACCATTGATGCATGGATTTCATTATGTGTTAGGGTATTGGGAAGAGAGTAATGGTGGGAATTGTGATATGTTTTCATCATAATATTGATGTTTTGGGTTAATTATTTTGTTGTGACTCTCTTTATGTGAACTCATATAAGATGTCAAATCATTTTTAGTGTCCAAAAAAATTAATTTCAAAAGGAAATTTTTTTCTGTTTTTAATAAGGGTATAAAGACCATTTATAAAATTAGTTTACTTTCATGAAATGTTTTGAAAGCCTTAATTTTATTTTAAAAAATGGATATTATTTTATGTTTTATTTATTATGTCAATCAGGTACACATTAAATTTTTAATAAGTTAAATGAGTGTTGTTGTTTCAGTAAAATTGAATTTTGGGAGGTGGCTATATTATTTTATGGCATGTTAGTGAGTTCTAAAATTATATTTTGTGGATTTTTTGTGTTTTTACACATGAAATGCATTTAAAAATTTTAAATAAATTAAAATTTTGTTAATATATAATTTTTTTATTGTCAAAATTAAACTGTGTTTTTTTGTAAAAAATTGTTTGTTTTTTAAATCGATTTTTGGAAACATGATAAATAGAAAAAAATAAATAATGTGATTATGGTTTAAATTTATAAATGGTAATTGTATAAAATTTTGGGAAAGAATTATATATTTTAATGGTTTTGTGGTTTTCAAAATCTTTTTAGACACATTTTAAGGGGCCCGATGTTTTAAAAGTATTTTTCTTTATGTATGTAATGTATGTCTTTGGATTGTTTCAATTTTTTAGTTTTGGTATTTGTTTAATGTAGTTATGAATAAATTACTGGGATGAGCTCATATATAACATATTTCTATTTATGTTTTCAATAAAGGCCTATTGAAAAGATCGAGCATTGATCATTAGGTGATTTTCCTCTTTCTGGATTTAAAACACCATGTGCATGAAATGGGGTTGGATGTGTTTTTTCTTCTCATAGTAGTGTTATTGTAGTTATTAATGTTTTTTTGGATAATTTAATAATCATTGAAATTAGATATTCCATGTGTCTTTGGTTGTCATTCATGTTTTGATACTTAGACAAAAAAGGGTCATTTTTCTTGGATATTATTTTCTGAGATCTAATTTGGGGTGTTTTTTTCTGATCTTTGAGATGTTTGATGTTTATGAAGTATCCATAGTTTTATTTCTAATTTTGTTTCTTGTTTTTTATCTTTTTGGTGAATAAATATTTTTGGATTTATTCATGGGGTGTTTATATAAGTTGTGGATAAAAAAAATCTTGTCTGGTGTTTATTTTTAGTGCTTTTATGGTATCTCATTAAGAGTACTTGATATTTTGTTGTATTTTTGTCACCAATTTAATAATGATATTCATTTTTTACCAATAGTTTGTTAAACCATGGGATTATATATGCTTTTTGTTTTTGAAATGGAAAACCTAGGGTGTGTGCATGGATACCAGGGGTGTAGTTTTGTTTCTGGTTATACCAGGGATATCATTGATTATATTTTCCTAATTAAGTCATAGAAGAATGGTATTATTTAGTTTTGGGTTCAATATCCCTCCTATGTATCACATGGTTAATCAACCATGGTAGCACATGGTTCAACAAAAACTGTGATAATCCATGTGGAAACCATGTTGGACCATTGGTATGTAAGAGTGAGGGCACACAACTTGCGCACAGTTTGGTCAATAATGCGATAAGCATGGGAATAAAAAAATTTCTTGATTGTCCCACATGGGATGGTTGAAAAAAATCACTACCATTTAGGATTAATAAGTTTATCCTTGTTAGAGGGTTTTATCTATGAAGTGGTTTGCACATGGATGTCATTGGGTTTCTTAAATTATGTAGATACAAATTATGGTCTTCCTAGTAATTGAAAATTTGTGAATTTAACCAAATTCTATTTATGATTTTTTATCTTTGGAGACCCATCATTCCATCCTAACCATCATCTATCCCTTATTTGTGATATTATAGATTCTTACACTTCCTATATTCTATTTTCACGGTCTTCTTCCCGTATTCATGTTTATTCCTTTTCTGAAAAACAAATTATCTATTGTTGTCCTCTTTGATTTGTCTACCTATGTTCTGCCTTATAATTTATCCCCATACCATAAACCCTTCAGAAATCATGTATAAAATTTATTTGTTAAGTAGTCTGATTCTTAATGGTATTGGATGTTAGAGTATGTATAGGGAACTATAATACTTTTTTGAGTTTTTAACATCATTGGTGATGAATTATAACATATCATCTTTTAATAAAGTTACTTATTTATTTTTGGAAACTTTTTATTACATGTATAAAATTTATTGATTCTTTAAGATCATATTATAATTCACGTTGTGTATATATGTGTAACATCCTGTTACCCACTATCAGATATTTATCTTATCCCTTTTCATTTACCTCTTTATTTGGGTGTGTTTTGAGACTTTTGGGGTGCAGATGAGCCTTTATTGGGTAAAATAACATAATTTTATGGGATGTGATCTTTTTTAAATTAATGGGGTCTAGTTTTAAATAACGTTAAGTTTTGTATGGGTTCTGGAGAAGAATGTGAATGTTGGAATTAGTTTGGGTTTTTGGTATAGAATCTAGGCCATTCACTATCTATAAAAGAATTATATTTAATGCAATGAATACAAATGGTGTATTTGTCTATGGGAAGATATTGTGAGTTGGATTTAGGGAGTTAAGGTTTTACACATCATTTAAAGGTTTCATGTTCTATAATGACCAAAAAACATATTTTTAACTCAATGATATCTATGTGTTATTTTTTTGTTTCATTGATTCCATGGAGTGAAAATAAAATTCACACCATGTAATTATTCGGAATGTTTATTTTTATGTTCATCTACGCTGATTTGTTTTTCATTCAGATGATGGAATTTCTCTCTCAAATGAGGATCTATACAAGAATTTTTTAGATACATCTTCTCATTTTGGATCAGTTCATTCCACGATTGATCTCCATTACGATTTTAGTGTGTTTCTACAAGTGATTTATCCTTCTACTTATTCATTTTCAATGATTGTGGAAGAATCATGTGTTTCATATCTTGATACATTGATTTATGACTATAATTGTATTCATCATTGCTAGATTTCTCTATGATATTTCTTTAGAATATTATCATTATGTTGGTTTTGGTGTGGCATGAGAGGTCCTAAAGTGATGTTGTGATTTGTATCCCCTGTTGAACACTTTTATTTGGATTGAATGTGAGATATTAGGATTAATTATAGGGCCTTTGTTGTTGTAATTGCATTCTTCCTTATTGGTAGATCCCATTGCGGGCATGTGTGACCCACACATGTAGTATGTGGTTCCATATCTAGCCTACTTTTGTTGGATTTATTTCTCTGGATTTGATAAATTGGATTATAAATGAAATGTAGTGATTGGTTTATTGATAATAGTGTGTGGAATGAGTTTTTGAGAAAATATTTTTCTCCCATTGTTTTTATAAAAGAAAATTAATTTTTATAGAATTGTGAAATATTTGTGATGTTTTATTCAATGTATGTTTTCAATATAATGGTATTAATAAATTGATTTTTAAAATAGAACACATGGGCAGACTTGGGTATTTAGTTTTAAGGTGTATTAATAGGCACCATCCATCTATCAAAGGTTTCACCCATGGGGTGTTCATCTAATCTTTAAGCATGTTGTTCTAGGGAATTATTAGAGTATTTTTGGGTTTGGCTCTCTTTGGTTTTCCTATGTTGTCTATATTTGATTCATATATCTAGACCCTTGATTTGTTTTATATTCAATGATTTGGTATTAATTTCCTAGATTACCCAACCTATATTGATCCTTAGCCTGATGTAACCTATGATTTTGTCTTTTAATATTTTAGAATATACCGCTAGGGATATGATATAATATGTTATATATATTTTTTATTTTACTTCATTGATGTGTATGAAATTATTTTCACCATATTACCTAGCTTATTTTGTAATGTGGAAAGGGGAAATTAAATGTTTTTCCATGAAATTGATTTAAAAATTGTTATACTGTATAACATCAATTATTTTAAAAAAGTTAAAAATCATCAGATTGTTGTATGTTGAATTTTTATAGAAATCATGAATGTGATACTACTAATACTATTATCATGCACCCAGTTCAACCCCTTCAGTGGTGCGCACACCTTTATTATTATTTTGATACTTTTAAAGGAATGTAGTTATAGTGCGAAAATGAGTTAATAGTAATCTTGTTCATGATAGTTAGGGTGATATATTTTTATTTTTCCCACTTTATAAAATTGATTTTCTATTTTTTTTTACATACCATTTTTGTTGGAAATATATCTTGGAAATTATTTAGATATTTTTTATTTGAATCACTTGAACCATTTCCTTTCAGTTTTTTCATATAATTATTTCTCTTTCTTTTGTTTCTTCAATAATGTGAATAAATATTTCGTGTTACCTACTTCAGTTTTTGAGAAATCATTCTCACTAGTTATAGATGATGTCACGGCAGTAGCTTCTTGCCCATGAGGATTTTGAATTCCCTTTAGGTATGTGATGGATTGGTTTGGGTAAAAACATTAGAGCGAATCCATATTGGTTTCACCATATTTTGGTACCAAAGTGTTTGATTTTCCGTCAAGATTCCTTTTATTGGTAGTTTTTTTAGAGTAAATAAAGAATTTTTTGAACATGATAGGTAGGTTGTGGGGAGTTCATGGCCCTCTCTTACCATGAAAACACTCAATTTATCAAGAGATGTTGGTATGTGTCTCACCCATCTTGAGTTACTGAACTCAATCTCATTTTTTATGATTTTCTATAATGGATTTATATTATTTTATTATTTCATAATTTATTCTATTTATGTTTGTAATATTATGCCTATAAGACAACATTCGAATTTTCATGAGGAAAGTGTGGTGGATGATACTCAATGGAATCCATTGATGGATCAGTATTTTATCAAGGCTATCATGCCATCAGTTTTTTTGTCAAATAGAATGCACAACAAGTCCATAAAAATGTTTTTGAGGTACCCCTAAGAGATGTAATATAAAGGTGTATATTACAGTAGCTCTTACATGTGAAGCCACAATACCATATACATTTTTTTGAATCTCATGATGTGTAGGATATGATAGAATAGATCAATAAGATATTTGTCATCCTGGATAAACCCAAGATTATCATGGTGATCTGTTCACTGTTAAGACTCAAGGGTCCTATTATGAATTAGCTTGATTCTGTGGAAATGGTAGATATCCACTTGGGTTGTTATGGAAGTGTTTCAAGACTCTTAACTTCCTGTAGTTTTTTACTAAGTCAATGATGATGGATCATTATCTTGAGTTCCTCTCATTGATAAAGGGAGATCATTCTACATTAATATACACCAATATATTTGTGAAGATAGTACATTTTTCTATAGGGATAATAAATAATGATGAGATAACGGTTTGGATGTACCAGAAGGGTTTGATACTAGATATCATATTTTAGTTATTAATGCTGATGGTTTTAACTTATATAGAGTCATTAGACAATGTTAGGATGGTTGAGATAAATATAGAAGGAAATCTAGGATATTATTCCACTCCCCTTCGACCCATTAACACCTTTAGTGGAATTATAGGAAAGTAAAAGAAGTGTAAAAATCATCTTAGTAGTGGTGGATGTTGTTATTAGTGGTATGCCTCCAATACAATGTTAGTTTTATCCAATAGTGTTCCATTTAATGTTATCAGTGTGGCACAGTTGGTCACACCCAGCATTATTATCCCACTCTTATGAATATATGAAACAACAATGGAAGTTTTATAGTGACCATGTCTTTTCAAAAATAATTATTTCATCTTTTTATATGAATATTAAACACATTACAAAAGTAAAAAATTGACGACTGTAATAGTTTAATTCATTTGGAAACATGAAACTCAATCATCTTTATTTATGAATCATCTTGAATGTCCCTCATAAATATCATCCATTTTATTACTTTTGATAACCATATCCTATATAATACATTTCCTCATGACCTGGGGAAATGAAACATAAGACATGGGTAGCTAAGATGCCTGGTAATGGTAAACAAGGGAAATATATAAGCATAAAATTATAAATATGGTATTATAATAAGATTATGAAATTTAAAAATCATATGATGTATATCAAAGATCATAATCATGATTCATGGAATTATTATTGGCAGTTTATAAGACATTAATAAAAAATAAATCAAATTTCATGGTCCATGAGATCATAACCTTGGGATAAATTATAGAATTTATTCCTACACATTAACATATAATAGGATACACATCATGAGAGGGACACAACCCATTACCCAGTGGCTTCCTTTTTCTCATAGAAGAATAAGAGCACTCCCCAAACCATCATAATAGTCTCGGTTCACTCGTAAGACCATTATAGCGGACAATGTTCCTTTCTTAACTGGGTTCACTCTCCATTCCAGTCCTATATGTATCATGAGATATAAATGTTTAGACAATACATTAGAGGGTGGTATAGGACCCACCTATCTCATTAATTAAAAAATTGGATTTAAACAAAATCATAAAACATTCATCATGTAATAACCCATGAAAAAAAATGGATTTTATAAACACTTCAATAAGTCATAACCTATGTAGATGATACAGGTTTCCCAATCATTTCATCATCTCATCAAATCATAATACATGAAAAAATAAAAATGTTTCTTAGGAATTTTTTTCATTAAATAACCCCTAGAAGATAAACTAGTTTCATAATAATTTTTTTATCGAATAACCCATCGAAGAGAAATTGGTTTTACAAACATAATTTCATCATAATTCATTTATAATGTGAATATTACATGTATAATTGGTTCATATACCCATTAAATAGTAAGTTAGATCAATGTTTTCATCTTAGATGAAAAATAATTTTTAATGATAAATCACTTGGAATGATTCATGGGGAAGATAGATTTTTTATAAAATATCATTTTTAAATATATAAAAAAAGAAATCTTTTCTTTGAAAATATACTCAAAAACTTATAATGGAATATTTAAAAATAATTTAATACATTTTGTGAGAAATATATCCTTTTTTACATTGTAGAAAAAAATTAAACATAAAATTTTTTAATATTCTTTTGTTTTGAAAATAACTTTGAAAACTCATACATGAGTCGTTGAATGAATGAATGGTTATGATGTCAAAAAATCCATTCTGGTCGTACACATTAAAATGAATTTTCTATTCAAATTTAACTTAAAAGAAAAATGATAATTTTTTTGTAAAATGGGATTAATATTTTGTTAAAAATTCTAAAAATTAAAATAGTGGGCTAAAAATTATTTTCCAAAATCATAATAGAGTAATAATGATTTTTTAGAAACTTTTTCAAAAACATGGTTTTAGATTAAAATATATTTCTATCTAATGAAGTAAATAATTTATTTTTTTCTTACATATTCCTTTTTAATTATTTTATGTACCAAAGAGTGGGGAAATTTTTCCCTTAATTATAGATATAGTGAATAATAATAATATAATAAAATTCTTGATAATTATTGAGTATTAGATCTTGATATTTATAAATTGATGGTTTAATGATAAAACCCCCAACAAGAGAATCGATTATAACATAAAACCCATAAAAATTTAGTAGAATTGAATCATGATCCATACGAAGGAATAAAAAATGGGACTTAAAATATCATAAGGAAGGATAAATTCATGATATTACATATCAAATTGGAAGTACATACAGCTCATGGACGAATATAGGTGCATAGAAAAACAGACATCTCAAAGAAGGAAAATTATGGAAAAAATAACTTACTGTATTGATAAAGTCATCATCATCATTTATTTATAATAAAGATAAAATAGAACAAGAAATCTATAAAAAGAAACCTAATCAGTTCCAATGAGGGTGGTCTATTGTGATGAAGCCTGTGGGAATCACCTCTAATCAGATTCACCACATCAGAAGGAAGATCTGACTCACATTGATAGTATCTAATATTCCCTAGAAGATTGGATATAGAATTTAGATAATCCACCACCCTGTTACAATCAGAAAAAATATTTAGATTTTATGTTTGGTTTCATATAAGGCTCTTATACCTTCATACTATATAAGGAATTTACCATGGGGATTCACCAGTATTCTTCATAGAGCTACATAGAATAATGGAATCAATCTCTATCTTCATTAGAATATAATTCATCTATTTTCATATAAGTAAGACTATGAGAATAATCATTTCCTCATCATTAAGAAAGTGTCATTCCCAAATGTATGCTCGGAATGCAATGGTAAAGTTTCCCTTGGTTTCAGGAATCATTCCACCACCATGCATGAAGCCTATGGAGCATGATCCATCAGTATTGATCTTGATTCATGAACCACACATGCCCCAACATACCCAGTGACCCTACGGAGCACAAGAAACTGGGTGGGAGGGGGAAATCACTACAAGGAGAGGTTTGAAAGATGGAGTCTCTTTCTCTCTCTTCAAAGTCCATGACATATCTTGAATAAGGGTTTTTATTCTGATCACCAACATCTTACCTGAGCATACTCCTCTTCGACAAAACTAGGTTCCATGCATGTCATGAACACCAGCATCCTGAAATGAGAACTAAATCCCTATATTTTCTCTCAATACCGAAATATTCTTATCCTAAAACCACCTATTTAGGAAAGGCAGGTTCTGGCTAACATTCAAATGGAAAGCTGTGAAACCTCCCAAAAAGTTTCAGATGATACGATCGCAATCAACCTAAAAAAGTAAGTGTTCTGAACAATCCTCTCTTGGCTAATCACAACATGTGATTATAGATTATATATTGATGTTTGACCTCTAGATATTCTCATTCATGGGTAAATCATGTTTTTTTATCCACAAAAAAATGTACTTCTCTAGAACCCCCTTACACCATAAGAGATCTCCCTTTGGTTCTAGGTGTTACGAAGGGTAAGAATATATATGTTGACCTTCATTGAAAAATAACATAATGAATATTCCAGGAAAATACATTTTTATGGATCATTATTAACATTAATGAGATCAAATATTTATCACTGATAATTATTTATAATGTGATATACCATGTTCATTATTGATCCTCTTGATTCTTCCACATCCTCATGATTGAAAACCCCCATTGAATGACCCTACAGTGTTATACCCTTGACCACATCCCATGCATTATTTTCATGCATGCCTTGTAGGGTATCTTGGATATTAATCACATAGATGCCTCTTTCCTTTATGGGTCTTTCCAACATTTTTTAATATTCCCAGGGATATTTTCCATCTGTATTGGCATCCCAGATGAAAATTCTACGATCTAATAAATATTAGATATGACTGTATTCGAAAATCTGATCATCGATCAAGCGTGGATCAGAATAGACACAAGCACATTATTAACTAATTTTATCCTCTCCCCCCAAAAATAAATATCAATTACTCCAATTGTTTACATAACATGTTATCCTCTCCAAAATCTAATCAAAGTGATGAATGTGAACTCTATATGGGGATATAGGAGCCCCTAGATATTTCATAGGGAAACTCATCCGTTGGATACCCATAATGGTACAAAAATAATTTTTCCATCTATCTGAGAACCAGTCAGATATATACATGATAATTTTCAATGTATTTAATACCATACCACTATATTTTTTATAGTTTTTACTCCTCACTAACATATTTCAACCATTTATAAAATTTACTATATTGATAACTTTGAAACAGTGATCTCCTTGAAAGAGAGGTACTCAAATGTATTTGTAAGTCCCAGTAAATTTTAGGATAATATTAATATAATACATTCATGGGATTTTTATACACCATATAAACGAGAAAAGTAGTTAATATGGATAGTGTCTCAGAGTAAATAAAAGTGATATGTAAATCCATTACATTAAATCATGGATTGAATCATACTCATTAAAAGGTTTGTAATAAAATATATAAATTTATTATTCATTTATTACAAAACCATATTAATATATATTTCAAAGCATATATTAATTTTTTATGAACTTTTATTGCCTATTTTTTAAATCTCTATGTTAATGTCAAATTTCAAGAAATAAATGCCTTTTCCCTGTATTTTTTTACTTGTATTTTTTTCCTCTAACATTGATCATGGTATAATCACCACAAAAATGGGAACCATTATATAAATTTCATATATATTCATTAAATTTTTATTTAGTTTAATTTATAAAATTTAGGGATATGATATATAATTTATCATTAAATAATCATTTTTGTGTTATATATATCAAATATTTTTATTAAAATCATATTTAATATATTTCATATAATTAATGCACAAATCAAATCACTTCATGAGGTTGTAGTCCTCTTTACAAAAGAGTGATGTCATCATATTCCCATAATAGTGAAATAAAGAAGAAATGTGTGATATTGTAATTCATGAAGTGTAATAATATCATAAATATCATATATAAAAATTAAATCAAACATTATTACAATACCTTATAGGGTTAATATGAAAATGAATGACATTAGTTCATGAGTCTGTAGTCTTCTCTCACATGAAAACTAATTTTGTAACCCATTTGATAGATCTATAGATGGTAGTAGGTCATTACCATAACGTAAAAAAATATTATTATATTTAAGATACTATGATTATTATTTCATCATGGTATAATTAAAATTTAATGGTGTAGAGGATAAAAAAACAAAATTACCCATTGATAAATTTTACCTCATTTTCATGTATCCTCTTTAGGATTTCAATAAAACCTTACAAGGATGGTTTTCTAACCAAAAAAGGTCTTCTAAAATGATAAAATTAAAGATGGGAAGTTATTTGGGTAGGGGTTAGTCCGTCCAAAGGTGTTGGAATGAGTGAGAAAGTGATGGTGGTGGGGTGTGGGGTGATTGCCCTTTTAAAATTGAGGACAGGTGGAATTTTTCTAAATACACAAAAATTTTAACAATTGGGGGTAACTCATTATTTATGTTCCTAAATAATATATAAATAATGGATTTTATGAATTATTTTCCTATACACACCTCCAAAACCCAAAATAAATACATTTTTTCTTAATTTATTCCTTATTCTTTCATTTTACTCAATTTTACCCTTTCAGTTTTAAACATGGTTACTTGTATGTTTTTATTTACCTTGGTAAATAATCCATAAATACTAAAATAAAATTAATATTTATTTTATAATTTATATATAATTATTCTAAAATTTAAATCCAATTAATTCAATAAAAAACAGATGTGTGTGTAAAATTAATTTTAATACAAATAGATATAATGCGCAAAACCCTATTTTTATCTTTAAAGAACTAATTAATTCTAACCATTTTTAGTAATAATTATGGTAAAAAATTATGTTTACCATACTATATAATATCAATTATGAATATTACAAATATTTAATCCATTTATATAAATTTAATTAATATAGGTGGCATAATTTAATTTAAAATTAATATTCTAGGAATGAAGAAAAGGTGGGGTTTTTAAAAGGAAATGCTCAAATGTTTATATAGGTTTTTTATAAAATTTCAATAAATAATTTATTAAAATAATATAATTTGGATTAATTTACATATAATTGAACTAATTTTAATATAAATAAAATTTAAATTATAATGTAACTTCATAAATAAATTAAATTTAATCAAAGTTCTCAATTAAAAATATGTATTTTTCACTATTCACCGAAAAATGAAACCATTTATAAAAATCCAAAAATGAAATAACCATAAAAAAATATGATAGTATAATTTCAGATATTGTGTTTAATTTATAAAATCAATTCTATAATAGTGATAAAAAAGTTTTAAAATAATTTTTCCTCAAAAATGCGACTAAAGAAATTTAAAAAAAATAATATTTTAAATGTAAAAGTGGATGTATTATTATTTATATTCTAGATAAAATTTAGGAAATATATAATTTTTTTTTGAATATATAAAATATAAATTTCATTAAAATCATTATCCAAAATTAATTCATGTAATTTTTTAGGTAAACATGTTAATGTGTTAAAAATAGTTTTTCAAAAAATGATTTTCTTTATTTTCAAAAGGTATTTGTTTTCATTTATAATCAATTGGTCATAAAATAATTAATTATATATACAATTGTGAGAAAATATTATCATAATTTACTTAATTCTACTCATAACCATTATTCTAATTTCTTGGTGATACCTATAATATTACATAATTACATTTTAATAGTATTTCATGTTTTATCTGAACATGGTGTTCCATATAATATAAGATAAACTCAGTATTGTGTTTAACAAAAGAAAAAATTAGTGTTTCATGTAATGCATGATAAACTCATTTTACATGTAATAAAATATATTAATGATATTTAATTTATTTAATTAAAAATTTCACAAAATCATGGACTGTTAAAAGTTTCCCCCCTACATTAATTTCCCTTTAAAATTCATCTTATATTTCAAAGGTTTAACATATGAAATTTAATTCATAGAAACACATATTATAAAAATGAATAGTAAAAATCCCATAAAAAGAGAAATTTTTATTCATAAAGGAAATCTAAAATAAATCATAACTAGGTTTCCACATATGAGAACATAGGTCGGTAGTGAAGATTTAGGCATGGATGAGAAATAGTAAATAATAATTAAGAGTGATTGAGATAACTGATTCTATGTTAGCGAGTGATCTAGATATGGTTAAAGCAAACACAACTATAAACCAAAGAGGCATGGAAAAGGTCATTCATATAATGAAAAATGACAATAATATGAAATCATTTTATTTTAAAATTCTTTTTCCAGAATTTAAATAGTTGTTATGAGATGATATATTTAATTCATTTCATTATATATCATTATAACAATATCACCCTTTATTTGTTCCTACTTCATCACTTAATCTATGAGTCGAAGGATGATTATTATGCTTGAAGCACTAACAGATCATAATATCCATAAATAGAATGATAATACATTCCATCAATCTTTTTCTACAATCACAAAAAAAATGGTTGGAATAATTTATCAAATATTGATAAATCATTATATAATAAAATAACACATTAATCTATAAAACCTCATCCAATATTAAACATAATACATTTCATAAATAGATAACCATTCAACCCATCCAAATTATTAATATCAAATAATTTGGAATTTCGGCCACTGAATTTCATAACATTAATCCCTCATATATCATTTAGTCATTCTTGATTTTCACATTCCAAACATGTGAATCCCATCATGATTTATTATCTTGGAGCATAATAACAACATGATTTACCATGAAACATGATTTAAAACAAACATGATTCATAATTATTTATATTAAATAGTGATTATTGGATATATTCCATTAATACAAAAAAAATTAAACTCCATCCATGAGAACATAATACACTTTGTCCAAAAATCAATAATCAGTTCCTATGTAATCATTACTATCCATATTAATAATTTTATATCAAACATATATTTATCCAAAAATCATTATCTAAATATACACAATATACGTAGGGTTTATTTCCTTTAATTAAAATATCACCTTGGTAATATATCACTTTTCTATGTCATCATAACAGATCAATATATTCTTTTAAATTATTAATAAAAAACTTATATAGAATAATCCTTATATATTTAATGATTCATAAAATATAATCTTCAAATTCCAATACCTAAATACTCAGTTCATCTGAATTCTCTAAAAAAACCTTAACCATTCTTAATTATCTTATTCCTTAATACATATTTCCTTTCATATGTCATTTATAGTCTCTTCATCATCAGCAATATAACCATTACTCACACATCCATCCTATTTTTTCTAATCAGAATTCCTATAACAACCCTTCTCTTTATTAGAAATTAAAATAGGATTTAATTTCATAAAATTACACTTAATATAACCTAAATAATTGATATTTATATTTTCATTGTGGATTAGGTCAATTTCATTAAAACATTATGCATGAACTACAACATCATTATTGAAAACATCTTTAACATGAATGAGCATAAAACTGTATTGGAAAACATAGGGAAATACATATGATTGGGATGATAAATAAATCCCAGTAAGGGACTAAAAATTTCATAACATTTTTATAATCATAAATGTTATAAAAGTCATATCAATGAGTCATAAAAGAATTTAATTAATAATTTCTGATACACCATGATAATCATAACAGGGAAATGTGGAAACAATATAAAACACTGCTTAATAGGCCATGGATAAACCTCCAAGATATCATGGTGGAAAAATTACCATAAAAGAATAATGTAAACCCTTGTCCCAACCTGAATTATCATGGGTATTAAACATTACCAAATTCAATGGAGTGCTATATAATTATGGGTGCACATGTCAATTTTAGTCCATTCTCATGCTAAAGTGTGCCATATAGATCATAAAACATGGATTCATTCATCATTATAATTTATAAAAAATTAAAAGAGTTTGGAATATATACATTTAATTAAAAAAATAAAAGGTATATATGTATAAAATTTAACACACATTATAAATGGGTTTGGTATTCACTACAAATTTGGTTTGGTATGGAAAATCACGGTGAAAAATATGCTGCATAAAGGAGTCACTTAAAAGTTCATAAAATGTGTTTATGAGAGAGAAATAAGTCTCTAATAATGAATTGGACCGTAATAGTTACAAGGAAGGAAATTTCATAACATTTATAATTAGAAAAATATGTCATCAGGTAATAAATATGCTTGATAAAAAAATGAAAAGAAAGGATGCTAACGAAATTTCAGCATGGTAACAGCTGTACATATGAGGAAATAAAGAGAGATAATGGATTATATAATAATTTATAATTAATAATGGAATTATTTATTAGTTTATAAATCATTAAAACTCATTTTTAATTTAAAATAAAATGTCATAACAATATAAATAAACATGGTTAAAAATGAGACATGAATGAACCCTTATGAAATTTCCCCATGGTAACAGGTTTTCTTATGAGGGATTAATGAGAGAGCAATGGTTCTATAATAATTTATAAATAATAATGTATTTGAGGGGGAGGTTTAAAATCATACCCCAATTATTTGAAAATTAAAAATAAAATCGCATAACATATAAGAGATTCTTGAATAAAAGTGAGAAAGAGAGGATCTCTTACATTAAGAGTATGACCCAAAAATCATCAAAAGGGAATTATTAAGAAATTTGGGTAACATAGAAGGATTATATAGATAGGGGAAGAGTATGGTCATTATCCAAGTATTTATAGTGAATTTAAGTGGGATCTTGGGTGGGATTATATAGGCAAATAGATATATTTCATTAATATTTAGGTTTTGGACTCTACAAAATAAAATATTTCAAACCACAAAGCATCCCATGGTTTTCACCAAATTGGGGTGGTATTAATTATTTCATTAGTAAAAGGGGATAAATTATGAAAATATTACCCTTTCATATGTGTATTTGAGTCATGTTTTTAGAGAAATGAATTTAAAATCATAAAATACATTATATGTTTTGGAAGAATCAAAAAGGATTAAAAAATAATGAAATAAACAAAAAATCACATTAATTTAATGAACAAATACATATTTGTCCTAAAATACCGATTATTGTGCATAACAAATCATATTTCGATCATTATGATGTCAGAAAACAGACTGTATATTTATACAGTATTTGATTTTTACCTGAAAATTCAACTATCTCAGAAAATTATGAAAAATTAAAGATTGGATAATGTTTAAATTATTATTACAAAAATAATATTCATTTCACTAAATAAGTTTTTTAATATGGAAATTTTCACTTTTAGATAAGATTCTGTATTTTTTGAAAAAATGGTGGATTTTTTATAAAAATTATTTTTGAACCCTTATAAAAAGTACATTTCACTTTATTAAAATTACATAATAATTTATAATTGATAAAACATATTTAATAATAAATTTTTATTAAAAAACTCTTTATTTAAAAAAATCTATTAATTCTGCATATTAAAATCCTTAATTAAATTTGAATTTTATCTAAAAATAAAAGTTGTGATTAATTGTATCAAAACCAAAATCATTTATAAAGTAAAAACAAAAACAAAAAAAATCATTATTATTTAAAATATAAATATTTGTATTATTAAGGTCATTATATATATCTCTTTAATACACCATAATACTCCCAAAGAGTAAGGTGTTAGAAAGAGATACTTTCATTGGTTCGTTCAGCAAACATGGTTTGGGTTGTGATCTTGATGAGCTTGAACTTCTCACATAAATGGTTTCTATCATGCTTATGTTATTGGATATCAGTTTGGGCTTTTTCAATGGAAAATATCAGTGATTATATCTCCATCGAAATCTCTGATAAATTGTATTCTTAAGGTATAATCCTACTACATGAGTCGATCGCTTCCTTTATTTGTGGAAATTGGATTTGTTAAAGCCCTATATTTATATTAATCATGTGATCACTATTTAACTACTATAGTAAAATAGTAATATTATTAATGTTCTTATAAGTAAGAAGATATAAATAAGTAAGTTCATGTGTTTTTAGTAACTATGTTACATAATAAGACAAAAACATAAAATTAAAAATGGAAACAACATTTATAATAGTTCGGGTCATTACATTTCCCCATAGGACATTGATTTTAATAATGCAAGTACCTTATAAATTTAAATAATTCAACAGTCAGTGATATCAAATAGAGTACATTATTCCCATCCTTTTCATTAACCAAATATCTCATTTTCCAATTATAGTTACTTAATTTGTATCCTTATTTACTATAGTTAGAACAACCTCATGTTTCTTTAAGACACCCACTTTGGTGTTTCTCTTAGATTATTGACATATTTGAAACTAAATCATTATTCATATTCGGTCTCCACTAACTGAACACTCAATGAATTATTCCATAATCTTATTTGGTGATTTTGAGAGTTGTTTATGGTATACATTTTCAATCATGTTCCATGATAACTGATTAGGCATAATCAAAACATACTTTATTCCAGAAATCATCCTAATCGTATTATCATTTGAAAATAATTCATTACATTCAATGTTAACTATGTTCTTTCTAGTTTCCACCATTTAATAAAACCAATAAAAATAGTTTTTGTATCAGTAATCATAGTGTAAATCCGCATAATTTTAAAATATCCACTATATAATGTCTAAATCAAGACTCAAACATTTAAATTTATGAAACCATAGCTCTAACATAGGTAGTACATGATCGTAATCTATATGAATCCCATTTTCATGCAGTATTTATCGATTGAGTCTAGTTTAATATCTTGTTATTGAGGATTTTACACCTATGTACATATGTTCCAATTCCATATCCACTTGTAGTATGTGTAAAACAATGAATGTAATTGGAATGAAATTTCATTATCCTTTACCAAAATTATATAATAATTTTGTTTAATTTGAATCATCTTTATATTTGTACTTTTAAATTTCCTTAGGGATCTCATTATGGTTTTATCATCCTAGATTCCAATGTATAACTAATCTTATCATCTAATACCAACTATAGAAACTTCATCATTTCATACATAAATATTTTATATTTTTAGATGAATATTCAATGAATAAAAAATGTACACGCCCGAGGACCATAATAGTTTTGTACCCTAGAAAAGTATAAACAAAATATTCCTAATTGGAGAATGATCTTCAATTTACCCCATAAATATATTCCCTTTTATTACTCATTAGAAACATAACATACTGAAAACATTTATTCATAACCTAGGTAAAAGAATAATAAAATAGGGTGACAAGGGATGCTCAATAAGTTCAAAAAAGTGATATACATATTCTTAATATGTGCATAAGGTATTGAGAACATGTTTAGGCCATTTGAAAACCATACGTTGTATATCAGTGGTCATAATATCAATTCATGGAATAAATATTGGATGTTCATAAGACATGAATCATAAATAAATCCAAGAAAATGATCCAAGATAGTATAAAAATTGTATAAAACATTTAATTGCTTCATACACATAAGGGTAGAAGAGGCTGCACCTCATGGGTGATACAAACCACCATCCCCAGCCTTTTTCTCATAGTGGAATGAGTACACTCTCCAAAACATCAATGTATTCGAGGTTCAATACCAAAATTTCCTAGAGGATAATGTCCCTTACTGAAATAGGTTTACTCATTATTCCATTCTTATCTATCTCATGGGATATAAATATTTATGCAATGCATTCAATGGATTTATTGGTCTCACCTATATAATAATGAATAACATATTTATGTGTGCTACAAGGTCTTAAAAAATTAATCATATCGTAACCAATAAAATGAAATGGGTTTAATATACATTTCATCATGTTATAACCTATGTAAAATATATAGGTTTCATTATCACTTCATCGTATCATCAAAAAATAACCCATGAAAAAAGAACTAGTTTTCAAAATAATTTTCTCCATTTTATAACATTTGGAAGAGAAATTTTTTACATATTAATAACTTCATTATATAACTTTTGGAAGTGAAATTGGTTTCACAATCATATTTTCATCATAAACAATTCATTGAAATAATAAAAATGGTATCCTTGGTTCATATCCTCAGTAAATCATAAGTTATACAAAGGATTTTATCTTAGATGTAAAATGATTTTAAAAGATAAAACATTTATAATTTTCCTTAAATAAGGGAAATTTTCTTTGAAATTAGAAATCCATTTCTTTTAAAACAAAATTATATATATATATATATATATAATTTAATATTTAAAAATTAATTTAAATTTTTTCTTGAGGAAAATATCATTTCCACTTTTCAAAAATTAATTAAAACATAAAACATTATTAAATCCATTTAATTTGAAAGAAAAACATGAAAATATAAAAATTTCGCAACTAATAAATCTTTGTTCATATTGTCAGAATTTTTTTTCATTCCATATATGTTAAAACAATGATTCCATTGTCAATGTTGTTAAAAAATAGATTTTTTTTGTAATTGAAATGAATATACCATTGATTTATTTTTAAAACTAAAACATGGTTAAAATGTAATTTTTAAATCATAATATACTATTAAAAAAATTCGAACCATATTTAGAAAACATGGTTTTGGAGGAAAATATATTTTTTATCAAAGAGAATAATAAAGTTTAATTTTTTCAAAAACATTATCTTCTTTGTTTTAACTAACAAAGATCATAAAAATGGTACCATTTCATGAATATAACCTTAGTAAAAAATTGATAAAAAAATGGGTGAGAATTATTGAGAGATAGATCCGGAAATTTCAACATTACTGTATTAATCATAAAACATCTTGATAAGTGATGAGATTGTAACATAAAACCAATACCACATTGGTAATATTGAATAATTGGTCCCATTGAACAATAACATAAAATGAAAATAAAATATCATGAGGATGAATAATTTCATTATATAACTTTTCAAAAATACTATATATACATCTCGTGAAGTTAATAGGTTCATAAAATAATGTACGTCTCAAAGAAGGAAAATTGATACAAAAATACCTTACCACAATGATATAGTCAAAACCATAATCCCCATGAAATAGAGGTACTAAAATTGATGTGTAAGTGAAAATATTTTTATGTATACTAGTCATAAATACATTAATGGACACTCTATATACCATATAATTAAAAAAATCTGGAATATGGATCTTGTGTCATAAAAAATTAAATTTTGCTGAAAATCCCAGACCGTAAGTCTCGAATTCTATTGTACTCTTTAAATCCTCCTATATAATAAATATAAGTTCATTATACACCTATTAAAAATAATATTAATATATATAATACCATATATTACATTCAAATAATATTTTATTTCCTTCTTATATAAAATTACATGTTAAAGTCACATTGTGTGTAACAACTACCTTGTTTTTTCATAGATGATTTGAATTGTTAATTATTTTCATGTCTTCTTGATAAAAGATTCATCATCTCTAGAATATAAAAAATTATATAAATATCATATATATTTAGTATATATATATATTTATTTTAATCGATAAAATTTAGTGATAGTTAATTAAATACACCGTTCACAGAGATGTTTGGTCGTATGTATATATGGACACTGTTTGAATTTTCAAGTCAGATTGAAAGATATAAAAAAAGGATATATATATATATATATTATTACCGAATTATTTTTATTTAATAAATATCACATATGTTTTTATAACCAACATTAAAGCATTTCATATCAAGCATGGATAACTCACTTCAATTCAGAATACGGTAGTCTTCCGTACATTCGAGTGACGTTATTCTATTAAAAAATGGAAATCATAATTGTATGTGTGATATAGTATTTATAAAAAATTAATAATATCATAAAATATAAAATATAATAAATAAATCCAACATTATGATCATACATGATATCTGGTAGTAGAATAACCAATGACATCGGTTCGTAAGGCGGTAGTCTACAGTACACACAAATGGGTATTTCACAATCCATTTGATGAGTGGGGATTTTTTGTAGGTTATTCTTTTAAAATAATAAATATAAGTATATGGATGATAATAATTATATAATTTCATCATTTTTAACAATAATTGAATGGTTTATAGTATGATATAATATATAAATTCTTATTGATGAATGTTACCACTTCCAAAAGTATACTCCATAGGTTTGCAACCAAAACAACCTAGGATGGATTTATTCCAAAATAGTGATTATATTATTATAATATGGAAGTTTTTTGGTGATTTTTGGAATAATTTTTTTAGAAAAAGTTCTTATAAGTTGTGATTCAGTAATGGGGTGAGTGAACTTTTATAATTGATGTGGGGTGTTATTATAATAAATACCCAAAATTATTCACTATTTGTGGATCGTTCATACCTCATCTACCACCAAAATATATTTATAAAGTATTTAAGGTATCATTTGGTCCAGGAAAACCTCCACCACAAAACATAAACACACTTTATAAAATTTTATTCCTTAGACATTATGTTTAATCAATTTTACCCTTGTAGTTTTTACCACAATAACTTCTAAATTTTTATTTCAATAGGTATTTTATCATTTAAGACCAAAATTAAAAATATATTTAATAGATAATTTTTAAATAATAATGATAAATATAAAATTAAATTCATTAAATAAAAATCCTTTTTCTATGTAAAATAAATTTAATATAAACATATATAAAGCGCAAAACCCTGCATTACCTTTAATTGTGGTAACTAATTTGTTCTGTTTTCTAAAATCACAATTCTAAAAAATTAAATATAAATTATTATATAATATAAATTATTTTTATTATAAATATATAATATATATATCCTAATTCAATTTACATAAGTGGAATAATTTAATTTAAAATTAATCTCACTAATATGATGTTAAAGTAGGTATTTAAAGAGAAAGGGTTCAAAAGTTTATAAGGTTTTTATATCCCAATTCAATATGAAATTCTTTCCAACAAATGAAATTGAATTATTTGATATATATCTTAACTAATTTTATTTGAAATATAATTAAAAATAAAATTTAACATTATAAATAAATTAAATGAAAATTAATATTTCATTTAAAATATTGTATTTCTCACTATTCATTAAAATATTAATCATTTTAGAAGAATTAAAATCATTAATCATGAGGAAAATTTTTTTTTGTTATATCAAAAATAATGTTTATTTTATAAAATTAATTTTATAAAAGTGTCCAAAATTAGTTTAAAAATAAATGTGCCAAAAAAATTGACAGAAATTATTTTTTAAAAAATAAAATTTTTAAGTATAAAATTGGATTTATTCTTATTTATTATCTATAAAAAAGGTGGATATTAAAAATTTTATTGAATATAATATATATATTAATATATATATTTAATTTATATAATTCACTAAAATTTATTCTTTTAATTTATTGAGGATGAACATGTTTGTGTGGACAAAAAAAGTTTTTCATAAAAATGTTTTCATTTATTTTCAAAAGGTTTTTATATTCATTTCTTTTTAATTTGTTATCAATGAAATAATTATATAATCATGTGTAAATAATATATTTTCATAATTCTAATTATCATATTCAAACCCTCTATTCCAATGGATGGGGGATAACTATCATATTAAATAATAATATATTAATATTGTGTTAACTTTTGTCTAAACTCATTGTTGAGTGTACACAACATAAACTCAGTATTGTGTGTAACATAATCCAAAAACAGTGTTTCATATAACACATTCTAAAAATTGTGTTTCTTTTAATGTATGATATTAAAGAGATTTAATTTATTCCAAGAAGAACACAAAATCTCTTGATGCTGCACATTATGGTCATCCACAACATTTCATTCAAGTTATGTCTATGCCTCATTATGGTAAAGGATCATCAACTCCAAATGCTACTAAGATGAAGTTATATGATTCAAATACTATAAGTATCTAAGACATACCTCATGAGTGAGTAACCTTTATGAAGTACATGAGTTTTTAATGGAAGTGGATTCGAGTCCAATGATAGTGGGAGATATCATCTGCATTTCATCTTTTATAACAATTTCTTTATCTTATACCTATGTCTCCCACTCATTTATATCTATTTTTTGTTGATATGATTAAAAATTCAGCCAATATCATTAAAATTTCTATATATTTTGTTACTCTATAAAGGAAAATAAAAGAATAGGGGTTTCAGTATTCTTTTTTCTATCAATAGAGTACGTGGAATTAGTCTGATATTTTCTCATTCTCAATCTAGATCTATTTTCAATCATCATCAGTAAATATTATCTTATTTTTTTTCAGACTGAGGTTTATTTTTATCATCATCATATATCATTTATTATTTCCAGTGGGATCATATGGGTGTTTTTTTGGATAGTGGGATTTTATGTTTTTCCATATAGGACATTTTATTCCAAATCTCTAGAGTTTTTTGTCAGGTGTAGTAGTTGAGACTGATGATGTTTATTCCATTTTACATATTGAATATATTTTTTAGGACTTTACTAATTTTTTTCTAGATTATTTGATTAGTATTACTCTAGAGTGGGAGGTAGAATTTATAATTTACCTGGTACTACCTAGGCATCCAAATTTTATTCCTTATTATTTTATGGATCCAGTGGAGCTAAATGAGATCAAGATTCCATTAGATGATCAGAGGGAGAATGGATTTGTTCTACCTAGTGTCCCATTTGGGGCACCCCATGTGCTCCTTTCCGAGATGGAAGATAGTTCACTCTAGTCATTTGTGGACTATTAGAGGTGAACAATTTAATAGTAAATAATATGTATCATTTTCCCCATGTGGGTTATGTTTTATCATTTCATGAGGGTAAAGTCGTTTTCGAAGATCTATATTTGGGAGTTTTTTCACCATATCATAGATTGGGAGTTTTATATACCAAATATGGTTTTCAAGTGTAGTTATGTCCATAAATAATATATTTTGATGTCGTTTGGTCTAAAAAAATATCATAATGATTATATGGGTTTGACGAGCATGATATTGAATCAGTATCTATGAACTTTTATAGTATTGTTCATGGATGATATTTTTGTTATATTGAGATCCAATCATGAGCACGAGCACCACTGGAGTTTAGCTATGTAATTATTGATAATTCAATATTTTCATGGAAATCATTCAAAATGAAATTTCTAGATTCATGGTGTGATGTTATTTGGGCATGTTATTTTGAGACTGTGTTAATAATTGATCCGGAGAAGGTGAATTATGTATTTTCATGGGAAGAGACCTGAAATTTTTTGAGATTCAGTTAATCCTTGTTATTTCATGATACTACTGATGAGTTGATAATTATTTCTCAAAGGTTCCATCACCTTTGACTAATCTTACCAAGAAATTGTTGAATTTCATTTTGGATGAAAGGTTTCAGTCCACTTTTGATAAGATGAAATAACATCTAAAATTGTATTTTATTAGAATATTACCAAAGCCCAGTAAGGGTTATATAGTGTCATGTAATACTTATGGTGTTAGTTTGGGTTTTGTGATTATATGGGATGATCATGTGGTGCCTTATTTCACTCTCCATATTGGAACACGTGAGAAAAATTACACCAGTCATGATTTAGATATCACTACTATTACACATGTGTTGAAATGTTGGTTCCACAATGTATTAGTAAAGAGGTTCCTAGTATTGTATAACAATAAGCTTTTATGCTATAATATATTTCATAAATACAGGAATCTCATCCAAAGGTATTGGTTTGAACTTATCCAAAATTTTGACTTCAAAATCACCTACACCCCATGGATGGGGAATGTCATTATAGATGCTCTTAGTAGGAATGTACTTTTAGTTTCCATTTTGGAATCAAAGGATGAGTAGAACCATAAAGTTCTATTTTCTCACTTTCACATAAATTATAAGGATGATTTTTAAGGTATGGTTTTGACCATTTCTCTATTATCATCATCTCTCTTATAGTTTATTCTATGGAGTCAGTAGTAGGATTATGATTTCAGTCGAATTTGAGAAACATTATATGATGGGGTGATTTTTTGTATTTGGTCTCTCTCTTTATATGTTCTACTTAATTTGAGGTTGATTTATCATCCTAAGATATGTTAAGTGATTAGTTTTGTTTGGTTTTCATAGTTATTTGTTTGAAATTCATCTAATTAATTTGAATATGTATTATTAAATGATAGAGATGTTCTAGTGGCTGTGAGTAATTTTTGACATTGTAAATTATAAGTGTCATTGTTACACTTTCCAACAATTAAATGTAGAGCATATGAAACCTTTTATATTTCTCCAGCCACTTCTATTGTTGGTTTGGTAATGGTATGTGGTATTAGTGGACTTTGTTGTTTAATTTCCATTGAAATCCCAAGGGGTGAATTCTATTTGTGTGGTTATTCATTTGTTGGAATGTTCAGTTAAGTTCATTCTGATAAGAGAGACCACTAAATGTTAAGACAAGGGTAAGATTTTTGTGAAGAAATTGGGAGGTTACATGGGGTTCTATCAATCATTATTTCAGACAAGGATCCTAATTTTAATTTTGGGTTCTAGATTACTATCCAAGAAGAAATGAGGATTCAAGTCAGTTTGGAAAATTCTTACCATCCACAAATAGATATTTATATAGAGCGTGTTATTTAGATCCTAGAGGATATTCCTCATGACTATGTCTTGGATTTTGGTGAATCATGGGATATCTATCTAGGAATGTTTTGTTTTTATGATATAAATAATTGTCACTCGTTGATCAGAATATAGACTTAATAGGATTTGTATGGTGTCCCATGAAGATCACCTATTTTATGGGTAGATGTGGTAGAGTCCTCTATTATGGGACTGAGACCATTTTGGAGGAATCAATGTGGATTTTGGATATATGTTAGCATCTAGCTACAACTCAGATTCAATAGAAATATTATGCATATCATCACTATCATTATTTTTATTTTTATGTTGATGATCAAGTTTTCATGAAATTTTTACCCTGGTTGGATCACCATCAGCTTGGAAAATCGAGAAAGTTAGTTCAAGGATATATTGAAAAGTTTTAGGTCACTGACTTGATTGGGTAGCTTTCTTATCGATTAACATTTCTTATTTATTTGAGTGGTATTTATGATTTTTTTCATATATCTCATCTTAAGAAATACCATTATGATCCCTCTCACATTCCAAGTTTGGTGGAGACAGAGTTAGAGCCATTCTTTTTATTTCTTGAGTAGGTAGTGGAGATTGTTAACTATTCTTTGAAATTAGTCCATGGGAAGTCAATTCCATTAGTCAGAGTGTTATGGGGACATATATTATATTATCACAAGACATTAGATATCATTTAATTTACTATAGAGTAGTTTCCTCACATTTTTCTAGACATCATTCTTCAACCTGACTTCCGAGAAACGGAAAGGCATAGGGTGGAATGTTTGAAACATCCCGTTACCCAATTTTAGGTTCCTCATTTTTGTCATTTTGATTTACCTCTTTATTTTGGTGGGTTTTGGAACTCTTTAGGATAGATAGACTTTTTTATGGAAGATTATGTAATGTTAAGGGATGTATGTTTGTTTGAAATAATGGAGTATGGATATAAAGGTGTTAAAGGCTTTGCAAGGTCCTCCCCTTGTTTAGAGAAAGCCAATGTTAGTTTGGGATTTTGTGTGGTATATAGGATTTTAATTACCTATAGGATAATGTCATATTGTCTAATGATTATAAACCATGAATTTTTCATTACGATAATTTTGTGAGTCGAATTTAGGGTGTGATGGGTTTACACATCGTGTAATGTGTTTATATTATGTAATGAAAAAAATGTGATTTTTAATTCAAGGTAATTATTTTTTTAGTGTTTTTTTATTTCTTGTATTAAATGACATGAAAATGATATTCAAGTCATTGATTTTTCATGATTTTGGATTTTTAGATATTTTTTGGCTGATTATTTATTCATTCGAATTCATTCTTTTCACTTTAGATGTAGGGTCTCTCTGAGGTGGTTTTGGAGACCACTTCTCCTTCCAAATAAAATTGTTCAGTGATTGATCTCCCTTGTTGTTACTTTACATTTCTTTGGGTGAGTTAACCTTTTGACTTTTCATTCTCATTGATCAAGGAAGCACTGTGTGTTTCATTATTGTATTCATTTATTAGTGATAGTAATATTATTGATCCTTCCAAGATCTATTGTGTGGTCTTTTTTTGGAGAATGGTCATTGGGTTGGTTGTGGTGTATCATTATCATTCATTGAGTTATGTTGTTATCTATACTATTGGATAGGTATTTGGTTTTTCAAACTGATTAAATAATTTTAGTGTTATTTCTAGGTCCTGTGTTGTCACTATGGTGTTCTTCCTTTTTTGGTGGATCACGTTCTTGGTGTGTGTGACCTTAGTATGAAGTATTTTGTTTCATATCTAGGCTATGTTTGATGAACTATTTTTCTATGGATTTGATAAACTTATTTGGTAAATAACATTGAATTATTTATTTATTGATTTGAATTTTTGGAATAGATTTTTATAAAATATTATCTCCCCATGTTTTATTAAAAGAAATGGTATTTTTGAATAATTATGAAATATTTTTAGAATGGATTTAAAATAATGATTTTGATTAAATGATTTTGATGAATGGGTTTTGAAAATAGATCATATGTCGATCCTTTGGTATTTAGGTGGAATGAGTAGTAATATTTCTTACACCTCTTTCAGGGGGTTCACTAATGGTGATTTCCTCTTCTCCTCTTGCCTATATTTTTGGGGACTTGTTTGAAATTTTTGGGGGTTAATATCCAGGATGTTCATATGATTTCTATATTTGATTCATATATCTAGATACATGATGCATGTGACTATCTATGATTTGGATTGAGTGTCCCAGCTATCTTGACCAGTAGTGATCCTTCGCATGATGTTACCTGTTCTTTTATATTTTATATTTTTATCTTTTACATCCATATATATGATATTATATGTGATAAATTATTTTATTTTATTTCACTACATTTATGTAACAGCCCAAGATTTTATGAAAAATATTCTTTTTAATTTTATTAATGTATTGTGTTGTATGCTACACCAAAAGGAGCTTGCACAACACGCATCCTTGACTTTCCTTGCATTACACGCAATCGCAACCTTCCTCGATAGTGTGTGTAGTACGCAATAACGAGTTTCACTAAACAGCGATATGCTATTAAAACTAGCCGTTATGAATAGTAATAACCACTTTTTGAAATTTTGTAAATTTTATTTTTCAAAATGGATTTCATTTTTGGATTCGGAGTATCGAATTTAGCCTAAGGTGAAATTTTGGTACATTTCGGATAACTTTCATATTCTGATGAATAGTGAAAATTACTAAATTATAATTAAAAAAAACTTTTTTAATCGAAATAATTAATAGTGATAAATTATTAATTTGAGTGGTTTTAAAGTATATTTAGAATATATTTTTACAATATTGGTCATTGGACGTAATTTCACATTTAAACCTGACATAAACAAGTGTCAATCTTTTGATAGATATTGTTTCGTAAAAACACGCTATTTGTTTTAATAGCGAGATTTAATTATAAAATTAATTAATTCAACTTCTATGTTATGAATTTGGTAAAATAGACTTCATTTTTGAATTCGGAATATGAAATATAGCTTAGGATGAAATTTTGGCATTTTTCTGAAAACTTTCAATTTTTTGATGAATAGTGAAACCACTAAGTGGTAGGTTAAAAACTGAATTTTGCATAAAACATAATTTTACCACTTCTGTGAATGGAATTTCGAAAATCCGAGAGACACGGTTAATATCAAGGACTAAAATGTGGTTCAATGAGATGAAAATAATTTTTGGTGAATAGTAACTTTTTACTTTTTTTTACCGCGGTTAATAGTAAATAGGGTAACTAAGGGTAAATATGATATTACTATTACCCTAACACATGTCCTAATTCTATTGGACAAGTGTCATTCGACCAAAAACAAACTTAGGAATAAAATATGACCATTTAGGCCAACTTGGATTAGATTAGGACATTTATTATGAATTTATTTAAAGAAGGGTTAAAATAGTTAAAGTCAAAGTTTAATAAGTAAATCATTTTTAATATGGGGTTATACATAAGATAAATTCGATTGTAAATATTCATTAGAAATATAAAAAGATTTCCTACATGATGGTATTTTATTTGTAATTTTTAGACATCAAATAATTTAATTTATTTATGACACAACGATGATGCAGTAATTATCTTATTAATGAAATATTGACATAATTGATGTTATAAACACCAAAATAAATGTAATTTGAGATTTTTTAGGAATTACACTAATTTTATAGGTTACTATGATATATTAGTATTGATTTAATCAACTTGGTTCGAACATATAATTCTGTTATGACTTTGACAAAAATCATATATAAAATAGTGTCAAAATTTACACAAAATAGTTTTTAAATCAAATATTATATTATTAATTGTTATTTTATTCCTAAAAATCTATGGTTCGGCCAAATGACTTAGATAAGGATATATATATTAATAATAAACAATTTGGGGTTCGTTTGTCATGTTATAGTAAGTGTATTAACCATATAGTGAAAGAAAACAAAAAGACATGGTAAAAGTTAAATTATTTAACTTAGAGTTAAATTTAATTGATAAGGTTAAAATATTATCCTAAACTTGTCTAAATTCTATTGGTTGATAGGATTTCGACCCATCCCCACTTTAGCTTCGAAATAAGACCCTTTGGAACCATTATAAACCGATTTTGACATTAATATAAAATAATATTTTGAGATATTCCTAGGGTGCCCCTCTCCTCCCTTATAAAAGGGCACCTCCTCCCCCTCCTCCTCACACCAATTTGAGCACTCAAGCTCGGCCAACCCCTGCCATTTTCCCTTCTCCACCTCCCTAGAATAATCCTAGAGGTCCTGGTCTTCTCCAAAGACCAATCTTAGTTCCTTAAGTGGAGGATTCAAAAAGGCGTTCCAAAGAAGAGGTAATATCCATTACCGATCTTTTCAATTTCTTTCTTCTTCAACTTCTTCTTATTTAGTTGTTTCATGATAAAGTAATAACATCAGTATTACTTACATACTGATATGTTATTATAAATATGAAACAACCCTAATTCACCTTCTATCCATCCTACGGAAAAATGAAATCACCGCGCGTGCGTACGTACGGAATACCGTCTCCACGCCGTGGTGTAATCTATTTTCCACCATCACCTTACAAGGATGGGTATAATGTTGTAATCAGTAACTATATATGATTATTATAAAGTAATATTGATACTGAAATAATATATATATATACTCCAATACAATTCCACGATCATAGGAACGATATCATCACTCGTGCGTACGTACGGAATACCGTCTCCACGATGTGATGCGACTCGTTCTACATGATCTTCATTTCATAATGATTGTATAAATGAATTGAATGAATTAATATGGTATATACTACACTAATACCATTCTGGAAATGAATTATCTATAACCTAAAGATAAGAATAAGAATTTATTCGACAAAACACGCATAAGAACAAAAAGTTATAAAGACCCGAGTAACAAGTAACAATGAAATATTACTAACAAGAAGCTAATAATATGACCATATATGATCTCATATCAATATGTATGATTCTGGAATAAGTCAATAACATTATTTAAACCATTATATAGGAGCTTCGGACACGAACAAAGCAAATCGGACCTAAGGTAAGGGAAATATCACAATCTCATTTTTATCCGAGATTGTTTATTCGTAAGTATTTACTGGGGTGTATTTTATCATCCACATCCATGTTCCCTCAATATGTAATATTGTTTCCATCCACTTGCAATAGTTTAAATCCAATTTTACCCTTAGGTGAATTTTTAGTAAAGAATATGAAAGGAATCTTTTGTCATTTTTCCGTACGAGGTACTTTTTGACTTTTCCGACAAAAATACGAGAAGAATGTTTTTTTTAACTTATACGGCATGAATAGATTTTTAAAACATTATTTCCAAGAAGCTTCCTTTACAAGTTCTCAAGTTTATTTTTAATCAACTTCTTTTATTTTAAAGTTATATGACATGTTATGAAAGGAAAAATGTTTTTGAAGAAGAAAGGATATTTTCCTCAAGAATGGAGTTCAAGTGTTTTATCAAAATTATTTTCCTTCTAAGATAATAAAGGGTTCTGTTTTTATCCCTATTATTAAATTGATTTGATCATGTTGTGATGGAATTATTTTTATGAATTCCTTTATCTTATATGAATTGATTTATGATGTCATGATGTTTCAAGAATCCCATTTTTGTTACATGTGTTATGCGATGATGTATGTTTTATGATTATGTGGCACACATAAGAAAGGATTCATTAAGAGATGGGTGGGACCTATATCTCCCTCCAATGCATTGGGTAAAGATTTTATATCTCATGAGATAGACATGGCTGGAACGGAAGGTTATTTCGGTTCAGTGATACAGGACTGAAACGAGGAGTGAACTCGGTTCAGAAAGGGACTTTGTCCACTAAGATAGTCTTGGAAATGAGTCATGACTAAGAAGAAATGATTTTCCATGATTATGTGTGCATGCCACAAAGTTTCAAGTTTCATGTTATGATTATGGGGATCTCATTTTCACTTCTATGATTTGTTCCATGTTAAGATATTATGATCTCTTTTGAAGGTTGTGATTTTCAAAAAGATATGATATGATTTTTATTACTTTTGTATACCCTTACTGAGCATTTGAGCTCACCCTTTTATGTTTTCTTTTCCCCAGGATATAAAGAAAGGTTTTAGGTAAAAAAAAAATGGAAGATCTTTACGGGAGATATTGAAGATCTTTCACCAGGATTAGAAGATTATGTTCCGAGTTTCCAAAGACACTAAACTATTACGATCCTTTAGTGTGTGTTTTTGTTATGTACTAAGTATTCCGCAAATGTAATGTAATGTCCATGTACGTCAGGATACGGGTCTCTACAGTTGGTATCAGAGGAAAGGTTTAGTCAACCTTTGGAAACTAGGATGCGAAAACGTTAGTGAGATCCCTAGAGATATTTCTAAGGTATGTCTAGGGATGCCCCTAAGGATAAGTATACGTATAGGATATAGTTATAGAACTATGGTAACGATATTAGATTAAACCAAAGATGATAGATATTTATGTTACTCCCCCTTTATTACAATTTTTGCATCTAACACTATTCTGTTTGGGTTTTAGAAAATGGCTGGAAACAAGATGATTCACAATAATGGAGGATATGATGAACAATGGAATGATATTCTTCATGAGAAACCCAATGAAATGGGATTTGGATGTCCAAACATCATTATTATGCCGAATCAACAATCTCATAATATGATCAATAAAGTAAAATTTGGTAAGTTTCCTGACTCGGCTAATAAGAGAAAGATGGAGTTTCA
Organism: Viscum album; assembly: GCA_963277665.1. NCBI lineage: Eukaryota > Viridiplantae > Streptophyta > Magnoliopsida > Santalales > Viscaceae > Viscum > Viscum album. The sequence continues at coordinate 561,537,964 of OY728162.1, forward strand.
TGATGATCATAGAGGAAAGAAAGTTCAATTTCCCCTATGTAAATCATGTGGGAAGAGGCATCAAGGAGAATGTTTCAAGGGAACTGGAAGATGCTTCGGGTGTGGAAAAGAAGGACACAAAGCAAGTAAGTGCAAAGGAAAAGGGTCGGTTAGCACCATGGATGAGGATAATGGTATTGCTATGACATCAAAAATGGTTAAGTGTTTTAAATGTGGAATGTATGGGCATTATTAAAACAAATGCCCTAAGGGAAAGACCCATGAAGAGAATCAGTATGGTCATATGGGTAGTATTTATGTGGATGATGATGAAGAGACTACCAATGGTATGTGAGATGAAAGAATTGTTGAAGCTCAGTCAATGGTTTAAGAATGTAGTGGAATGATTACATGTTTATCATGTGTAATGTTGTATAAGTAATCTCATGGTACTATGGAATAAAGAGACATGTAAGGATTGTAACATTGTTGTCTGATTAATGTTACCAGTATCCATGAAAGGTTATTCAGATATTTTTGGAATGAAGATGATATGCGCATAATGAAGGGATAAGGGGAAAATGAAATGTTTGACAGTATTCATGAGCTCATGATTAATGTAAGGACTAAGTGATATCATGGTTTGAGTATATAGAATTTTGAGGATTTTGGTATGTGGAAAGTGTTAACTTTTAACTGTACTCATGTTTTCACTAAGGTATTCAAGAGAATACACGATTAAGGACTTTGAATGTTTGGAATGTGACCAACAAGACATATCTTATGATATGTGGGGATCAACGACAGTATTAAATCTCTGGTAATCGTTGTCAGTATATTATGAGAGTGGACTGCAGTATTATGGATAAGCCTAAAGATTGAAATGGATTATGTTGGACATAAGTGAGTATTGTTTAAGGATCGAAGTTTTCTCGATATTATTGATGGGATGTTATAGTAATATAGTTTTAGAAAAAGGACAACCTGCAGGACGGGCGACAGCCCATCGCTTCGGACAAGGCTGTAGGAATCGAACCCACAACCGAAGTGCGACTGGCCTTTATCGCCTACCACTGACCTACAGGAAGTCCCTATTTAGTAGAAACTAGTTTTATTATATTAAGCAGTATGATATATGAAGTATAAGTCCACTTTAGGAACCATATATGATTAATCTCACTATAGATCGATTTATGCATATAATTTTTGCTAACCTTTTGTTTGAGACAGATGGAATGACCCGTCATTCTATCACATTATCTGCTAACACTTCACGAATAACAAATTCAACTTCATTTATTTAAGAGATGAAGTGGAAATTGTTCAAGGCACGAACAACAGTGAGATTGTACCAAAATAAAATAAGTATTTATTCTAATTCAAATTTTCAACTTTAGGGAAATGATCTTGAAAACCAAAAATGTTGTCCTAGTGATCTTATACCTGAGGAATCAGATAGTACCTTATATCATCACAAATTTATGGATTTGTTATTTTTGGCTTTTCCATAGCCATGTTCTCTACCACTCTCCATCAGAACATGATGGTTAGATTTTTCTTCCATATCCATATTTTTACCTATGTGGAAACCCAACAATTAGTTTATTTGGGTAATCGTTACATTTCATACTTTAGTTTTTAAAGCCAAGTTTTGGTATTCCTTTTTACGATGTGGGAAACTTTCGAATAGAAAACCATTTATAACCCCGACGAATTTCGAGGGCGAAATTCATTTTAAGGGCGGTAGAATGTAACAGCCCAAGATTTTATGAAAAATATTCTTTTTAATTTTATTAATGTCTTGTGTTGTACGCTACACCAAAAGGAGCTTGCACAACACTCATCCTTGACTTTCCTTGCATTACACGCAATCGCAACCTTCCTCGATATTGTGTGTAGTACACAATAACGAGTTTTACTAAACAACGATATGCTATTAAAACTAGCCGTTATGAATAGTAATAACCACTTTTTGAAATTTTGTAAATTTTATTTTTCAAAATGGATTTCATTTTTGGATTCGGAGTATCGAATTTAGCCTAAGGTGAAATTTTGGTACATTTCAGATAACTTTCATATTCTGATGAATAGTGAAAATTACTAAATTATAATTAAAAACAACTTTTTTAATCGAAATAATTAATAGTGATAAATTATTAATTTGAGTGGTTTTAAAGTATATTTAGAATATATTTTTACAATATTGGTCATTGGACGTAATTTCACATTTAAACCTGACATAAACAAGTGTCAATCTTTTGATAGATATTGTTTCGTAAAAACACGCTATTTGTTTTAATAGCGGGATTTAATTATAAAATTAATTAATTCAACTTCTATGTTATGAATTTGGTAAAATAGACTTCATTTTTGAATTCGGAATATGAAATATAGCTTAGGATGAAATTTTGGCATTTTTCTGAAAACTTTCAATTTTTTGATGAATAGTGAAACCACTAAGTGGTAGGTTAAAAACTGAATTTTGCATAAAACTTAATTTTACCACTTCTGTGAATGGAATTTCGAAAATCCGAGAGTCACGGTTAATATCAAGGACTAAAATGTGGTTCAATGAGATGAAAATAATTTTTGGTGAATAGTAACTTTTTACTTTTTTTTACCGCGGTTAATAGTAAATAGGGTAACTAAGGGTAAATATGATATTACTATTACCCTAACACATGTACTAATTATATTGGACAAGTGTAATTCGACCAAAAACAAACTTAGGAATAAAATATGACCATTTAGGCCCACTTGGATTAGATTAGGACATTTATTATGAATTTATTTAAAGAAGGGTTAAAATAGTTAAAATCAAAGTTTAATAAGTAAATCATTTTTAATATAGGGTTATATATAAGATAAATTCGATTTTAAATATTCATTAGAAATCTAAAAAGATTTCCTACATGATGGTATTTTATTTGTAATTTTTAGACATCAAATAATTTAATTTATTTATGACACAACGATGATGCAGTAATTATCTTATTAATGAAATATTGACATAATTGATGTTATAAACACCAAAATAAATGTAATTTGAGATTTTTTATGAATTCCACTAATTTTATAGGTTACTATGATATATTAGTATTGATTTAATCAACTTGGTTCGAACATATAATTCTGTTATGACTTTGACAAAAATCATATATCAAATAGTGTCAAAATTGACACAAAATAGTTTTTAAATCAAATATTATATTATTAATTGTTATTTTATTCCTAAAAATCTAAGGTTCGGCCAAATGACTTAGATAAGGATATATATATTAATAATAAACAATTTGGGGTTCGTTTGGCATGTTATAGTAAGTGTATTAACCATATAGTGAAAGAAAACAAAAAGACATGGTAAAAGTTAAATTATTTAACTTAGAGTTAAATTTAATTGATAAGGTTAAAATATTATCCTAAACTTGTCTAAATTCTATTGGTTGATAGGATTTCGACCCATCCCCACTTTAGCTTCGAAATAAGACCCTTTGGAACCATTATAAACCGATTTTGACTTTAATATAAAATAATATTTTGAGATATTCCTAGGGTGCCCCTCTCCTCCCTTATAAAAGGGCACCTCCTCCCCCTCCTCCTCACACCAATTTGAGCACTCAAGCTCGGCCAACCCCTGCCATTTTCACTTCTCCACCTCCCTAGAATAATCCTAGAGGTCCTGGTCTTCTCCAAAGACCAATCTTAGTTCCTTAAGTGGAGGATTCAAAAAGGCGTTCCAAAGAAGAGGTAATATCCATTACCGATCTTTTCAATTTCTTTCTTCTTCAACTTCTTCTTCTTTAGTTGTTTCATGATAAAGTAATAACATCAGTATTACTTACATACTGATATGTTATTATAAATATGAAACAACCCTAATTCACCTTCTATCCATCCTACGGAAAAATGAAATCACCGCGCGTGCGTACGTACGGAATACCGTCTCCACGCCGTGGTGTAATCTATTTTCCACCATCACCTTACAAGGATGGGTATAATGGTGTAATAAGTAACTATATATGATTATTATAAAGTAATATTGATACTGAAATAATATATATATATACTCCAATACAATTCCACGATCATAGGAACGATATCATCACTCGTGCGTACGTACGGAATACCGTCTCCACGATGTGATGCAACTCGTTCTACATGATCTTCATTTCATAATGATTGTATAAATGAATTGAATGAATGAATATTGTATATACTACACTAATACCATTCTGGAAATGAATTATCTATAACCTAAAGATAAGAATAAGAATTTATTCGACAAAACACGCATAAGAACAAAAAGTTATAAAGACCCGAGTAACAAGTAACAATGAAATATTACTAACAAGAAGCTAATAATATGACCATATATGATCTCATATCAATATGTATGATTCTGGAATAAGTCAATAACATTATTTAAACCATTATACAGGAGCTTCGGACACGAACAAAGCAAATCGGACCTAAGGTAAGGGAAATATCACAATCTCATTTTTATCCGAGATTGTTTATTCGTAAGTATTTACTGGGGTGTATTTTATCATCCACATCCATGTTCCCTCAATATGTAATATTGTTTCCATCCACTTGCAATAGTTTAAATCCAATTTTACCCTTAGGTGAATTTGTAGTAAAGAATATGAAAGGAATCTTTTGTCGTTTTTCCGTACGAGGTACTTTTTGACTTTTCCGACAAAAGTACGAGAAGAATGTTTTTTTTAACTTATACGGCATGAATAGATTTTTAAAACATTATTTCCAAGAAGCTTCCTTTACAAGTTCTCAAGTTTATTTTTAATCAACTTCTTTTATTTTAAAGTTATATGACATGTTATGAAAGGAAAAATGTTTTTGAAGAAGAAATGATATTTTCCTCAAGAATGGAGTTCAAGTGTTTTATCAAAATTATTTTCCATCTAAGATAATAAAGGGTTCTGTTTTTATCCCTATTATTACATTGATTTGATCATGTTGTGATGGAATTATTATTATGAATTCCTTTATCTTATATGAATTGATTTATGATGTCATGATGTTTCAAGAATCCCATTTTTGTTACATGTGTTATGCGATGATGTAGGTTTTATGATTATGTGGCACACATAAGAAAGGATTCATTAAGAGATGGGTGGGACCTATATCTCCCTCCAATGCATTGGGTAAAGATTTTATATCTCATGAGATAGACATGGCTGGAACGGAAGGTTATTTCGGTTCAGTGATACAGGACTGAAACGAGGAGTGAACTCGGTTCAGAAAGGGACTTTGTCCACTAAGATTGTCTTGGCAATGAGTCATGACTAACAAGAAATGATTTTCCATGATTATGTGTGCATGCCACAAAGTTTCAAGTTTCATGTTATGATTATGGGGATCTCATTTTCACTTCTATGATTTGTTCCATGTTAAGATATTATGATCTCTTTTGCAGGTTGTGATTTTCAAAAAGATATGATATGATTTTTATTTCTTTTGTATACCCTTACTGAGCATTTGAGCTCACCCTTTTATGTTTTCTTTTCCCCAGGATATAAAGAAAGGTTTTAGGTAAAAAAAAATGGAAGATCTTTACGGGAGATATTGAAGATCTTTCACCAGGATTAGAAGATTATGTTCCGAGTTTCCAAAGACACTAAACTATTACGATCCTTTAGTGTGTGTTTTTGTTATGTACTAAGTATTCCGCAAATGTAATGTAATGTCCATGTACATCAGGATACGGGTCTCTACAATTTATGTATAATCTGTTCAATGAACTAATTTACCAAGATTGTCTTAGAAATGAGAAACAAGGGAAATTTTATTCTCCTCTCTGATTTTGATATAGAGACCTCAAAACTATATATCGTTTTTTTTCATTAAATTCCATTATGATCATATTTTTTTAAAGAGAAATTTTATAGAACACATGGGTGGGGTCATACTAAGAGTTCTTTCTCACACCCTTCTCACCCCATCGGTTGTATGTAAAACATTGTATGTCTTTCGATGTTGGGAAATGAATGGTTCTGTAGTGATGAGGTGTGGTTTATATCAAATTTGTATGGGTAGATAGTGGTGAGATGTGGGAGTTTTCCCATGTTATCACCTATAGTATCTATTTTGGATTTTTCAATCATTGTTGTTGCACTTGTATTTTGGAGATTATTTAACTACTTTTGAGTTGTATCACTTAGGTTGTTTCTTTTTTGTTTTGACATATATTCATTTTTTCATCTTCTATTTTTAATCCATCACATATGTATGTATATATAATTGTCATGTTATCTGATTTAGGTTCTATAAATTCATTCCCACATTTTTTGTTGACATCAGGTTCTAGTCACCGACATATAGGTATCGGAAAACTCCCTTTGCGTATCTGACAGTTCAGGTCAGGTACCAGTTTGAGTGGGTATTTGGGTCAAGTTCACCATAATTTTTATAACCCAAGGAGGACTAAATTTTAAATTCTATAATCTTATCTATTTTTATGTATTTTTATTTCTTTAAATGTGTTTTCTAAAATGAGTAAATAGCTTTTAGAGGACAATTTTTGTATTAAAGGTTTTTGTGATCACTAGTGTGAGATTTTTAAATGGTTATTTTTCACTGATATTTTTTTAAATTATGTTTTTTAGATTTTTAAATCTATTGAATTAATTAAAATGGGTATTTTCATATAAATTGGTGTGTAGTCTCTTTTTAATAATGTTTTTAAAATTATTATTGTATTTAAATGTTTTCAATGCTGTTTAATAAGAAGTGTGAGTTCCCATATTGGTTTCAAATTATGATTTGATATAATTTTGTTGTAATATTTGGTTGGGATGTGTTTGAAAATAGTGTGTGTTGGATTTTCATTCCAATTGTGTTTTCTAAAAAGGGTCATTTAACTATTTAGGAACAAATATATTTCATTAATGATGTCAAACCCTATTTCTCCTCGTGTGAATCTTGGTATAGCCTTCATGAGATGGAATCTTATGGGGATATTTTATATTAATGAATATTAATATGTAACATATTCATAGTTTTGATTGGTGGTTGTTTCTTTATAGGGTGTAGTGTGTGATCTGTGAGCTATTTTCAATTCATTACATTTGAGTTATGGAATGATTATTTTCTACTCACCTCCATTTCGATTTTATTGGGGTGTCCTGGGAATACATTAGTGGGAATGTATGATAGAAAACACAAGTATATAAAATAATCTTACTAGAGAGTGTTTCCATGGAACATTGAGATGGTTTTTCTAGATGGGATAGTGGGTCTTATGAGCAATAAACCCTTATTTTGTTCATATGGTGGAGAAAGTGATCCAGAAAAATTTATTTCTGGATAGTCCAATGGTACAAAAAATGACATTGATATGTTTATTAGTGTCAAATAATGTTCTTTTATCTCCTGTTCAAGTTGTTAATACTAGATCCATATGATGATTCCCATGACATTGAGATCTTTTTTAGGATCTTTTTTGGTAATATCTTCTTCTATTTTTACTGTATCCCTTTATTCTGTTATTATTTATTTGAACCATTGTACGTTTGGGTTGTTTCCCTATAAAATGGCCTTGACATAATGGTTCCTAATTGGGTGATTGTTTCTTCTTTCATTTACGAAATTCTATTCATGATTTTAGAAAATTTATTTGAATAATGTTTTAAAATTAGTGAAGTGTTAGTGTGATTTTAATGTGATTTCATACTATTTTATTATTAATTTGAAGTTCAAATTATTTATATGTGAAAATATTTTAAATATACTTTGGTGCTTTTATAAGAGAATTTTGAAAATGGTATTTATTGATACCTTGAGAGAGTGGGTTTCCATGTATGGTTTCTAGCTACCATGCCTACTTTTACATGGAAATTGATTTTAAAAAACCTTTGGAAACTATTTTAAAATGTTGACCCTATATTAAGTATTAAAATGTTCATTTTGAAATATTTTTTTTATAAGGTGGTTTTAATGTAGAAATATTAATTAATGGTTTTTTAATGTAAGCATCAGCTAGGAGAATGTTTTTTTATAGATTGTTTTTATTTTAAAGAAATAATAAAAAATCATTTGATGTGTTTCTTTATTCTTTTTAAAGTATTATGAGAATGCATACAACTTAACATATTGAAAATGAAAAAATTAATATGTAATTTAAAAGAAAAAAATGTTTTGATGGTTGGAGACCTACTCTATCTTTTAGGTTAAACCTAATATTTACATGTATAGGTTCAATCTAGTTGGATTCATTCTTACATGGTCACCTGAGGGAGATAGTGATTTGATGGTGGACATGGGTCATTAAGGTACTAATTAGAGAAATGTGGAGATTCCATTTGGTTTTAGGATTATACATTTCATTTTTTATAACGTTATTTGTGTGATTAAGAATTATTTATATATTATTCATTCATTGATTATTTTAGGTATCAGTTGTAAATTTTGTTTTGAAATTTTTTTATTGTTAAATTCACCTTGGATAGCTTATATCTTTTATTTCCACTACTTATTTATATTATTATATGAGGTTGGAAGCATTTCCAAGGCATGTTCTACGATTCCCATGAACTATTTTATAGACCTTAGGGATCATGAAGGCCTTTGAGGACTATGATAGAATATGTTAGGACTTGGTTAGGATGAAACCCTTGATCAATTATTTTTTCTATTTATTAATCATGCATCCTTTCATTTTCTGTCAAAAACATATCTAAAATCATTCCATTAAAGCCTTTTAATGTATTTCATAAACTACCCAATAAAATTATTCTTTATTTAATAAGCCTAAGAAATTACTTCTTAGTTTCTAATGTAGAGTGAAAGATAATATTTAGTAAAAAATATTTTTATGAAACTATATTATTCCATTAAATCAATTTAATCCCATAGATTCGTATTCTTAATTAGTATCCACCACAGAATAACTTCTCTCTCTATGTATTAAATGGACATGATCACCATCTATTTCTCTAATAATTTTAAACATGTATAATATTTTCTCAATATAGTTTATCTATTTCTCTATAACCAAGGGATCAATAGAATATCCAAAAATGGGTGTTCTATGACACATAATGTATTTAACTATAAATTGATCCTTCATTAGATGGGTTGAGCGATCAATATGGTTTATAGTATAATTAATAACATGACTTAATTTAGATAAGTCCACCATGTGTTTTTTGAATCCATATTCTCTCATTTAGGGAATATCATTCATGAAATCATCACACTTACCATAACATTTGTTTCTTCATCTATTTCCCATAGTTTTATCTACTTAATAAAAAAACAGAGTTAGGGTTTTTCATATATGAATTAATAATCATATAGAAGTAATTTTATGAAATTTTTAGGAAAAAACACATGTTATTCCAAAATTATGTATCCATAATGTTTATCCATGGTATCATAGGGTAAATTTTATAAGGTCCCATGTTTTTTCAGGCAATAATTTTGAGCTGAAATTTGAATTTTTTCTATTAGATTCTGGTAAGGGGTAAAATGTACATTTTCCAATAAAATAGGGTTTTAGATAAATTTTTAACCACTATGTCAGTCCTAAAAAAATAATTTTTTACCATATAAAATATTTTGGTGGAATTTTGAGTTTTAATTATAAAATAGTAATTAATATTTCATATTTAATAAATTAGATATTAATTTATTATTATAGGATTGTTCGATCTTATATTTAGAATTGAGAATCAGATTTAGATTTTATCTCCACCATTGATTCTGGAGTGGGGTTTTTTTCCTAGCCTGGGTGTAAACATGAGTTCGGCATCAGGGCCAGCCCATGCACCATTTTCTTTTTTTTTTCTATCTTTTTATTTTTCTCTTCTTCTTTTATTTTTTCCTCCTAGATTCTCTCTCATGTGGATTGAGATCATCATTTATGTTTCTTAGAGATTCAATGAGATAATTATACATAGATATATATGTGGATGGATAGGAATAAAGGTTCCACCACAGAGCCCATGATTTGTTGGATCATTATGCAGCAACCCTGGACCGCTGAAATCGGAGAAGCTTCGGCAAATTCCATCCAGAGATAGTAAAATATAATGGTTGGTCATAAATAACCATATTTTAATAATTTTCATGTTTTAATCCCCTATAATAATTTTTTATCCCCCTAGTCATTCGATTCACTACTTTTTGGGCAAAAATGGGCGTTTTGGGGTGTTTTGGAGGCTTTTAGTTTTTGGAAAACACATCTACATAGAGTGTGGTTTATGGAATATAAGCTATGTGTTTTTTCTGGTTAGGGAAGATGAACTTTTTGATGTACATGATATGTATGGGTCATACACATTGTGTACTAGTATTGGATATATAGTAGAATACCTGACCAACCTACCTGTGCAATGGGAACATGCTGTATGGAGTACATGGCTAGACCCCATGTGGGTCACACATCATGTACAAATACATGGTCTACCCAAATACGTGCCCATGCTAGATACATGTTCATACCAGTTGAGGGACATGGGATGGTACATTTTGTTGCCAACATGTACTGTAAACTTATTTCATGTCATGTACTCGGGTGCTTATATACTAAGTCTAACAGAAGTACGCACCTGTGTAGGGATATGGGAGCACATGTCATGTGCATGGGGAGACACAATGTGTACTACCCCATTGAAACCCTTTTGGGTTTATCATATATTTTTCCCTGGAATTTTAATTTGAAATAATATGAATCCATTATGAGTATTTTTTCACATAGATCATGTTGATGAAACCCTTGGGGTGTTTTATGGAATCCTAAGTCTCGATATAGGAGTTTTATTAAACCGATAGGTTATTCCTATGATAACAAAGTAATGTGTATCCTGAGAGAGATACATGTTCTGATATGATCCTTGATTTATCTCTTGTAAAATATTTTTTTGTATATGTTTCCTATAGGATGTGAACCTTGAGTGATGTTCCCATATGACCTATGAGGCAATGAGACTAGTTGTCAATGAGGATCCCTTTTTAGATTCATATTCTAATGTTTCGAACTGTATGATCTCTTGTATGATGACTATATATTTTTCCCATTATGAAGGGTCCATAATGGGATTAATATTCTTTTTTTTCATATGGAATCCATGGTAATATCTCTCTGCATGTGTTCCCTAATGGGTATCCCCTTTTGGAAGCCACTATTTACATTCTGCTCGAGGATACCATTTCCTGACTATTATTCAAAGGATCCCATGTATGTTGCATCTTCCTTTATAATCTACTAAAAGGGTCCCCTTGAGGATTACTTTTGATATGTCATATTCCAAGGATACTATGATGCCTTTGTCTACTTACAATTAGAGGATCCCTTATAAGATTCCTCACTTTACCTTTTCAGCTAAGGACCCCATGTAGGATGTCTTTAATAGTTTTTATACATCAAAGATCCCAATTAGTATTACTATTCTGTGTTTTGATATGATTTACCCATCAGGTACCCTATTGTTTGACCAACACAGAGTTATTATGTCGGATTTTATTATAGATGGTATTGGGTGTCACCTTAGAACCTATGTTGACCATGTAAACCTATTAAGATTGTTTCTGTAGTGTTGGGTTTTTTTTCACTCTACCACCCTTTTCATTTTTCTTCTTTTACATGTTTATCACTGATTAATTAATGATTACTATTAGTGATTCTTCACTTGTGGTTGTTTATCCTGACGTGAGGAGTCTTTCATTCTATTTCGGATGCCCAAACCTTTTTTCCTATGATCCGTCTTCTAGGCCATGTTAAATCCTATATTTACTAGTATAAATAGAAGTACTACCTAGGGCTTGGATGTTGAGATTGTATATTTGATTATTATGTTATTGGGATTTATAGTGGTGATTCTTGGAATATGACTATTGGTCCTACTGCTATGATATATATGCATGTAGTCCCTAGTAATTATACAAAAAGATGGTTCCACTCTCTCTCAAGTGATGATGATGATTCCACTCGCATTTATGTGATATATGATGATAATGATAACACACTAATTGAAAAGTGTCTTATAATATGGATAATTACTATCTCCCTAATCTATTACTTGGCCATGTTTTTGAGCATGTTGTCTCACATAATTAGACACCCAGAAAAATTACGCTCTTCCAGGATACATGGATGATTATACCCTCCCTTTTTAGAGACTCCAGGGGTGGGAATAATGTATTAATATTAATTTCTCCTTTCAGACACCATAAGGGCCATACCCTTATATATTATTTATGTTTTGAATGTCATGACCACCTAATGAATGGGATTTAGGACTAAGACATTGGAAATTATTTAAATATACATAGAAACATGTCATCTTTATTAGTGACCATTTATAGGATGTTCAAATTTAATTCACTATAATCCAACTTCAACGTGTTTAGATATGAGTATGGTTGAACCCAAGGGTAGTATGAGTATCCCCTTATGGTTATATATCTTTATAAGATACATTTCCAATGATTCTAGAAGAAGGTATTGAATGATTGGGATTATGGACCTTTAAATCGGCTTAATGATATAAGTATCGAGTGGATTGGGTTCCATCTCTATGACCATGCATAGGTTATCTAGGAAATCGTGATTATAGAACAATGGATCAATATTTTTTTGGTTTTAATGTTGTTTATTTCACATTACTGATGAATATTAAAATTTTTTATACATGTATATGTATGGGGAAATACATCTATACAAATAATGATATTCGTAAACAAGGTGGTACATTCATAGTAGGTAGAAATTATGGACCCAAAGTTTTTCTGTGATTTCACTTTTATTAGATATTCTTATTTTTCATTTGTGTCTTAGCTGTGATGAGAATATTTCTTTATCAGGAACTTATAAAAACGTATTTATAGGTTCATCAATGGGGTGTACTAATGAGATCATTTTTCACCCATGAAGATTCACCTTAGTGTATGTATATATCTTATATCTATTTTTGAGATGGAGATCATTTTATTGGTTGATAGGGATGAGGCCCATAGTTTCATGTTTTAGAAAATATTCTCATGTGGGTTATTCTAATCGGGATGGTACACTTTAACAGTGTCTGGAGACTGAGAATGTGGTCTAGCTTGGAATAACTATTAAATCCTTGTACATTAATGATAGTTTCATTATAGTCATGCATATATATGGTCGATCCAGTGGATGACCAATGTTGTGTGTATGTAATAAATGTTCGGCCTTTTGTATAATTTCAATTATTATTACAAGATATTTTATTTGAGTTTATTTCTTTCATCCAAAGTCTTTTTATTTACTCATGTGTATGATACATAGAAATTTATTTGGTTTTTCTACTTTGATATGAGCGTATAGTCACCCCACTATTACACCCGAGTCCCTCGTTGTTATTCATCAGCGTATGGCATGCGAGGAGGCGCACTTGAGGCCTCATAAACAAGTAACATGAAGCTCCATTTTAGTGGAATTTAGTTTGGGAGATTAAAAAGTGGTATTATAGTTTTTCTTTTCCTAATCATTATAATTTAAGATATGGAAGAAAATATTAATGGGAATTAATAGGAACTTGTGATGGATATCTGACTTTTGAATTTAGAAAACTTGTTTCGATAAGAATTCCTAGTTTCTTAATGTATCAGATTGCTATTTTGATCTATTATTTTACAATTTTATAAGATTTTTTCATTGATCGATTGACATGATATGTGGGTGTTATGATATACTATAGATTTATGGATCTTGGGGACTGGGAAGAAGCTTGTGATGAATTTTGACTCTTTTCTGTCATAAGAAATAGGTGTCTCGTGCATCATATTTGGTATGTAGTATTCTTATCATTTAGGCCTCCTAGTGTGTGATTTTATTGAAGACTGGGGAATACTTAATTAGTCGTACTTACATATATATATTTAATGTTGACAGAAGGTAATGTGGATCTATGTTGAAGAGTTTGGTGGTGAGGCTGATGACTCAATCCTCGGGTATAGGAGGTTCAATGACCATTGTAAGTCTATATGGAAGGTGATTCACCTTTTTACCCCTTATGCGATGTTGTTTCTCATGAGGTGGTTTTTTAGTTTTATTACATAGTATGATACATATTTATACCAAGGCCTTTCTTATAAACTATACCTCCAGGTAGTATTTTCATATATGGATGGTTGGTGAGTGTCATTTCATTATGTTTTCTTAATTGGTATTGTGACCTCCAAAGAGTATCTCCTTATGAGTGTGCTTGATAAAGATCCAGACCTTGTAGGTATTGTTTTCAGTTTTGACCCTTATAGGACATTGGGATATTTATCTTAATTCGATATGTTTGTTCTTTTAGGCTAGGTGGTTTGACCATGTGACCTAGTTATGATACGTGATCAATAGGTCTATGTGGATGACCTATAGGCCCTATGTTTTGACTCAGACCCTTTTAGGTCTATGTCTGTTTTGTTCGAGGCCAAACTTCATGGGGGGACGAACTATGTTTTTGAATTCCACTATAGATAGTTATGTTGGTTTTATGTTTTTTTTTGAGATCGATACATGTTAGGTGCTTGAGTTTCTCAATATAGGGAAGTTGATTTCTTCATCTTATGAAAAAGAACCCAGGGATATTTAGTATCAAGTTTGTCTTCTAAGGTTATGAATTTTTGGGTCCCTAGCCCAGGTGATTAGTTTTTTTGTTGTTAATAATGGATTCATAGTGCTGGAGACACTCCTGACTATAATGATGTCGGGTGATGGATGGTCATGGAATAAATCATCGCATATGTATGGTTTTCAATTTTGAAGAAGAGGTTTAAGGAATCTTTTTTCTACTTAAAAAATTTTCTATATAGTAAATTTATTATATACATTAATTGGATCAATTTATAGAGTATGAGTCCAGCGGAAAAGGTATACACTGGTTGAGTGTAGTGTCATTCAGTTGTAAATCGGAGAGTGGTCGTGTGCAAGGTGAGGACTATTGTTTTTAGGAATCATAGTGAGCATGGTTCCCTGGGAGATGTGGTTAAGTTTAAATTTCCCTTCATGATAGAGGGGAAATCAAGAATAAATTCGGTATTGTAACAATGTTGTCTCGTGGATGTATCTGGATACATTTTTTTGGTTGATGTGGTTCCATGAGTTGGTTAGAGGAAATTGTTCCCTATTTTTTTATCATGGCTCACAATATCTGTTAATTCCATTTGTGAAATCTTATTGTACTCCTTAATAGAAATGGGAATGCTATATATTTACATCATCTTGAGTATTTTGATAGAGTTTCATCCATATGTCGTGCTTCTTTTATTTTTAAATTTCGTTCTTTGATAGGAAGTGAAAACCTAGTGATGTTGCAACCAAGGTGTGGGGTATGGTAAGACTTATGGTGGGGAGTGCACCATTAAACATTTGAGGGTGGTGAACCTCATATTAAGTTGAACTTTACTATTTTATGATTGTATTCGAGATCATATTTTTATTTAATATTGTGATTAAGGTAATCTTATTGTGGAGAGTACTAGATCTGTCACAGTTAAAAGTCATTCATATAAGATACAATTATTGCCGAATGTGACATGTCAATGGATAGTCCAGATAGTATTGTTGTACAGATGATCATTTTGTGATCATGGGTACTAGACATACCTTTAGGATTATTGGGGAGGAGAAGTTTTATGTTCAGATGTTTTTAAGGTCCCATGTTTTTCGAAACTGTAATTATGATTTAAAATATAAATATTTTTCAATTAAATTACTATAATGGGTAAAATTGACTTTTTCAACTAGAATATTATCTCACATAAATTATTGACAACACTATTTGTCCTATAATAGGGTGTTTAAAAAATTACAGTAGTTTGGTGGAGTTTAAAGCCATTATAATTTTAGTTGAATAATTAATAATTAATATTTAATCAATTAAATAAAACTTTATTCACATAGGTATATACAGTATTATATTTGGATCAGAGCATTGGATGGTGGTTTTATATCCATCATTGATTCTAGTGGAAGGGTTTTTTTTCTATATAGGGCATAAACTGAAATTGGACATCAGTGCCAGTCTAGAAAACGTTATCTTTATCTTTTCTTTTTCTTCCTTTTTTATTTCTCTTTTTATTTTTATATTTTTCTTCATGGATTCTCATGCATGAGGATAGGGCTCCTCATTCTCATTTTTGTGATAGATAAAGAGATAAGAATTTATATATGAGGATATGTAGAGACCACCATAAAGATCAGAATGCACTAGATCATCATACAGGATCTATGGACCATGTAAACAGGTGAAGCTTCGACATATTCCACCCAAAGGTAGTATGTTTTTACATTTCACTATACATCCACATATTTTAATCATTTTAAAGTATTAATCCCCTATTATTCATTTTAGGTACTCCAATGGTACCTATTTACTTTTTTCGAGGTTGAAATGAGGGTTTCCTGGTTTTTCAAATGTTTTCTGTTTGGGATAACCCATATACATGGTATGTGGTTTTGTGAACACACACCGTATGTTATTATTATTTTGTGAATAAGAAATTTTGGATGTAAATTCCATTTAAGGGTTATAAAATCAATCTAATAGAATGTGTTTTTCTAGTAGATTACTCCTCCATGTTTCCCTTGTAAGGGGAACATGATGTGTGGAGTACACTACCAAACCTCGTGTGGGTCACATGCCATATACAAGTATAAGTCCAGGAAAAATGCATGGTCAAGAAAGGTGAGGGGCACAGTAAGGTAACCCGGGTTGGGAACATGATGTGTACCCATTTTTTCATTCCCTATACTTGGGTGTTTACATTCCACATCTAGTGGAAGTACACAGCTTTGTGGGAGAATTGGGAGTACATGTCATGTTTTTAGAGAGACATGTCACGTACTTCCCCTTTACAACCCTTTTTTATTTTACATATCGATTTCCCAAATTTTCTTATTTGGATATAAGATGAGTCCATTTTTAGTAGTTTGACATTTAGATTACGATGGTGTAACCATTGGGTGGTTTAAAGGTCTCCAAGATTGCATTTTGATCATTTTCTTAAATTGAGAGTTTCTTCCTCTGATAATTGAATCCAGAGTCTCTTGAGATAGATAATTATTCAGTGATGTTCCATGATTTATCTATCATGAATAATTCCTTTCTAGATTTTCCCTTTATGAATCCTTCCTTGTGAGATGTTCCCTTCTGGCCTATGACATCGTGATACTATTCGTTACCAAGGATCTCTTGTAGGATTCCTCTACATATGTTTCAACCTAAGAAATATTGTTTTAGATTCCTATATCATCATATTGTATCCATGGGTACCCTATGGGATGATTTTAATTACATGTAAAACTATGGAATCTCTAGTTAGTTTCCTTCTCCTTTGTGTCATTCAAAGTATACCTTTTTGGAAACCACTAAGGACTTGCCACTTGAGGATCCCTTATAGGTTCCCTTTTCATGTTTATCATTTAGAAGATTCCATATAGGACACCTCATCCTTCAGACACTTTTGATATGTTACCCTATAGGATTCCTTTTATTTTGTATCATTCTGAGGATCCCATGGAGGATTCCTTAGTTTTATTAATATTAGTGGATCCCCTATAGGATTCCACATTTTAACTTTTTAGCTATGGATACTATGTTAGAAGCCTTTGATTGTGCTTAGGCCAAAAGTATCCAAATTAGGATGTCACTTCAATGTTTTGACATGATTGAACCAACGAGTTCCCCATTGTTATACTAAACCTATGTTAGTATGGAGGATTTGGGTAGAGATGGTATCAGGTGTCACCGTAGAACCCTTGTAAAAACCAATAATCCTACTAATACAATGTTAGTAGTGGTGGGTATAGGAATTCATCACCCTCACTCTTTTGTTTATAATTTAAAATGTATACTATTTATACTTCAATGATTACCATGGTTGATTACTAGTTAGTGGTTGTTGATCATGATGTGAGGCATCTTTCTTTCTCTTTGCAATTCTCGAATGTTCTTCCTAAGATCCACCTACTGAGACATGTTATTTCCTATGTTAACTGGTATAACCAGAGGTACTACCTTGGTCTTTCTATATAATCATGCATATTTGATTATTATATTATTTCATTTTCTTGAGGTTCATCCTTTAATCTAGAAATTGAGCCTACTACTATGATATTTAGGCATGAAATAATTAGCAATGAATCCCTTGGAAGATTCCACTCTCCCAGGTGATAATGATGATTCCTATCTCCTCTATTTGATATATCATGAGGTTTATTATTCTCTACTTGGTTTGTGGATAATGATGGGGATGAATATGATCTCCTTAATTGGTTACATAACTGTTGTGTTTGGAATGACATCTCACATAATTGGATACCAGAAATTATTACTCCATTCCATATGATGCGTATGATTACACTCTCACTTGTTGTATACTACAAGGGTGGGCATGGAATCACACTGTTTATTTCTCTGTATAGATCTCCTAAGTGCTTGACCCTTAGTGATTATTTGAGTTATAAATTTTATGACCACCTATATATAGGATCTATGGATTAGACATTGGACTATATTTTCATGGACTGAGAAAAATTACACCTAGCTCGGTGACCATTAACAGGATGTCCGGATGTACTTCCCTAGAATCCTTATTTATATTGTTTTTTAGGTGAGAAAGTGTGAAACCAAGGGTATAATGATTATCCCCTTATGGTTATGTATCTTTTATAGAGAAATTTTTGGAAATATATGAATTTGGTTTGTTTTTATTATGATTATAGTCCCAAATATTGATAAAATGTTATATTTCATGAGTAGAATGACATTTAGATCAATTCCGTTACATAGGGTGTCGAGACGATTAAGATTACAGACCCATGTATCGAGTATTGTTTTGGTTTTATGTTATTTTGGTCACCTTAATTATTAATATTCATATTTATGTATATATGTATAGGTATGGGACTATACATGTATACACATATAGATATGGACATCCATGGGGGAACTTTTCCTGTTTTTCATGACTATGGACCTGTCGTTCAACTGTGGTTTCACATTTATTAGATTTACTTATCCTTTAAGTTGTGTCTCATATAGGTTGATCATATAAATTTTTTGGGCACTTATAACATTGTATTTATAGGTTCATAATTTTGGTGGCCTACTAATATTATTTATCACCCATAAATGTGAGACTAGGTGTACACATAGACATTATGTATGCTTTCCAGGATGATCACAGTTTGCTGGTGGATAAGGTTGAGGCCTAGAGTTCCATGTTCGATGGAGATACTTGTCTGGGTTAATCTAATTGGGATGGTGTAGTTCAATTATGTCTATATACTAGGTATGTGGTTTGGATCAGATTTAGTAGTATATCCTAGAACATTTATTTCAATTTCATTATACTCTATTATTTTAATTGTCGACATAGTTGGTGAACAGTTTTGTGTATATGGAATAATGATTAGGGATTTTATAGGATTTCATTTATTATTACATAATGTTATATATCATTTTATTTATCTCATTCACACTCCTAATTTTTTGATGGGTGTGATACATAGCTATTTTCTATGTTATCATACTGTGATATTTCTCCCTACTATCACAAACTAGTCCCTCCCTACTAGTTTACATCCTATGGAATAAAAGGAAACCAGATGGTGGCCCTTAACCAACTTGATTAGAGCACATTTTTGGAGGAATTTGGGCTCGAATGTTACACATTTACTATTAGTTTTTCTAACCAAGTCTGCAAAAAAAAACTATATATTTACTTGATACAAATTTTTATAGACCATAACTCATATACACAATATTAAATCATCTGTAGAATAATATTAATTTCAAAATCTAATAAATCTAGTGGTCCAAAAACTTTAGGGAATCTGGTACTCAATAAAACGCCTCTTAAACAATCATATTCCTTTATTCATGTATATATACCTTCAAATAGAGCTCACCATAATCTTATTATTTCATTGGATATCCTTGTGAGATATATTAATAAATGGGTGTGTCATAACATCTAGTAAGGGTTTATAAATATAAAATGATATATAATTTCATGTGATACAAAAATCATAGAGTCAAAAAAAAAATGAAAACAAACCCTTACATAAAATCACACCATATGAGTCTAATATCATAAGATGGTGGAAAACTTATGAGAATATAATGTATTGAATAGAAATAATGCATTTCATCATAAACATATGTTTTGGTTAACATCCAAGAAATAATTAAATTATGGTCCAATCCCAAACATAAATTGTGAATATATTTATCAACATTTTCTTGCAAAAGATATGTTCCAAAGGGTCATAGTATAGATTGTGATAAACTTTGGCATCATGTTCTCACATAACATTATGGACATAGCTTACTTCCCTTAACCCATGCACAATACTCTCATAATATCTCAATAATATCCTATTTTATTAGATATATATAATTAAAATACCAAATTTCAACATACCACATCATAAATGTATATATTCCATATGAATTCATTCATATATCATATAATAAAAAAGACATTAAAAACATTGGTTACATAATAATCTCAAATGGTTTCATGTAAGATTAAATCAAGAATTGGATCAGTTGAAACAAAAAATATAATCAACCAATAAAATAATAACAAATAAGTATTTAGAGTTTTATTCTGGAAACCTATAAGGCCCCAGCCTTTAACCTTACTTAATCTTGTGTTAATACAAGATTTCACATTGAGGATCTTTTCTGGTTTAGAGTTTTAGGGAATTAGATCATAAAACTTGCATTACATTCCACATATTAACAAAGTGGTTACATAAAGATAGTATTCTTCATTCCCATCAATGGAAACATATTTAAAGTACACATGGATTGTTTCTCGACACTTCTTTGACACTATCATCATATCATGTACCCTTCCCTTGACCTGTGAAAAACATTTCAAAAAACATGGGATGAGCATAAAAAGCTCAGTAAGGGATATAAAAAAACATGGAAAGGAAACATGGGTACATATATACATAATAATGAAATCATACTTTACCCATAAAACATAATCACTTTAACATACCTCATCAAATCATGAGTAAATCATAGAAATCATAAGACATAAAAATAACTTGTGGCATTCATAACATTCTTACGTAGAGAGTAACCCTCTTGGTTACGTTTGGAATACCCATCACAGTATATTCCATAAATATCTTCAGAGAAACCTTAACGTTTCACTCCTTCGCATTACCCAATGCATTGGAGAGATATATCAGGCTCACCCTCCCTTAGTTTATCACGGAACCACCCATTTTCATAATAATGCCCAAGAACCTCAACATAATCATATCACATAAAACATGCATGAAGGAAACATAACATTCCCACCTTTCAATAACAAGATATAAATACAACACATTGATATAAAGACATTATGAAAACCATTTTCGATACCAAAATAAAAGAAAAGTAAAACATGGTATTTATTTTTCTTTTAAAAAGGAAGGTATGGCTTGTAGAGGAAGCCGAAACTCAAATAATGGTCACGGCGGTGGAGAAGTCGTTGTCGCTGCATACATATGACAAAAACATTCCCTTTTTTCCTTTAGTAAACGCTTCATATAAACAATATTCCATTTGAATAATCATAAAATTCAAAGGGGTTTATACACCGTATAAAAGAAGGTTGTGTATAAAACAAAATATGCCTCAATGAAAGGAGATTGAGACGAAGTCCCATACATCATGTCCGACATGACTCGGTCGTTCTTTAATATCCCAAATAATAAACTTGAGTTAATTTCTACTTGTTTAAGAACCTTTTTAAATTACATTATTCCTTTTATATCACTTATTTCCATGTCATGAACACTATGTAATTATTTAAGTTAATAACGGTCGTTTTAACGATCATTGGAACTTGAGTCAAAATAAACCCTTTATAATTACAAGTTGTTCATGTATCCATTATATCCAGGATTATAATCATGATGTATATATCATATATATCATATATATCCAGTATATACGTGCATTTATAATATTACATAATCATTTAGAGGTATGAAATGAAATGCATCGTTCATGGAGACAGAAAGCCGTACTTACGCATGAACACTACCTTCATTTCTATTTCATGTTTTATAGAATGGAATCATAATTATATAAGAGTATATTATAATTCAAGTATAATAACGTATATAATATCATTAACTTTATCCTTTACACATTCCCAGATATGGTATTAACGAATCAAATCACTTTCAGGGGGCGGTAGTCCGCACTTCCTAAAAAGAAGATATCATGTTTACCAATAATTGAAACAATAATGGTATGCCATAAATGTAAAATACATAATCTTAAGAAAAGAATAAACATATTATATATCATATATAAAAATAGTGACATCATAATGGCCAACATTGAAGGTGTTAAATGAGTATTGAACAATCATCGTTTCGGGAGGCAGAATTTCGCCATCCATGGAAACTGTATGTTTTTTAACCATTTGATGTAGTTGTGTGAGAGTGTAGCTTGAATAAATCTTATAAAAACTTCCTAGTATATTGAAGATACTGTTTTTGTTACAAAATAAGTAAATTAAAAGAGTTTAGGGGGTTGGAGAAGCAAAATAAAACAAATGAACATGAGAGAATGAATTACCTTTAAAAGTGTAACTCATTTTGATTTGAGCCTAAAGGCTTCCTTTGAAAGGATTATGCCCAAATGGAATCCTCTAGGATGAGGAGAGGGATGTGGATAGAGTAAATTTTCAGGGGATGGCCGATCCAAAGGCTTTAGGAGTGTGTGAATTGAGGTAGAGTTGGCGGCCTTTTATAAGAGGAGATGAGGGGTACTTTTGGAAATCATGAAACTATTATTTTATTTTCAAAAGTGTTTCGAATTTATAAGGTCCCACATTGAAATAATTTTAGGATAAGGTGATAAGGGTTCTAAATCCACTCATACAATAGGTTTTGGACATGTGTAGGTCTTAGATATTACATTATCTTTCCATTTTATTTAAATCGTTAAATAATGAGGTCATCACTGCATTATCATGATGTCATAAATAATTTAATTTATTTAAAGTCTAAAAATTATAAAAAAAATACTATGATGTAGGAAATCTTTTTTTCATTCCAATTAATAATTATAGTCAAAATTATGATTAGTATATCCCCTTCTAAAAATTGTTTTAGTAAAACAATTTATGTTATTGTCATTTACACCTTTATTTTGAAAAAAAGCATTAAAGTCATTATCTCACCCAAGTGGCTCCATGGGGTCCCCTAAATCGACCCATGGGTTGTCGTGGTCGGCCATGACTCACCCAATAGGTGTAGGACAAGTTTCATGGTGTTTTCACATTTTTATAATATCATTTTTACCTTAAATTACACTAATTACCTCTAATCGCAATTAAAAACATAATAAGTTACTATTCACCAAAAAATTATTTTAATCTCATTGAACCACATTTTACTTATTAATGACAAGCGTGTATGTCGGATTTTTGAAATTCAAAACACAAAAGTGGAAAAGTTTTATTTAAACGAAAAATCAGTTTCTTTAACTACCACTTAGTGGTTTCACTATTCATCAAAAATTGAAGTTTTTCAGAAAATTACCAAAAATTCACCATAAGCTATATTTGATATTCCGAATTCAAAAATGAAGTCTATTTTACAAAATTCAAAACATATAAGTCACATTAATTAATTTAATAATTAATTCCCTCTTTTATGACAAATAGTGTGCTTTTATGAAACATTAAGTATCAAAAGATTGACACCAGTTAAAGTCCATTTTCAAAGTGAAATTGATTCCAATGACCACCATTGGATTAAATGGTAAAAATATATTCATATTACACATTAAGACCCATTCAAAAGATAATCTAATCATATAAATAAATTAGATTAAAAAGTATTTTTGATGTAAAATGCAGTATTTTTCACTATTCATTAAAAAAATGAACATTGTCAGAAAAATTCCAAAAACTTATCCAATGTAAAATTCAATGTCCCAATCATAAAGAATAAGTTTATTTTGACAAACATAGCTTATAAAATTGTCAAAAGATAGATTTAAAAATGGTTTGCAATCAAATGGAAGTAAAACAATCTTTTAAAAATATTGGTGTATTCCATGCTTAAGATTGGATTTATTTTTATTTTAAGCCTCTAAAACACTATCTAATTCATTAATAAACATAGATAAAAATATCTATTATTCCTTACTTACTTGGGATGTTACATCCTTCCCCCCTTTAGAAAATTGTATCCCCGCAATTTATTTACATATCAAATAAATGGGGGTACTTATCCCTCATTGCATTTTCAGATTCCCATGTTGCCTCTTCAACCATATGGTTTTTCCATAAAAAATTACATGATGAATCACCTTATTCCGCAACACCTTCTCCATATGATCAAGAATATGCACTGGTTGTTCCTTGTAAGATAGATTCCCTTCCAGCTGAACTACTTCTGGACTCAAAACATGAGATGGATCTGGTATATACTTTCTCAACATCGAAACGTGAAAAACATTGGGTACCTAAGATAAAATCAGAGGTAAATCCACCCGGTATGCAATTGATACAACTCTCTCCAAAATTTCATATGGTCCAATAAACCTTGGACTCATCTTTCCTTTCTTACCAAATCTCATCACACTTTTCCATGGTGATACTTTGAAAAAAACATGATAACCTACCTCAAAAGAGAGATCCTTCCTCCTGTTGTCAGCATAACTCTTCTGCCTACTCTGATCTGTTCTCATGTGATTCTGAATTACCTGAACTTTTTCTGCCAACTCTTCTACCAATTCTGGTCCCATCAACATCCTTTCACACACTTCATCCCAGAAAGCTGGAGTTCGACACCGCTTCACATATAATGCCTGAAATGGTGCCATCTATATACTCGAATGAAAACTGTTATTATATGAAAATTCAACCAAAGAAAGATGTTGGTCCCAACTTCACTGATAATACATAGAGCAAGAACGTATCATATCCTCCAAGTCCTGAATTGTTCGTTCTGACTACCCATCTGATTGAGGATGAAAAGCCGTACTAAAATTTAATTCAGTACCCAACGACTTTTGAAGGCCTTTCAAAAAGTTAGAAGTAAACCTGGGATCACGATCCGATACAATGGAGAGGGGAACTCCATGTAACATTAATATCTCTTTAAGATACAAATAGGAATGTTTATCTAGGGAAAAAGTATCTCGTATAGCATGAAAATGAGCAGATTTAGTCAAGCAATCAACAATAACCCAGATTGCATTACTACCTCGAGATGTCTTCGGTAATCCCACAACAAATTCCATGGATACATTCTCACATTTCCACTCTGGCACTGGTAAAGGCTGAAGCATCCCTTTCGGTAACTTCCGCTCTGCTTTAACATGTTGACATGTCAAACACATCACAGTAAAATCAGCAATATCTCTTTTCATTCCATCCCACCAGTAATACTCCCGCAGATCTCTATACATCTTAGTACTGCCAGGATGAACTGAAAACAGAGAACTATGAGCTTCACATAACAACTCTATCTTCAACTGTGAATCACAAGGCACACACAATCTCTTCCCAAATCTCGAAACACAATCATTATCAATGTTGATTTCAGGAAACTTACCTTTCTGAACCAGCTCTACCTTTTTCTACAACTCACTTTCTTGCTTCTGTGCTTGCTTGATTCTGCCTGATAGAGAAGATCTCACTGATACATGAAACAAAATAGAAGGACTTCCTACACCAACAACTTCTATGCCAAAGTTCATCAAATACTTAACCAAAGGATCATGTTCCAAACGCAACATTGCTAATGAAGCATTTCTTTTTCGACTCAAAGCATCAGCCATTTTATTTTCTTTTCCCGGATGGTAATGAATTGTACAATCATAATCCTTCATTAATTTCAGCCATCTCCTCTGTCTCATGTTTAACTCTTTTTGAGTGAATATATACTTTAAACTTTTGTGATCGGTATATATTTCACACTTTACTCCATACAAATGATGCCTCAAAATTTTTAAAGAAAAAACAACAGCAGCTAATTCCAAATCATGTGTAGGGTAATTTACCTCATGAGTTTTCAACTGTCATGAAGCATAAGAAATTACCAGATCATTCTGCATTAGGACGCAACCAAGTCCTTTCAATGAAGCATCACTGTATATAACAAACTCACCATTCCTGGAAGGTAGTACCAAAACTGGAGCATTCACCAATCTACTTTTCAATTCCTGAAAACAATCATTACATTCTTTTGTCCAGATAAACATAACCCCCTTCCGAGTTAGCTTAGTCATTGGACTAGATAATCGTGAAAAATTTCTAACAAACCTTCGGTAATAGCCTGCCAAACCATGGAAGCTACGAATCTCGGTTACATTTGTGGGTCTTGGCCATTCTTCCAAAACTTTTGTTTTTTCAAGATCAACAATTATTCCATATTTAGAAAAAATATAACCAAGGAAAGAAATTTGTTGCAACCAAAACTCACACTTGCTGAATTTTCCATACAGTTTCTTTTCTTTTATGATTTTCAAGATAACCCTTAAATTTCTTTTATGCTCTTATTTACTTTTAGAAAACACCAAAATATCTTCAATTAAAACCATCACAAACTTATCCAACAACTCATGCAAAATTCTATTCATTAAGTCCATGAATACAGAAGGTGCATTGGTTAGCCCAAAAGTCATTACTACAAATTCATAATGGCCATATCTTGTACGGAACGCGGTCTTCGGAATATCTGCCTCCTTTACCTTCAGCTGATGGTACCCCGATCTGAAGTCAATCTTTGAAAAAAACTGAGCTCCCCGGAGCTAATACAACTTCATTTGATGGACCGACATCTAATTAAGTAGTTGCAAAGGATTTCACCACCCCTTTCTACTTGTAGTATAACTGTTTCCCATCACTCAAGATCTTTGTCGTACACTCGTTTGCATAGTGACCCATCTCATTGCACATAAAACATTTCACTAACTGTAAATCAAATTTGGTCTTACCTTAACCTTCATCCTTTTTAGTGCAATCACGAGCCTTATGTCCCATATTACCACATCGGTAGCACTTTCCAGAATTCAGAAGACATTCCCCAGCATGCCTTTTGTCACATTTCTCATAAACTGGAAACTTAGTTTTCTTACCATCAGACTTTTTTGAAGAATTCTTACCTTTCTCCTGCCACCTCGGTCTCTTCTTCTGCTGGTTGTTACATAACACTTGGTCATCGGCAAACTCCATTTCCACCTTCTCTGCACATCGAACAATCTTTTCATAACTTTTAAACTCACAAGAAGCTAATGCCCTTCGATATTTTGGCTTTAATCCTGAGTAAAAATTATTGATTTTACTATCAAGGTCTCGGATAAAATTTGGAGCATACCTTGCCAATCGAGTGAATCTTCCTTCATAGGCAGCCACTGAGTCTTCCTCTTACCTCAATTCCAAGAATTTCTTTTCCATCAGAAGTCGAACAGCCTTAGGAAAATAATTCTAAAGAAACATACCTTTGAATTCCTCCCAGTTGAGAGCATCAATCTCATCAGTGTCCCTGATATTTTTAACCATCAACCACCACTGACTTGCCTCACCCTCCAAAAGTTATATAGCAAGACTATCCTTTTAATTGTCTGAACACCCCATGACATCAAAAATATTCTCCAGTGCTTTAATCCACCATTCAGCTAACATAGGGTCAGATGATCCTCTGAATGATGGGGGATGTTTCCTCATGAAATGTTCCACCACTGACATGTTCCTCTGCGGTTGATCTGGCTATCTCATGCATGGATACCACCACCATTTATAGCCCGAGTCAGTTGTTCCATCACTGCAACAAACTGTTCAGTTCCAATTACGACCATTTCTGGATGCTGATTCATAAGGTTATTTCCTTCTGTATTCCTTCCTAGCACTGCTTCCCTGTTTCCTCTGTGGAAAACCATTCTGAAGAAACATTTATTAGATGAAACAACATGGTAATCATCAAATGCTATATCACTTCAATTTGACCATAAAAAAATATTTTTGGATAATCATTTAATAGAATTCTAACTCCTAAAGTTATCTAAACCGACCTCTGATACCAACTATAAGGCCCCAGCCTTAAACCTTACTTAATCTTGAGTTATAACAAGATTATACATTGAGGATCTTTTCGGGTTTAGAGTTTTAGGGAATTAGTCCGTAAAACTTGCATTACATTCCACATATAAACAAAGTGGTTACATAAACATAGTATTCTTCATTCCCATCAATGGAAACATATTTAAAATAAACATGGATTCTTTCTTGACACTTTTTTGACACTATCATCATATCATGTACATTTCCCTTGACCTGTGAAAAACATTTCGAAAAACATGGGATGAGCATAAAAAGCTCAGCAGGGGATATAAAAAAACATGGAAAGGAAACATGGGTACATATATACATAAGAAAGAAATCATACTTTACCCATAAAACATAAGCACTTTAACATACCTCATCAAATCATGAGTAAATCATAGAAATCATAAGACATAAAAGCAATTTGAGGCATTCATAACATTCTTACGTAGGGAGTAACCCTCTTGGTTACGTTTGGATTACCCATCACCGTATATTCCCTAAATCCCTTCGGAGAAACCTTAATGTTTCACTCCTTCGTTTTACCCAATACATTGGAGAGCTATATCGAGCTCACCCGCCTTTAGTTTATCACAGAACCACTCGTTTTCATAATAATTCCCAAGAACCTCAACATAATCATATCACATAAAACATGCATGAAGGAAACATAAAATTCCCACCTTTCAATCACAAGATATCAATACAACGCATTGATATAAATACATTATGAAAACCATTTTCGATACCAAAATAAAAGAAAAGTAAAACATGGTATTTATTTTTATTTTAAAAAGGAAGGTATGTCTTGTAGAGGAAGCCGAAACTCAAATAATGGTCACGGTGGCAGAGAAGTCATTGTCGCCACATACGTATGAAAAAAACAATCCCTTTTTTCATTTAGTAAATGCTTCATAGAAAAAATATTCATTTTGAATAAACATAAAATTCAAAGGGGTTTATACACCGTATAAAAGAAGGTTGTGTATAAAACAAAATATGCCTCAATGAAAGGAGATTGAGACGAAGTCCCATACCTCGGGTCCGACATGACTCGGTCATTCTTTAATCTCCTGAATAATAAACTTGAGTTAATTTATACTTGTTTAAGAACCTTTTTCAATTTCATTATTCCTTTTATATCACTTATTGCCATGTCATGAACACTATGTAATTATGTAAGTTAATAATGGTCGTTTTAACGATCATTGGTACTTGAGTCAAAGTAAACCCTTTAAAATTACAAGTTGTTCATGTGTCCATTATATCCATGATTATAATCATGATGTATATATCATATATATCATATATATCCAGTATATACGTGCATTTATAATATTACATAATCATTTAGAGGTAGGAAATGAAATGCACCGTTCATGGAGACGGTAAGCCGTACGTACGCATG
This sequence comes from Viscum album, assembly GCA_963277665.1. Lineage (NCBI taxonomy): Eukaryota > Viridiplantae > Streptophyta > Magnoliopsida > Santalales > Viscaceae > Viscum > Viscum album. The sequence continues at coordinate 561,567,416 of OY728162.1, forward strand.
AACGCTACCTTCATTTCTATTTCGTATTTTATAGAATGGAATCATAATTATATAAGAGTATATTATAATTAAAGTATAATAACATATATAATATCATTAACTTTATCCTTTACACATTCCCACATATGGTATTAACGAATCAAATCACTTTCAGGGGGCGGTAGTCCGCACTTCCTAAAATGAAGATACCGTGTTTACCCATAATGGAAACAATAATGGAATTCCATAAATGAAAAATACAGAAGATTAAGGAAAGAATAAACATATTATATATCATATATAAAAATAGTGACATCATAATGGCCACCTTTGAAGGTGTTAAATGAGTATTGAACAATCATCGTTTCGGGAGGCAGAATTTCGCTATCCACGGAAACCGTATGTTCTTTAACCATTTGATGTAGTTGTGTGAGAGTGTAGCTCGAATAAATCTTATAGAAACATTCTAGTATATTTAAGATACTGGTGTTGTTACAAAATAAGTAAATAAAAGGTGTTTGGGGGGTTGGAGAAGCAAAATAAAACAAATGAACATGAGAGAATGAATTACCTTTAAAAGTGTAACTCCTTTTGATTTGAGCCTAAAGGCTTCCTTTGAAAGGATTATGCCCAATGGGAATCCTCTAGGATTAGTATAGGGATGTGGAGAGAGTAAATGGGCAGGGGATGGCCGAGCCAAAGGCTTTAGGAGTGTGTGAAATGAGGTAGAGGTGGGGGCCTTTTATAAGAGGAGAGGAGGGGCACTTTTGGAAATCATGAAACTATTATTTTATTTTTAGAATTGTTTCTAATTTCTAAGGTCCCACATTGATATAATTCTAGGATATGGTGATAAGGGTTCTAAATCCACTCATCCAATATGATTTGGACATGTGTAGGTCTAAGATATTACATTATCTTTCCATTTTATTTAAATCGTTAAATAACGAGGTCATCGCTGCATCATCATGATGTCATATATTATTTAATTTATTTAAAGGCTAAAAATTATAAAAAAACTACTATGATGTAGTAAATAGTTTTATCTTTCCAATGAATATTTATAGTCAAAATTATGATTAGTATAACCCCTTCTAAAAATTGATTTAGTAAAACAATTTATGTTAGTGTCATTTTCACCTTTATTTAAAAAAAAGCATTAAAGTCATTATCCCACCCAAGTGGCACCATGGGGTCCCCTAAATCGACCCATGGGTTGTCTTGGTCGGACATGACTCACCCAATAGGTGTAGGACAAGTTTCATGGTGTTTTCACATTTTTATAATATCATTTTTACCTTAAATTACACTAACTACCTCTAATCGCGATTAAAAACATAATAAGTTACTATTCACCAAAAAATTATATTAATCTCATTGAACCACATTTTACTTCTTAATGACAACCATGTATGTCGGATATTTGAAATTAGAAACACAATGGTGGAAAAGTTTCATTTAAACAAAAAATCAGTTTCTTTAAATACCACTTAGTGGTTTCACTATTCATCCAAAATTGAAGTTTTTCAGAAAATTACCAAAAATTCACCCTAAGTTATATTTGATATTCCGAATTAAAAAATGAAGTATATTTTACAAAATGCAAAACATATAAGTCACATTAATTAATTTAATAATTAATTCCCGCTTTTATGACAAATAGCGTGTTTTTATGAAACAATAAGTATCAAAAGATTGACACCATTTTAAGTCCAATTTCAAAGTAAAATTGATTCCAATGAACACCATTGGATTAAATGGTGAAAATATATTCATATTAAACATTAAGACCAATTAAAAAGATAATCTAATCATATAAATAAATTAGATTAAAAAGCAGTTTTGATGTAAAATGCAGTATTTTCACTATTCATTAAAAAAATGAACATTGTCAGAAAAATACCAAAAAATTATCCAATGTAAAATTCAATGTCCCAATCATAAAGAATAAGTTTATTTTGACAAACATAGCTTATAAAATTGTCAAAATATAGATTTAAAAATGGTTTTCCATTAAATGGCAGTAAAACAATCTTTTAAAAATATTGGTGTATTCCATGCTTAAGATTGGATTTATTTTCATTTTAAGCCTCTAAAACACTATCTAATTCATTAATAGACATAGATAAAAATATCTATTATTCATTACTTACTTGGGATGTTACAATAACAATCTTAATATGTGATATATATTTTGGGTATAGTTTCGAAAATGTGTTCAAAACCATAACATGAATTATCTAAAATCATCAAAAACATTATTCAAAAAATGAAATTATATATCACATTGATGATACATTTAAGGGGGTGAATTGGGACCTTAAAGACCATAATTTAAAATATTATCCAACATTGGATATATTAAAATAAAAAAATTCAAATTTAAGGAATTTGGAGTGGAAGATAAATTTTAAATATAAGTGTTAAGACCTTACTTTTAGGATTATGAAATGTGTGATGAAAATTCACATCAACAAAAGATATATAACATTCTCATTTAAATATAGGTAGTGTGAATCACGAATAGTTCATAAGAGATTACGTATCGATATTTCAAAATAGGGAAATAAAACATTTTTTAAGAGATTTCATCGAACTTGATACAAAATATAATCCATAAAAAAGTGAAAAATTATCATTAACGATGATGTAATTTAGGGAACAATCATCAAAGAATAATAAAATGAAATGAAAATTTAATTTCCCAAGATATAAAGGGGAAATAATTTTTAAGGATAATAATATAAATTATCAATTATAGATGAACATGGTCTATGTAGAATGATTGTGATTCAAGATATAAAGATTAAGTGACGAAAAACTCGTACCTTGTGTCTGAAATTACTTTTTATATACCCCTAATATATTGAATATTTGATCTACAATATTTAATTACCTTATATATAATATTTTAAAAAATTATTTTCGATATTATAATTCATTTATATCATATTTTATTCTTCTATTAAATTAACATATGTTGTGTCAGCTGTTTCAATATTTTCCATTTGGTTGTTCGAAAACAACAACTTTTTTCTAGTGTTAGTAGTGGATGGTTATTTTAAAATGGTCAAAAACTATACCAAACGATATGTTATTTGTTTAATTGATTTATAAAATACAATTATTTCAATAAGTTATGAAATAATTTCTATTTAGAGAATCCTCCTTAGTATTCAAAATTTTTATGGTTAAAAAGAACTATGGTTCTTTAAATTTTATTTCATTACTATAATGGATATTTTACCAGTATAGTATTTTAATATTAAAATTCCTTGAATATTAATGGCATATTCAATTATTGAATTTATTGTTTACAATATCTATTAAATAAATCTTTTATAAATGAATCATTGTTCGCCTAAATAATGTAAAACTACTAAGATAATTTGTGTTTTTAAATAGTTTAAAAAGGGAAAAATTATAAATACTTGAGTTTTGTAAAAAAATTATATTAACTTATTATTTATTGTTATATTGAAATGACATTTATGTTATTGAATAAATTCACAGGATAATTGAAATTATAGTGTAATGTTTTTTTGAAACCCTAAATTTTGATGCAGTAATGACTATAAAAAACGAGTCTAGTGAGAGGTAATTGATAACCTATCATCATTTATATATCAAAAATAATCAAATAAAAATATGTGTGTTGGCCCTCTATAGTTTTAGTAATAACAAATCATGTCCAATAATGTTCATTTATGTCAAATAATGGTTATTTATGTTCAAAAATGTCTAATTATTCTTATATATGTCCAATTCTATATTTAACATTATTTGTTGATGCATGTACTTTAAGTCAAGTTAACAGAAAAAAAATGTCTAAGTATTAGTCCCTGATAGAATTGATCACTAAAATAATAGATAATTAATCAATAGAACAAACGATTCACTGATAGAATGAATTGCTGATAGAACAAATGAGTCACCGACAGAACCACCCACTAAAATAACAAATGATTTATCAACAGAATGACTCACAGATAGTACAAATGAGTCACTGATATAATGACTCACTGATAGATACAAGACTGAGTCACTGATAGTATGAGTCACTGATATAATAAGTCATCTATATTAAGTGACACTGATGAACTAACATACCAATTCATTGAGTCAACGATAGAAGGATTTACTATCATAATGACCTACCGTTTAACCCATAGAAAATTTTCATTACTATTAAATTAAAATTAAATTTAATGGTTGTATTTATGAAACTCATTACTTCTTATTATATTAATGTTCTTGTCTATCTTTTTTAGACATTGTCAATGAACAGAATGAGGTATGAGGAGCCCCTCATGTTAAAGATCATGAATATTGTTGAACTCTACATTATAAAAATAAATCATTTCAGAAAAAATAATGACAGTGTTATATAGAGATAACCTCTGAAGTAAATAAATAGACATATAACAATAATAGTCATTATTTATAACTATTAAGAAGAATTATTTTCTAAGAACCAATTTCTCTAAATTCGTGAAGCAACAAACCCTAGTGAAGAGAACCTTAGAAGCGCATCTCATCTCACTAGAAACCAGAACACAAAGAATCCATGACACTATGTTTTGGTTACTGTGTCCATTAGTGGACTTGAGATTCATATATAATACACCAAATAATTCCAAAACCCTCACGAACATCACTTATATCATTTTAAACCATCTCTCATTATTTCTTCTCTAGTGTGTATAATTTTACTCCTTTTTGAGCTGTGTTTGCGTCTATAATATCATCACAAACTGTCTCTTGTGCTAAGCTGGAGGATATGAGATATTCTCAGTCACCCATATTTTTACAAAAAAAATTCACCCATATACAACAATGTAAGAGGTCCATATGTGACTTGGATAGTTTCCCATGTATAATTGTGGAAGAGATCTAGTTTACCAGGACAACCTTGTGTGATTTTGCGAACCCTGATCAAGGGTGTGGATTAGGTTTATTAATATAAACTTCTTGGTGTTCTATGATAACTAAGTGTAGATGATTATGTCACTTCTTTATACTGAACCTCTTATAATATCATATGTGTTTTCAAACTTAGTTTTCTCTTTTTGTTCACATATTTCAGAAAACTGAATTTTACTTTGATAGTTATTCTTATATAGTGTTTATAATTGTTTTATTTTAGTAAATTAATTTCAAAAGATATATAAATATTTAAAATTTGTGTAACTAAAAATTAATCAATATTTTGAAAAAATAATTGAACATTCAAAAGTTTTATATGTCAGATACTTTCGTTAACTTGGATGTTTATACATTAATTAGTGGATTTTTTAAATAATATTTTTTAACATAAATTTTTATAGGAACTAAATTCACCCCCTCTTTAGTGTTCTAATTTGTCAAAAAAATTTATTTGTTGTTTTATTTATTATTCTAATTTCAATGTTGTGATTTTTTTTTAAATCTTCTCAACTATGATTTTAGTTTATTTTAAGATCACTAAATTTCTATGAGTTTTATATTTTTATCACATTAAAAAATTATTGTTTAGACATTATTATGGATAATTTATTGGAAGGTGATGTCGAAAATAGACCTCTATTTATCAATGTAACTAATTATTCTCAATGTAAACTTAAGATGAATATTCTTTTAGAAAGTATGGGTTTTAATATTTTGTCTTCAATTATAGATGAATATAAGATACAGGCCACTGCCTGAAATATATGGGATGACCCAACAAATGAATATTATAATAATCACTAAAAAGATATGAATTAAACATATTATTATTTAGGAGATGAAGAATTTAATAGAATTCTTTCATGTAAAACTACATAAGACATTTGGGATTCTATAGATGCTTCACATGAAGGAAGCACTAATGTTAAAAAAATGATACTTAATACATATAAATTTAAAGATGATAACATAAAAATGAATCCTGATAAACCTATCTCTGACATGTATCTTAGGATTAATGATATTTTAAATACTATGATCCCTTTGGGAAAGGATATTAATCTTAAGGAATAAATGATACAAATTATCAGATGTTTACCATACAGATATGTTAATGATGTTTTAGGAAGAATTAAAGGTCAACAAATAAGATGATGTTGAACCAAAGAGAAAGAAAGTGTATTTCAAGACCATTGTTTCTAAGATTAAAGAAAAGGAGAAAGCACAAACAAATTTCAAAAAATCATGTATGTAAGAATCATCATTTGATAGTGATGCGGATATGCCACAGTTAGATAGAATTTTTAAGAAGTTCTAAAAAATAAAGGAGTTATTTAGGAAGCCCAACTACAAAGGATAATATGAAAACATGGAGAACTAGAAAAAGATTGGAAAATAGGTGACAACTCAAATGAGATAGTCTATTATGAATGTATGATAAGTGGACATGTAAAGGCTGACTATCCTTAGATAATGTATAAGACGAAATATGTTGACAGTAATGAATGGTATAAGAAGGAAATGAAGGCTATGTAGAGTGATTTTGAGGATATCTCCAGTTATTTAGAATCATCAGTAGATGAGAAAGGTTACAAATATAACATGTAATTCATGACAAACACTTCTGAGGTAACACTAGAATCTCTTGTACAACATTTATACTATTCTGAAGATGAATCTGATTCTGAAAACATGAAAAATAAGGAAATATTTGAATATTACAAAATTCCTTAAGACACATGAAATGAATTAAAAGATAAATATAATGTTTTAAAGAAATATCATTCTCTCACAACTACTTCTAAATATGATCTTACTATAGATAAATCGAAAAATTCTTAATTTCTTAAAGAAAATAATGACAATATATTTTCAAATGAGCAATTAAAAAGTGACATAGAAAATTTTACCAATAGAATTATCACTATTACTCAAATTCATGGTAAATAGTTTTCTCCAAAATATGCTATTGGTTTAGGTTATCAACCAGGAAAATAAACCTTGGTAAAAATAATTTTGTGTCAAAATCTGGAAATTTAGGATTTGTACCAAGATTTGAGAAATCAGTTGCATGTTCTAGCATTGGAAAATCATTTACTACTTCTAATTTTTCAAGAAAAAATACAGTTTCTTTTTCTAATACTATAAAAACTATTTACAGGAAACCCATAAAAAATTATATTTTCCTAAAGAATTAATTACTAATATTACTGGACCTAAGAAAGTCTTGGTACCAAAATATTTTCTTATTTGAATTGTATTTGTAGAAATAATGTTAAAAAAGATCTTATAAATGCTTATGGTACTTAGATAGTAGATGTTCAGGACAAATGACATGGGATTCTAAAATCTTCAATAATCCTATAAATATTGATGGTGGGTATGTTAGTTTTTATGACAATGCTAATTAAAAAATAAATTTCCTTGTCCAAATCGGTAACACTAATTCAATTTTAATTTCCAAAGTATTTTTTTTAATGGATTAAAGTATAATATACTTAATATCTCTCAATTTTATGATGATGGATTCAATGTTAAATTTTAAAATGATGCATGTAATGTGTTGAATTCTAAAAATGAGTTATTTTTTACTAATTTTATAAATGAGAATGTTTATTCTATAAACATGGATTATTTAGTTTCATAAAAGGATTCATGCTTAATTTTCCTTCATAAGGATTCATGAAATTGGAATAAGAGATTAGTCCATTGTAACACTCAATAACTTAGAAATCTTAGAGGAAAAGGGTTAGTCAAGGATTCAACCCAAACTAGAATTTCCAAACAATAAAGTATAAAACCCCTATCAAAAGGGAAAACTACAAAAAATATCATTCAAATCATTGAATGAAATTTTGACTTCTTAACCACTTGAGTTGGTTCTTATGGATTTGTTTGTACAATCAATATTTTCAAGTATTAATGGGAAGGAATATGTCAACGTTCTTGTATATATATTTTCTAGGTACACTTGGAACTTATATTTTTCTCACAAGAGTGAATATTGCTCTCATTTATCATGTATAATGAATATGTAGGGAACCTATGTTGTATTAGGATTAAATACTTAAGAAGTGAATATGGTTGTGAGTTTGAGAACCAAGATTTTGAGTCTTTTTACTCACAAAATGCATATAATCATAACTTCTTTAATCCTAGGACACCCCAAAAGAATTTAGTTGTAGAAATAAGGAATACAACAATACAGAATATTGGCCGAACAATGATTAATTTGTATGACTAACCTGTTTACTTTTGGGAATAAGTCATGAATATAGGTTGTTACATTAGTAATAGAGTCATAATCATGGATATTCTTAAGAAATCTCTCTATGAGCTTTGGTACAATAAGAAACCAAAAGATAACTACTTCAAAGTGTTTGGTTAGAAACTCTATATTCTTAATAAATAGGAAAATCATGTGAAATTTTCATTAAAAAGTGATGAATGAATTTTCCTAGGTTACTCAACCTATAGTAAATCATATAGATTTTTTAATAAAATAATCAAATGTGTAGAAGAATCTATGCATGATTAATTTGATGAAGCAGGTCCACATGAAACTCAAAACCATCTTGAAAATATTGATGATGGTTTGTCCTATTTGGATATAAATGATAGACCCTCTAACCCTACTTTTAAGCAATCTATTAAATTATCTAGTTTTATAAAATATCATGACTCTGACCAATGTTAACCTAAACCTACAGATGAACCTAAAATAACTAGTCCATCCACATCTAGATCTGTTATAATGCTTAAGAACCATCCCTTAGATATTTTAGTTACAAACTTAGATAAAGGAATAAATAATAGATCCTTTGTTTCGAACCAGGTTGAACATCATTCCTTCATATCACATCTTGGACATAAAAACAATAATGATGCAATCAATGATAAATTTTAGGTGATGGATATCCAATAATATTTGAATTAGTTTTAAGAAAAAATAATTTATAAACTAGAGGAGAAACCTAAAGACACCTTGACCATAAGAACTAAATGGTTATTAAAAAACAAATTAGATGAAGCAAGAAATTTTTTGAGAAATATGGACAGATTGGTTTCACATGTATAAAGTCAATAATAAGGTATTCACTATGAAGAAATCTTTTCACCAGTTTCTATACTTGTAGCCATTATAATCCTACTAGAATATATAGCTCATCTCAATTTCAAACTATATCAAATGGATGTCAAAAGTGAATTCATAAATGGGTATATAGTTTGGGATATTTTTTTAATAACCCCCTGGTTTTACAAACCCTCGTTTTCCAAATCATGTTTTTATGTTGAAAAAGGCATTATATGGTTTAAAATAGGCTCTATGATCTTGTTATGAGAGGCTCATCACTCTTCTCATTTCTAATCGTTTTACAAAAGTTATAGTTGATCCTACTCTTTTTATGAAAATCATTTCTAAAGGTGGTTTAGTATCTCAAATCAATGTTGATGATATTATTTTTAGATCATCAATGATTTATTTTTGTTTTGATTTTTCAAAAATTATTCAAAGTGAATTTGAAATGATATTAAATGGAGAACTCAAATATTTTCTTAGATCTCATATTTTTAAAAATAAATAAGGTATTATTTTATATAAAATTAAATATACTAATTATATTTTAAAAAGGATTGGATTTGGTAGTACAAAAAGAATTTGTACTCCAATAAGTACCGCGTATAAGTTGGATCTTGATTAAAATGGTAAATCTATTGATCAAACCACATATAAAGGAATGATTGGATTTATATTATACAATTGTACTAGATGGATTGATATTATGTTTAGTGTATGTATGTGTGCCTTTTTTCAATAAAACCAAATATAATATCATTTAAAATGTTGTAAAAATAAATTTCAAATACCTCTTATATATAACCAACTTATGATTGTTCTACCATAGAGTAAAAAAAATTATTTAATTAGTTATTCAAATGCTGATTTTGGTGGCTCTATGTTAGATATAATGAGTACCTTTGGAAGATGTCACTTTTTGGGAATCTCACTAGTATCATGTTATAGTAAAAAGGACAAATTTATTTCATTATCTATTAATGAGGCTAAATACATAATTTTTTTAGTTTTTGTGCTCACATTTTTTAGATGAAAAACACCATAACAGATTATAGATATCAGTTTAGACATATTGCTATAAATTGTGAGAATAAAAGTGCTAAAAACATATCAAAAATTCTTGTTTCTTATTCTAGTAAAAACCATATTGAGTTAAGACATCATTTTTTGAGAGATCATTATCAAAAAGGTGATATAAATCTCGAATTTATTGGCATAGAACATTAGCTTGATGATATATTCACTAATCGATTGAACACTGAGAGGATGAGTTATATCATAAATGAAGTCTAGATGAATAATATCTAAGGATATACTGTCAATAACTCTGTGATAAACCTACATATGGATGTCATGATGATAAGACACTGGGGATATCTCACCAACACTAACATTGATGCCTCAATGATAGGACACTGTCCATGTATTGATGACACTAAACGTGTCATGTGGAAAATTCCATACTAACATTGAGAGTGTAATGCAGACAATGTCATGGGGACACCGATAATGTCTCATTGAAAATTCTTGCTAACACTGATAATGTCTTGCTGAAACCAACACTATTGTCTCATTTTTGGTTATTCATCGATGGAACCCACTGTCTGTATCTATTTTATTTTACCAAAATAATTCATTTTTGTTTATTTAATTTTATTTTTACACAATTTACTCAATTTATGACTTATTAATCATTAAATGATAAAATTGAGTTGATCCATCCTATTTTATACTCTCAGACTTCGACTCTTACACTCCTACACTTACTAACTTTAACCTCATAACTTTCACCTTCTTACTTTCAACCAAAACTTTATAAATGATAGATTTAAGTACATATTCAAATGATTTGAAGATTAATATAAACCCTATAGGAGGAATAAAGGGGATTCAGGAAGATCTAGGCTAGTTAATATTGGTATTGAGATTAGTGTGGTAATGACTAAGGAGGATGTTTTCACCAAATGGTTATTATCTTGTAAGTATCTTCTGTCAAGAGTGTCGCAAACTTAATCGTGTATAGTTTGTTTTCAAATAATCAATGGATGTATCACCCTAAGATTGTGCATGAGTTTTATCTTCATACTAGGTTTATGCTAGAATGTAGTCAGGTTTATTGGATTATATCCTTAGTGAATGAAAGGATATAATCTTTTCCTTTATTATATTTGGCAGAATAAATAAATGTGCCACATGATGGAGTCCTTGATGAATACTACAGAAGTATTCCACCCACCAGTGAGTTGTTTTTTTATGATATAGATTTGATGGAGTTGACTGGTAATGAGGCATATAAAATACCTATAGATTCTGAAATGGATGGAGAATGTAGAATTTAATTTTAGTTTATTCAACACTAGTTATATCACAGTAATGGGGAATTCACCTCACTAAAATATCAAGATTCATATCTCTTGTATTTCCAAGGAAAAGGCATGAAGTGAATCTGTATAGGTATTTAATAGTTCTTATCAGTGAGATAATAATTCCATATTGAAAGACTAATTCATTATTCTATCCAATAATGATATATTCCATGTTAAATGGTAGTTTATTTTTATGTGAAGATATAAAATCCATTTCTACTTGTAGTGGTATCTTCCTATGTAAGGATATTTGCAAGAGAATGAAGAAAATCTAGAATCCCTAGAAGAGGGAGTGTGTTGAAGATAATGAGAAGTTGTATGTAAATTTCAATCATTTTTAGCATTCTAATAGTCTAAGAGATGTGTTTGATCCCGGACTGGAACTTGATTAAGAGGTTGTATATTATGATAAAGAGGAAGATGAATCTTCTAGAGAATAATGGTCTACTATTGATAATAAGATTGATCTAGATATTGATGAAAGTCCAAGGGGAATATCATATGATCTAGTTATTCAACCTTTATATCTAACATCAAGGAACCTATTTTGGTTGGTGATTAAGATGATGATACTAATGATTTATGCAGTTTTTAATATGAAATTAGATCATATGATTCGGAAGAGGAATCTAGAGGTGAAGAAGAAGTGGATAAGGAAAGAGAAGAAAGTGGAAGTGGTTGTGGCTCTGACAGATTGTAATAATGATTTGAATCTACAAATGAAATTGATGAAATTGGTGATATTGATTATGATTCTAATCATCCTTATAATGATCATGGATCCAATATAAAACTGGATAGTCCTGTGAGTCCGGAATAGCTTGTTGAACCTCTTAATCAGGTAGTTATTAGTGTTGAGGTGGAAGAAGTAATTGAGGTTGGTAATGCAGACAGAGTATAGGTAGACCTAGTACCTCAGATTGTGTATGTTAGGAGGAGACCACAAGGTGATGGTGAGAAACAAGTCAGGAGATCTCATATTGAGGCATAGCCTCAAACTAGGAATGTGAGATTTGATGCACTCACTCCACTGGATGATTTTGGGTTATTTAATTAGGAAATATTTCTTGGTTATATTTCTCTTTGTTTTAGTTATCTAGATTCATATAATTAGGATATGATAGTAGTTTCAAGAGGATTAGTATTTGAGGAACCTCCAGCAGTTGCATATTCTGCTACATCTACAGTATTTGTCATTTTAGTGTTTGGTGACTATATAACCAAATTAGATTTTGAATGTTTAAGGGAGAAATTTTATCTTCTATGAGATTAGTCCCTCATGATCAACCTACATCTCTAGCACCACGTAGTGAGAATAATGCAGTCTTGATTGTATAAAATTTTGTTTTCGATCTAGAACCATGGATGGTATACATTTTTGAAGTTTTTATGAAATCTGGTTAGAAGGTTTCTGATGAAATGATGATTCTTTTACCTATTATTAGCTAACTACTCAATGAATAAAAATACACTGTAGTAAAACCCTTAAAATTCATGACATTTATCTTGAATCCCCTGGTGAGGATGATACTCCAACTCTTTATTTGTCCCTTCTAAATTTAGTATTCAAGGATACAGTGAATGATGAATCCACATCTATGGATCCACCTTGCTGATTTCTTCCTGTTCAATCTTCAAATTGTGAGGCGATTCTATTGGAGGTAAGGGAAGAACATTAGTAGATAATAGGTCATTAAAATAGTGAAATCATAGGGCATTTAAGGAAATATGTGAGAGGCATTGTTCATGGAGAATCTAACATAGAATGTCCAATATCTCACCCACCACACATATAGAAGGTCATGACTGTCATTAGAGAAGAGATGAGAACCATAATGGGTGGAACTGATCATCAAAGCCAATCAAAGACCAGGACTAACAGTGATCATATCTTTGAAATTTTTAGATTTTATTTAGATTGGGCTATATATTCTTAGGAGGAAATAACCAAGAAATTAAATTTTTACGTCAAGAAGATATACACAAAGCATTGGCTAGACAACCACTTCAAGATTTTACATGAGAACCACAGAATTCCTCCAATGAAAGAAGCCTTTAGAGATTAAGTGATTTTTTATAATGATTTTAGTCATATAATTTCATAGCTCATTGAAAATAAAGAATATTTTACAAAGCCTATAAAGTCTGGTGGATAGATATTTATGGATTTATCAACCTTCTTAATCCTTATCTACAGGTTTAGAGTACTGTGATTGTTTCCCCTGCTACCACTCCTATCAGACCACCTACAGAACCTGATATCTCTTTTTCTTCCAACATGACATCTTTGACACTCTCTTTTACTCAAGATTTTAGATAGATTCATCCTATCATTTTTTGAGAACTTACTGACCCTCCTTCCTCCACTAGTCCCATCTTGGACCCTTTAGTCCTTACTAGTGTTCTTTTTTTCTCTCTCAGAATTCTTTCTGAACCTCCATCAACTACCTCTATATCTAAAGATCCTACCCATAAAGCTTCTAATTATTTAATTAAAATCATGTAACCCTCTTTGAAAAATACTTCTTATAGATAACTTGTTTGATAGAGAGGAATTGTTTTACTTGTGTTTGTTATTTTGAACTTTAATATCCAATGTACTTTTCATTTCTACTGAATTCATGTATCTTTTGATGCCCTGGTTCTCTATTTTATTATTATATCTTTATTCCTTCTTTAATTTACTGATTTTGAAAATTCCAAATGGGGTAGAAAATAAGAATCATTATATCATGATGCATTAGTTGAACTATATATATAGTAAGAATGATTCCTACATTGATCTTTATGAATCAAGTTATTGTGCCTTATAATTCCCAGAATTGTGATCAATGAAAATTGAGATATTATTAACCCTCCCTAGTTTTAATAATCACAAATAATTTCCAATAATTTTCATTTATGTCAAATCTTATTTAAGTTCAAAAATGAATAATTGTGTTTATCTATGTTCAATTCTATGTTTAAAATATTCTATTGATGTTTATACTATATGTCAGGTTAAAAGACAAAATGGTTGTGAATGAGTCACCAATAGAATAAATCATTGATAGAATTGATATTCCTTTGATAGAAATAATTAATCACAAAGATAATGACTCGCCGATAGAAAAAATGATTCACTAATAGAATGACTCACTTTCATAATGACTCAATGATAGAATAAATGATTCACAGAGAGAATGACTCATTGAAAAAACAAAGGACTCACCGACAGATACTAGACTAAGTCACTAGTAGAACAAGTCACTAATATTATGTGACACTGATTCACTGGAAAACTAATTCATTTATTCTTCGATAGAAGGAGTCACCGATAGAAGGAGTCGCCAAAAGAATGACCTACCATTCAACACTTGAATAATTTTATTTACTCTTAAATTAAAAATTAATTCTAATGGTAAAATTTATGGAACTCATTACTAATATTAATGAGGTGGTCTATATTTTGTAAAAAGAATTAACGAATAGTCTGATGTATGAGGAATCCCTCATGCTAAGGATCATGCCTATTCTCGACCTTTGTACTATAAAAAGAAATCACCTGAGAAAAAGAGAGGAGAGCACTATATAAATATAAACTCTAAATTAAAACAAGAGACATACATGAAGAACACTCATTCTAGATAACTGTGAAAAATAAGGATTTGATGAGAATATAAGTCTAAACATTCTTTTTGCATCAAACCCACATGAAGAGAACATTCGAAGAGCATCTCATCTCACTGGAAACAAGAGAAAAGAGATTCCATGACACCCTATTTTGAAGTATATTTCTTGGAGTGGACTTGAGCTTCACATATTCTACAATTAAGAATTATAGAAGCATATAGAACATCATGTAGATAATTCTAAACCCTCTATCATTATTTTTGATCTATTTAATTTAGTTTTACTACTTTTTGAGACGTGTGTGTGTCTGTAGTATAATCACACACTGTCTCCAATTCAAAAATAAAACATACAATATATTCTTACTCACTTATCTTTTACAAAATTTTACACAGACGTTAAACTTTAGAAGAGGTCCATGTGTTCCCTAGTTAGTATCCCAAGGATAACTGTAGTAGAGGTCTAGTTGACTTGGATAGCCTTGTTTGTTGTTCT
Source organism: Viscum album (assembly GCA_963277665.1). Classification (NCBI taxonomy): domain Eukaryota; kingdom Viridiplantae; phylum Streptophyta; class Magnoliopsida; order Santalales; family Viscaceae; genus Viscum; species Viscum album. The sequence goes on from OY728162.1 coordinate 561,582,872, forward strand.
GAACACAATCTGGGGTTTAGATCAAGTTTATTAATATATACTGCCTAGTGGAATGTGATCACCAACTGAAGAGGACTAAGTCTCTTCGTGATACTTAACCTCTTGTTTTATCTGCAATGTTTTACATTTAGTTTTCTCTTATTTTACACATATTTTCTAAAAATGAATTTTACATTGATAGTTAATATGAGATAGTGTTTATAATTGTTTCAAATTAGCAAATTACTTTCAGAAGTTATAACAATCATTCAAATTTGAGTAACTGAGAATTAATAAAACTTTTGAGAAATTAATTTAACATTCAAAACTATTATAAATCTGTTACTTTAGTTAACTGGGCTATTTATTATTTAATTGGGGGATTTTAATAGTAATTTTTATAGGAAATCAATTCACACCCCTATATAATGTCCTAATCCAACCAACAATATTGAATTAATTTTTGAAAAATATATGGGGGTTTAAAATATTTTTAATGAAATGAATAAAAAATAGAAAACGAGAAAGAGGCTTGTAAACCCTTAGCTTGATTTTCAGTTGCCTATTTTGGAATTAACATAAATACTTTAGAGGATAGAATTTTTGTCTCTACTAGAGCATTATAAATGTGAAAAGTGATATTTAGATATATATTAAGGTATAATGTAGTGATGAAAAAACCATTATATGTGTTTTGGAATGGTTAGATTGATTTCTCTTTTATTGTAAAAATTTGATGATACTTTCACCAATATTCACTTTTTTTAGGGCCTAGAATGTAATCATAACGTAGATATGGGATTGTAAATGGAAAATATCTGATATTATAAAACAAAAATCTACCAAAATTGACAAAATATGGGTATTTATTAATTTTATTAATTTTTAAATCATTTTTAACATTGAATACAATTAAAATTTCACTAACATGTATATTCTAGTAACATGATAAAAAATATTTGGGTAAATATGGATTTAATATTTTAACATTTAAATAATTTCATACCAATAATTTTTGTTCTATTAAATAATGAAACTGTATAATTCAAATAAATATTTTCACATTAACCATTAATATTAACAATTTTCATGCATTGAAAACAGTTTCTCCGATGATGTGCAAGTTTTTTGGACTATAATATTTTTATTAATTTTAAAATTATATAATAATAATAAAATAATTTATTATTCACAATTATTATATTCTAAACCCATTATTAAAAAATTCCCATTCAATTCAATAAAATAAATTTAAGATAAAAAAATTAATTTTCTTTCATTTCACCATAACTACGTAAGAGTTTGGAAAATTATAATGTTTCATAATCTAAAAAATCATAAATATACATTAAAATAATTTTTATTCAATATAATTATATCATAAATTAAATAAAAAAAATTATTTTCCAAAGTGAAAATTATATCACGATGAATTCATAAATTTCATGGAATTAACATAATAGTTTTATTCGATACACAGTGAAATGAACCTTTCCAAAAAACCCCAAAATTCACTCTATGATGATTTCAACAAGATGATTAGAAAATTGATTTCAATTTTTTTGAAATTAATATTGATATATTTATAAATTTAACATATATATATAATAAAATAATACTTGATAAAATGATTTATTTATAATAAAAACAATTTTAATTTCTAAGGGTGATCACACACTAAATTATGATTATTATTTATAGTTATTTATTGTGAATCTAATATAGTAAGTATGGTTTCAAAATAATAATAAAATCATTACAACTTGAATTATTGAATATCTTATTTAAAATAAATTAAGGATTTATATTTTTCATATTTTTAATAATAGTTTGTTACACATTTGGTATTGTAATATGTTTGACTACAATCACATATATGTTCTTTTTTATCTTATATTTTATATTAAAGTGTAAAAAAATTGATGTTTAATTTTATTAGAAATGACCATCATATAGACTAGTCCTAGTGGATTTTGGAAGGAACTTGTATTTGACTAATTTTATTAATAGATATGAGTAAATCATTAAAAAACATATATCTTATGAACTCCAGAACTAGTATCCAACCCTTGGGATCATGGAACTCCCTTGTGTTAGTGAAACTCTGATTCAAGTACGGTTCGAAAAATTGATTCAGGGTGATTAAAAGTAATATTTAGTATTTTTTCAAGATTACTTAAGTAAATTAATTTTAATTTTAATGGAATATTGAAGATATATTGGTGGTTATATAATATTTTATTGAAATTAAAAATTGTTATGACTTTCATGTTAGAATTCTTATTTGGGAAAATTGTCATTTTAATTCCAAAAATCCGAAAATTTATCAAATTGATATTATGAGTCATAAATACCATGGTTATAATTTTCTACATGGGGTGTAATATATGGAAGGTGGATATTGGAACATAATAGATAATTATATTAGAGATAATTCCTTGACCAAATATATAGTAGTAATACAGGAATATTTCCATTTATTAAAGACATTATGATTTTACTGAGTCTAACAAATTGGGATAAATCCTTAGACTACCTAACATGCAGTGTACCTATGTACTACAATTAATAGACACACTAAATTAAATACAAAGCATAGGCTATGGAAATGTCATTTCAAGGCTCAATGCATATACGATGGTCCTGGGATTGCTCATTGACACCGATAGGTCACTCCATCTTACTCTCTCTATACTAACATCTTCATATAGGGTCTTTAATATTTTATAGATATGAATGTTATCCTTTTATCAATATCAATAAATTATAAAATCAAGAAAACTATATATAGTGCATCAGTGAAATACACTTTTCTACTCTAGAATTCAAATAAATGATTAAAGTAAATCTACTGAATGTTTTATTTTATTATATTCCATAAAATCACACCATTATAATAATGAGATGGTAATATATATATAATTATATTGAACCCTATTTTTCACAAATAATTATACAAACATCACCATTAATTAAATACAATTTTTAATAAATAAGTTCTATGATTAATAAACATATATTCAATTAATTCATCCAATATTTTATTTCCTAAGATATATTAAGGACACAAAATTTCTATATTTTGATATCATTCTTAGAATTTTAATCATATTCTACCAATATATCAATGATATATAGGTCTTTTCCCGCTTTTTGATACTCTTATGCTACCATGTGTGTGTGTGTGTTTGTATAACATAATCTAAGTCTTAATTCACCTCAATAAATACTCATATTTTCTAATTAATTATTTGTAAGGATATTTGAATAAAACATATATTAAATAAATATAGAATAGAAATATTAAATACTTTTATAAATTTCAATTATTTATTTATAAAAGATTAGTTTTAATTATTATCAATCAAATAACCGTTAATCTTATTTATAAATTTATTTAAATATCCAAAAAATTATATATTAATTCTCCTAGAGTAATGGAAAAGATATATCTTAAATAAATATTATTTTTGAAATAAAAAAAACTACCATATATTTGGGTTACTATTACCCCACAATATACTACAATTTCATGGGATTTCAGAAATGTAATTTACTCCTCAACAACTTTACATATACATCATAAAAACTTAATTGCCATATCAAATTTAAAGAATTTAAATATTTGATTATCATATACATAAAAGTTTCTCCATGAATCCACATATAAATAACCTATTTCAATTTAAGGTCTTAATTAAACAATAACATGTATTAAACATCATCACTTAAATGTATTGAAAAGGATATGAGTATCATTGTTTTTATACTACAGAAAATATCCCATTATGTTTCTAGAAAATTATTCATGCAACACTAAAGATTATACTTCCGCGTCTTCAATCTTATTGTTATTGTTTTTTTAAATAATCACTTGAAAAACTTCATATGAATTCTAATTTATGAGTTTGAATTAAATATCTTTAGAAACACAAATTAAAAATAATTCTTTTAAAAAAACATTATACATTATAAAAATTAATCTAAAACTATTCAAAACCACACAAAATTAATCCATCACAAAAATAATCTAGAGGCGTAAATTTCCCTCCATATACAACTGTAAAATCAAAAACATACATATTTAATAACTTCAACACAATACTAAATTAAATAGAAGACATAAATAAATCTATTAACGCAATTTTCATCAATCAATACTCTTCTAAGTCTTCAAAAAATGTCATCCCACAAATACTATGTTCTTCCTCTATATATTATATTACTCTAAATCACAATCCTTAAATTAAAAACTCTCCCCCAAAATAATTCATCTAATATGTACTCTATTCTCTATAATTCACAATACATCCATAATTATAAACTTAATAAACTAAAAAATGAAGTTAAAAACCATATAATGAATATAGTTTGATACTAATTATGTAATTTTTCAACTAAAATATCCCAAACAGAACCCTATATTGTTCATCACATGACATCAGGTATACTTTCTTAGATTCTAGTGACTTCTAAGACGTGAAAATAGTTTATGATGAATGTTTGGTAGAAAATACACACTAAATCACAGATATAAATAAGAAATAAATAACCAAACAACATTTGTAACCACATATATGTGAACACATGTATATAATAACATCCTAATGAAACCATAACGGAATAAACAAAAACTTGCAATAAATAATGAAAATGAATTCATAAATTCATAAATTTCGTTATACTGTCAATGACCCTGCATCATATAAAAATAAATCAAGGATAATAAAATATGCCCAAATTATCTATTACTAACCCTGATCCTAGACTTAGAACCCTTATGTATAACCAGTAGTGATACTCATCATAAATAACGATGAAACCTATGAATGCTTTGCATACCAGAAGCACAAGAAAGAATCTCATGCCACCATAACCATAGAAAAATGAGTGAAAATGTACATGGATCAATATTACCATATATATAATAAGGTTTCCATAATATGATGTCAAATTAGTTCAAAATTATTTAAATAAATAGTATATACCATGTGAAAATATTTTGGGAAACATTCGTATATCATAACAGGGAGCTATGATGTTCATTCAATATCTCTTTGTATCCTGAAGCTACTACACTCTAATGATCATTAGTGTAAGAATTATTTCACCATTATATGGTGTAATAATTATTATTTATCTATCATAAACACACAAAATTAGAGGTATGTTAAATTAGAAGTAAAAGAGGGATATATATGTATATATATGATATAATAGATATCACATTCCAAAATAATCCCTAACAAACTATAATCCAAACAGGATACATGGTGCAGAAATAAGGTGAAAGGTGGAAAACTAACCCCCCCCCCCCCACACATTCCGAAAGTTTAAAAAAAGAGGTGGTGGGGGATTAAATAAAATACAAGTCATACGATTATAAAAAGATTCCCCAAGATCCCTTTAGGTACCTGATTGGTACCTTAGGAATAAAAACCTAATGAACCCATAATAGAATTAACATAACCATTATTTTATGAATGTAAATAGAATTATATTGTCATATATTATTTCATTTCTCCTACCATTCTAGAAATATATAAAAATAAATCAATCTGAATAAAATATACATGATGTCTCTACTACCAACCTCATGCCTCACCTAAAGCCCCATCTCCTAGACTAGTGGGGTTACTCTATCATAATAAACTATGCAACCTATTCTCGATCTATATACATGTATCACACAATCCCATATCATGGAATAAAAATCAATATCCAATGTATATCAAAAATACAACGGTGAAACCCTTACACCTCTATGTAGAAAATTATCATCAAATTATTTCTGAATAATTTATAAATTAGCAGAAACCCAAGGAAAACATACTAGCATACATTTATCCATCATTAAAGTGAATGGAAATTCGGGTTCATCATATCTCATTATCCTGAAGCAATAAAAACATAAATAATTTTAATATTAGTATGATTCCACAATGTTATAGTGGAATCATAATTAATGATCTAACTGAAAAACCCTGAATTAGAGGAATGGTAAATTGGAAGTAAAAGATTGAAAGAGGGAGAATGGGATAGAGAATATTACCTATATCTTGATTTATAAAGAATGAATTGGTTAACTATGAACCTACATGGATACATGGGGAAGAAATAAGATGCATAAGGCTATATAAATTAAATTTTCTACATTCTATAGTATGTAAAAATTAACGGTAGGGGTGGGCCCTAACCCAAAAATTCTGAGTCTATCCCAAAAAAATCAATCTCCCACGCTCTACAAGGTGCATGGTATGTACCTATTGAATAATATACTTAGGAAACAATGACTAAATAAACACAAAAATTAAATAATGAATGTAAATTCAATTATTCAGTCATAGGTATCAACATTTTTTCCACTATTTTGGACATATATATGAAAAAAATCAAAGAGAATAAAGTATACAAAAATTCTCAAAATAATAAAGATAAACCTCACCTCATAACCCATATATAAACCATATAGCGCTTTCATACCCCATTCAACTTGGTAACCCTTGATCCACCTATATACCAAAAACTCACTGAGACATTTCATTACCATAAGACCATAGCCATATGATTTCATAAAATATTTGGTTCAACCCAAACACATAATAAAATGTACCGCCAACTGATATCAAATTAATTCATAATTGAAACTAAATTCAAGAAAACCCATAGAAAACATATAGGGAATCATTCTTAGTTCATAACATATAGAGTAAGGTTTACATAATCAAATCTTACTATCCATGAGCTATCATTCCCCAAATCGCATTAATATTAGGATGATTCTACCATTATTTGTTAGAATTTTCGTTAAATATATTATTAGAACACCTAGAATAATAGGGAAGGTAAATAGTATGTATGATAATGGAAGAGGGAAGACTACTTACATCTTACATGATTCAATAAAACATAGTTAACTATAAACCAAGGGGTTCTATAGGGTAGAATGAAGAGGGGAGGGTTGCCCAAATTCCCTCTCACACATGGGAAATTGTGTCCCCATTCTCTATCCACTATGTACATAGTGGGGTATCGACCACCTATAGAAGTTTCTATTACCACATAATAAAGATATAGGGGCTTTAACCCCTCTTAATTAGCCATTGGTTATACAAATAATTACTGATATTATATTTTTGACAACATTGGTAATGTTTAATTTTAACAACCAACACCTCCCAACTATGGAAATTCAATCCACTTCACTATCAACTTTGAACAACAAAACATGTATAAAAACACCTCATAAAGGTGTCTAAACTCATATATTTTTATTTGAAACTTAATTTAAAAAATAACCTACCATTAGAAAAAAAAATTAAAATTACCTTAAGAATGATTTACATATAACTCCATGGGTTGTTATAAAATTTCATCCATAAATATTCTCATCTTTGAGAAGCACCAATATAATTACTTAAATATCCAATTGATTTATAATATTATAGTAAAAATATTTAATCATGAATTCAAATTGAACTGAAATTGCCTCAATTAGTCCCATATTGAACCTAGATACATCATCCATCCAATGAAAATCATTGGCGTGACCTTCAAAAATAATATAGTCACTTCTGGAAAAATTAATATTAATAATTTTACTTGTCACCGTATCAAATTAGGCATTAAATCATGATTTTCCTCCTCAGGATGACCTTTACAAAAAATATCTACCTTCCAAATATATATTCAATCACATTTACCAAATCATAAAAAAATTATCTCTTAGAGAAATGATGAAAATACTCAACACTCATAACATAGTCTAAACATGACACTCAACATAATTCCACCTATTAATTTTATAACTAAAGAAAACTATCCATCATATTATCCCCATGAAAACCAATTTACCCTTGATCTCAGTAACCTATGAAAATTATTTTATTCCACTAAATTGATACTCCCTATGTAAAAAATCTTCTTGAGAATAAAATATAAATTCTAATAATAGTTTTAATAATATAAAAATATATAGTTTCTCACATAGAAACACCCAAATAATATCTAAATAAATAGTGTATTGGTTCCACCCATAAGATGATATATATGTCATGATTTTTATTTACCAATGACTAGTATGATTATACTCATCATGAAAGTACCCATATCATTATTTCACTTAACCATGGCACCCAATATCAAAGTCTTGTGCTTTATAGATTAATAAATGTAAATATTTTACATGATCGAGGCTCTTATTCCAAAAAACCATTGGGAAACACCAATTGTTTATAATTCCTTACATTCCAAGAATGAATTTTGATATTAAAAAAACATACTTGAAACATGGGTCACTCTATCAACTAGATAAAGGAATTCTCCCACCATGTTTTGTTATATATTTTTTCATCCTTGCAAAAGAATTTTCAGATTCCCCCAATCCCTGCCGATTACCCCTCCTGGGATATAGTCATCTCATCCCAAAAAAAAACCTACCAAGATATATTCCCAAATACAAAATAAAATTTTGATCTATCCCAGGGCCATCCAAATTCATAGATAGTCTATCACTTATCCCCAACACATCATAACAAGACATCACATAGATTGATTCCATCCCTAGAAAAATACATATTTCATCGGCTTGTAATGGACCTCGTAATATTTGTTTAAATTATAAATTACCATGCATGAACCATCAAATGATAAATAAAACACATTATATTTCCTTTAAAAAATGGATCCATCTATTAGAGGGGTGTATCAATTACCCCAAACAGTCATCTCACCCCATAAAGACCACATTAACAAAACCCACGAAATTCCCCTATCATGCTTAAGAGAATTTGGGATCAAGGATTACTCACTAATATACGATCACCACTTCACTGATCAGGTTCTCCTTGAACCCATAATATTTTTCAAAATACTAATAAAAGGCCAATTCCAATATTCAATATACCAAAATGGAAACACGTAAAACTAATAGTGATTTATCATCATGCATTATGAAATCTTCCTAAAATCTCACATAATCAGTCACTCTACATTTCCAAAGAAAGGGTGAACCCCTTATAAACCCTCTCATGGTTCACTCCCATAACACATTTCAATCATCTCTAATTATAAATAGTTATATGTTACCATATAACCTATCTAAAAACCTGTAATTATGATCCCATGAGTTGTTTCGCATAAAACATATAATCACACGTCTATATATTTTATTATTACCCCTTTATTTTGAATAAAATATCAAAGATGATATTTCAATTATAAATTTCTCATGGACCTAAGATATACCACATATTACAATCTCAACCACCCATCATGGATGCATTTTTTAAAACCAAAAGGTATATACCAATGCACTACTCATCCTAAACCCATTCATATAGGTTCTCCATCCACTCTCCTAAGGGGGTCCATCCCAAAAACTAACAAGGATAGGCATATAATTGATCCAACCATTTAAAATATTTATTGATAGTAAAATCATTATAATTTAATTATATCACAATAGTATAAGAATTGTACATGAAATACTATACTCTACCAAGGGATTACAGCTAATCAAATAAAATCATTGTCATTAGGAACCATTTATATATTATAAACCAGATTTATTAATTCATCACTTGGGAATACAATGATTGAACCATACCACTAAGAATTTCAAAGAAACAAAATAATCATTATTATATGATATCCCATGATAATATCAAAATGAATTGTGATAAAAAGGTCCATAAGACAAATAAATAGAACAACACAAATAATATATATAAGAAAAACTATAAATTTTGTTATTGGAACTTTAAGTAACCAAAACCTACATTATAAAGAGTAATCAATCAAACACAGACACAAAATTTTCTTTAGAAACCAACATGATAAATATGATTCATGTGTGTAAGAAAATATTAACTCTGATATTGTAATTACACAATCAATAATATCTCAATTTATCATGTCTTATCTGAATAATCATCTTATATTTAAAAATAGGATCAAAAACCACTATCCAATAATGCATGGAAATGTTGACATACTAATGATTAGGTGTTCATTTATCACACAGATAATCATGAACATAATATTGAATAATTATTATCTATTACTACTAAGTCCGCAAATTGAAAGAGAAATAAAAAATATCTGAAACCAATCCTTAATTCCCTGGATAAATTTACTCAAACGCCACTCTAGTTGTCTCACACTAAATCCTCTCATGTACCTATCCATAAACCTATGGTTTCTGAGTAGTGGAGAGATTATATGATCAATTTTGGGGTGATTATAATCTCTAAATCATATACATTAACAATAAATAAAAAAACAAATCCACAATAATATACTGAAGTAAAAAATGTATGTAATTAGAGAAACATATATCTATATATTTATAAAAATTCAATCAAGTAGTTATACATTTCAATAGATCTTACACTAGTATAATAACATATAAAAACACTTCAACGAGAATAATAAAACTAATAGAGTCCACATCATCCCTATTCCTCACCCAAAACATCATATACAGACCCTATCAAACAACTTTATCACAATCAACAGTGCAAACAATACCTGACATTTGTATGAAAATGATGGTATGCACGTGAAATGGAATTCTATATAGGATTTTATAAATTCATATTCATATGTTCTCACGTAGTGAACCATATATACACCATTATATATGTTTTTATGAAAGCATAAAGAAAATAAACAAGACATAAAACACTCAAGAATGCACTTAATACTACCGTGTCTTACCAGGTCACCATAACACCTATACATACCTACTCTGATCACCCTTGGTGATCCACATCCATCACATTTTCATGAATACATGAATAGATAATGTTATCACATTCTACTTTCATTTTGACCATATATAGAACCAATAAACATATGGACTCCAGAACCTCAATGAATCACGCCATTGACAATAAATGTCATATTTTATCCAAGACTCTCATCCAGTTTGTCTATAGATGCTAAATTCAAAATGGTGTCTTTGTATCTTTTCTATCCTGACCATGGGTACCAATTATAAATTGGAATCCCAAAGAATCTATCCTTATTACAATATAATTTTAATTTGATATGGAATCTTAAACACTTTATTTTTCTTGAAATAGACATAAAATTAAATTTGGATACCCAAACTCACTATCATTCTGAACATATATATTAAATTCTATATGAAATTTTGGGATCTCTAATGGACTATTCATAAAAGTCAACTCGAATATGTAATATGATATTGAATGTCATACAAACCATATATGCTAAATGAAATCATCTATGGAGTCAAACACTTGGGCAGTGCAACATAACACTCTACGTCCTTGGGTCCTATGTTTTAATTTTAACACCCCATGTTTTTATTCCAAAAACATGTTGAATAAATATTCTTAAATTCAACATAAAACTATAATGAAAAAATAATATATTTTATTGAGATAAATTATTATAATAAATGGTAAGAATTAATATATTATTAGCATGTAATATTAAACATCATTATGAAAAATATAATAGGATTAAAAAAAGTAAATAAAAAGACAGTGATCATGTGATCTTCATCCTCATGGTATTCCTTGATGATTATACAACTAATTATAAATATTGAAAGAATAAAATTCGTTAGAAATATTATAGAAATTTTTTCTAGATAAATATTAAAAGAAAATAAATTAATTTTAATGATTCATATAAGATCATATATATAGGAATATAATATAACTATTAAATATTTTAATGATAGATATATGGTCATTGGTTATGTGGACTTTGGATATATTTTCACTGGATATGTGATCATTGGGTGCACTGTAGAAGATAGGTATATTGAATATTTTATAACTATAAGTCTGAAATATGATGCATAAAAAATATTTGACATGTAATTAACATAAAAAATTTATTTTTGAAATAATATAAAAATATAGCAATTCATTTTCATAAATATATATTATTTTATATAAATTAAATTTTAGAGCATATTGTATTTAAATAAAATTTATTACTTCTAAAGAATCATTTTGTTAAAACAAATTGAAAAAAATCATGGAATGATTTGTTAAATAAATAAATAATATATAATAATTTGTTAAAGAGGTGTAAGGAATAATAATATAATCATTAATGGTCAATGGATTTTTTTGGTAAAATTTTTATACTTATATTATATAATTTAATTCAATTCACTATTGGTATATACAATCAAAAAAAATTATCATTAATCTAATTATTATTTCATGATACAGATTATGAATAATGCTACTTTTATATTACAATTAGTTTTCTAAAAAATTATTAATGTGTTTTTCATTTTTTTTAAAAATATATTTAATCAGTTTTAGTAAATTTATTTAACAAAATGGAATTAAATTTTATAATTGGTTATTTGAAATTAGGTATGGGGTTCAATTTATTTTTTTTGTAAAAAAATTTTATTGAGGAAAAGATTGATTTTCATCAATAAATAGAAAATCTCAAACATTAAGGGATTGAAATATTTTGAAATGCCATCCAAACTCACAAAATAAATGACTTATTATTTCTAAAGTTCACCTTTGGATTTATATTGAATCCATTTCAAAATTCCCCCTCTTAATTTATTCGTACAAATTTGTAAAATTTGTTTCCATGAAAGATGAAAAATACATTATTCTAAAAGAAATCATTTTATGAGTGAAATCACTATACTTGAAATCAATTTATTGGTATTCTAGAGTAAAGGTGAGGGGTTATCATCTTAATTTGTATTTATTGAGATATATTCCATATCCAAGAACAATTTTTATTTATTTGGTGTATATACTAATCGAATGATTAATTTTATCCCAGTAGTTATGTAATTCATTTGATTTACAAACCTATTTATGTTATATCCATTAGTAAATATTTATTCATACATTAAAAAATTCATCAGATTGGATTTATAAATATTTTTTCATAGGTAATATCATTAGTTATAAAACATTAATTTTAATAATATGTATGAAATTTATATCTATATCCCTATTTTTTTCCTTCTCCTCTAGTTATGGGATATTTAACATGTATTTTCATCATTTTTTTTCATTGATGAATAATTTTACAAAAATTATATGTATAAGTATAATTACATCTATTTATCAATTTTTTTTGGGAAATACTCTCCCCGAAGTCCATAATATTCTGTTTTAATTATATATACATCTATATTTGATAACTCCTATTTGTAATGGTTTTGGTTATTTTAATTTTTTTAAAGAAATTTTTTTACATCACCTGAATTATTTCATCCACTAGGATGATTTAACTTGTAGTTTTATTTAGTGTTTATGAATATTTCTTTTAAATTTTTCATGATTCATCAATGTAATTTTTATATAATTTCCTTTTTTTTTCAAGAAAAAGGATTTAAAAATTACTTAGTTGTATAAAACTTTATCTAAATATAAAGAATGATTTTTTAGTTTTCTATAAAACAATACATTGTTATTTAGATTTTTTATCTATGAAAATATATTTTAATTATTATTATTTTTCACTGGGGATACATTTTTCTAGTTTCATCCATTTTTATTCATTGGATGATTTATTATTATATCTTGTGAACATTTTCGTGAAACCCATTTCATTCTCCTGATTAATTTATGAACACTTTCATATTAATGTGTCACACACATGTATGAATTTTAATTTTGGGATGTTTGGGTTCAAAATTATATAGACCACTAAAGCATTAGTAATGAATTATATTTGATGAGATAACTTGCATGGGATTAGGGAGGGAACCTATTCTACTTTTCTTATGGGACAATGAAGTGAACCAAATCCAATATGTTTATAGGAATATAAAGTAAACCAAAACCACTATATAAATATGCTAATGATAGTGATCCTTGAAATGTGTTATTATTTAAAATTATTATTATTTTAAACATCTTTGTTTTTGGTTTCAGAAATCATGATTATTGCCTCTTTTTTTATATTCTGATTCTAGTTTTCATTGCTTATGATTATTGTCTTGTGTTCCCACGTTTGTATGTTATGATTAATGGATCATGTTTATTGTGTCATGATTCTAAATTCCTATGCTACATTCATAGGTTATATTATTGTAATTATTCTATATTGATTTTTAGGATTCACGTACCATGGTGTATTATTTCCTTATGTTTTATTCAGATGCCATGAATATGTTCTCATACACCCACATTTATCTCATGTTATTTTATGATCCTCAATTAATATCTCACAAGACTTACTTAATATTGAGCATATAATATCACACATTATTATGTTTCCATTACACTTGTTATTTAAAAGTGTACAACATATGGTAGGTCCCCTAGGAGTCAATGTGAGGATAAAAAATGGCCAATTATTCCCAATGTTGTAAAATAATTCATTTTGTTATATAACCACTAAAGATGCCAAACATATAGGTTTTTGGGTTTGATATATTATTAGCTATAGTGGATATTAATTTACAATGATGTATAAAACACTGATATTATTGTTGGTTCACCTCTATTTCTATCACATTGTGGATTATTTATTTTTGGAGATTATGTTATGAAGAAGATGGTGATAAATTTTAATGAAAACATTTTCAAACTAGCGTTGAGGCTCATATTTTGTACTAAAATCAATTTGGGTAAAACCTAATAAGTAATAAGTTGAAATTAAGGTTTCATAATATAGGTATTCATAATATTAATTTTCATCATCATATGTTATCCTAATCTAGTTAGTATTGTTTATAACTCACTATAACCATTTTGGTTTTACACAACAATTGTAACTAGGAGAGATTGAGTGAACAAGGAATGTGATGTATAATGTAATAATTGTCCTAATGAGCAAACAATTTGGGCGATACATTCAGCGAAAAATATATTAGAGATGATCGCTAACCTAACATAAGCTATAAACTATAATAGGATAATTTTATAACTCGAAAACATTCCATGTGTGAATTCCTAACCCAAATCCTGGGGTCTACGACAAAAATCCACATGACATCAGTAATGCCTCCCTGTATTCTAGAGGAAGTTGACTAGAAGAGATGTATACATGAAGTCATTGGAAGATTATACCCTCCATAAATTAGAGAACATGATGATAAATAAAAAAAGTCTCATATAAACTATCATAGTACACATATAGTAACAAACATATAATTTGTAACAAATGAATAATAAAACAAAAAACACAATATAAATTAGTAAATACCTGACACTAATCTTCCAATCGGCTGAATATAAGAACAAAAAATAGAATGATCATGGTATAAGAGGCTCTGTAACTCAAAGACTCACCTTGTCCCACTCTCAAAACTCCATGAGTTCTCTACCACTCAACGATCATTCCTAGTCTATAATCCAACATATACATTCAATAAGTGAGTGTTTCTTGGGTAACCAAGTTTAAAGGCCACCTAAGAAGACTGTGAGTATAACTCATTAGGACATCAGGATCTTAGTTAAGTACACAAATGGTAAAAGAATTATATGTGACATTGATAATATTAATATAAGGTAAACCTGAAAATAAAAATAAAAAATATCATAAAGAGAATTAAAATAAAAAATAAGTAAATAAATGAGTGCACACATGTGCAAGGTATTGAATAAAAATACTACATACTTTTTAAATATGATAAATGGAAAGTCATGTGTTGGACTAATTTACACAGCTAACTAGTTGTCTATGCACATCCCTATTAGAGGGAGAACCACACTCAAATGTCGATTAGATAAACCTTCATTATGTATTGACCTGATATACTCTTCCAAAAGGATAATCCATGCCTTCTTTACTGAATTCTAGATCCAAGAGTCAACCTTGTCGCCTCTATGTAAGCCTAAAACACATCATTAAGATGTTAAAATAGAAATATTCTCAGATCAACACTTAGTTCTCAAAAAAAAGTCCAATATATGAAAAATTAAAGATTCTAAACAAATTAATTACTCATAACTATCTAAATTATCAAAATCACCCCTCCACAGTTGTTCCCATCCTAGAGAATTTTTGGTAGCATGAGAATCATGTCTTCCGATCATCCATGGTCATCATTCATAAGTATTTATCATAGTTCCATCTTTTAAAGAAAACTCATCACCTTAATTCCATGATAATTCTATAAAATCCATCATGCCATTGATGTGAGAGACCAAAAACAACATTATAAAGAGATTCCAAATCTCGATTTCATCCAACATCGACACTATGATCACTACATTCATTTAAATCAGTACATGATGGTGTAGTCATCCAATTAATCTAGAATAAAAAAGTATCTCCCAACCATATAAATCTTCCGAAGAAACAATATTTTTTCATTCTTATATCCCTCATGGTGTAGTTTATTTCCATCATACTCGATTGAATACAAGATATGTGTTAAGAGATGATACTAAAAACTTCTTCCTGGTTCCAGCTGAACCAATGAGTCACTACCAACCAATACAACCTAATAATTTTGAATTTTAAAAAAAGTACCTAATTTATTATTAACCACCTCAGTACCTAATAATATGATCTTGATTCAATTTTAAACCACTACATTTAGGTTAATGTGAATACACATGATGGCACACTTCCAGATGACATCCTACAAAGGTTTATAACCTCAATAAATAAAACTATGCATAGAAAATTATCATGATTCCTTATTCCATAAAATATTTTTTCAATGAATATTACATCCCTACAAAAATATGAACCAACATTGAAGGAATTTTCCAGATTAGTATACCAACTACTTTAACTATCCCTAAGTCCCTTAAACAAGGAAAAACACACCTAAAATTAGAATCCCACATAGTTCACATAGATTTCCCAAAAATTATTAATCCAACATATAGTCACTATAATGTTATATATCTAAATAAAACGTAAATCATTCATCATGGAACTCAATACATTCAATTCCATTTCATATCAGTCTCTTAGATTCTCCATGATTGTCCAAAGATAATTCTTATGAAATACCAAAAGCCTTCCCATAATAGATTTAATTTGACAAATACCATGGTAAAATCTACCCAATATAGGTGTATCCTTATTATCGCCTCCCAAATTTTACATCAATCTATATTCTCCCAACTTGTCAATCACTGAATGTAATGACTAATCATAATATCCCATTAAAATTGATTTCTATCAAAGAATCATGAACTATAAATAACTGAATTTATCATGATTCAATCCTATATATTAAATGAATCATTATTTATGTGTGTTATATTCATCCAAAAAACTAAAAACATTCTCAACATCCATCTTACCACCCAGATCCACTGATTCTACTAAACCTACAAAACCCCACCACATGTGTTGAGGCCTGAATCTTAACGTACATAGAAATTACATTACTTTTGTGGAATACTTAGTACATAACAAAAAAAACACACACACACAAGGACCGTAATAGTTTATTGTCTTCGGAAACTCAGAATATAATATTCTAATCATGGTGAAGGATCTTCAAAATCTCCCATAAATATCTTCTTTCTTTTTTATACCTAAAATCATTTTTTATATCCTGGGGAAAATAAAACATAAAAGGGTGAGTTCAAATTCTAATAAATTGTAAATAAATGAAATATCAATCACATCATATTCATAAGAACATAACATTTTGGATGTCTTAACCTGCAAAAGAGATCATAATATCATAACATGGGATAAATCATAGTAGTGAAATGTAATCCCAATAATCATAACGTTGTGGCATACACACATAATCATAGAGAATAATTTCTTATTAGTCAAGACTCATTTCCAAGACTATCTTAGTGGACAAAGTCCATTTCTGAACCAAGTTCACTCCACGTTTCAGTCCTATTTCACTGAACCGGTTTAACCTGCCATTCCAGCCATGTCTATCTCATGATATATAAAATCTTTACCCAATGCATTGGAGGGAGTTATAGGTCCCACCCATCTCATAATGATACAATTCTTATGTGTGCCACAAAATCATAAACCATACATCATAGCATAACCCATGTAATAAAAATGGGAATTTTAAACATCGTGACATGATAAAACAATTCATATATGATAAAAGAATTCATAAATATAATTCCATCACTACATAATCAAATAAATGTAATAATAGTGATAGAAACATAACCCTTTATTATGTTAGATTGAAAATAATTTTGATAAAACACTTGAACTCCATTCTTGACGAAAATATCCTTTCTACTTCAAAAATATTTTTCCTTTCTAAACATGTCATACAATTATAAACTAAAAGAAGTTGATTAAAATTAAACTTGAAAACATGTAAAGGAAGATTCTTTGAAATAATGTTTTAAAAATCCATTCATTCTGTATAAGTTAAAAAATCATTCTTCTCGTACTTTTGTCGGAAAAGTCAAAAAGTACCTCATACGAAAAACAACAAAAGATTCCTTTCGTATCTTTTACTATAAACTCACCAAAGTGTAAAAATGGATTTAAACAATTATAGGTGGGTAAAAATAATATTAAATATTGAGGAAACATGGATTTGGATGATAATATACACGCCAGTAAATACCAAAGTATAAACAATCTCGGATATAAATGAGATTGTGATATTTCCCTTACCATAGGTCCGATTTGCTTCGTAAGTGTCTGATCCTCAGGTATAATGATTTTAATAATGTCATTTAATTATTCTAGAATCATAATCAATGTTATTATATCATATATGGTTCACTTATGACTTTATATTACCCGTTCTTTTGTAAATTCCATGTTAAAGAGCGTTTTGGGTAAAATCGTTTCATTTGTCATCTGTGTTTTGACTTGTAATTATTCATAAGATTACTTAGATCATGATTACATAATTCCAGAATATAAAAAATGATTTATATATAATATATATTAAGAATATACATATATATTATAGATTAGTAAATGGAATTAAATACACCATTCATGGAGATGGTAGGCCGTACGTACGCATTAATGCCGTTTTCGTTTCCTTATTGAGTTGAATGGAATTAAGTAGATGACATAAATATATATAAACATAAATCTAGTATCATTATTATGTCATATATTTCATGAATATTTATTATATATACTTTATAATCATTCATGAATGGTTAACGTGGAGAATGAATCTCATCGCTTCGTGGAGACTGTAGTCCGTACGTACGCACGAGCGATGATATCGTTCTCATGATCGTGGAATTGTATGGGAGTGTATGTATACTATTTCAGAATCAATATCACTTTACAATAATCAAATATAGTTATTATGTTCACCATTATACCGATCCAAGTAAGGTGGTGGTGGAAAATAGATTACACCATGGCGTGGAGACGGTATTTCGTACGTATGCACGCGCGGTGATTTCGTTTTCTGTAGGATGTATAGATGATGAAATAGAGTTGTTTCATACTTATAATGACATATCAGTATATGATTGATACTTATGTTATTACTTCATAATGAAACAACCTAAGAAGAAGAAGTGGAAGAAGAAATAAAGTTGAAACAATCGGTAACGGACATTAGCTCTTCTTTGAAGCGCCTCTTTGAGTCCTCTTATTAGGGCACTAAAATTGGGCTTTGAAGAAAACTAGGACTTCTAGGATGTTTCTAGGGAAGTGGAGAAGAGAATTTGGTAGGGTTTTTCCGAGCATGAAGGCTCAAAGGTCTGTGAGGAAGAGAGGGAGGAGGTTCCCTTTTATAAGGGAGGAGAGGGGCTCCTTTGGAATAACTAATAATATTATTTTATTATAATTCCAAATTCGGTTTTAAATAGCTCCAAATTGATTTTTTTAGAATCTAAGGTGGGGTTGGGTCTACATCCTCTCATACAATATAATTTATACAAGTTTAGGTTCGTATTTTAACCTTATCATTTAGATTTAACATTAAGTTAAATAATTTTACTTTTACCGTGTCTTCTTGTGTTATTATACTATAAGGTTAATAAACATACAATAAGAAGCCAAACGAACCCCAAGTTGTTTATTATTAACATATATAATCTTATCTAAGTCATTTTGCCGAACCTTAGATTTTTAGGAATAAAATAACTATTAATAATATAATATTTGTTTTAAAAACTATTTTATGTCAAATTTGACACTATTTAGTAATTGATTTTTGTTAAAATCATAACAAAATTATTAGTTCAAAAAAATTTAATTAAATCAATAATAACATGTCATATTAACCTATAACATTAATTTATTTCATAAAATATCTAAAATTACATTTATTTGGCTATTTATAACATCAATTATGTCAATATTTCATTAATAAGATAATTATTGCATCATCATTGTGTCATAAATAAATTAACTTATATAAATTCTGAAAATTACAAATAAAATATTATTATGTAGGAAACCGTTTTATCTTTCTAATGAATATATATAGTCAAATTTATCTCATTTATAACCCTATATTAAAAATGATTTACTTATTGAACATTGATTTTAACTATTTTAACCCTTCTTTAAATAAATTAATAATAAATGTCCTAATCTAATCCAAGTGGGCCTAAATGGTCATATTTTATTACTAAGGTTGTTTTTGGTCGAATTACTCTTATCCAATAGAATTATGACATGTGTTAGGTTAATAATAATATCATTTTTACCCTTAATTACCCTATTTACTTTTAACCGTGTTAAAAAAAAGTAAAAAGTTACTATTCAGCAAAAATTATTTTCATCTCATTGAACCACATTTTACATACTGAATTCAACCGTGTCTTTCAAAATTTTGAAATTCCACTCACAGAAGTGGTAAAAATAAGTTTTATGAAAAATTTAGTTTTTTTAACTACCACTTAGTGGTTTCACTATTCAGCAAAAATTGAATGTTTTTAGAAAAATACCAAAAATTAGGCCTATGCTATATTTGATATTATGAACTCAAAAATGATGTCTATTTTAACGAAATCAAAACATATCAGTTTCATTTATTAATTTAAAAATTAATTCCCATCGTCAAAACAAATAGCGTGTTCTTAAGAGATAATAACTATCAAAATATTGACACTTGTTTATATCTGTTTTAAATGTGAAATTACATCCAATGACCAATATTATATTAAAGTATAAAAATATATTCTAAATATACTTTAAAACCACTCAAATTGATAATTTATCACTATTAATTATTTCGATTATAAAGGATGCTTTTAATTAAAATTTATTAATTTTAACTATTCATCAAAAAATGAAAGTTATCCGAAAAGTACCAAAATTTCACCCTGAGCTAATTTCGATATTCCGAATCCCAAAATGAAGTCCATTTTGAAAAATAGAATTTAAAAAATTTCCAAAAGTGGTTATTAATATTCATAACGGCTAGTTTTAATAATATTCTAATAGCATATCATTGTTTAGTGAAACTCGATATTGCGTACTACACACGCTATCGAGGAAGGTCTCGATTGTGTGAAATGAAAGGCAAGTGAAGGATGAGTGTTATGCCAGATCCTTTTGGTGTAGCATACAACACAAGACATTAATGAAAATAATATTTCTCCTAAAATCTCGGGGTGTTACATTCTACCCCCTTGAAATGAATTTCGCCCTCGAAATTCATCAGGGTTATAAATGGTTTACTACTCGAAATTTTCTTTAATAGAAACTCACATCATAAATAGGAATAAAAAAACAAATATTTAAAAACAAAAGTACGAAACGTAACAGTTACCCAAATAAACTATTCAATGGGTTTCCACATAGGTGAAAATATGGATTTGGAATAGAAATATAACCATCATGTTCTGATGGAGAGTGGTAGGGAACATGGCTATGGAAAAGCCATCAATCACAAAGCCATAAATATGTGAAGATATAAGATACCATCTGATTCATCAGATATAAGATCACTAGAACAACATTTTTGGTTTTCAAGATCATTTCCCTAAAGTTGAAGAATTTGAATTAGAATAAATACTTACTTTGTTTTGGTACAATCACACTGTTGTTCGTGCCTTAAAAAATTTCCACTTCATCTCTTAAAGAAATGAAGTTGAATTTTTTTATTCGTGAAATGTTAGAAGATCTTGTGATAGAATGATGAGTCATTCCATCTGTCTCAAACAAAAGTTTAGCAAAAGTTATTAAATATACAGAAGTTGATCTATAGTGAGATTAATCGTATATGGTTCCTAAAATGGACTTATACTTATTATATCATACTGCTTAATATAATAAAACTAGTTTCTACTAAACAAGGACTTCATGTAGACTAGTGGTAGGTGATAAAGGCCAATCTCACTTCGGTTGTGGGTTCGATTCCCACAGCCTTGTCCGATGCGATGGGATGGCCTATCCTGTAGGTTGTCGTTTTTCAAAAGCTATATTACTATAAAATCTCATCAATAATATCAAAAAAGTTATATCCTAACTTATGTCCAACATAATCCATACCAGTTTTTAGGCTTATCTAAAATAATTCGGTCCAAGATCGTAGTATAAAGAAAATGATTACTTGAAATGTCACATAACAATCACGTGAATGCCATCATTTGTCCCGATATATCATAAGATATATCTTGTTGGTCAAATTACAAACATGTGAATACCTTAATCATGTATTCTCTTGAAGAATGAATACCCATTGAACCTTAGTGAAAAAATTAATGCAGTTCGATGTTAACACTTTCCACAAACCAAAATCCTCAAAATTCTTTATACTCAAACCATGATATCACTTAATCCTTATATCAACCATGAGCTCATGAATACGGTCAAGAATTTCATTTTCTCGTTTTCCCTTTATTATGCAGATATCATCTTTTTTTCCAAAAATATCTCAATCACTTTCCATGGTTACCGGTTCCATTGAAAACCACAATAGACCAACACATATATATTCCAATATTCTACGAAACTATATACAACATTATTTTGGAATACCAATACATAAACACTTAATAATTCCACCACATCATCTCCATATTCAACATCACCAATAGTAATCGCATGTGACTTCCCTTTGCCCTTTTCCTTAAGTGGTTGCTCATGTCGATCATCACTAACCCTTGGATTAGGGCATTTATTAGCATGATGCCCAATTTACTTGCACTTGACGCATTGAAGTGTTGGTGGTGCGTTCTCTGCAGTATTTTCTTTATTCACATCATTAAAAACCCTTTTTCCATTACCTCGACACTCATCTACTCAATGACCTTCTTTTCCACACTTAAAACATTTTCTAGTCCCTTTAAGACAATCTCCACCATGCTTCTTTCAACAATTCGAGCATAAGGAAACATTCATCTTCTTTTCACCATTATTCTGAGATTTCTCCTTGAACTCCATCTTCCGTTTCTTGTCAAAACTATGATATTTATAAGTAACACCAACTTCCATTTCTACCTTGATAGCACAACGCACAATTTCTTCATAGCTACTGAAGTCTCTTATAGCCAATGCCCTTCGAAGATTTGGTTTTAAGCCACTGAAGTATCGATCAACTTTACTATCAGGTTGGATGATAAATCTAGATACATACCATGCAAGCCATGTAAAATTTGCTTCGTATATACCAACAGATCATCATCCTTTTGATTTATTTCAATAAACTCATTCTCCCTCTTTGTTCGAAGAATACGAGGGAAGTAATTATTGAAAAATTAGTTCTTGAACTCGTCCCATTCCATGGACTCAATGTCATCTATTGTATTCTTGATAAGATTCCACAATTGATAAGCTTCACCTTCCAAACGATATACTACTAATATGACGTTATCATGTTCAGAACATTGAAGAATTGAAAATATCTTTTCAGTGGTAATGATCCATTGCTCAACAAAAAGTGAATCAGAAGATCCACTGAAAGAAGGTGGGCGTTGTTTCATGAAGGACTCAATAGAATATTATTCCCTTCTCTGTTCATTTGGAAGTCCAGAATGATTCATAGCTTGTGTAAGAATAGAAATAAGATTTTTCACTCCATCTCCCATATCATTTGTTTGTTACGGAGGAAAATCATTGCATTGTCCATTACATTGATCAACACAGTTCCTTCGGGTTCCATCCATCATCTAAAACCCAAAAATAATAGTGTGAGAGGTAAAAATCACTCTAGGGAAAACAATATAATAAAGTGGGAGTACCTTCAATATATAAAAACTTAGGTTTAATTATAATATGGTTAGTGAAATTCTAGGACTATAACGTATACTTAACCTTAGGGACATCCCTAGACATACCTTAGAAATATATCTAGGGATCTCACTAGCAGTCTCACATCCTAGTTTCCAAAGGTTGACTAAACCTTTCCTCTGAAACCAACTATAGAGACCCAAAGCTTAACGTACATGGACATTACATTACTTTTGTGGAATACTTAGTACATAACAAAAAACACACACACAAGGACCGTAATAGTTTAGTGTCTTTGGAAACTCGAAATATAATCTTCTAATCTTGGTGAAATATCTTCAACATATCCCATAAAGATCTTTTTATTTTTTTACCTAAGACCTTTCTTTATATCCTGGGGAAAATAAAAAATAAAAGGGTGAGATCAAATTCTCAGTAAGGGTAAACAAAAGAAATATCAATCACAACATATTCATAAGAACATAACATTATGGAAGTCTTAACCTGCAAAAGAGATCTTAATATCCTAACATGGGATAAATAATAGTAGTGAAATGTAATCCCAATAATAATAACTTTGTGGCATACACAAATAATCATAGATAATCATTTCTTATTAGTCAAGACTCATATCCAAGAATATCTTAGTGGACAAAGTCCATTTCTGAACCGAGTTCACTTCTCGTTTCAGTTCTATTTCACTGAACCGGTTTAACCTGTCATTCTAGACATGTCTATCTTATTAGATATAAAATCTTTACCCAATTAATTGGAGGGAGATATAGGTCCCACCCATCTCATAATGATACCATTCTTATGTGTGCTACAAAATCATAAACCATACATCATAGCATAACCCATGTAATAAAAATGGGAATTTTAAACATCATGACATCATAAAACGATTCATATAAGATAAAAGAATTCATAAATATAATTCCATCACAACATAATCAAATCAATGTAATAATAGGGAAAGTAACAGAACCCTTTATTATCTTAGATGGAAAATAATTTTGATAAAACGCTTGAACTCTATTCTTGAGGAAAATATCCTTTCTACATCAAAAAAACTTTTCCTTTCTTAACATGTCATACAATTATAAACTAAAAGAAGTTGATTGAAAATAAACTTGAAATATTGTAAAGGAATAGTCTTGGAAATAATGTTTTAAAAATCCATTCATGCCTTATAAGTTAAAAAATACATTATTCTCGTACTTTTGTCAGAAAAGTCAAAAAGCACCTCATACGAAAAAAGACATAAGATTATTTTCATATCTTTTACTATAAACTCACCAACGTGTAAAAATGGATTTAAAAAATTGTAGGTGGATGGAAATAATATTACATATTCAGGAAACATGGATGTGGATGATAAAATACACCCCAGTAAATACCAAAGTATAAACAATCTCGGATAAAAATGAGATTGTGATATTTCCCTTACCTTAGGTCTGATTTGCTTCATAAGTGTCTGAACCTCCTGTATATTGATTTAAATTATGTCATTTACTTATTCCTGAATCATACTCATTGTTATGATATCATATATGGTTCACTTATGACATTATATTACCCGTTCTTTTGTAAATTCTATGTTAAAGAGTGTTTTGGGTAAAACCGTTTCATTTGTCGTCCGTGTTTTGACTTGTAATTATTCATAAGATTAATTAGATCATGATTACTTAATTACAGAATATAAAACATGATTTCTATATAATATATATTCAGAATATACATATATATAATAGATTAGTAAATGGAAATAAATACACCATTCATGGAGACGGTAGGCCGTATGTACGCATGAACGCTGTTTTCGTTTCCTTATTGAGTTGAATGGAATTAAGTAGTTGACATACATATATATAAACATAAATCCAGTATAATTATTATTTCATATATTTCATGATTACTTATTATATATAATTTATAATCACTCATGAATGGTTGACGTGGAGAATGAATCTCATCATGTCGTGGAGATGGTAGTCCGTACGTACACACGAGCGATGATATCATTCTCATGATCTTGGAATTGTATTGGAGTGTATGTATACTATTTTAGAATAAATATCACTTTACAATAATCATATATAGTTATTATGTACACCATTATACCCATCCAAGTAAGGTGGTGGTGGAAAATAGATTACACCATGGCATGGAGATGATATTCCGTACGTACGCACACGTGGTGACTTCGTTTTCCGTAGGATGGATAGATGGTGAAATAGGGTTGTTTCATACATATAATAACATATCAGTATATGAGTGATACTTATGTTATTACTTCATAATGAAACAATCTAAGAATAAGAAGTTTAAGAAGAAATAAATTTGAAAGAATCGGAAACAGACATTACCTCTTCTTTGAAGCGCCTCTTTGAGTCCTTCTCTTAGGGCACTAAAATTGGTCTTTGAAGAATACCGGGACTTCTAGGATGTTTCTAGGGAAGTGGAGAAGATAACTTGGCAGGGGTTGGCTGAGATTGAAGGCTAAATGTGGTGTGAGGAAGAGAGGGATGAGGTGTTCTTTTATAAGGGAGGAGAGGGGCACCTTTGGAATAAGAACAAATTTTATTTTATTATAAAGCCAAATTTAGTTTTAACTTGCTCCGAATTGAATTATTTTGTATCTAAGGTGGGGATGGGTTGAAAACCTCTCATAAAATATAATTTAGAGAAGTTTAGGTTCATATTTTAACCTTATCATTTAGATTTAACATTAAGTTAAATAATTATGTCAAAATTTCATTAATAAAATAATTACTGAATCATCATTGTTTTGTAAATAAATTAACATATTTAATGTCTAAAAATTACAAATAAAATATCATTATGTCGGAAATATTTGTATATTCTAATGAATATTTATAGTCTAATTTATCTCATGTATAACCCTATATTGAAAATTGATATACTTATTAAACATTGATTTTAACTATTTTAACCCTTCTTTAAATAAATTAATAATAAATGTCCTAATCTAATCCATGTCGGCCTAAATGGACATATATTATTCCTAAGGTTGTTTTTGGACGAATTACACTTATCCAATAGAATTAGGACATGTTTTAGGTTAAAAATAATATCATTTTTACCCCTTATTACCATATTTACTTTTAACCGTGGTAAAAAAAGTAAAAAGTTGTTATTCACCAAAAATTATTTTCATCTCATTGAACCGTATTTTACTTACTGACATTAACCGTGTCTCTCAGATTTTTTAAATTCCACTCACATAAGTGGTAAAATTATTTTTTATGAAAAATTCAGTTTTTTTAACTACCACTTAGTGGTTTCACTATTCATCAAAATTGAAAGTTTTCAAAAAAATACCAAAATTTAGGCCTAATCTATATATGATATTATGAACTAAAAAATGATGTCTATTTACCAAATTCAAAACATTTCAGTTACATTAATAATTTTAAATATTAATTCCCGTCGTCAAAACAAATAGCGTGTTCTTAAGAGACAATAACTATCAAAAGATTGACACTTTTTTATGTCTGGTTTAAATGTGAAATTACATCCAATGAATAACATTGTATTAAATTGTAAAAATATATTCTAAAAATACTTTAAAACCACTCAAATTAATAATTTATCACTATTAATTATTTTGATTAAGAAGGTTGCTTTTAATTAAAATTTAGTAATTTTTCTATTCATCAGAAAATGAAAGTTATCTGAAAAGTACCAAAATTTCACCCTAAGCTAATTTCGATATTCCGAATCCAAAAATGAAGTCCATTTTGAAAAATAAAATATACAAAATTTCAAAATGTTTTTATTACTATTCATAACGGCTAGTTTTAATAATATTATAATAGCATATCGTTGTTTTTTGAAACTCCGTATTGAGTACTACACACGATATCGAGGAAGGTCGCGATTGCATTTAATAAAAGGAAAGTAAAGGATGCATGTTGTGCAAGCTCCTTTTGGTGTAGCGTACAATACAAGATATTAATTAAAATAATATTTCTCATAAAATCTCGGGGTGTTACAAAATGGGTGATAATGCATTAAGGATTTACTATTAATGAATAAAAACACCAGAGTATACTCAAATAAATTTATTTTCCCCATGTAACTTAGACTGTTGATCCTATAATCACAATAATTTTTAGTTTTCAACACAATATGTTGTAAGCTTCACTAATCTCAGGTATTCTCAATGATTCTCTATATGAGAGGGAACCCCCAAGCTATTATAATGCACCACGCATCACCCATTATACCGTGTCAATTTAAAATAGGTGATTGGTCACCCATTATCTTTCCAT
This sequence comes from Viscum album, assembly GCA_963277665.1. NCBI lineage: Eukaryota > Viridiplantae > Streptophyta > Magnoliopsida > Santalales > Viscaceae > Viscum > Viscum album. Next base: position 561,611,185 of record OY728162.1, read on the forward strand.
CTTTGGTCCGACCACCTAGGATCTTTATATTACATCTAATGTGAGTCGTATTCTGAACTAACAAACCAGGAAACCCATGACCTCTCCCATGATATCACAGGTATCTAAGTTCTCCAGAACCAGACTATGTATCAAGTGTACTAGCGCTATAGGTTCTTTATATTACTAGGTTCTAAAGAAACTTATAATAAATTCAATTAATAATTTCTACATTTAATCTCACGCACATTTAATTTTTCTCAATTAAAACTACATGACAGGGATACACCTTGACTATCTATTCATAATGGAAATCTGTAATCACCTAACAATTATAAACAATGGTACATATTGTCACTAGAAACTAATGATGCATTTAAGGCCACATGTTCTTACACATGACCTATAAGTGGCTTCAGGAAGAGTCATAACCCATGTAATTCCATCTATGAACGTCTTTAAAAATATTCCATGGAATATTTTTCTTTAGACTATCCACATTGAAGAAAAAATTCCCATTTCAGTAAATAGAATTCCACTAGTTATTAAATAGACCACTCCATGTAGATTATAGTTATAACAATAATCAACTATATCGACCTAAAGGCTTTTAACTCAAGATATGTTTTATAGAAATTTTTATATGATAAAAATATATAAAGGTACACTACATCATCTTTGAATGTATAGAATAAATCATATTAATCATCATTATCATCACTATCATCATCATAATCCATCTGCACCACATAATAGTCTCACATGACTTGATATCATAAGTACACATTGATAGAGTTTTATCCAAAGTAATTTCGTCAAGAAATTAAATATTAAAACTGATTACAGGTAGTCGACAGAAATTATGTTGAGTCCTCCATCATCATTAAAATCAAACACAAGAATAATATATTTCATGTGAAATATAAATGCCAAATATTATGAATTTTATGCCACTAATAGTTATGGGTAAGATTCAAATCCACATGAAATCATGATCATCAAAATTTATGTGGATCTTATTAGTTGAAATAATATAATAATAATAATGAAAAATATGAACATCAATCCAATTCTATTGTAAAATGTAATTATATAGGAAATGGTGTATGTGATTTACTAGACTGAGTTGCAACAAAAGAACTGATATATTTCAATGCCGCATCCCTACAAAGTCCTTAAAATAAAAAAAATAGTACTTGTGTTCTCTGATATAATTTTGTAATATCACTTCCATAATCATAGATTCTGAGATGGAATGCCACATGAACATGTCCATATCACCTAGTAAATACATGTTTATTAACTAGTAGTGATGATCTATATAAGGTCATAGTGATATTATACTATACATCAGAGTTCTCAATAACTGATAAATAACCAAAAATGTAATAATAAATAGTCATATTACCCAAATACCAATAACAATATCATATATTATGAATTAATGTGGCAATAATATACTCAAAAAATATAACTAAATCCTAGACAATAATTTCCCACTATGATAATCACAAGTAAAAAAACTGTATAGAACTGGGTACAGGAGGCTTTAAAACTCCCAAACTCACTGAATATCAGTATCTTGACTCGTAGTTATCTATCTCGCTCAATAATAAATTGAAGGCCTTATCCAAACCAATGCCTACAATAAGTGAGGGCCTCTTAGGGACACAAGTTCCATGGATTCCTGACTAGTGTGTGATTAGAAATTTGTATGACACCACTAACCGAGTCCAACACATAACAAGTGAAACCAATTCTTGTCCATGTTATAATTGTAGAAGAAGGTATGTATGAAAATCACAATAATAAGTTCTACAAGATGAAATAAGTAACAAAAAAATCATCATGTCAACACATGTTATGATTCGTGAACACCAATTATACCAACTTCAGAGCTATTCTAAAGGAATCATCATGTGATTTTATGATATAATCATCCAACTAGTTCCCTATGCACACCCTTATTTAGAGTAGACATTTCCACCTATAAATTTTCCAACTATCCATATATGAACATCCCTCTATTGGAATATTCATACCTACAATTAATGATAGTTAGAACAAGTTGGCCCAATCTCAATTATCTATGGAAATTCAAAAAACCTATTGATTTACAAAAAGTCATATATGTACACCCCTATATTTAGAAAATTATGACCACCTTTAAGGATGTTTAAGAAATTTCAATTTAATATAAAGGCCCCAAATTCATGCTAAATTATAAAATATAGGGAAATGAAACCTGAAATAGAAGGTATTAGATGATAGATCAAACATCATGTCATGTCATTAAAGTGTAACAATCCTAAAAAATTCACATGTAATAAAAAATTAAATCATAGTTCTCATGGGGATATAGATAATCACACATCTGATCAAATAATTAACCATGGTAGCATGTGATACACATATATAAACATGTGATCATGGAATAAAAAATGGTCTCAGGGACTACACATGAATAGACATGTGATAAGGAATCAAATATGATCTCATGCGATATATATGCAGACACATGGGTTCAACTAAAAAATGTTGTCGCATGGTCTTGAATGGAGCTTGTAATCAAGACACTAATCAGCGATTAATAACCATCCATCGATCACTGAAATCAAGCAAGTTCAGAATGATCAATCATTGTTTTTTTCACTTTTCTCAGTTACACATGGCATTGCAACATTACATAATGAAGGAAAATGGGTAATTAACTAAGTATGAATTATGTAATATTTGTGAAACATTATAAATTAATATTGGTATTCCTAGAGTGGGATACATCATATAAAATGAAAATAAACAATTCATATTACCATAGGGTATAGTATATAGAACTACCTTCTTCAAAAAATGTTGACTACCATCCAAACAAATCTCGTCATCTCTGTTTAAACCTTACAAGTCGATGAAACCTCCATCAATCACTAAAATGTTATAATAATGTCCATAAAATCCCAATAATTTAATTTAAATGAATTATAATTAATTATATTATTACAAAGAAAATCACAATCAAAATAGATGGGTATACTTTTTGAAATACTTATTGGGTATGGTCGGTTAGTCAAAAACTTATCCGACCACCCATGGAAGGACTACAACATGAATCTAATTTCAAACCTTGAAAAATACCAATGAAATGGTATAAAATTCCAATATAATATAATTAATCTAGAACCTCTAGAAAAAGAAACCATTTGATGTACCTTAGTCGCAACATTTTCCAATGGATTTCATCCACCTCCAACACACTTCTTATTATAAGATAAGGAAAATCCCCAAATAAATTCAATTATACAATGAAGATTTTAATTAAATTTGAACAAAAACAATAGAAGGGATCATGAATGGACATACATTCATTGAAATGACCATCAATGGAACATGTTCATTACTGGAGGACATCCTTTATCCATGTAGATCTAAGGTCACATTGTTCTCAGACAATTTTGTCAATATCTAATAGAATTTTCACCAATTTATAAAATAAGTATTTTAAAAAAGATATATCAAGGATCAATATAATCTTGGAGAAAATAATTAAAATAGATTATAAAAACAAAATGAATACATGGGATTGGACATAATATGAAAATGGGTTATGATGAAAGGAATGATGATCCACCATCACACGAGGAAGAAAGAGTCAATAATCGATGAAGAATAAATGATCTCACTTGCATTCTCCATCTGTTTGCATCTAGATCCACCCTGGGACAAATGCATATAAAAAATTTATTAATGGATAGATACACATACTATTAGATATTATGAATTTGATTAAAAAATAAATTAAGTGAGGGGGTCTCAATTGATAAAATACCAAAAGGGAACCTACATAATATTGCCCAGTATGCCCCACTAGCCACCTAGTGAAGGATCCCTACCTAGCTGGTTAATCATGATGGGAACATGGACTACTTTTTTCCCCACAGGCTAGATGGTATGGCATATGTGCTACCTAATGTGGAAAACCATCTAGTCATTTTGGGGAAACTTGTAAGCAAATAGATGCAGTAGTAGTCTTGTCTACATTGAGCCTCCTCCAAAGATTTCCCAAGAAACTATTTGACCTCAAAGCCTATATTTAAATCAAAAAATTCCTATTTAATAATATTTAACTAAACTCTCCATGGATCAACACCCATTTCTCCTAAAAATCCATACTTCATTAGAAAATTTCATGTTTCCACTAAAATTCAAAACTCATAACGATCCAAGTCATTAAATCAAGAGAGGAGCAACTATCCATTAATACCATCATATGGAAATGACCACTGTAATTTAGTGGGTCTTAAAATCAACTAATTACTATTTATTAGTTCATAAATATTGAATAATTATTTTCTATTCATCAGTTATTAGGTAATATAGATGTTTTTTATATTTTTATCATACAAAAGATAAAAATGCTAAATAGTGGGAATCAATTTTAGAATAAGAGGAGAAATAAAGAAATAGATTATATTAATTGGGAGGGTTTTATGAAATTATTCTTCAAAAATTATTTTTCCAAAACTCTTCACATAAGAAGTGAGTAATAGTTCATAGAGATAAATAAAATGGAGGATGAATTTATTGGTTGTTGTGATGTTAAATTTATGATATAATCAAGGTATTCATCTATTATTTATTATAAATCCTAAAAGAATAACTAATGATTAAATCAGTGGATTAAAACTAATATCTACTAGGTATTTTAAAACCTAGACATTGGAAGCTATGGAATATTTTTTAATGATCATTTAATGAGGAAATTGAAACAAGAAACTCTCCTCATTCTCATGGATTTTGTGATATTGAAGGAAAATGGAATTTTTGGAACATCAACTGATAATGACCATATTATAATAAAAAATAAAATATCTAAATGGTAAAATTGTTTAAAAAGAACCTAATAAATTGTGTTAAAGGAATATGAGATTTCCTAAAATTGTGGAAGAGTTGACCATCATACAGATGAGTGTTGAATGGACATAAATATGATAATAAAAATATAATATCTAACCTAATTAAACAACATTAGATTAGTTTTTTAGATATAAGTAATATTCACAGTACACTAATTAGTTCAATAATTGTAACATACCATTACTAATCTATCAGGAATCTTCTTGACGTCATCATCATTCTCCTTTTTTTCCATTTTAAGTAAAAGGCCGATAGAAAAATTAAAGGATACCTTTATTGGTGATGTCAAATATTTCTTGGACTTCCAACTTTATCCAAATTTTTTTGTAGGATAAATAAGGCCTTCACGTAGTGTAAATGTTATACACAATGGGTTACTATTTCTGGGTACCATATGTGAATGGGGGTTCACGTTTTGAAATTTTTCACATCATGAAAATTGCTTTCATGTTATGTATTACTTAAAATGGATTTTTAATATGAGGAGATTTATTTTTCAACATACTTGAACACTATGGATTTTATTTCATTTCACTATATTAGACAACATAAAATAACCCACATATAATTTTTTTTAAATAAGAGAGTGTCTTTTTAGGTTTTTTCTTCTCTCTAGGCCCTTAAATCACAACCTAGATCTCTTATAGGTAATTTAAAAAGACTCTTCTCCATCTAAATCAATCTATTCAATGATGGATATTAATTACGGTTATGTTGAATCTCTCAGGGTATGTAATCTATATAATTCTTCATTTATATATATCATGTTGGTTACCTAGGGTTGCGTTATCGTATCAGATGGCCTTAGATGGGGATTATTCATGTCTTCTTATAGATCCATTGGGAGGTCTTGTTTTGAAGCCCATTCTTTGGTTAGTTGTGGTATGATAGACATCTATTCTAAAGGTATGTAGTGTTTCCCCTTTCAAAAAACCCCTTGTATTCAAAGATAGATCAATCATGGGGTGTGGATGGCATTATATGGTCTTCATTATCATCGTTGGGGTTTTTTGGTGGATCATATTGCAGGTGTGTGTTACCTAAGCATTGAGGTATGTGGTTCTATCTCTAGCCTATGATAATTATCCTGATTTCTCTTTCTATAAAAATTTATTCATCATATTGGAATTACTATTTTTTGTGTTTAAAGTTTATTTTTGAAGATAAATGGTTCTTATGTGGTTTTTTATAAATGAACACAAAATGGGTACTTTTGGAACATTTAAATTGATTTGTGAAAATTAGCACATGGGTTACAATGGGTACTTAGGTGGATTTTATAGCTTGAGACCATCATCCATGTTTTCTGATTATCATTAGGTTTTATCATGGTTATTTCCTCTGTTTCCTAGTATTGTTATTCTAGGGGGTGGATATTGACATTTTTAGGGTTTTTACCCTTGTGGTGTTACTCGTCTACAAAGTCTTGTGTTCTAGGAATTACATTTTTAACTTGATTTATTATGGTAAAAATAATCTTCTTGTCTAACCTATAGTGATCTTTAGTACTATAGATTGTACTAATACTTCTTATCATATGAAACCAATATAGATGAGAGATATTAAGATTCCATTGGATGGACTATTGGAGAATGGTTTCATTTTCCCTTGTATTTCTCTGTGGGAAGCCCCTCTTCTCTTTTCCAAGAAAGTATATGTTTCACTTTATTTATGTGTCGACTATCAGAATTTGAACCAGGTGATGGTTGAGAACAAATATCATTTCCCACCTGTAGATAATTTTATAGATTAGTTAAAGGGAGAAAAGTGGTTATTAATGGTTTATATTTGGTCAAGTTATCATCATCTCATAGCTTTAGAGTCTGATATACTGAATAAAGATTTTAGGAGTAAGTATGGCGACTATAAATATCTTTTTATTTCCTATTGTCTGACTAATGCTATTATATTTTTTATGTATTTTATAAATTGGATATTCCATCAATATCTTGACACTTTTTTGGTATTTTTTGTGGTTGATATTCTAGTATATTAAAATTTAGATCATTTTCATGAACTCCCTATGAGTTTGGTTGAAGAAATTCTAATAAATCACTATTTGTATAGAAATATGTTAATGTATAGTTTCAAGATTAATGAAGTGAATGTCATTGGAAACTAAATTTTTCAACATGACTTAGTAGTTGATCTGGGTATGGAGAAGGCTATATTGTCTTGTAAGGAACTAATGAATGTATTTGAGATAAAGAGTACCCTTGATCATGATGGGTACTGATGATGATTTTCAAGTATTTTTCTATGTTTGTGTCACCATTTACTATTCTTACTATAAAATCATTGAAATTCACATGGGATAAAAATTTTCAGTCTTCTTTTGATGAACATAAATGACTTCTGAAATCAAATAATTTTATGATATTACCAAATCCATTTAAGTGTTACATGGTGTTCTATGACACATTGGGTACTGGTTTAGGATGTGTTCTTATATTGGATGACTATCTCGTAGCTTACAACTCTCATTAACATTGACAGCTTGAAAATAATTACCTCAAACATGATTCAGAGATTGACGTGATCATGCATGCACTCAAATTTTGGAGGGACTATGTTTTTGGGGATGGGTTGATGGTATTTTTTATCACAAAAGTCTGATATATACCTTTTCTCACAAAGACATTTGTCTTAGATAGAGATGATGGTCATAATACCTTCATATGTTTGAATTTGATATCTCCTACAGCCCAGGAAAGGTAAATGTCATTGAAGATAATCGTAGCATGAAAGAATAGTCATAGGCTATTCTGGAATTGGAGTTGGAGTGGGCCCTTTTGAGGTTTTTCACTTAGTTTCACTTGGATGCTCAAGAGGATGTTTCAGGAATGGTTCTGACTATTCCTTAGTTATCATCATCTCTCCTACAGTTTATTTTGAAAAGTTAGCATCATGATGATGAGTTTCAGAAGACTCAAGAAATCATTTATTGTGGGGAGAATTTTTTTCTGGTCTCATTCTTCATATCTTATGAGCCACTTCGAGAAGAAGGTTTTCATCTCAAAAACATTAAGATGTTTAGTCTTGTTTGATTTTCACAACTCTCCATGGGATATTCATCTAGGCATTAAAAATGGTTATTATGAAATGTGGCAGTGATTATGGTGGTTGGGTATGAACCGTGACATTGCTGTGTTTGTGTATCATTGTTACACCTACCAACAGATAAAGTAAGATCAATTTAAACATTCTAGTTTACATCATCCTTTTTTGGTACTAATTTGTAAATAGGATGACATATCCATGGATATTGTTGTGGGTTTACCATAGACTCCCTATGGGTGTAATGCTATCTAGGTGGTTTTTGATCAATTGACAAAGTTATATCACTTAGTACTCATAAAAGACACCTCTAATGTTGAATATTTTGGTATGATTTATGTGAAAGAGATTGTGATGTTACATTGGAGACCTTCTTCCACTGTTTTAGATAGGGATACTAGGATTACCTAGATATTCTAGATGAGTCTTCCAGAGGCAATGGGAACTCAGGTGAAGTTGATCTTAGAATTCCATCCACAGACATATGGTCAGAAGGAGCATGTGATTCAGATCCTGGAGAATATGCTACGCACATGTGTCTTGGATTTTGGTGGATCATGGGATAGCCATATATGATAAGATTAGTTTGTTTATAACAATTTTTATCAGTTATTAATAATAATTACTCACTTTGATGTGTTGTATGGTATCCCTTGTAGATCACAACTTTGATGGGTTCTGGTTCATGTGGTATCTTTAGTTGGACGAAGTTTGGTTTATGATGCATCTGCGAAGATTTAGGATGTACATTGATGTTAGATAATATCCCCGAGATGATATAAATCATATACGGATAAAATTATTCTTCCTCCACAGTTTTTCATGGATGACTATGTATTCTTGGATGTTTCTCCTCGGTTAAGTCATTGTCGACATGGAATGTAGGGAATGTTGGCTCTGAGATATGTCAGACCGGATGAGGTCCTTGATTGGCTCATTCATGTTTCTTATCAGTTAGATTTTCTCGCTCAGTTGATGTGAATTCATGATTTTTTCCACGTGTATTAGATTAGGAAATACCATCATGATCCCACTCATGTTCTGAGCTGGGAAGAAATTGAGTAAAATCCAGATGTTTCTGTTTTGAAGAAACTTGTTGAGATTGTGGACTCTCATATGAAAGTATTATGTGGGATGTTGATTATGTTGGACATTGTTATATTGAAAAAAGGATCATATTCTCATGATACTTCAGAACGTGATTCATTTATGACAGATCAGTGGAATTGTCTTTCTCTATGTATTAAATCTTACACATGACTTATCTAGGATGGAAACTCATTATGGTGGGGTGTTTTTAACATCATGTTACTGATCTATTAGGTACGTTCTTCACCTCTTCATGGTTCTCCTTTTTTCCCACTATCTTATAAAGCTCTGATAATGAAGTGAGAGGATTTATATATTGGTGAAGTTAGACATTTATTGGACTTTCAACGTCAACTACCTTTTCTAAAAGATACATAATGCTTTCACTATATGTAACTAGGATACACGTTGTGTAACTATTTGTTGTACAAAATGTGAAATGAGCTTCATGCTATGCAATTTCACATGTCGTAAATATTGGTTCCACATCATTAAATATTTAAATAATAGATTTTTAATATGAGGTGATGTATTTTTTGGCGTACTTGGACACCATGTATTTCACGACATGTAATTGTATTACACATCGGGAAAAGTCCCCCATACATATTTTTAAATATGTGAGTGGATTTTTTTGTTCTTTTCTCCAGTCCCTTGACTCTCAATCTAAAGCTCTTACAAGAATATTTGGGAGACAATTCTCTATCAGAATCAATCTATTTGATGTTGGATCAGCATTGATGTTTCAATGTTACTCTTAGGGGAAGTAATCATTCCACTAATTTATTGTTCTTGATCAAAGTTGTTCTTTAGTGTTATGTTATTGGAAATGGTGGCCAAATTTGTTGATTATTCATGTTTTCTTCTATATCATTTGTGCAATCTCATTTTGGAGGCCATTATTTGGTTAGTGGTGGGGTGGCAGACATTCATTTTTGAGGATTGTGGTGTTTTACATTTCCACCAACCAATTTTTTTTTTGTTGGATAAATCTTAAAGTTTGGATCTGATTCGTGGGCCTTTATTTTCATAATTGGGGTTTTGTTGTTGGTGGATTCTATTGGGGGCATGTGAGATCTCAATATTGAGGTAGGTGGTTTCATCTCTAGTCTATGATAAATAGCAAAAATTATGGTGATTAATAAATTCAATTATAAAATTGGATTGACTATTTGTGTGTGTTGATAATTGGGTTTCTAAGAGAAATGGTTTTCCCTAGTTTTTTAAAATGAAAATGATATGGTTACTTTTGAATCAATAAAATAGATTTGTTAAAATGAGCACTTAGGTTACCCTAGGTACTTAGGTGGAAGGTTTATCATTAGGTTATAATACATGTTTTGTAATTATCTAGAGGTTTTATCATGGGGATTTCCTATGTTTCTTAGGCCTTTTATTCTAGGGGATTGATATTTCCATTTTCAGGGGGTTACTCATAGGCTTTTCCTCTACTTCTAAGTGATGTTTTCTAGGAACTACATCGTGAATTAGATTTATTGTGGTATGAGTTGTCTACTAGTCTGACCTATATGTATCAAAGAACTGAGAAGACATTCAGAGGATACCTATAATGGGGAATCCATATATTTATTGGACATTCATCTGTAATAAGATTTTTCTATATGATGCAGAAGTATTTCATATTGGGTAACTGGGTTACACACCATGTAACATTTGTTGTGTACAATCCGTGAAACAGGATTCATACTGTGAAATTTTACACATTGTAAAGAGTGGTTTCACATCATGGATTATTTAAATAATGAATTTATAATCATAGGCAATGGATTTTTCTGTATACTTGAACATTGTGGATATCATGGTGTGTAATGGGCTTACATGTCCTGAAATGGAACGCATGTTGTTTTTAAAATAGGAGAGTGGTTTTTTGGTTTTAGTTATTTTCCACGGGCCCTTGGATCTCATCCTAGATCTCTTCTCGGAAATTTTGGGAGACTCTTATCTATCTATAACAATCTACTCGACAATTTATCTTCATTGAGGTTGCAGTGCATCTCTCTCAGTAATTAATACTTCAACTTATTCATTTCTATTGATCACAGTGGTTCCCTAGGGTTTCACTATCGGATCTAGTGGCATTTGTTGGTGATAGTTTGTGTATTCATCAAGATCTTTTCTGAGATCTCATTATGTAGTCCATTCTTTGATAGTTTTGGTGTAGTGGACATTCATTCTTGTGGAATGTGGTGTATTCCCTTTTCGATAACCCATTGTTTTCTTTTATGGAAAAATTTTGAGGTGTGGATTGATTTGAGGTCCTTTATTTTCGTCATTCAGTTTTTTGATTATTGGTGGATCCCATCACATGTGTGTGCGACCCAAGCATAGAGGTATGCAGATCTGTCTGTAACCTATGATAATTATCCTGATTTTTTATGATTTATAAATTTATTTATTAAACTGGAATGACTATTTGTGTGTGTTGAAAAAGGTTTTTTGAAGATAAATGGTTTTTACGTAGTTTTTGATAAATGAAAATTAAGTGGGTAGTTTTGAAACATTGAAATTGATTTGTAAAAATGATCATAGGGGTTACCTTGGATACATATGTGGATGTTTTATCATGAGGGCATCATTCATGTTTTGTGATTATGAGGATGTTTTCTCCTGGTGTTTTCCACTATTTCCTAGGCATGTTGTATTAAGGTTTAGATATTGACATTTTTAAGGGGGTTTACTCATGGGGTATTCCTCTGCTTCTAGTCCTATGTTCTGAGAACTGGATTGTGCACTTGATTTTTTGTGGTATGAGTATTATGCTATTCTATCCTATTGTCATCTTGGGTGCTGATTCATGGGTTGTTACTTTTGTTTGGTACTACAAGGCTTCTTAATATGTCCTTGATATGCATGTTCTACCTAATTTTGTTTAGAATTGTAAAAAAGATAATTGTTTACCATATTTTCTATAAAATTGCATTACCTCTTATCATTACATGTTTTATTAAAATAATCATACATGAATTGTTATATAGATACTTGATATGGATCACCTGGGAGGGATCCTACTGATCTTGTTAGTTCAAACCATGAAGACCTCCTAAGTGGTTCATGGAGCTTTGTATGTCTTCCAATGTAGGGAAAGCAAAGGCACCATAGTGATGTGGAGAGGTTCTTGTCAGCTGGTTTTCGGAAGCTGGTGGAGAGATGGTGGGATTTTAACCACACCATCTTATGTAGTTTTTTTGTCTATGTAGTTATACTTTTGTTTAGATATTTGACTACTTTTGAAGTTTTTTGTTTTAGTTGTCTTTTTACTATTATGGAATGTATATTACTTTAGACTTCTTCTATCTTTTTTGGTCTGTGAATATATATATATATATATATTCCATGTGCTTGATCATGTTGGGTGATATCGTTCCCCCTTGTGTGTTTTTCGATGCTCGGGTGTCTGTCTCCAACCCATGGGGATTGGGAACGCCCTTCAGGTCTATAACAGAATGGTTTAGGTGATAAGTTTGATGGTAACCCATGTTTTTTTGTTACAATTTGATACACCATAGGGTTGTGTTATTGGATATTGTGTCCTACATTAGTTATTATTTATTTCTCCTTCTAGATCCTTTGGTAGATCTTATTCTAGATGCCATTCTTTGCTAATTTATGGTGCAGAATATGTCTGTTCTTGAGGAATGTGGTGTTTTCCCTTTCCATTGACCCCTTGTTTTCTAATTTGGATCAATATTGAGGTGTGGATTTGATTCTAGTTTCGTCATTTTCATCATTGGGTTTTCATTGTTGGTGGATCCCATTGCGGGAATGTGTGACTTGAAATTTGTGGTTGGTGGTAATGTCACCCATCATAAGGCTTTTTCCTATGGTATGCCTTCGAAAAAGAGCCCAGGAAAAGAAAAACCATGTGGGATAGGTCCCAAAGAGAAAAATATAAATATCATGCGATAGACTGGGCCGTTACAAATGGTATCAGATCCAGTGTCTATTTGATGTGCTTGTGAGTATGTTGGGCCCTTCTATGGAGGAGATTATGGCAGTCAAAAATTGAAGGAGGAGGAGGAAACAAAGAACCCCATTATAATGTGGTCATGATACCTATTCCATCATGAGGCCTTTTCCTGGGTATTCCTAAGGGCTATAGCCTAGGGAATGAAAAAAAATTAAGATAGGCCCAAAGAGGACAATATCGTGATCTTAGGATGGACTGGACCATTACAAAAATTGCAACGAACAAACCCTGGTTTCCCTCAATCCTGGAACCTGGCCCATTCTGTTACATAACCAATGGGTATTCTCAATCCCTATAGGCAGGTGACAATATCTAGAGCATTAAAAAACATACCAAAGAGGATGCTATCTCCCAACCTGATGAAACACATGGAATATATGTATATAAGGTACGAAAAATATTCTAGAAGACTAGAAGAATATATATTCCATAATTGTAAAAACACAGCAGAAACAAACAACTGAAAAAGTAGTCAATGCTATAAAAAATTCCAAGTGCATGGACCCAAACCAAAAAAACTCTATAATATGGCATGGATAAAATCCCAATATCTCACCACCAACTACCCAAAACTAGCTAACAAAAAACTCACCACCTCACTGTGGTTTCTATCCTTTACATGCATTTGATGACATACAAAAGTCTACAAACCACTGAGGAGGTATTAAAGGTGTGAGATAAAATGATCACTGGGATCCAACCCAAGTGTTCTATATCAATCCTCTGTATAAAAATAAATGTAAAATTATTTTAAATAAATCATTTCATGATAAGAAAGAATTTTGTTTTATAGAAAACATAGTAAACATTTCCCCTTTCACAGTTCAAAGAAGAAGTAGATACAACATGCATATCATTGATTACTCTGAAATCCATGAATTAAAAAATTAAAGCAACAGAACATGCATCAGTATGATTGAACACTATATGTTAGATTAATACACTAATCATACCACAATAAATCAAGTGTGCAATCTCGTTCCTAGAACACATGCCTAGGAAGCAGAGGAATACCCCCTGAGTAACCCCCCCTAATATCAATATCCATCCCCTAGAATAAAATACCAAAGAAAAAAAGTTAATCCCACTTAGAAATACTCTAGACAATCTCAAAACATAGAAAATAGCCTCAATCTAAACCTTCCACCTAAGTACCCATGGAAACCCATGTACTACTTTTCACAAATCAATTTCAATGTTTCAAAAGTTCCCATTTCCTTTCCATTTATCAAAATACCTTGTAAAAAACATATATCTTCAAAAAATAATTTTTAAAACACAGAAACATTCATTCAAATTTAATTAATCAATTTATAATGAGAAATAATGAAAATTATCATAGGCTAGAGATGGAACCACCTACCTCAAATCATGGGTTGCACATGACCGCAATGGAATCCACAAACAACAGAACCCAACAACATGAGGGGAGACCCTATAATCCAATCCTCATCATAAGATCAATTCATTTGGAAAGGAAAATGGTGGGTGAAGAAGAGGAAACCACCTACCTCCAGAAAAATAGGTCGTCGTACCACGACCAAAAAATAAACAACATTCAAAATAGGATCACATAACATATCTTAGAAGAGGAAAATAGAGAACACCATCTTTTATCAATAGATTTGATAACATGAACCAAGGTAACTACAATTGTCAAAAGTAATGAATAATATTAAATATTACTCGCTTAGAGAGATGCACCATAACCTCAATGAAGATCCAACATCGAACCCATCGATCTAGATGGAGAAGAGTCTCCAAAAATCACCTGGAAGAGCACCAGTTCAATAGAAAAGGGCCTAAATAAAATAACTAAAACCTAAATAGATGATCTCATATTTTAGAAAATATTTGTGGCCAGTTTTACAATGTGTAATAAATTTACATGCCGTGAAATCCATGATGTTAAAGTACACCAAAAAATTGATCACCTTGGATTAAAAATATTTTAAATAAATGATTAACGAAATTATACCAATCTTCCTGAAGTGTAAACTCTCACAACGTGAATCCCATTTCATAGAATGTACCCAGAAATAGTTACATGGTGTGTAATCTAGTTACATGGAACGAAAGACATCTGAATCCTATAGAAAAAGATTGAAATTTTTGAAACTCCAACAAATCTCTAACTTCACCAATATAGGTATCCTCACAATTATTTATTAGTCCCTTAAAAACAATGGAAAAAATGATAGCCATGATGAGTTCATGAACATACATAGTAGAACAGTAATGGGATGAAACAATCTCCCCTCTATAAATATGTTCTATCCATAAGAAGTCTTGTGGAATATGTAATACAAAGAAAAGATGAGGCCAACACTCCCTCATCAACAAATCACATTACCAAGTCACATGATAATATGACCCTTGTTTCCATTATACTATGTCCAATAAAATTGACTTCTCATTCCATAAATTCACTTGAGAGTCAACAATCTCAACTATTTTCTTAAAAACATAAACATCTAGATATAACTCAATTTCGTCCCAAATATGAATATGAGTATAATTAGGATGGTATTTATAAAGTATAGACTTGTGGAAAATATCATTAATAACCATCAACTTAATTGGAAATTCTGCCCGATAAGAAATCTATCTGAGCCACTTATTGACCAACACCGCTTCAAAATATCTTGAAGCCAACTTCACCTAATTTCCATGTTGACGGTGGCTTAAACGAGTGGGAACATTCATGAATACCAATTCACCCATACAAAACTCCATAAAACTATGCCTTCGACTTGAATATGATTTTTTTCGACTATGGGATGTTATCAGATATCAATATACATCCTAAATAATCGTGGACATCTCCTAAAGCCAACATGGTCTGACTAAAGATACATCAGTCACCTCATCTCAAAAAATAGGTGATCTAATTGCATGACCATACGATGACACAAAGGGATCCTTTATGATTGATGAATGACATATGTTGATATAATAAAAACTCAACTTGACCTATATGGATATCCCATGATCCTATGAAATCCAAGTCACATGTTCATAGCATATCATCTAGGATCCGAATCACACACTTTTTCTAACCGTCTCTCTATGGATGGTATGTTGTGCTCAACTTAACCTAAGTTCCCATTTCATCATGAAGACTCCTCTAGAACATCGATGTAAACCTAGGATCCGAATATGAAACAGATGAATATGGACACCCATGTAACGTCAAAATCTCATTCACATATAGGTTACCTAGATCTTTAATCATTGTGATTTATTTGATCATAAATAAATAAGAGACTTCATCACCCAACCAAAAAAATCCATATATAATTTCACCATCATGGAGTCTATGGTAATCCAATAATAAAATCCAAGGATACCTCATCTCATTTCCAAATCAACACTGTAAGAGTCTGAAGTAAAATAAAAGGTTTCCAGTGCGCTGCCATTATCCATGGAAAGTGTAACAGTGAGACACAAACTGCATGATGGCATGCTCTATACCCGGCAACCAGAGTCACTGCCTATTTTCATAATACATATTCAGAGTGTCTAGATTAATGTAAAATGACGAGTTATGATAATCAAAAAGAATAAACTTATTATAGGTTTTGGGATGAAAACCAATTCCCGAAGTGGATAAAACCATCTGAACAAATATATGAGCCATAAATAGTCTCCCCACTATAAATGATTTCTCAAGTATTATGAATTTAATAATACTACTGATGACTTAGAAAACTAGACTCTCGTAGAGATGATGATAACTTAACGTGGGTTAGAACCATTCCTAAAATATCATCCTAACCATCCAAGGAAAACTGAGTGAGAATTCCCATAAGGTTCCACTCCTCATTCGATTCCAGAACAACATGTGATGGTACTTTCCTACTAAAAGTATCTACAATGACATTACCCATTCTTGAGTTGTAGGAAATATCAAATTCAAACATTTATGGTATTCTACACATCATTTCTATTTTAGATTCAATTCTTTCCAAAAAAATGATTTAGCTCATACTATTATTATCAGAAAAGATAGAATGAATCCTCAATAAGATAGTTCATACAACATTTGAGCACATGCATGACTACAGTAAGCTCAAAATCATGAGTGGGGTAATTATTTCCTTGTGTTAAAATATTATGAGAGTGATAAACTACCGCATGGTAATCCGTTATAAGCAAAAATCCCAAACCAGTACCTATGAATCACAAAACAACATGAATCCCATACCTAGATCATGTAAGATCAGAATAGGGTCTGATGTGAGATGTCTTTTCAGTTCATCAAAACGATGATGAATCTTCACATACCATGTGAATTTCACCTATTTCTAGGTAAGATCAGTCAAAGCTGACTCCATATTAGATAAATCAATGAAAATCATCGGTAGTACCCAGTAAGACCACGGAATCTGTGTATCTCAATGAAATTATATTGTTAATTTGAAGACCATACATCCTTTACATTCTTAGGATCACCTGATATGACATGCTCAGAAATATTTTTCCCCAAGAACTTCACTTAATTAATCTGGAATCTAAACTTCAAATGATTTCCATACAAATTATGATTTCTCATAATTTCTAGAACCAAAATCAGAGGGTTGTAGTGATCATGATTAGATTTTAAATAAACCATAATACCATCCAAGAATACTACCACAAAAGTGTCAATATATTGGTGTAATATTAGATTCATCAAATACATAAAAACTATAGGACCATTAGTCATACGAAAAGGAATAAAAATATATTCACATTGGTTATACCTACTACTGAAATCTCTATTTTTTATACCAGACATCTAAACTCTGAGATGATTATAACCTGATCGAAGATCAATCATCTAGAACCACTTTTACCCATTAACGAATCAAAAAATTCATCCATTAAAGGAAAAGGAATGATGTTCTTAACCATAACCTGATTTAACTTCTCATAGTCCTTACATAATCGTAGTGAACCATATTCTTTCTTAGAAAAGATCACTGGGGATTACCAAGGAAAAAATGCTAGGGGGAATGATATCTTTTTCCAATATGTCGTACAGTTAAATATTGAGCTCTTTCATCTACGATGGTTCCATATGATAAGATTGTATCGATATTGGATGAGTACCTGGAACCAGGTCAACTATAAAATCTACCCCACTCACTATAGGAATACAAGATAATCATCTAGGAAAATGTCATAAACTTCCTAAATGATGATGGGAAGATCAATGATATGAGATATGTCATTAGGATCAAACACAATATATGAAAAAAAAACATCTGAGATCTGGATAAGAAGTCCCTACATGACATTATCTCAGGTCCCACTCTCGCTAGAAAACTTGAGAGCTCCCATAAACAACTTGAAATGAGACACACTTATGATAAAAATCAACCATGTCTCAATGAGCGACAAGCCAATACATAGTGATGATGACATCATATAGCTCTAGATCAAGAGTGATAAAATCCTATACAAAATCCATATTATCAATCATTAATTAAAAATTAAACTGATACCCCCACTCCTTCCACTTACCAAGAGTTATCACTAACTCCATTTTAATGGACATAATTTCCATTGAATGTTTAATAATATAAAAAAATGTGCAGATCAAAAATAGTGGGAGTCTCCCAAACAGAATAATGAAATTTCTACTAAATATGAAACAAGGATAGTACCTCTCACTATTTTTAACCTACATTTACTTCCACTGGACACTCATCTACTACATGAAAATTCTTCAGTCATGCAGAATGTGGTTGGAGACATATAGTCATTAAAGATTCTGAATGCACCATAGTAGGATTTGGAGCCAACAAACCCAGACTATAATAATGCGTAGTCATAGCCTGATTGAAGAAATTTAGGTTATAGATGTTTCCACATTTGTTACACATATCTGTAGGAATAGGAGAAGAACTTCTTGTGTGTCCCCCCCTTACCACACTGATAGAAAATCAGAGGCATATTTTTAACTGAAATGGATGGTGCAGAGGAGGTTTTCTATTGAGACCCACCTCCATTACTTCAATGACGATCTGATAACTTCATTTTCATCACATGAACATCACTAAAACTACAACTGGATGGAAGATAAGGGTGGAAAATACAACCTTGCCTACCATCTCCATCTCTACCACCATAGATCTGTCAACCATATCTGAATAGGTTGAATGTTACAATAGGAACACCGTAAATCTGATATCCATTCATAAACCCTGTAGGTACTTATGAGCCTTTATCTAGTCATTCCTTACAATATTTGGGGAAAAATTGACAACCTCATAAAAATGGTTATTATATTCTAGCATCGAACTCTCACTTTGGTATAAATATCAGAACTCAATATAATTTTCTATCATCAATGACTCTCGTAAAAACGCCTAAAAGAATAGGGTTCAGAAACCATTTAAATACAAGTCCATGTGTCTGTCTTCTTGAACCATTGAATCCCACCATCACTTACTGGAACCCTCGAGCTTTAATGATGAAAAATTAACACTGATATTCTCAGGTGTTTTCAAAAATTAAAATATTTATAGATCATGTCCAGCTATTCCTCTACCTCTTTAGGTTTAGTCATTTTTTTAAAGGTAGATGGATTATCATTAAAGAATTCATGTGATCAATCTCAATCCCCTCAAGATTCTTGTTTTACCTCAATAACATTTCTCTAAACTTGTGGTTCATCTTGATCAATAACACAAACTCCACATACTATAGTCCTGATGAGATTGTGATCTATAGTTTTATTCCCTTCAGTAGCATTAGTTTCACCATCCTGGGGAACTAGTGGAAGATTTCTCTGAGTCATACTTCTACACACCAAAACATTAGAATGATCAGACATTAGAAAAAATATCAATTCAAACTAGATTCCCCATAAAAAGAAACTATGATTTAAAACCAAACCCAACACTAAAGACACACATCCCAACATCCCATGTCAACATGACTCTCATTATGACAAGAGCTGGTCATGGACTTATCACAACATACCTCTGAAGTCCCAAAAATCCTATGTCTAGTCTAATAGATGTCCCAAGACAAGGACTCTTTATGACATACCTCCTCTGATACCAAATTTTAACAAACAATCCTGAGTGGGTTCATTAGAAAATGGTATCAGTTCCAATATACATTTGAGGTGCCAACGAGGATGTTCGGCCCTTCGAGGGGATTTATCATGGAAATCCCATATCAATGTAGGAGTATCATGACTCACCCATTTATAAGGTGGTGTGGATACCTATCCCATCATGATGCCATTTTCTAGGGGAAGGCTAAAGGCCAATGCCCAGGGAAATCAAAATCATGTGGGCTATGCCCAAAGTGGAAAATATCATGATTGTGGGAAGGACTAGGCTATCATAGTAATACCATGGATAATTAAGATAGTTAATATCAATAACCTCCAAATCCAATGGATTAAGGAAGGGTTCATGCAACAAATATCATTGAAGTGTATTATGATAAAAAAAATATGAAAGGAATAATAATTATCCATTCACAAACTTTTAATGTCTTATTTGATTCAGGTTCATCACATTCCTTATTATATTTTATTTTCTGACAATATTTATCCCCCACCTCAAGAATTGGATATTGAATTATAAATGAAAATAACCTAGTGGATTGATGACTATATAAAAAGTATATAACTCTTCACAAATTCTGGTATGTAGGGAAATACCTCATTGAAATATATTCATTCTTCCCTTATTATAATTTTAAATGATATTATATATGTATTGGATCGACAAACACATATCTCATTTATATTATTAGGAAAATGAAATTTCATTTCATTACCTAAATCATCCCTTAATAAAGTATCACTATAAGGAATATTATGAAATCCAACTGGAATCAAATTCCTTGATTTTGGTCTTCATACCTAATAATAAAGGATATCATGATAAAAATATTAGTGATGAAAGTCATTATCAGAGAAATTCTAATTGTCTTGGAATAAATTCATAAATATCCAGAATAGTTACCTAGGGTTCCCTTAAAATGTGAGGTTCCATTTTCAATTGAACTCATATTAGGATCAATGCCTATATTGAATCATCAATTTAGAATGACCCCTATTAAGATACAGGAAATGAAGAAGGTAAGTCAATAAAATATGGAAAAATGATTTATATGACTAAATGATTCACCTAGGGATGAACCAATCCTCTTTGTTAAGAATATGTATGTATGCAATGCGTTTATGTATTGATTTTCATGAATATAACAATATCCTAATAAGGAGCAACTGTCATTTACCCTATATTAATAAATTTTTATCATCTTCTTGGAGATTAGTAATTCCCAAATATTAAATTTTTATCTGAATATCATTCATTAATGATCAAAATAGATTATGTGCTTAATATTTCCATTCATATAAGTTATAAAAAACATTGAAATTATAGTTATTCCTTTAATATTTAAAAGTTTCACTGATATATTCATGAATTTGTTCAATATAGATTATGTCGACCATTTTTTAAAAGTAATTATAGATGATATTATCATATATTCCAAAGTAAATGAAGGATATAGAGATCATTTGAGGATTATGTTAATGTTTTTAAGAAGATATAACTTGTGTGAAAATTCTAAAAAGTGTGAAAAATTTATATGTAATGTATTTTTATAATGTCTTGTAATCGCAATCATATGTATATATGAGGATCTCTCAAATATAAAGGTGATTTCATATTAGTTGAATCTCTATGAATTGCTAATTTTTTAACCCACATTTTGTAAAAAACTCTAGAAAAAATATGTTGTGAATTTTTCCACAGTAAAAAGTGACTAAATTATCTATGATTATAAATGTTTTTAATTTTTCATTAAATGTTATTAAATTATCAATGTTATCAATCATTTAAAATTTATCCACACATCGTTACCAGCATTTTTTTAAATGTGGTTAAATAAGAAAATTATTAACCACATTTTCTTAAACAGTTATATTTAAAGTCACTAAATTATCCATGATTTTAAAGGTCTATAATTTTTCATTAAATCATACTAAATTATCAATGTAAACAATCATTTTTAATTTAACCACGCATCATTACTAGATTTTTTGTAAGTGTTAGTAAATGAGATGATTTTCAACCACATTTTCTTAAACATGTATATTTATATTGAAAGTGTTTTTTAAACACTTGATATATATTTCTTACATGCCCAACCCATCCCACCTACCCATCCCAAGGCATCCCCTCGCCACATCACTATCTACGCTGGTTATTTCCCTACTCCCACCCAAAAGGATTAATTTGTTTCTACATATAACAATTTATTTAGTATCATTTTGTATTTAAATTTAGGTGAATTTATAAGCATTGCTATTTTTTTCACCCACATTTTGTAAAAACCTCTGTAAAAAATATAGTGAACATTTTTTACAATTTTAAATTCCTTAAATTATCCATGATTATAGAGGTATATAGTTTTTCAGTAAATGTTACTAAATTATCAATGTTAACAATAACTTGTAATTTAGCAACACATCAGTACTTGAGTTTTTTTGTAAAAGTGAGTAAATGAGACAATTTCGACCACATTTTCTTAAACAATGCTTTTTAAAGTCACTAAATTCTCCATGATTATAATGGTTTAAAATTTATTCATAAATTTTACTAAATTATCAATGTTAATAATCATTTCTAATTTATCCAGGCATCATTACTAGCGTTTTTCTGTTTAAGTGAGTAAATAATACAATTTTCATCCACATTTTCAAAAACTAGGATATTTAATTTTTTTAATTATTTGATCGGAATCATTTACCAAAAACTCACACCCACCCTTTCCAATGACACTGATGATGTCTGCAATTTTCCTATGCCCGACTGAAATTCCTCCCCGACACCACCCAAAAACCACCCCTCTTGTAATTCAAACACCCAATGTTGGCCTTGGGGAGAAGCACCTAAACCGATGAACCTAAATTTATTAACTATTAAATTAGTATATTTAAATATAATAATAGAAATGTGATTATTTTTAAATCTAAAAAATATATAATATATGGTACATATAAATATATATGTATTATATTATATATATTAGTGTAATTATATTTATAAATATATATATATATGTATATATGAATTATATATATATATATTAATATATAGAAATATGTTATATATAAAATATATAAATAAAAATGTATGAATTTTTATATTAACATTTCTTTTATATGTTACATATATATGTGATATTATATGTTATTAGATGTTAAATATATAAATGTTTCCAGGTGTTATTATGTATTAATAATTATATTATATATTAATATATAAATTAAAATTATTTCTAAAATATATTTACATATATATTAATATATAAGTTAACAAAATATATATATTAATTTATTTAAATACACTTATATATATTTATAATCATTTACTTATTAATTACTAATTTATTGAAATTGTGTTTTAAATTTTTAGTCTGTGAATTTATTTTTCTGTGTGTAGGTATTTCTATATAATTTTTTATAAATAATATTTATTTTTTTTTATGTAATATAATTACATTTTAATATTAATAATATTACTATATATGTATAAATATAGTTTAAATTTATGCAATCGTATGTAGATTATTATTTTTTCTATTTATGTATATATGTATTTATGTCTGTGCATCATCAGGAAAATCACATATATAGTAATTATTTATTTATTTAGAATTTAATATATCTATTTATAATTTAATATATTTATTTATAAGTTAAAATATTAATTTAAATATATATATTTTAATGGTAATTTATTATTATATATACAAATAAGTATATTTATATGTTAAAATATTAATTTACATATATATATATATATAATTAAATAATCACTACATATTTTTTATAAGTTAAAATATTATTTTTATGTTAATATATTTATTTATATATTATAATATTAACTTACATATATATATATATATATTAATATGTGTATATATAAATTAATTAACACATAGACATCCTTATAGAAATATATATAAATATATATAATTAATTAAGTATTATTTTAGTAATTTATAATATTATTGCATATATATTCATTACCATAATCTGTTATTATCAACAATCATTTATTTAGTTATTATTAATAAATGGAAATTATGCATTGACCTGTGTGTGTATTTTTATGTATGTATCTATGTGTGTGTTTGTGTTCATTTATATTATATAAAAAAATATATTTTGATGTTATGTAATACTACAATAAATAAATATAAATATACTAAATTTTGAATATTAATATATTGAAGTATCATTTATATCATTATAAATGATGTTACATGCATTGTAAAAAACAATTCTAGTTAAAAAATAAAACATGAAAAAATTATCCACATTTATCCAGAAGGCTGAATTGAATTTTTTCTATATTTTAAATCACCAATTAATTAACCTCGTTATAAAACGTGGCTCATTTAGCCTCATTACAAAACGTGGATGACATAACCATTAGTGTGGTTTTAAAACGCATTTTCAGAAACATTAATAAATTAATAGAAATTAAATTTAACCACATTTTTTAAAAACAATTCTAAAAAATTAAGACTAATATCTAGTTTTTATAGTGAATTTCATCATACAAAATGACATGGTGGTGTCTTATAGTTCATGAAAATTTAATATTAATGATAAAAATTACTCAATGTCTGATTTGAAGATAAAAATGATATTGTTTTAAAAAACATATATAAAAAATATATGTATGGTAATAGGTGAAATAGGTAAATAATGATCCCAAGAGAATATATTATTTATTCACAATGAAGAAGTTAAAAATATTCCAAAGGATATGGTTGGATTTAATGAATTTTTATGATCATGGAATATGATACCACCCTGGTAAAAAATATTTTTATTAATGGTTTGAGTGTCAACGATCAAGATACGTAATATATTATGAGGATTGGAAGTGACCTAATAATCATGGAATAATAAGAATATACCTAAAAATCCTAAAGGAAGGGGGAATTTCTATCTTGTCCAAGTGACTTACTAACTATCTATACACGTGAAGGTCAACAAGAAAAAAAGTTGTGGATATGGAATTGTAGAAGAATTTATGAAAAATTCTAGATTTCAATATTACTAATAATGGAATTATAAGATTAAAAAATGAATATATGTCCCTATAATAACAGAATTACAAAAATATTTATTGGATATCACATATTTATCATCGTTATCTATCAATTATGAATGTAAAAAAATGTATAGAAATATAGAGGAATAATTTTTCTAGACCATCATGAAGAGGGATATTGTGAATTATATGTAGATGACTGTTTTTCCTTCATGTTAAAGAACAATGTTATAATTCTTATGGTATGATACATGCATTGACCATACCTGTATTTAAATAAGGGAACATCACCATGTATTTTTTCATTAGACTTCTAAAGACTTCTAAATATTATAATTCCATTTGTCTTGTGGCTGATAGACTTGTGAAGTTAGATAACTTCATTGATATTCAAGGTGACTTCAAACTCAACCAAATTTCCAATTTATATGTAAACGAAGTGTTAAGGAAAAATCGGGTACCATTTTTAACTATACCTATTGAAGATATGATATTTTCCTAATGATCATGATTTGTCTCTAAAGAGAATCGGTTATAGTGGTTAGAAATAACAAAACACATTATCATTAAAATATGTCCAATATGATAAGACCATTAAAAATATATATTATATTCTAATATCCTATTCAATGGATTTAAAATGAAGTTGAGATCAACATCGTACACTTGTATAGTTCTGAAACATTAATAGACTCCATTTTAGCGTCGAAACAGATCCATATGAGGTTCTGTAATATAATAGGTCAAGAACTATAACATGTTGGGTTGAAATAAAAGACAGGAATCTATTGGGAGTTGATATTTGTTGATACATTTCAAAGAAGATTCATTCTATTCAAATATATGTTTAGACTTCACAGTGTGGATATATTTTCTTCGATGAAATCATAATTGAGATTTGAATTTTTTTTTAATTAGGGAGAATGTTTCCTTTGAATATGACCAGAGAAGAGGGTTGTGATAATTAATAAGAAGTTAATGTTGAGTAAACACTACATTATACCCTTTTAAATCATTTATCTTATTGGGATAATAGCTTTTCACTTTTAGCTTCTGCCGAACCTCTCACAAGTGCATGATGTGTTCTATATATCAATTATAAGGGCGTATATATCTAATCTACCATATGTACTAAACACTGAGGTTGTAAAACTAGAATATAATATCTCTTATATGGAATAACCTATAGAGATCATGGATCATATAAAAAAATATACTATGAAACATGGCTAAAAACCTCGTTAATGTTATTTAGAGGAATCATATTTTTGAAGAAGAGAGTTGGGAGTACATGGATGCAATGAGAATAAAGTAACCATATAATTTTTGAATCTCTTAATGAATTTTTTTTTGAGGGGGGGGATAATTTAAACATTAAAAATTTACTTCTTTATTATTATAGATGGATTATCTTATACATAACATCAAACTATAATGAAAAAATACAATATTTTAATGGGGTGAAAAATTAAAATACAAGATAAAAACTAATACGTTATGTTAATTATATGTGAAACATAATAATAATAATTAAAATAGGAATAAAATCACACATAAATAAAACTACCACTAAAATGAAATATTTATCCTCAAGGGTATCCTAGAAGATCATACTAGTAATATAGTTATAAAAATAAGAATATCATTAGAAAAATAATACACATATTGAGAGAGAATTAAGAAAATGGAAAAAATGAATTTTTAAAACGAATATATGTGTATATATATAAATATAATATGACCATTGTATATGTGGTCCATGAATATATGGTTATTGGAGATATATTTGTTGCTTATACAATTATCTAATAGGTGTATTGAGTATTTTATTGTTATATGTAAAAAATATGTTGCATATAAATTATCAAACATTTCATGTACATAAAATAAATAATTTTGGGAGAAAATAATATGATTCTAATTAAATTATGAAAATATATATTAAATTAATGATTTTTAGTAAATAATGTATATTAAATTAAATTTAATGATTTTTAAGAAACATTTTTAAAAAAAAATAATTGTTCAAATGATTGGTAAAAAAAATAAATCATATTCACTAAATTATTAATGAGATATAAGAAAAAAAGTAATGATTCTTTATCAATGAAAATAGTTTTCTTTAAAAAATTATATATTATCTGTTTTTATTTATAATATACATTCTCACATTTGGAGTAAAAAATTTAACTAAATGAGTTATTTATATTATCTATAAATATCAATAGACCTATAATGATTATTAATTTCTAAAAAATAAGAATAAGGTGACATTTATGCTTAAAATATTGTTTTCCAAAAAATATTTGTTTTTCTTTATGGATTTATATGAAATTTTAATCAATATTACCAATTTAAAATTTTAAAATGGATTTCATTTTTTGAGTCATGGAACTATAATTAGGTGTGAAATTAATTTTCATTTATTGGTAAAAATAACTTATTATGGTAAATGTTGAGTCAGCATGGTAAATGAATTTGGAGGATAAAAGTGTTATATTAGGGGATAAATTCCTTAAATGATTCTAAAATCTCCTATAAATTATTTATATGAAAGGATATAAGACCCAACTCTTTTACGTTTCCACTATAGATCCACTATCCATGTAAACATACATCCTTTACATAGTAACCAATCAATATATTTAGAAATTTCACCATAAATCACTAATAAGAAGAACCATCCTTAATACACTTCTAATTAAAGATTTCTATAGATTTTATTCTAAATTATTTCCTAACTTTCCTCTTATGAAACATTATTAAACACTATGAATCCTTTTTTCCATTAATGATTCATATAGAGATCATTAAAATTTATCCCATTTTGAGAAGGACTAAAATCATATAAGTTGTTAAAAGATATTCATGGGAGTTTTGGGTAATGGAAAGGGTTTATAAGATAGATTTTATTTCACTGATATATTGACCACATTAATTTAATATTTTATTTTACTTTCTATTTTTATTGACCCATAGTGGTATTTTATCAGAATATTCATGTAGTTCATTCGATTTATATACTTACTCAAGTTCTCTCCATCAAGGAATTTTGATCCATGCTTTATAAAGGTCATAAGTGTCCCTACCTTAATATTTCTTCTTACGTGAGATTTTAAAATATTTAACTTCACTTTGTATAATAGTTATAAATATTCCATGTAATTATATATTAAATTTCTTATCCAATGGTTATGTTGTGGGGTATACCTGAGTACTTAAAATTTTACTTCTCATTGATTCATAATTCATCTGAAATGATGGATGTAAGTGTAATTATCATTATCTCATTTTTTTAATTTTGAATAAATTATCTACATGACCATATGATATTTATTATTTTATATATTTTCTTATTGATAGTTAGTTATATATCATAGTCCCTCTAAAATGATTTTTTATTATCTCAAAAATTGTTGAAAGGAAATTTTTTTTCTCTTATCAAATATATCATCTGCTCAGTAACTTTCTCCTTCTATTTTTATAGTTTTCATTATGAATCCACATTTCCATGTTTATTTGGTTTTTATGTGTAATTCTCCTTTACATTCCATTATTTTTTTAAATACTTTTTATTTAAATTATTTATTTTTAAATTAATTTATCATAATATAAAGGATATTGCATCATATTTTCTATTCAATTATGTAAATTATTCTAACATGTTTTTCAAAAATTTCATTACCATTTAATTATTCTTATCCGCTACTTATCATATGAATTAATATAATAAAAAATATTATTTCTATGGATGATTGATTTTTACGTATTTTAAATATTTTTTAGAATCCTATTACATTTTCAAGAGTAAATAATGTTATGATATATTTAAGAATTTTTTCATGTTAATACAGATCATATATATTGTTTATCATTATATAATGGGTAATAAAAAATTATATATTTATCCAATGTATTATGTAATAATATATATATCATTTCATGTCATATATGATACTTGGGATTAAACCCAATCTATTCTGTTTCTAGGACAGGGTAGTGAACCCAATCCAATATGTTTTTGGGAATGGGGATTGACCCCAATCCACTCTCTGATAATGGCCTCATAAGTTTGTTTTGATAAATTATATGACTTTATTTGATTATATTTATTCTATATTTCAGTGTTATATTTTCAGAATGTTTAATCTTTCCTTGTGATTCAATATTTTTATGTTATGGTTCATGACTTGTTATTATTTCTCATTATTCAACATTCCTATGCATTATTATGAAGTTGTTGTAAAATCTGTATTCTATATTCTAGTTTCTTATTCTAATATCATTTTGTGTGATTTATATATGTTTTATTCATATACCTTGACTGTGTTATCATACCCACATGTTCTTATTATGGTCACCTATGATGTTGTATTGATATGTCACATGTTTTACCCCTTACTAAGAATCTTAAATCACCATTTGTTTTATTTCCAATCCCTAGGTTATAATGAAGAATAAAAAATTTTAATTTTCTCAATGGTTTTAAAATGAAGTAAAAATATAACGAAATAGTCAAAATGTCTAAAAAAATTATTTGGGGATCTAATATATAAATCCAATAAAATTATTGCTCACTTTTGTTATTTACATTAGTATGCAATTGAGATTCATGTAATGTGATGCCATGTGTGTGGAAGTTAATGTTGGTCCATCTTATTCATCACCTCAAAACTTGTGTCAATATGAACCAAATGAAGATAACAATGTGATAGTAATGTCTATTAGTTAAAATATCATACATTTGGAACATTCCATATCATAAATCAAAACCTGGGTATTAGTCACATTTTACCCAAACCCCCCGACCAAGCTTGTACCAATTCCAACTAAAAAACCATAGTTAACACAACCATGATAATCCCTAAATTACCTGACATATTAATATTCACACATCATCATGAATACCTCACTCAATGTGGATAACATGTAATTTTATGGGATAACTCTTTCTTGAATCAAAAACACTAACACCAACCAATCATATCATTGTTTTTCTAACACTTTTAAGCCTTAAATAACACTAGAAAAAAGGTTTTGGTCTAAATACTATTCCTAACATTTCATTACTAATCCAGACTTGATATTATAAGATTATTGTAATCCAATAACCCTCACAAATCATGGAAACATATTTCAAATACATAATAAATCATATCCTAGAACCCATTCAAAGTTCCACATCTTAAATCTCCAAAAGGAGAGCTCTCAAGATCATTATCTGAAAGGAACCGACCCCAGTTGCCCGGAGTCAGTGCCTTATTTTATTATGTTGGCATACATACAAGGAATACAAATCTTGAAGGACTAATTAGTTTAGTATTATTGGAAACAAGTTACATAGAGAAGTTAAACTTTACATATGGAAAGGAAAAAACAACACTAATTTATTCCACTAGAGTCATCATGTCTCCTAGATTATGCTTGAATGTCATTCATAAATTACTTCTTCATGTACTAAAATAATTGAACATAAGAAAAGGGTGATATGAAATGCTCAGTAAGAGTAAGCAATACAGTGTAAGATAATATAAACATTCTACATGGTGAATAATTGAAAACACATGCCTTTAATAACAAACATGAACAAATTATGGCAGGAATATGGGTGGAGTAAATAATGTAATAATAAAACATAATCATGGGTATTCAACTAGTCTAATGAACACATGAACATTCCACCAATAGCTTCATAATGAGGTAAGTGCATATGTCGGACATTATGATACAATTTTTCATGGCCTCGGCCCAGACGTCTAGTTATTAAAGCCTCGACCAAAATCCATATCACATTGGGATAGGCCTCGGCCAATTCCACATATAGTTGTCTCATGAGACCTACCAATGCATCAAGTGGCTATAGCAGGCCCCACCCATCGCATAATAAGTCCAATGCATTTTTCATATGAGCGTGGATAAACATAAACAACAAATAAATTCATATTGAAACTATCATATGAAATATAACTATCTTTCCCCAATCATTAAACATAAAACACTAACCATTCGGAATAATTTGGTGAATGGTTTTATGATAGATAATCCACAATATATTTATTCATAAAAAATTAAATAAAATATGGTATATTACTTCATAAATGAGTAAACTCAATAATACCACAGAATCCACAAGAGTGCTAAATTAGACAAAAACACTCTTATAAAATCATTAAGTAATGCTGGAGATAAGTACTATTTTATTTTGAGAAGAAGAGTTATTTTTGAAAATTATTTATATAAAACCATAATATAATTAATATAGTATTTTCATAATAAAATGAGTGATTTTATAATGATAAAGGTTTCCAAAAATAGATTACAGAGTGCCCTTGAAAATACGTAAGAATTTGAGAAATTCCCTTGAATTGAGACTGTATTTTTGAAATAATTTTGAAAGTTTCTTTTATAACATGTAACAATCTATCAAATAAAGAAGTATTATGGTTTTTAAACATATATATTATACTCAAACAAAGAATATGATGAGTACATAACTATACATAAGATTTATATTGAGGTATTTAGACAATGAAAGTATCCGAAATGAAAGTGGAAGTTCGGGAGGAAAAACCCTTCCACTTTGTAATATAATGATTTGTATGCACAAAAATTAAAAATATAAAAATTATAGATTTATTAAAATGAAGATAAAAATATTCATGATATTTTACATCCACGGTCAGTACACATAAACCATACAAAAGTATTACTAGTGATTATGAAAAATCTCACGAAAATGGAAGTGAGATAAAGAAACCCATTCCTTAACTTCAAACGTCTTCAACTCTTGTACTTAAGCTAATAGAATTTGAAATTATACATGTTAATAACATTTTCAAGAACGTAATAGAAATTTATTTAGGTTAACATAATTCTGGTTAGTGTATTTATGTATTTATTGATAAGTTATTGTATTGAATTTCGTCGTTCTAGAGGGATCATTTCAATTATTTTCATATTCAGTTCACTTGTTTTTAAGTAATGAAGTTCACGTGGAATTGTTATAAATATACAGGATTGGAATTATATATTATTAATAAACATAAATAATTGATAATGGTCATTTATATCATTTTTTTACATGGAATGAGGATGAATCATTAGATGACAACCACTTCGATTATTCGCCTATATTTGGAATATTAGGAACTAGTTTTGTGATATAATTTAATTATATGAATATATTATGGTTATTGAATATTAATTAGGTTATAACACATATATTATATCCCGGTTCAACCATGAATATATTTTCATGACCAGTAATTAAGAAGAAATTCATGAATGAAACTTCATCATCCACGAAGGTTATAAATCAGAACCTCATGGACGTCGATTCCGTTTATAAAAATAAAATGGAGGGAGTAGGAATATTTATTATGGTTCTTCCATTAACATGATATAAATCCTGTATATAGATTTTACTGGAGTTATCATTTTCATTTGGAATGATTTGGTGAGGATAGGATAGAAAAAGGAGATAAATTAAAAAGAAACCAAATGAAAAAGAAGAGTGCTTTACCTCTTGAAATAACCTCCTTGAAAACCTCATTAAGGGAATGGATTTGGGTCTTTTAGTAAGACCAAGAGGTTCCTGGTCGTGGGGAGTGACTAGGGAATGGTATTTTGGTAGAACATTGAGGATCTTTAAGCGTTAGAGGAGTGAAGAGATGAGGGAGTGGTGAGGGGGTTTTATAGTGAAGGATAGGGTAATTTTTTAATATGTAATTCATTATTTTATTAGTTCCCTCAAGACAACCAATAGTATTGTTTCATGTGACCCCTAATATTAATAAGTTGACATGATTTCTAACCAAGTGGCCTTTCATCACTTGTGATGTCATAAATAGTCTATTTAACTGATAATTTGTGTATATTGTATTTTATCGTATTTCACTATTCATAAAAAAATCATGAATTTCAGAAAAATCCAAAAAATTCTCCCTTACCATTTTTCGAAGGGTAGAATTAAAAAGTGAAATCCATTAATCAAAATTTATTTTCTATATATTATTAATTTATTAATTAAATAAGGTCATAGTTAATTTGAAAAATATCAATCTTGAAGTGCAATTAATTTTATGTGAATGTGAAAAATTAATTAAGATCATGTTATCATATTTCCTTAAGAAAATAAATTAATAATATTATTTACTATTAATAAGGGTCATATTACTATTCATATTACTATTCATAAGTATATGTTACAATTCACCAAAAATCGTGTTTGTTCAATCAGACTCCAAATGACTTACTAAACACAACTCTAGGTGACAATGTTTCAAAATTAAAAACATAGAAGAGGAAAAGTTGTGTTTAATGGTTAGATTATAAAATTACATTCTATATTTATTTTCAAATACATGGGGTGTTACATTCTACCCTCCTAACAAAAATTTCATCCGAAAAATTCACAAGAATATTACTTAAAAAAATATAGGTATGTCTTTAACATATGCTCCTCAGGATCCGATGTTGCTTCCTCCATCTTCTGTTTCCTCTATATAACCTTTACCAGACGAGTCGTTCGATTTCTCAATATTGGTTCTCTAGTATCAAGGATATTGATAGGATCTTCACAGTGAGATAGATTAGGCTTAAGTTCCACTTCTTCGTAAGTGAGTAGATGTGTTGGGTATGGCATGTACTTTATTTAAATTGACTCGTCAAACACATTGTTAACCGTAGAGAGACATGGTAGCATTGCCAAATGGTAAGCTATGACTGCAATTCAGTCCATAATTTCAAAAGTATTGATGTACCAAGGACATAATATTCTCTTCTTACTGAATCTTATAATACCCTTCCATGGAGATAACTATAAGAAAAGTGATCACCTTATTGATATGGTTCTGGATAATCATCACCTTCTCCATTGTTTCTTCAACAATTTCTAGGCCCATGATCTTTCTTTCACCAACATCATCCGAGCAAGTTGGTGTATGAAATCTCCTCCCATATAATGCTTCCTAGGGATCCATCTAAATACTTGAATGGAAGTTATTTTTGTATGAAAATTATACGAGAGGTAAATACAAATACCACATGCCTTTAAAATCAAGTGAACAAAACATCAACATGTCTTCCAATGATTGAATATTCCATTCTGATTGTCCATCAGTTTGTGGGTGGTAGGCAGTGCTCAAAAAAAGATCAATATCTAGGGCCTTCTGAAGTCTTTTCCAGAATATTGATGTAGAATGTGGATCACAATCAGAAAAAATCAATAGGGGTACTCCATAAAGTCTCACAATTTCATTAATATATATTCTTACTAGATGTTCAAGTGGTATATCTTCTCTTATATCAATAAAATGTGCTGAATTGGTAAGATGATCAAAAATGACCCATATTCCATCATTAATTCTTGGAGTCATTGTTAGTCCCATTAAAAAGTCCATCGTGATATTATCCCATTTCCACTCAGGTATGTGAAGAGGTTTCAATACTCTTCCAGGTTGTTTCCTTCCATCTTTCACTTGTTAACAAACCATAAATCCTGAAAGAAAATCTGGAACCTCCCTCTTCATGTTGTCTCACCAAAAATGTTCCTTCAAATATCTATACATATTAGTTCTACAAGGGTTTATAGAGAAATTGGAACTATGATATTCATCCAAAAATTTCCTTTTCAGATCAGGTATATTGGGAACACAAAGTATCTTCCCAAATTTAAAAATTCCATCTTCATAAACGAAGTCACTTAATCTACCATCATTCAGAGCTTTAATTTTCTTTTGAAACTCTTCATAATTAGCCTGAGAACTTTTTATCCTTTCTATTATAGATTGTTTGGAAACCATTTCAAAAAGAATTGATGTTTCACCTTCCATGGTTATTCCTATATTCATATTTACTAGATCCATTAAAATAGGATCCCTTTCAACTCTCATCTTGTTCAAATCACCATGATCCTTTCTGCTCAAGGAATATTCCACCTTATATACCTTCCCTGGGTGGTAGTGTTTCATGAAATCATAATCCTTGAGTAGTTCAAGACATCTCCTTTTCCTCATGTAGAATATTTTATGTGAGAAAACATACTTCAAACTCTTGGGATCATTATAAATCATAAAATTTTCACCATAGAGATAATGTTTCCATATCTTCAAAGAAAATATTATAGCAGCTAACTCAAGAGAATGAGTAGGATACTATTTCTCATGAATTTTTAGCTTTCGTAATACATAAGCAATATCCCTATCATTTTGCATAAGAACATAATCATGTCCTTTCTTTGAAGCATCACTATGATTAACAAACCCATCATTCCCCAATGGAAGAGTCAATATAAGAGAATTTACTAATATTATCTTCAGTTCTTCGAAACAATCTTTACAATACTTTTTACAAACAAATTTAACCCCTTTACATGTGAGCTTCATTAGCGGGTTATCCAGTTGGGAAAAATTCTACAGAAAACGCCGATAATAACATGCTAAGACAATAAAACTACGTACCCCAGTTATGTTTGTTGGTGTGGGCCAATCTTTTATTTCCATTGTCTTCGCCAGATCAACTAGGATTCTATCCTTAGAGACAATATGGCCCTTAAAAGAAATCTCTTAAATCTAGAATTCACACTTGCTAAACTTCCCATATAATTCATGTCTTCTAAGACTCTTCAGGATAAGGCAGAAGTGATTTTCATGATCTTCGTATCTTTTGGATTATACCAATATATCATCAATAAATACCACTAAAAATTCATCGAGATATTCCATGGAAACATTTTTCATTAGATCCATGAAAAAAGAGGGTGCATTAGTCAATCCAAAAGGAATCATTGTAAATTCTTAATGCCCGTCCCTGGTTCAAAATTCTATATTCAGAATGTCTTCTTTCTTCACACACAACTGATGTTATCCCGATAAAAGTTCAATCTTTGAAAAGTATTAAGCTTCATGAAGTTGGTAAAATAAATCATCAATTTGAGGTAGGGGATACTTTTTCTTTATTGTTATTACAGTGATCTCCCTGTAGTTGAAACATAACCTCATAGATCCATCATTCTTCTTAACAAATAGGACAGGAGCTCCCCATGGAGAATCACTAGGGAGAATAAATCCCTTGTTACAAAATTCCTCTAGTTGTTTCTATAGTTCCACTAATTCTATAGTGGCCATTCTATAAGGGGTCGTCGATATGGGCCTTGAACTAGGAATTAAATCAATGGGAAACTCAATTTCACGTTCTAGAGGATGTCCAGGTAAATCTTACGGAAATACATCAACATATTCTCTCACAAAAGGAACATCCTCTATTTGAACATTCCTTTCCTCACCCACAGTTATTTCATTCTCTTTCTCACAAATAATTGAATTTAGTTGAGCTACTGGGGGACGATCTAGGTAAGAATCATGTGGTGATGATTCTTCTCTAAAGAAAATGTGTTCTTTATCATCATCATCAAAAATCATAACCTCCTTCTTCTTATAAATTTTTTTTCCATCGTGGTCCAAATGATAATCTATACCGAGGATTATATCAAATTTAATCAAGGGTATGACGATTCTACCAGCAGATAACGAAACATTATATGCCCTAATGGGAATTTATTCACAGAACATTGTAGCAATGATACTTCCTTTATGAGTTTTGACTGACAACTCCCTTGTCAAATAAAATTGGAAATATCTAATTTTATTATAAAACTCAAATGATATGAAACAATTAAATGATCTAGAATCAAATAAAGCATTGGCTAAACTTGAAGAGACAATTAAAGTACCTACCACCATGTCATTAGGATCTTCAGCCTCTATAGTTGTGATTGCATAAGCTTTACCTTGATCGCTAGGCATTTTCTGTTGCATATTTCCTTGACATTTTGGATAATCATTTGAATTGTGTCCCATCTCCTGAAACTATAGCATTGAACATAATTGGCTTCCTTATTCCCTTTGCAACCACCAACAAGATGGCCTTTCTGACCACATTTGTAGAATAGTCCTTTTCCTTTTAAGCATGCACCAGGGTGTTTCTTTCCACAATTTTCACATGGTGTAAATTCAACTCTTCCCTTCTTCCCCATTTCCTTATTTCCTTTCGCAGGTTTTTCAGCAGCCCTCTTCTTTTCATTCATTCGATTAAAGTAATAAGACCTAGAGAATTCTTTTTTTGTCTTCATAGAACATGAAAATATATCATCAAATGATGAAATACATTGGGAGACTAGTGCCAGTCGGAGGAATGGATTTAGGCTATAAAAGAATCGATCAATTCTAATCCTTGGATTTCGTATGTAATCTACAGGATGTCTGGATAATCTTGTGAAGTTATCTTTGTACCTTGAAATATTATCATCTTCATTCTACCTCAGATTCAATATTTTTCTCTCCTTATTTGCTCGCTGCTCATAAGGGAAATATTTTTCTAAAAATATTTCCTTAAAATCCCTCAATTCCATCTTTTCTATTTCTTCCTCATCCGTTGTCTTTTGGATTAATTACCACCACTGATCCGCATCTCCCAATAGAAAATATACATCCATGGAAACCTTCTCTCTTTCATTATATCCCAAATGAGAAATATATTCTCAAGGGAACATATCCAGTACTCTGCTATAAAGGGATTTGTAGTCTTGTTGAATGATGGAGGATATTGTTGCCTAAAGGGATCTAGCATGGCTCCTCAACATGGTGGATCTGGATACTCCATATGGGTAATGTTATTATTCATAACCTGAGTAAGTTTTCCAAGTATAGTAATGAGTTTCTCAGCACCAGTCACAGCACCAGAGCCAACATCATTATCTTGCGTCGGTGGAAAATCCCTATAGGGGACACATGCATTCGTTTGATTTCAATTCCATCCACTAGGAGCCATATATAGATAATGTAATACACTATATTAGGTTATGAATTATAATGTATAATCTTAATTTAAAATACTCGGAAAATTTGAAATCCTACGCATGGATAATTCCTTATTAAAAAATATTGTTTCTTTGAGGAATATTTTACATTTAAATCCTTCATAATGGATTGTAAAGAAAATGTATATTATCCTAAGCATATCCCCTAGGAGTGTCGTATCCAAGAGTGCAACAAGGCCCATTATTGTGCACTAGTTCTTGTTTGAGTCTAGCTCAAAGCATTGCTTTCGGGTTTTACCCCTAGAATCATTTGTGCCAGAGCAGTATCTACCTGCTCATATCCAGACAGGGATGTATTGCATGAATGATCCACATAATCTATTCATTACTAAAATACCATGACATTATTGTTTGTATTTCCTCAAATACTAACTTAGGGACTCTTCACTAATTCTACATTTTTTAAATCTAGATTCCAAATTTTCTATTAAACTTCCTCTAATATAAATTGAAAGGACCCAACCCCAGTTTCCCGGAGTCGATGCCTTATTTGATTACATTGGAATACATAAAAGGAATACGAATCCTGAAGGGCCATGTAGCTTAGTATTATTGGAAACAAGAAACATACATAATTTCAACTTAACATATGGAAATAAAAAAAGACACGAATTTATTACACTAGAGTCATCATGTATTCTGGATTATGCTTACAAATCATTCATAAATTACATCTTCATGTCCTGAGATAATGAAACATAAGAAAGGGGTGAGATCAACTGCTCAGTAAGAGTAAGCAATATAGTAGAAGATAATATAACCATTATCCATGGTGAATTATTGTAACCACGTGCCTTTAATAATAAACTTGACCACATTATGGAAGGAATATGAGCTTATTAAATAATTCCATAATAAAATATTATCATGGGTATTCTACTAGTCAAATAAGCACATGAGATTAAAAATAATATCATTATAATGAGGGAAGTGAATATTCCAGACATTATAAAACATTTTTTCATTCCCTCAGCCAAAATGACCAGTGATTAAGGCCTCTTCCAAAATCCATATCACATTGGGAAATGCCTAATCCAATTCCACATCTAGTTGTCTCATGAGACCGACTGATGCATTGATGGGATATTTAGGGCCCCACCGATCACATAATATGTCCAATTCATTCCTCATATGTGCAGGGATAAACATAAAAAACAAACATATTCATATTGAAACTATCATATGAAATTTAACTATCTTTCCCCAATCATTAAACATAAAACACTTACTATTCATAATAATATGGTGAATGGTTTTAGGATAGATCATCTACAATAGAGTTATTCAAAAATCATTAAATCAAATGTGGTACATGAATTCATAAATGATTAATCCCAAAAAGACCCTGGTATCAACATTAGTTTTTTAATTAGATGAAAACACTTTTATAAAATTATTAAGCAATTCTAGAGATAAATACTCTTTTATTTTGAATATAAGAGTTATTTTGGGAAAATGTTTATATAAAACCAAAGGTGAAGTATGATATTATTTTCATAATAAAATGAGTGATTTTATAAACATAATGTCTTCCAAAAACAAATTATATATTTCCCATGAAAATAGTTATGAATTTTTGAAATTCCATTGAATTGAGCTAGTATTTTTGAAACAATTTTGAATGTTCCTTTTAAAATGTGTAATTATCCATAAAATAAGGAAGTATTAAGGTTTTTCAACATATACATGATACTGACAAAAAAATGTGATGAGTACATAAAAATACATAATAATTACATCAAGGTTATTAGACAATGAAAGTATCCCGAATGAAAGTAGAAGTTCGGGTGGAAAACCCCTTACACGTTGTAATTAAATGATTCATATGGACCAAAATTAATAATATATAAATTATAAATTTAATTTCATAAAGATAAATATAGTCATGATATGTAACATCATTGGTCAGTATACATACACCATACAAATATATTACTAGTGACTATGAAAAATCTCACGAAAATGGAAGTGAGATAAAGAAACCCGTACCTTAATTCCAAATGTGTTATACTCTTATAATTAAACTCCTGGAGTATGAAATTATAATTTTTAATAACTTATTTCAAAACATATTAGACATGTATTTATTTTACCATAAATAATGTTAGTTCATTTATGTCTTTATTTTTATTTTATTGTATTTAATTTTGTCGTTCTAGAGTGTTTGTTTCCTCTATTTTCATAATAGGTTCACTGTGTTTAAGTAATGATGTTCATGTGGAATGGTTATAAATCTCCAGTATTGGAATTATATATTATTAATGAAAATTAATAACTGATAATGGTCATTAATATAATTTGGTTACATGGAATTATGATGAAACATTAGATGACAACCACTTCGGTTATTCGGCGGTATTTGGAATATTAGGAACTAGTTTTGACATATAATTTAACTATATGAACAAATTATGGTTTTTGAATATTAATTAGGTTATAAAACATATATTATAGACTATTTAAACCATTAATATGGTGTATGTACCAGTAATGAAGAATAAATTGATGAAGGAAACTTCATCGTCCACGAAGGTTATAAATCGGAACCTCATGGACGTCGATTTCGTTTATAAAAATAAAAGGGAGGGAGTAATAATATTTATGATGGTTCTTCCATTAACATGACATAAATCCATTATATATATGATATTGGAGTTTTCATGGTCATTTGGAAAGATGAGGTGAGTAGAGGATAGCAAAAGAATATAAATAAAAATGAAACCAAATTAAAAAGAGGGGTGCTTTACCTCTTGAAATAACCTCCTTGAAAAACTCCTTATAGAAAGGGATTTGGGTCTTTTGGCAAGACCAAGAGATTCCTGGTCGCAGGAAGTGACTAGGGATGGGTATTTGGGCAGAACATTGAGGAGATTCAAGGAATATAGGAGTGAAGAGAAGAGGGAGTGGTGAGGTGTTTTATAGTGGAGGAGAGGGGTAATTTTTGAATATTAAATTCATTATTTCATTATTTCCCTCAAGACAACCAATAATATTGTTTCATGTGTCCCCATATAGTAATAAGTTCACGTGACTTCAAACCAAGTGGCCTTGCATCACTTTTGATGTCATAAATTATGTATTTAACTGATAATTTGTATATACGGTATTTTATCATATTACACAATTCATCAAAAGTTCAAGAATTTAAGAAAAATCCCAGAATTTCACCCCTAACATTTTTCGACGTGTAGAATTCAAAAGTGAAATCCATTTTTCAAAATTAATTTTTTATATATTATTAATTTATTTTTTAAATAAGTTCATAGTTAATTCTAAAAATAAGAATCTTGATGTGTAATTAGTTTTATGTGAAATTGAACAATTAATTAATATCCCATTATCATATTTCCGTAAGAAAATAAAATAATATTATTATATACTATTCATAAGTGTCATATTACTATTCATATTACTATTCATAAGGGTATGTTACTATTCACCAAAAATAAAGTTTGTTCTATCAGACTCCAAATGACTTACTGAACACAACTCTAGATGATCATTTTTCGAAATTCAAAACATAGAAGAGGCAAAGTTGTGTTTAATTGTTAGATTATAAAATTACATTCTATATTTATTTTCAAAACCATGGGGTGTTACATTATCTAAAGGAAATATTCCTCATTGAACCATACTAATACCTAGATGGATTACATTTTCCACCTAAATAACAATTTTGGATACCCACCCTCATGGGTGGAGTTCCTAACCATACCCAGGATAATGGTCATCCAACATATCCTACAGGTCTATGACCAATATGCCTACCAAGAAAACCAAAAGAAGGTTGACATAGGGTAATTAAATTCATTATGAAGCTATGGATTATTATATTATTCTACTTTACTCAACTACTATCCTAACCCAATGGATTATATGTAACCCAGATATTATAATTCACTCAACAAATAATGTATTACTTGATTTAGTTTAAAGAGTCTCTAAGATACAAAATTTCTCTATTAGGTAACTATTTGTCTATATAGAATTTTTTTAATCCCAAATAACCTTACATGCGTGAACTATGTTGAAAAAAAACACTAATGAACAATTATTAGTATCACCACTTTCCTTAATATGATGATATTCTCCTCAATATACTTTCTATCCTTCCTCAGCTAAGTACACATGATGAAACACCATAATCATTCCACACCATGTGACCTTTTCCATTCCACACACCCATAAATTATAACATAGAAATACATATTAATATATATCATACCATGAAATAAATAACAAAAATATTTCATAAATCCCATTGCACAACCTCTAAACCACAATGAGAAAAAATTCCATCAAATAATATAGAATTAGTTCCCTATATAAAATAAAATTAGTAAAAAAAGCAATGACTCTCCAGGAAAAAATCACCCATCATAATATTTAGTGAAAGTGTGCTCTCATTGTCTAATATCATCCTCAAGACACTGAAATCCAAATCCCCATAATATAGATACTATTACATCATGATTTAGTGAAATAAACATCAATGAAAATATTTAAAAAAATCAAAATAATAGGGGTGGAAAAAAGAAAGAAGAATTTGGGAGAGGATTGAAATTACTAGGAACAAAAACATTGAAATTGGACTTGATCAACAATAGAATAGGGGAGATACAAGGGAGATCCATGGGGAAGAAACATATGTTATATGGCTAGAGAAATTCTATATCTCATGTTCCCAAATGGGTAAAAATGAATGGGGGTCTAACTGCTAATGAAGAAGTCTTCCCCTAGAAAACCCCCTCCCCCAAGAACCCATTATTCACCTAGTAAATGTAACAACCGGAGATTTTAGTATTTATTATTATTTAAATATAACTATTAATAATTATATCTTATGATATAGACAACACTAAAATCGAAAAACCCTGATATGGTTTATTATAAAGAATGTTAGATGTTAATGCATTAGACGTATACAATGTGAATCCTCATTAAAAAAATTAAACTAAGTTTAAAAACTAAATAAATTAAAATATAATTATAAGATGAAATATATTATGTTTACTTATAATAACCTAATATAACAATGTCATTATTTTTTATCATTTTAATTAAATAAAACTTTACCACTCGTAAAAATAATCTCAACATATCAAGAACATAATAATTGTATCTTTGAGTACTATATAAAAAAGAAATTTATTTTCAAATAATTTTTGACATTCCTCCATAATTTAATGATATTAGACTCTATATAGATATATCATATGTTATACTAATCTTCATATCCAATGGAATGAGGAAACAATAAAGGTGTTAGGAAAAAAATATCATATAGAATTTTGGGATATGTTTGCTGACAGGAATGGTGAAAAATGATATAAATGATATGAAATGAAGGAGTTTCTTTTGTACAGTGAAGAAAGATTGAAAAAATTTCAATACCTCTCATTATTAGTTATTATATTTCTATTTGTTTCTAACTATATGAATTGGGGATGACCTAAAATCGGTGTAGAAGTTTCTGAAGTTTTTCTTGGTTAACTGAAGGCTTTGTAATCCAAAATAGTCAAATTCTTGCAGACCATTCACAAGGATTTGTGCATGTTGGTGGAAAATAGGAAACATGAATGAATGAGGATATAAATACAAAATTTCATTAAAGACCATATGTTGATGGTGGTTGATATGGGAGAGGCTATGATGTTTCCCATTGCATGGTGGGGATATTTTTCACCTATGATCCACTGTATTTCCAATAAATTCATGTAATATGGTGTGGCAGTATTGGTGATCATATTTGAGGAACACAAAGCCACACTAGGGTTATTTAAAATGTAGTGGATAAGATAAATGTTAAAAATGTGTAATAGCTATATACAGGAGGATGCACCCTTGGATCATGAAAATTTTATGTTAAAATGGAAGGGGTTGTGCACCACACATTTGTGCATCCCATTTCAGACTTCAGGTTTTCAGATCTAGAAAAATATATTGCATCGTAAAATGTACATTTTCCACAATTTTAGGAGCCATTTAATTTTCATTTTAAGGTCATTATTTAAGGTCCAACATTTTAGAATTCATGAGGTTGAAGGAATTAATATCAATTAGAGTATTTAATAAAAGGGGAAATAAATGGAAAGTTTGTGATCTACTAAAGGACATAAGAATAAAATGTGAAAAATAATAGAAGGAATACTCCAGAACTCATATATAATGATAAAATTCAAATAAGGATCTTTTTTAGGACATTCAAGATCAGAAAAAGTTCTAAAATTCTTGTGTTGATGTAAATCACCACTCTATGAAAATATTTCCAATATCATTGGATTAAGAATAATGTTATTTCATCAGTAATA
This sequence comes from Viscum album, assembly GCA_963277665.1. Classification (NCBI taxonomy): domain Eukaryota; kingdom Viridiplantae; phylum Streptophyta; class Magnoliopsida; order Santalales; family Viscaceae; genus Viscum; species Viscum album. The sequence continues at coordinate 561,655,486 of OY728162.1, forward strand.
GAGAGTTCCCTAGTGCAGAGAGAAGTAATCATTCCAAATTTTCAATGTAGTGAACTTTGAGGTTTAGTGAGACTAATCCAAATATAAAAATGTAAAATTAGTAACATTTTATTAAATTTTTTGTACAGGAACATTTTCATGCATGATTCTTTTACATTTACTAGTGTGGGTGAACCAATTTAAATTTATCCTATCATTTATTCAATCTGTCACTTGTTTGGAGGAAAAAGAGGGAAAAATTATAGAGTTCCTCATGTTGAGAGAATAAACTCCATTATCAAGGAACAATCTATTTAATATTCATTATGTTGATTCACCCAAACCCCCATATCATGGTTTAATCAGTGGTAACGATCTAAAAAGTTGTATCTAGGGGTGTTTTTTCATTATCTCTTGAAGTGTATTAGATATTATTAACAAAAAATTTATCCCCAAATTTTATATACATAATTAAGATTTATGTGAATCATTGAGGCAATATTAATATGGGTCATTGTCTATTTATGTCTACACAAAGTTAATTTTTGGAATCACTACTAATATGGAGAGTGAAAACTTGATTGAGAGATATCCTTATAAATTATATAAGATTTATAATCTCAAAATTCCCTCAGATGTTCATATTCTAATCATATATACACCAAAGTTATTCCTTGTAGGACTTTCAATGTTATATGGGAAAAACATACAAATACTTATAAATAAGATTGAATGGTATAAGATCTCATTTTTAAATTTATTTGGAAAAAGTATGAATAGATTAAGATGAATTAAAATGAGATGTTTGATGCATGATTTGATCATCTTAATTTTATTTATTGAAAATATGTGAGGTCTAGGTAAAGATATAAATGATGAGAGTATTGTAAAGAGGATCATGAGAAGTCTCTATTTTCATTTAAATGAAAATGTGTTGGTTCTAGAATAAATTTATTGAAATGAAATATCCCTTGATATTTTTTCACAGTCCTCTTATGGATTATGAGATGAGTAATTATGATATTAAGCCATAAATAGTGGAAAATAACCTTGAGGTGGACTTTATATCCAAACATAATATCCCAATAAATAAGAATACTAATTCTTATGGAGTTTATAAATATATTTTATTCATTTCCTCTAATATTAATAGATGAAGTGGATTTTTTATGTAGAATCTGAATATTTCTTACGTAAAAAGAGTAAAACTGTCACATCATGTGGATAAATTCATCATGAACTATCAATAATATGATGATGAAGATATATAGCATATAAAGATGAAAAGGGATGTAAATATTTATAAATGGACATTACTCAAAAAGAAATATTTTTATTCTAAATATTAAAATAGTTATTGATAATGTTATGTAAAAAATATGATGATTATACATATGAATGTCTACTGATATCTATTTCAAACAACCCAAGTGACAATGATAGTGAAGAATTAAATGAAATAGTTTTTGGAGGGGTTTATCTACAGGAAGAACCTTAAATAACCCTTGAAGAACATGATGTGTGTGTAGAGAATAGTAAGAAGTACAATTTAGTTATGCATGATTCCAAGATTTATAGAAAACAATAACAAGAAGAAAAGTTAGAGTTGATGTTTGACATTGATAAAATTAAATACAGAATTATTTAAATTTATTAAAAAAATTTGAATTGAAACATAAAATTATAGAATAACCGCAAATTAGATATAGATTTTACAAAACTATTAAATATATATTCAAAATAATTGAGGTGATAAAAAATAATTTGTAAATATGAATCTGGAGTGTTATGATAAATAACAATTTTTGACATGTGGAATCATGTCAATGAATTTAAAATCATTATCACCAAGTAATTTAAAAAAAATTAAACACATAGTTTATTACTATTCCTCATGATTATGGTTTTATAGATAAATTCAATTCTATTATGAAACTTGTTTAAGAGAATAATAAACTTGTGACTATTTCAAAATCGTCATATATTACTGTATGAAAAAATTTATATCATCACAACACAAGAATGAAAAAATAATAATTTAGCAGAGGTGAATTTAAATGAATTAATAATCAGATTATTTTATTGTGGAATTTTGTCACACACGTAAAATTTGTGTTCTATTTTTGTGGTATTTTTTCAAGATCCATGTCGATCCAAATAATGAAGATAAAATTTATAATAATTATTTTTCATTTACTGGATATTGTTTTTATTGCAATGCATTCGATCATAAATAAATAACTTACACATTAAGAGGGAAACAATGGGCATCAATAATGATTCAAATTTATATAATGAAAAGGCTCTAATATTTATCCAAAAGCATCAAAATTTAGAAACAAATTTCTAGTATTATAAGAAGAAGAGGATTTTATGGAGACATATGTTAAGGAAGCACATCCATCTCCAACATAGGTGAATAAATTTCAAATAAGGATAATGTTGATGAAATCTCATTAAGGGAAATAGAAATGTTGAGTTCATGGATATTGGATAGTTGATTTACATCACACATGACCCAATATTAAGACACATTGTGAATTTCATGAAACAATACATGGAATTGTTCATTTTTGGAATAATGAATTTCTTGAATTGTTTGGTTTCTAAAAATATAAAATAAGAGGAAATGATCTCAGGAGAGATGGTGTACTCTTGGTTGTTGGGATAAGTATTAATCTTCTCAATTTAGTAATTTTTTTAATACCACACATATCGTGTATTATATAAAACATGTATGTACTATTAATTTTGAACATTTTTAACTATTTATTTAGGAATAAGACCCCAACGAAATATATACCTTATTGAAAATGAAACTTTTTTCTATATTTCTATAAATAAAGATAAAAAATCTATGATATAGGAAGACTTTCCATTTGATCCATACAACTATCGACCGGCTGGTGATGAATAATTGAGCATGTGATATTCCCCATATTATCTCAACCATACTCACATATGTTATTAATGTAAAAATTGAATATTATTTGGAATTAAAAAATTATAAAGAAGGTGAAGGCATATTTTTTTCATGAACTAGTTAATGTTGATGTTTGTGGGAAATCTCACCAAAATTGATGAATGGAAATGGGTTTTATTTTTTTATTTTTGATTATCTCAATAGAATGGGATGTATTATTTATTTTAGATGAAACACAATGTTAAAAATATAGAACACTATATTAGAGAAGAGTTAAAAATATTCATTGTGTAATTATTAAAATATTATGAAATAATAATGGAACAAATATTATAAATAATCTATTTCGGAAATATTTCGATAAACATGGAATTCATCATAAAGTTTTGGTGGTTATAAAACACAAGTAAATTGTGGTAGAGAAGGTAAGAAATCATATTATAAAAAATATTTCCTGAACAATGCTTCTAGAAAATTCCATGATATAAAGGTATTGGAGGGAATATATTTTTTCATCCTTGAATATATCAAATTGATAATATTATGTTAAAATGAATATCGAAATTCATATGAAATATTTTATGGAAATAAACCTACAATTAATTATATTCTTTATTTTGTAGGTAAGGGTTTTATACTCAATAAGGTGATGGGTATAATTTTTAATTATTATGGTGATGATGGAATATTTCATGGATACTCATCTAAGATTAATTCAAAGAAGTAATAAAATAAAACACTTAGAAAAATCATTCATATCAATTAAATTTTAGTGATTTAAAATTGGAAAATAATTGTTGCACATGTATATATTTAACATGAAAAATAAAAAAAATAATATGAATTTAAAGATTTATCCAATTATTAAGGATGATTTTAATAGAATAAAGAGAACTCTAATGATCACTAAAATTGTGAATAAGATACATCAACACCAGATAGTTTATTAAGATTAATGAGTAGGGAACAAATGAATAAAGGAAAAAAATTATATGACTGGATAGTTCTGGTTCTAAGAAGAAGAATGAAAACTCTACTACTTGTATCATTATCATATTTAATGGAACCAAAAAAAATTAAAGGGGATAAATATTAGGAAAATTTTTCAAGGCTATGGATGAAGGGAATTATAAAATAGAGAGAAATAATACATGGTATATTGATCTAAGACTAAATGACATGAATGTAATAGGAATAATGTTTCTATCCATGAATAAACTCAAAAAATATTGCAATTTTATTTAGTACAATGAAATAATTCTATGAAATGTATTCTCCCAAATTAAAACAATTGATGATAAAAATACATTTCTCTAGATTCATGACATGAAACAATTCAATTATTCCTATCCATGGAGGATAAAAAGGGTTTTAAATTATATCAAATGGAAATCAAATCTATTTTCATGATTATTGTTCCTGAATACAATGTGTGCATTGAGAAATCATATGGGTATCTCATTGAAAAATATAATTAAAAATTGTTTCTACTAAATATGAATTTATATGGTGTTAAACAATAACCAAGATCATGGTATTTAATGTAAGGTTAGTATGTAAAGAATCTTTATTTTCATCATAGTAGGGTTGATCTCAACCTCTCTATAAAATAATAAAATGACCAGAGAATGATGCTACTTGTGTATGTGGATGAAATTATCAATGGAATGTCAGATGACATATATTGATCTAAAATTTTATATTTCACGAGGTGTACTTTTTTGATGTCCCTTATTGGTGAATTTTCATTTTACCTTTGTATGTAGGTATTTTAATGATAGTATGGGATCGTTATTTCACAATTTTAATATTTCATGGATGTATTCAACTGATTTCAGATGGAGGATTCAAGGACAATGTAAACTCTAGTGGAGATAAGAATTAAATTGACAAAGTTTCTTGATTGAAACAAGGTGAATGTGACTTATTATCAAAAAATCCTTTGGAGTATAATATATTTGACTTCTACTCTATAAAAAATTATTTTAAACTTTTCACGACACTAATTTTAAATGTGATCCTAGAGAAAGCTATATAAAAATCCATTGAAATAATTATTTAATAAAATAATCAAATGATATAATATGTGATGTATAATCATGAAGATTAAAAATAAATTAATGGGTTTTAATAATTTATTTTAGGCTAGTTTCATTGAATATAAAAAGTATACATAAGGTGGTTCATTCTATCTTGGGAGTTCATGCATGTCATGAAAAAGTAAGAAGATAGATTTTATATTATTATGCATCGTGATGAATGAATACACTGATACCACTAAATTGCCCACTCAATTATTATGGATTAAGAAAACATTAATATGTGGGTGTAATAATTATCTATCCAGTTCCAATTATATGTGAAAACTCAACTAAAACCCTGAACTTCTAAAAGAATATCATTTTATAGAATGGTGTAAGTAACAAGTAAAGTATTTCTTATAAAATAATATAACACCCCAAGACAATAACATATATTTCTCTTAGATTATATTTAATTTCATTGATATCTAATGATACACACAATAGTGTGTTTATAAATAACTTGTGTTATAAGAAAGGATTAGTTTTAATGAAGAATAATATACTAATAATATTATTATTTAATATAATAATAACCTCCTAGATATTTGAAAGGAAAGTGTGAATAGGGTTAACATACTTATGAAAATACATTGTTAATAATCTTTTTAATTATATATTATTAAGAAATAATGAATAATCACATAAAATAAGAAAGAATGTTTTTTGAAAAACTATAATTTATCAAAAGTACAATTTAATCAATCTTTGTGGACAGAATTTAAATTAATTTTTAACACTTTGAGGAAAATAATTTGAAATAATATAATCTTTTTTTGAACTAGCAATATTAAAATTAGATTAGATTTATCATTAGGGATTTTATGAGATTTTTCATATTTTAATGAAAGGTGAAAAAATATAATATTCATTGAAAAAATATAACAATCCAGTATTAACATATATAGAAATTATATAAGTTTTTCAAAAAACATAAAACATTAAAAAATATATGCCTAAAGACCATATTAGTTTAGTGCCATTAGAATCATGGAAATATAAATACTGGTAAATGTGTGAGAAAAATTATCTTCTACTAGGTTCTTTATAACCAACATCATTCTTAGACACATCATACTTAATGCATATCATCATAACCCAACGAAGGAAACATAAAAAATGGGTGAGATCAGATTCTTAGTAAGGGTAAAAAGGGTGACATATAAGCATAGACATGAGCATAGGTTTTTGATAATGTGATCTTTAAACTAAAAGATAATACCATATATAGAAAAGATCATAAACATGAATCATGGAATAAAGTATGGAAGTTCATAAGATAGGAATCATAATGAAATAAGGAACATAATACATGAAATCAGAACATAGGAATAAAAAACTGAATTGATTTAAACACATAAACATAGAAAATAATATTTCAATGTTATCTACTAATATCTTCACAAAATGTTTGGCCTAGGCTATGAACTTTGTAGCTACATGTTTTTAGGCATGGGCTATAACCTTTTCCCCCTCGTACTTTCATTTTTGGTCTACAACCCATGTACCTTCTTGTTTTTGGTCTAGGGATACAACCTTTGTACCCTCTTACTTTTAGTCTTGGGTGACAATCTATGTAGCCTCTTTCATTCAGATTTGGGATAAAACCCATGTACCTTCTTGTTTTTTGTCAAGGGATACATCACATGTACCCTTTTATCTCATATAAAACTAATCATTAACCAATGAATTAGAATGAGATATAGGTCCCAAACATAACATAATGAAATAATACATACATTTGGCACAAAACATTCACAATATCCAGACCCATGAAAATATATTGTTTCTATAAACATCAAATCATAATCCATGAAATTAAGTGTGTATCATTAACATTAATTAACATCATAACCTATGGAAAATAGATAGGTTTTATAATCATTTTTTAAAATAATAACCCTTGATAAGAAAAGTGTTTCAATAGAATATAACCAATTACATAGAAACAAGTTTCATAATAATAATTCTATCAAGACATAAACCATTGAATAAAGAAATATAATGGATGTTTTAAATAATTTACAATAAGGACATAGGTATCATCAACTGATATTTTCTTAGATGAAAAATAACTTGGAAGGATATATTGAAAACATTTCTTGAGGTAAATACCATTTACTCTTCAAAAAAGGCTCTTTATAACATAAAAATTTTTAAAACCCATTTTCATTAAAATAAACCATAATATATATAAATAAATCTTTATAAACATTTTGGAAATATTTTTCATTGAAAACATATAACGAGAGAATGAAAATATTTTAAAGCGCATATTAACAAAAAAATATATAAAATAATAATTAAAAAATTTTGAAATCCATTTCATTGAAAATTCTTTGAAAACTTATTAATAAGGCTTGAAATCGTTTTTAAAACCTGTTTCATGAAAATAATTGGAAAATATAAAAATAAGGCTTAAAATCACTTTGAAAAACATTTTCCTGAAAACATATAAAATAGTTTGAAACAAATCTAAAAAAATATATTTTAGGAAACTTTTAAAACTTATATACTAAGATTTAAAACATTTTGAAACCGTATTTTGAATCATAGTTTCAAAATACCATATATTTTTTAATAAAGAGAGAGGTAAATTCAGGCTTTCTTAAAAACACATGCTTAAATAGATTATGTAGAAAAGAGTGGAAAATGGTACCAATTAAAAAAATATGTCATGAATAACTATAGGATAATAAATTTAATTATTGTTCTTGAGATATTGATCATAATATTTCATCAAAGGAATCATAAATAAAAACAATCTGAAAATAGATGAAATTGTTTCAATAATATCTTAACACTTGGAAACTTTAAACCATAATCCCCATTTAAGAAAATGAAATTAAATGATGATAAAAATATAATTATATTAATTATACTCATAATATAACATTTCAATGGAATAATATAAACATCATGGAATAATATAGGGTTATAACATGGATTGTGTCTCAAATAAAGCGATTTAATACAAAAATAACTTACTGATTTCGTATGTTTTGGAACATGAACCCCATGATAGAAATATCATAAAATAGATATTTAAATACCCCCTTAATTTAATTATAAAATTCATTTAATACTTTCATTGGAAGTATATATATCCAAAAAATGAATTAGTGGTGTATAAGGCATGTATCCCACAGAAATAAAAAGTGAGATGAAATCCTCTAACCTTGTGTCTTAACTATCATCATACTCATATAATATTCTTGTATAATAAATTTATGTTTATTATAAATATTTTATAGGAGAATATTATTATATATAATACCATATATGGTTTGATTATGAATTTATATTATTCAGTTGTAAATGGTCATATGTTAAGGTTTCGCTTTGGGAATATTCTCTTTGTTATTCGCATGTGTCTTAATGTATTATATCGTTGATCCTTATATATATATATCATGATTTAAATAATTTAGAACACAATAAATATATATATATATATATATATCACTAATATTCAAGATATTTGTACTATAAAAATTTGTTTAATATATATTTATGAAATGGAATACACCAATCATGAAGACGGTAGGTCGTATGCTTGCATGAATGATGCTTCAATTTTATTAACGTATTGAAAGAAATAAACTAAATAAAATATATTTATATTTATATATTTAAATAATATCATTAAATTAAAATTAATATTTCATACAGGTCATATTTTTTTACTAAAAATTTCTATAATACATTCCATGTAGTCTGCGAATAAAAACATCTCTTTTGCGGGAGAGCAGTAGTCTAAACATTGTCCAAAACAATTATCATTTTTACATGAGATGGGAAGAATAACGGTATGTTAAAAATAAAATACATTATTATAAATAAATTATTAAGATCTTAAATATCATACATAAATAACTTTTCCTTCATAATTTCCACTATGAGAGGTGGTAAAGGAAAAAATAAGCAACCATCGTTTCGCGAGGTGGTAGTTTGGCGTACACATAAACAATACTTCTAGTACCGATTAGACGGATGTGATGTAATGTGTTGGTTTAAAAAATAGCATAAAAACATTATAATATATTTATGATAAAATTTTGATTTTAAAGTCGTGGAATAATAATATTTAATGGAGTGGATAATGAAATTAAAAGAAAGGATCTTGAGGGATATTGTTACCTATTAATCGCGTAACTCCTTTTGGTTTTCCCCAAAGGGGTTCCGTGGAAGTTATTATATATAAAAGAAGTATTGAAGAAATCATTAGGGTTTTTTTGAATTGTATTTGTTAGATATTTGTTTATCCTGAGTGTTTTGAGAGTTCTAAGGAAGGGGTAAAGTGATTTCTTTTTTATTTTGGAGGGGGAGTGACTCTCTGGTAAATACCAAGTGTTATTCAATAATAGAAGGCATCTTTTACCTAATGTACCAAAAAAATTGAAAATAATGAAGTAATGTGAAATTAGAGTCTAAAAAATCTACACCGTACAAAAATATGTTCATATTAATAATATTGTTCTTTAACTTATAAGATTCCCAAAATTTTATTATTTTGGTTTTTATTAAAGAATCTAGTTTTCTAAAATAATTAATTTAACCATTAGGAATAAAATAAAGTGAGAATTATTTTGTAATATAAATACATTGATTTATGATATAATACCTAATATAAAAAATAAAAATGTCATTTTTTTGGAAATTAAGTTTTAAAACAAGCTCATGTGACGCGGAAAACACTACTTATACTCACACCATGCTAACAAACGTTTTTACAATCTATGGGCCAATATGATAATTTTAAAATATCAATTATTGCATTAAAAGACCATATTTAACATTTTGTAACACTTAATAATAACTTGAAATAATATAGTATTTTTTATTAATTTTAAATCACTTAATAAAATATCTTTTATTTTAAAATAACAACAATGTCATTTTTATATTACTTTTTTCTTTTTTATTTTGAAATATTAAAATAATATTCTAATTAAAATAAATTAAGTTTAAATATATTTAATATGACATATTAATCTTCATAAATATTTAATTAAAATAATTCAATCTGTTATCTCCACTTTTAATATGTATATTATCATTTAGTTTAGTTAATTATTAACTAAATAATCACTACGTTGGCGTTTCGTAAGCATTTTGAGTAACTAAATAATTTCTAAAAATTATTCATAAATTATTATGATAAAAACAAAACATTTATATTGAAAAATTATATATATATCTGAAAATATTATGTTTTTTACATATATCAATATTTTATAAATGTTAAAGGTAAGGAAAGTTCATTTTATGTCTTTTTTCCTTACATAAGCTTTTACATAGAGAACATCCATTTCATAATATCCAAAGAACCCCTGAAATCCAAACTAAGAGGGGATATGGCCGAATTATTAGCATCAAATCAATTTTGGAAAAGATTCCATGTCATTTTAGTTATTAAGATTATAGTTTAGTCTATAATTAAGTTTAATCATAACATAATCATTATGATTAACTATAATCACCTTCAGTAATATTTTTTTGTCAAAAACTAATATGACCATATTAGAATAAAAATATCACGATGATTACAATCAGAAATTTCTTCTTTTTAATTCATATCTTGTAAGTGGAAAAAATTAAATTAAATGTTAATCACACAAACAAGGTGAGTAACCAGATTTGTAAAGTAAAAAAATTTAAAAGATCAATAAGTTTTTTATAACCAATTTTCATTTAAAAATAATTTGAATGACTTAAAGTGGATTAATATATTTATAATTTATCTAATTTTACTTTAAAAACCATATTAATAATTAAATTAATGTTAATAATTATTTAAATAAAAAGTCGTTTTTAACTAAAATACAGTATTTTTCACTATTCAACAAAAATTATGTTTCTTATAAAAATCTTAAATATTAACCCTAATATAACTTAGAAATTGTGAATTTAAAAATAAATTTTATTTCATAAAATTAAATTTCTAAAAATTTCCAAAATTATTTTTATTGCTTTTCATTGAAAGAAATGAAAAAAAAAGTTTATTTTAAAAAATATTATTTTTAAACATATATTGACTACGAAATATTATATTCTCATAGTCAATAAGTTTTACTTATATAAAACCATTATAAAAAATATTTTAAAATTTATTATTATTATTCATATTAAAAATTTTATTGGCTAGTTTTTAACTATCTCATTTAAATAATTTTAATAATAAAATGATGTTTCCTTTAAACATAGGGTTGCATGTAACGTAAGCCATGTCAGTGTTGTGTGTAGTGAAATCCAATTCAATTTCATTTTTAGGATATTTTTTAATCAGTTCATTGAAATAAATTAATGATAATTATTTCATAAAAAAATATTTCACAAAATCTCAGGGTGTTACATTCTACCACACTAAAAGTGAATTTCACCCTCTAAATTCACCCCGGTTAACAAAGGTTTAATACTTGAAATTTTCATTTATATAATTCCACATCATAAAAATGAAAAGTAAAAAATCATTAAAAGGTAGATGTTGGAACCATAATGGTTACCCACAGTAATTCATAACTACATTACCACATAAGAGAACATTGGTGGAAAGTGAAATCATAGACATGGAAGAGAAATCATACAATCAAGTTCTCATGGAGAGTGATATAGAACAAGGTCAATAGAAATTTAATAATAAAAATTACATAAATGTGTGATGACATAAGGGACACCCTGATTCATCGAAACTGAAGGTACTATGGAATCATTTTTTGGCTTGAAGTTCCTTTTCCTAATGATGATGAATTTTTATGAATAGATATACTTTCATGATTTTAGTACAACATCCCAAATTGTTCTTTATTGAACAAATTCCTAAATTTATCAAAAATAAAATGGAATTTTATTTCATTCCAAATGTACTAACATATCTTGAGACACATGATATTACACCCCATCAGTTATCATCAAAACAATGTTTTTTGAAATAGCTATCCAATATACATAAATCCTTATATAGACAGATCCCACATTATTCGAACTGACTTCGTATAATTTTTATCTTAACCATTCCATAAATGGTTAACATTATATCCCTTATTAAATATAATTATTCAAATATTTAGAATGAAATTTATGAAATCAGCTTAACGTTGATCCCCATATATAATAAAGTACCCTTCTTTGTCACACTCCAAACATGTGAATACCCTCATCATATATTCCTTAATTACCAGAATTATTTTTGGAAAACATACCTGATTCATTATTCCAATGATTACTAGATATTTTATTTATATCTAACATGTTTTGAACTTCATTCTTGATGACAGAGAACACATTTTCAATAATCATCTCTATTGTAATTCATACTACCCAATTAATTATTTATATCAAGTATATATTTATACAAACTTCATTTTCTCACTACTTGGAATTAATTAAGGGTTAAAATAACATAATAAAAATATCACCTTTCCACGAATTCACTTTTCTATGTATACATCACTATTTGATATGACATTTTCAATCCATAAAGGAAAATTATATTGAAAATAATAATATATTTCATGATTAATATAACATAATATTTGAATTCCAAAAAATAAATATTGTATTCATCGAACATTATTCTTAAACCATTACTCAAGCTTCATCAAAATATTCATTAATACCACTTTACTAGAATATGATATTTGAATCATGTCTTAAGGTTCGTAAACATCAATCTAATCATGATTATTATGTTTAATGTAAAAAATACTAGAAGAACATCACATACCTTTCACATATCTTTTTTGGTATCTTTATCTCAAAAGTATAACCAATACTCATACCACCTTCCTAATTCTCATTATGATATTTCCACATGGGAAATCTATTCTCATAATGCCCATAAATTCCACATAAAAACATTAAAATTTGACCAAGTTATTTCAAGTTATCTCCATTGACTAAAACTAAAAAGCATGGTTTGATAAACATTTATCATATTTGGATATCATATATTCATGGAAAATTACTTATAGGGTTCCTAAATCATGGATTCTACTTAATTAATCTATTAAACCTGAGTTTTAACCTAGGTTATATGTATTCATCCTCTATTTAAATCCATCATGATTTTTCATAAAGAGTTTTGTGAATTACCAATTCATATCCCTCGAGATTATCAAACCAGGCTTGCATCATGGCTTGTTGTCAAGTACCAGATTACCCCAAGAGAGGCCCGGGACATCAGGTCATACTTATTTCCCATAGATTCATATATTCTAGAGCCACATCCACTTATAGTATCCAAATGTAGATGAATTTTTAAAAAACCACTAACTCTATCCTTTACCAAAATTAAAGGACATTTTACTAAACATTAACTCATTCTAATAATTGTCCTTAGAGACATCCCTAGACATATCCTTATAAATATACATAAGGATCTCACTAAAGTTTTCTCATCATATTTTCCAAATGTTTACAAAACCATTATTTTTATACAAATAACAATGACATAGTCATTATTTATATAAACATTACATATATTTTAGAAAATACATAAATCATTACACTAATGGGCGCCTAATGTCTGTATTAGTTTAGTTACTTTGTAATCATGGAAACATAAAAACTAGTATATGAGTGAGCTATATTATCTCCAACTATGTTCTTAATGACTAGAGACATGATTAAACACATCATAAAAAATATATATCTTCATAAAATGGGGAAGGAAACACAAAAAGGATTGAGCATAGATTCTCAATATAGTTAAACAATATATACATATAATATTAACAATGATTATAGGGGTTTGAAAATGTGATCATACCATTATAATATCATACCCAACATATCAAAGATCATAAACATGAATCATGTCAGAAATCATGAATAATCAAAATACATAAATCATAAATAAATAATGAACATAGTCCATGAAATCATAACACAAGAATAAAACATGGAATTGTGGAAAACACATATACATAGAAAATTATATGTCAATGATACCTACCAAGACCTTCACAACATGTTAGTCTTGGGCTACGACCCATGTACCTTCTTATTTTGTGGATTTGGAAAAAACCCTTATACCCACTTACTTTCATTATTGGGATAAAACCCGTGTACCTTCTTATTTTTGGGCATGGACTACGTCCCATGTACCCCCTTACTTTTGGTCTTGGGCTAAAACCCATATACCCACTTACATTTATATTAGTATAAAAACCCATGTACCTTCTGGTTTTTTAGATTAGGATATAACCCATATAACCTTTTAAATCACTAACAACTAATCATTACCCAATGCATTGGAGGGAGATATAGGTCTCACTCTTCACATAATAAAATAATATATATATATATATATATGTTCCATAAAAAATTCATCATATCATCACCCATGAAAGGAGATGGGTTTTGTAAACAGAAAATCATAACCCATGAAAAGAAGTGTGTATAATTAACATTTCATCATATTATAACATTTGGAAAATAGATAGGTTTCATAATAATTTCATCAAAGAATAACTTGTGAAAAGAAGAGGGTTTAAAGAGCATATTCCTCATGGAAGAGAAAAGGGTTTCATAAGAATCATTACATAAAGGCATAAAACATTTAAGAAATAATATGAATAGAACATTTGAATCATTTCCTTTAACATATTGACAAAAATCAATGGATGTTATCATAGATTGAAAATAACATGGAATGATATATTTAAAATATGTATTAAGGTAAATATCATTTATTCTTTGAGAAAATATCTCTATAACATAAAACCTTTTGGATACCATTTTCATAAAATGAAATTGAAAACATATAAAGATATCTTTGAAATCTTTTTCAAAAACATTTTCTTTGAAAACATATAATGAGAACATGGAATAATTTTTAAAACATTTTCATTAAGAACTTATATAAGAAGATTAAATTTTTTTTGGAAAAGATAATCTTTTAAAATTAATATTGAAAAAAATTGAAAACCTTCTCATTTAAAATACTTTGAAAACTGATAAAGAGTGAATGAAATCTTTTTGAGAAATTGTTTTATAAAAATACATTGAAAACATTTAAATAAATCTTGATATCATATTGAAAATAATTACATAAAAACATATAAAATAAGATTTAAAAAATTTTTAAAACCATTTTCATTGAAAACACTTTGAAAATGTATATACAAATCTCCAAATGGTTTTTAAAACTGTTTTAGAAAATAATTTTTGAAGGTAAAAAGATTTCCAACCACAGAAAGAGGTAACTTCGGGCTTTGTTAAAAACAACTTCTTTACTATATTATGTACCAAAGTGTTGAATGTTTTAAAAATACATGAATATTTCATGAATAACTATAGTGGATGAAAATAAATTTTTTTTTCAAGATATGGATAATAAAATTTTATCAAAGGAAGCATAAACATAAACAATCACGAAAAGTGATGATATTGTATGAATAAACTCTTACCACTTTTTAACTTTGAACCAAAATTCCCATTTAAGAAAAAAAAATTATATTTGAATGTAAATAAAATAATTATATTCCTGATATTAAAATTTAAAGTTATTACATACCCATAATGGAATAATATAGGTGCATAACATGGAATGTTTCTTAATGAAGTCAATTTGAGAAAAAAAATCGATTTGGTAACTTTTGTAACATAAAACCCATGGGAGAAATATCATTAAATTTATTTGTAAATAACCATAAATATAATTATTATATATATTTAATACATTCATGGGTAGTATATATACCACATAAATTTAATTATAGGTGTATAAACCCACTATCCCATGGAAATAAAGAGTGAGATGAAATCCTCTTACCTTGTGTCATGACTCTCTTCGTACTCATACAATATTACTGTATAATAAATGTATATTTATGGGTCTATATGATAATTATAAATGATCGATCATTCCACAAATAGAACATGTTTAATATTTTTAACACTTAAAAATCATAGGGAAGAATATATAATTTTTATTAATTTTAGAACATTTAATATAATATCATTATTTTAAAATAGTAATAATTTAAAATTTGATATTATATATTTAATTTTAATTTTAAAATATCAAAATAATATTTTAACTGAAATAAATTAATTTTAAATATGTCAAAAATTATATATTGATATTCAAAAAGTAAGTAGGGTCAATAATTCAATCAATTTTCTTCACTATTAGTATTTATAGTATCATTTATTTTAATAAATTTTTAACTAAATAATCACTTTATTGGCATTTCCTAAGAATTATATGTTACTAAATAATATATAAAAACTAATGCTAAATTATAATGATTATAAAACCATTTATCTTCAAAAATTATATGTATAACAAAAAAATATGATGTTTATTACATATCTTAATTTTTTTTATAAATTCTAATGCTAAGGAATGTTCCCATTTTTGTCTTTTTCCATACGTGATATTTTATATATGGAAATTAAATTTAATAATATCCAAATAAATCATAAATTTCAAAAACATGAGGTTATATGGTTGAATTATTGATATCCAATCATTTTTTACAAGTGTCCAGGTAATTATTATTGTTTAAATTAATGTTTAGTCCCTAATTAAGATTAATATAACCTTAATCATTTTGATTAATTTTAATCACTTTCACCAATGTTGTTGTTAAACATTTATTTGGTCTTATTATAAAAAATATATATCATACTAATTACAATTGTTTATGTGTATTTTTTATGATTCAAATAACATAATTGGGAAATGTAAGTTTAACATTAATCCTAAAGACACCGAGAGAAAGATGGTTTTTAGAGTAAAAATGATAAATGGTTCAATATTTTTCTTATAAATAATTTCCATATAAAAATGATTCCAATGACCTAAATAGGTTTACTAAATGAATATTGATATATTTTTACATTAGAAACCAAATTAAAATATAATAAATATATATAATTACTTATTCAGAAAGATAATTTTTAACTAAAATGCAGCATTCATTTATTATTCATCAAGAAATGATGTTTCTCATGAAAATCCAATAAAAACATAAGATAATTTCTAAATTATTAATTAAAAAATGAAATTTCTTTTATAAAATTAAATTTCTAAAAATGGATAAAATTAATTTTATTGTTTTTAACATAAGGACATGAAAATAAGTACATTTTTTAAAATAATATTATAAAACAAATTAATATATTACCAAAAATTATATTTTCATAATAAATGTGATTTATTTATTTAAAACCATTATAAAAAATATTTTAAATGTATTTCTTACTATTCATATTACATAGATTATCGACTAGGTTATAATTATCTCATTTCAATAATTCTAACAATAATAGGATTTTACATAAAAACTTGGTGTTGTTTGTAATGTATGTCATGTTAGTATTGCATTTAATTCTAGATAAATAGGTTTCATAGTAGTGAACTTGGAGGTATAGTGAGACTAATCCAAACATAAAAATTTAAAATTAGTAATATTTTATTGAATTTTTCATTTAGGAACATTTTCATGCATGATCCTTCAACATTTCCTACTGTGGGTGAACCTACTTAAATATATCGTTTAATTTATTTAATCTATCACTTGTTGAGAGGAAAAAGTGAGAGAAATTATATTTTTCCTCAAGTTGAGAGAATAAGCTCCATATTAAAGGAATAATTTATTTAATATTCATTGTGTTGATTCACCCACACCCCCATATTATGGGTTAATCATTGGTAAGGGTATAAAAAGTGGTATAAAAGGGTGGTTTTTCATTCTCTGTCGATGTGTATTGGATATTTTTAACAAAAAAAGTATCCACAACTTTTATGTACATAATTTATATTTATATGAAACATCAAGGAAATATTATTACAGATCATTGACTATTGATGTCTACACAAGGTCAATTTTTGAATCACTACTAATATGGGGAGTGAAACCATGATGGAGAGATATCCTCATGAATTATATAATAATTAAAATCTATAAATTCCCTATTTTGTTCTCATTCTAATCATATATACACAATGGTGATTCCTAGCCAGAATTGTCATGTTATATGGGAAAAACATACCAATACTTATACATAATATTGAATGGTCTAAGATGACAATTTTCAAGTTATGTGGAACAAGTATGAATACATTAAGATGAATTAAAATGATATGTTTGATCCATGATTTTATCATATTTATTTTATTAAATGAAAATACGTGAGGTTTGGGTAAAGATCTAAATGATGAGAGTATTGTGAAGAGGATCATGAGAACTATCCCTTGTAATTTAAATGAAAATGGGTTTGTTATAGAATACAAGGATTCAAGTTAAATTTCACATGATATTTTTTCATATTACTCTTATGGATTATGAGATGAGTAATTTAGACAACGAGCCATGAATAATGGAAAATAACCTTGAGGTGGACTTTAGATCCAAATAGAGTATCTAAATCAACGAGAATACTAATGTTGATGAAGTTTATAAGGATTTATTATTCATTTCCTATAATCTTAAGAGATGAAGTGATTTTTAAGTGGAATCTAAATATTTCTTACTTAAAATGAGTAAAATTGTCACACCATGTGGATAAATGTATCTAGAACTATCAATAATATAATGATGAAGATATATAGCATATGAAGATAAAAAATGATGTAAATAATTCTAAATGGAGGTTCCTAAATAGAAATATTTTCCTTATAAAGATTAAAATAGTTATTGATAAAGTTATGTAAAAATTATGAATATTATACATATTAATGTCTTTTGATATGTATTTAAAATAATACAGGTGACAATGATAGTGAATAAGTAAATGAAATAGTTGTTCAAATGGTTGATCTACAAGAAGAACATTAAACAACCACTGAAGAACATGATGTGTGGATAAGGAATGGTAAGAAATACATTTTAGTGGTTCATGATTCCAAGATTTATATAAAACAGTAATAAGAATAAAAGATAGAGTTGATGCTTGAGATAGATAAACTCAAATACAGAATTTTTGGAAATTTAGTAAACAATGTTGAATCAAAACAGAAAATTATATAACAAACCCAGATTAGACATGGATTTTATAAAATAATTAAACATATATTTAAACTAATTTTGGTGATCAAAAATGGTTTATGAATTTGAATTTGGAGTGTTATGATGAATAAATTTTTTGACACATAGAAAGATACTAGTGAATTGAAAATCATCATCACCAAGTCAATTAAATTTTTTTTAAAAAATAGTGTATTATTGTTCTTCACGATTATAGTTATAAAGATAAATTCAATTCTATTATGAAACATGATTAAGAGAATAATAAACTTGAAGCTGTTTTAAAAACATTAGATATGACTGTACAAAAAAGGTATATCTTCAAAACACATGATTTAAAAAAAATAATGTTTTAAGGGTAAATTAAAATGAATTAATAATCAGATGATTTTTTGTGCAATTTTTCCACAAAAAGAATATGTGTGTTCTATTTCCATGATATTTTTCTAAGAGCAATTTTTATCCAAATAAAGAAGATAAAATTTATAATAACTATTTTTCATTTAATGGATATTGTTTTTATTATGTAGAATTTGTTCATGGATAAATCACTTACCAATTAAGAGGGAAACAATGGGAATCAATAATGATTCGATGTTAAAAAATTAAAAAACTAGAATCTTTATCCAAAAGTATCAAAATTTTGAATCAAAATTCCTTTATTGTAAGAAGAAGAATATTTTATAGAGGCACATGTTGAGGAAGCACGTTCATCTCCAACATAAGAAAATTAATTAATATCAAATAAGGATAATGTTGCTGAAATTTCTTTAGGGTATATATAAATGTTGTGTTCAGGGATATTGGATAGTATATTTACAACACACATAACCCAAAATTAAGACACATTATTTATATCATGAAAAATATGTGGAATATTTCATTTCAGGAAAAATGAGGTGCTTAAAATATTTGGTTTCTGAAAATATAAAATTAAAGGAAATGGTCTCAGGTGGAATAATTTTATCTTGGTTGTTGGGATAAGTATTAATCTTCTTAATATTAGTCAAATTTTTTGAAACCGCACATGCCGTGGAGTACATAAAAAAGGTATGTACTATTAATTTTGAATATTTTTAACTTGTTCTATTACGTTGAATCTACAATAATGTCTATACATTATTGGAAAGGAAAAGTATTCTATAATGTATATAAAGGAGTTGAAAAGGCTATAGTATAGAAAAACTATCCATTTGACCCAAACACCTCTCTATAGGTTGATGAATAATTATAGAGCATGTGATATTCCCCATCTTATCTACAACCATACTCACATAAGTTATTAATTTAACAAGGGAATATTATTTAGAATTCAAAAATTCTAAAGAAGGTGAAGGCATAATTTTTATATGAACTAATTAATGCGGATGTTTGTGGGATGTTTCACCAAAATTGAAGAATGAAAATGGGTTTTATGTTTTATTTTTTGATGATCTCAATAGAATAGAATGGATTATTTTTATCAGAAAAAACGCAAAGGTAAAATACATAGAACTCTATATTATAGGAGAGTTGAAAATATTCATTGTTTAGTTATTAAAACAATATAAACTAATAATGTCACTAAGATTGTAAATATTCAATTAGGGATATATTTTTAGAAATATGGAATTCGTCAAAAGGATTTGGTGGTCAGAAAACACTAGTAAAATGTGGTAGTGGAGGTAGAAAATCATATTGTAAAAAATATTCCCAAAAAATTGATTCTAGAAAATACTGTGATAGAGAGGTATTGGAAGGAATCTATTCTAGTATCCTTGTATATTTGAAATAGATAATTTTTTTTGGATACGAATTTGAAAATTCATATGAAATATTTTATGGACATAAACCTACACTAAATTATATTCATGGTTTTGTAGGTAAGGTTTTTTTACTCAATAAGGTGATGGGTATAATTTTTAAATATTAAGGATGATGATAAAATATTTCTTGGATTCTCATGTAGGATTAATTCCACAAAATTATACAATAAGAGACATAGAAAAATTAATCATATCAATTAAATTTTAATAATTTAATATTGTAAAACAATAGTATCACATTGATATATTTCACATGAAAAATAAAAAATAATAATATGAATTTGAAGATTTAGCACAATATTTATGATGATTTTAATATAATAAAGAGAACTATAATGATCACTCAAATTGTGAATAATATACATCAACTACATATAGTTAATGAAGATTAATGAGTTGCTATGAAAGTAATAAAGGAAAAAATTTACAAGAATGGATAGTTCTTGTTCTAATAAGAATAATGAAAAATCTACTTCATGTATCATTATTATATTTAGTGGAACCAAAAACATTTAAAGAGGCTAAAAATAGTGAAAATTTTGTCAAGGCTATGGGTAAAGATAATTATAAAATAGAGAATAATGATACATATAATGTTGTTCTAAGACCAAGTGGCATGAATTTAATAGGAATAATAGTTATATTCATGAATAAGCTCAATGAATATTGCAATTTGATTCATTACAATGAAATAATTATATGAAATATATACTCCCAAATTAAAATAATTGATGATAACATGACATTTTCTCAAGTTTAATGGCATGAAACCATTAAACTATTCTTATCCATGGAAGATCAAAAGGGTTTAAAATTATATCAAATAGACATCAAATATGTTTTCATGATTAGATTTCTTCAATACAATGTGTACATTGAGAAATCATATGGGTTTTTCATTGAAAAGTATAACGTAAAATTTTTTCCACAAAAGATGAATTTATATGGTATTAAAAAATAACCAATATCATAGTATTGTAGGTTAGATTAGTATGTAATGAAGCTCGATTTTCATCATAGTGGGATTGATCTCAACCTCTCTATCAAAAAATAGAATGACCATATAATGATGGTACTTGTGTTTGGGGATGAAATTATCAACGGAGGATCATATGATATCTATTAAATGATTTTTTTAGATTTCATGAGGTTCAATTTTGTGATTTCCCTTATTGGTGAATTTTAATTTTACCTTCGTATGTAAGTATCTTTATGATAGGATGGGATCATTATCTCCAAATATAAATATTTCAAGGAAGTATTCAAGTGATTTTAGATAGAGGATTTAAGGCCTATCAATATTCCAGTGGAGTTAAGAATTTAATTAAAAAATATGTAGATGGAAACAAGGTGAATGTGACTTATTATAAACAAATCCTTTGGAGTCTAATATATTTGACTTATACTCTATAAATAAATTATTTTACACTTTTCAATACAAATATTTTAAATGTGATCCTAGAGATATATATATAAAAACCCATTAGAATAATTATATAATACAACCATCGAATGATAAAATATGTGATGTAAAATCATGAAAATTCAAAAAATGAAATTATTGGGGTTTAATAATTCATTTTTAGCTGGTTTAATCAAATATAAAAAGTTTACAGAATGAGGTTCATTCTATATTGGGTGGTCATGCATATGCTTCAAAATTAAGAAGATATATTTTTTATTTTTAAGCGTCATGGTGAATGAATAAACTACTAACACTAAATTGTGAATTGAATTATTATGTATTAATACAACATAAATATATGTGTGTAGAAATGACCTATCCTCTTCCAATTATGTGTGACAACTCATTTAACACCATGAATTTCTAAAATAATATCATTTTATTGAATGGCGTAAGTAACAAGTAACGTATTTCTTAGAAAATAATATAACACCGCAAGACATTAAAATATATTTCTCTCAGAATATATTTAATTTCATTGATAGTTATAATACACAAAATAGTGAGTTTCTCAATAACTTGTGTTATAATAATGAATGAGTTTTAATGACCAATTATATACTAACAATACTATTATTTAATATGATAATTACCTCCAAGACATTTGAATGGAATGTATAAATAGGGTTAACTTACTTATGAAAATACATTATTAATAAAATTATTAATTATATATTTATAATAAATAAAAAAATAATCACTTAAAATAATTAGGAATGTCTTTTGATAAACTATATTTGTTACAAAGAACAGTTTATTCTCTCTTTGTGAACAAAATTTGAAATTAATTTTTAACTCTTTGAGAAAATTAATTTGAAAAGATAAAATATATTTTTGAAATATTAATATTAAAATAACATTATAATTATCTCTAGAGATTTTTTGAGATTATTCATATTTTAATGAAAGGTGAAAACATATTTTTGATTGAAAAATTTTAACAATTCAATCTTGGCATACATATAAATTATATACATAAAACATTAAAAAATAGAGGCCCAAAGAGAATATTTGTTCAGTGCCATTAGGAACATGGAAACATATATACTAGTTCTTGAGTGAGCTAAATTATCTACCACTAGGATTTTCATGACTAGAATCATTATTAGATAAATCATAACTAACACATTTCTTCATATCAAAGAGAAAGAAAAATAAAAATGGGTGATATCAGATGCTCGATAAGGGTAATACGGGTTGACATATAAGAATATACATGAGCAAAGGAGTATGATAATGTGATCATTACAATAAAATAAAATAACTTACATATAAAATATCAATTACATGAATCATGGCATAAATAATGGAAGTTCATAAGATATGAATCATTAGGAGATAAAGAAAATAATCCATGAAATCCAAACATTGGAATAAAAAATAGGATTGATTCAAAAATATAAACAAAGAAAATAATATTTCAATTCTGTCTATTAATACCATAAAAACATGTAATGTCTAGTATATGATCCTTTTAGCTACTTGTATTTAGGCATGGGATACAACCTATTCGCCCTCTTAATTTTATTATTGGTCTACAACCCATGTACCTTCTTGTTTTTGGTCTGGGGTTACAACCTTTGTACCATCTTACTTGTCTTCGGATACAATCTATGTAGACTCTTACTTTTATATATGGGATAAAACCCATGTACCTTCTTGTTTTTTGTCTTGGGATACAACATTAGTACCCTTTGAGCTCATATAAAACATATCATTACCCAATGCTTTGGATGGAGATATAGGTACCACACATCACATAATTAAATCATACTTACATGTTCCACAAAACATTCATCATGTCCTGACCTGTGAAAATAGATGGTTTTCATAAACCTCAAATCATAATCCACGAAATTCAGTATGTATCATTAACATTTATTAACATCATAGCCTATAGAAAATATATAGGTTTCATAATCATTTTTTAAATAATAACCCCTAATAAGAAGCGGGTTTCAATATTATATAACCAATATTATAGAAACAAGTTTCATAAGCATCATTCTATCAATGCAAAAACCATTGAAGAAATAATATTAATGTATGTTTTGAATCATTTCCAATAAGGGCATGGGTATCATCAACTGATGTTATCTTAGATGGAAAATAGTATTGAAGGATTTTTTGAAAACTTTTCTTCTAGTAAATACCATTTATTCTATCAAAACGACTCTTTAGAACATAAAAACTTTTAAAAATTCATTTTCTTTAAAATACAAATTCACAAAATAAAGCTTTGAAAATAATTAGGAAAACATTTTCTTTGAAAACATATAATGAGAGACTGAATTTTTTTGGAAACCAATCTTAACTAAAAACATATAAAATTTTATTTAAAATAGTTTCAAAACCATTTCATTGAAAATACTTTGAAAACATAAAAACACACCTTGAAATGATTTGGAAAACATTTTTCATGAAAATACATTGAAAACATAAAAACCAGGATTAAAATAATTTCGGCACACATTTTCTTGGAGACATAAAAAAAATATTTCAAAAAATATAAAAAAATATTTTAAAAAATAGAGAAAACTTATATACTAATATTTAAAACGTTTTGAAGCCCATTTTTTAAAACATATTTTCAAAAGAACATAGATTTTCGAATGAAGATAGAGGTAAAATTTGGCTTTCTTAAAAAGAATGATTAAATATCTTATGTAGAAAAGAGTAGAAAAATTGTACCAATTCAATAATATATCATGAATAACTATAGTATAATAAATTTATTAGTGTTCTTGGGATATGGATCATAATATTTCATCAAAGGAGTCATAAATAAAACATTCTTGAAAAATGATGAGATTGTCTCAATAAACTCTTAACACTTGGTAACATTAAACCATACTCCACATTTAAGAAAATAAAATTAAACGATGATAAAAATAACATTAAATTTAGTATATTCATGATATAACATTTCAATGGCAGTACATACACATCATGTAATAATATAGGTGGATAACATGGCTTGTGTATCAAATAAGGAAATTAAATACAAAAAAACACTTACTGATTTCGTATGATTGGTAACTTGAATCCCAAGAGATAAATATTATCAAATGGATATTTAACTAAAAATTAATTTTTTAATAATATTCATGTAATACATTCATGGGAATTATTTATACCAGAAAAAATTAATTGGTGGTCTATAAGGCATGTATCCCACAGAAATAAAGAGTGAGCTAAAATCCTCTTACAATGTGTCACACCTATCTTCGTACTCATACAAGATTCCTGTATAATAAATTTATGTTTATTATAAATATTTTATATAATAATATTATTATATATAATAATATATATGGTTTCATTATGAATTTATATTACCCAATTGTTAATGGTCATATGTTATGGTTTCGCTTCGGGAAATATTTTCTTTGCTATTCGCATGTGTCTTAATTTGTTATATCTTTGATCCTTATACCTATATCATGATTTCAATAATTTAAACCATGATATATATATATCAATAATATTCAGGATATGTTTATTAGAATAAATCTTATAACAACAAATTATGAAATGGAATACACCATTCATAGAGACGGTAGGTCGAACATTTGCATGAATGATGTTTCTGTTTAATTGACGAATTGAAAGAAATAACGTAAATGAAATATATATATATATATATTTATATATATATATGTATTAATGTATGTATATATAATATCGTTAAATTACAATTATTATTTCATATATACCATATATTTTTACTAAAAATATCCTTAATACATTCCATGTATTGTGTAAATAAAAAACATCGCTTTGCGTGGGGGCGGTAGTCCACACTTCGTCAAACGAAATTTTCAGTTTTACATGAGATAGAAAGAATTAAGGTTTGTTCTAAATAAAAAGGCATAATTATTATTAAATTATTAATATCATATAAGTCTTACAAAAATAAATATTCCATCATAATTTCCACTATGAGATGTGGTAATGGAAAAAATGAAAAATCATCGTTTTGTGAGGTAGTAGTTCTCCGTACACGTAAACAATATGTCTGGTACACATTAGATGTATGTGAGTGAATGTATAGGTCAAAAAATAGCATAAAACATAATAGTATATTTAGGATACTATTTAAGTTATTAAAACATGGAATAATAATATTCTAGGGAGTGGATAATGAAATTAAAAGAAAGGATCTTGAGTTAGGGTGTTACCTCTTAATAGGGTAACTCCTTTGGGTTTGCACCAAAGGGATTCCATGGAAGCTATTATATAAAAATGGAGTAGTAAAGAATAATTTTAGGGTTTCTATTAAGTTTATTTGTCATATATTGGTGGATCCTAACTGTTTTGAGAGTTCTTAGGAAGGGGTAAAATGATTTCTTTTATATAGTTGAGGGGGGTGACCCTCTTGTATATACCATGTGGTATTCAATAATAACGGATATCATTTACCTTATGTGCCTCTGAAATGTAAAATAATGGAGTAATTTGAAATTATAGTCTAAAAAATCAACACTATGAAAATGTATGTCCATATGAATAATATTTTTATTTAACATATAAGATTCCCCAATCTTATTATTTTGGTTCTTATTAAACCGTCTAGTTTTCTAAAATAAGTAATATAACCATTAGGACTAAAATAAAGTGATAATTGTTATATAATAAAAATATACTAAATTATAATATAATACCAAATTAAAAAATAAAAATTTTAATTTTTTTGGAAATTAATTTTTAAATCAAGCGCATGTGACCCGCAAAACACTACTTAAACTCAGACCATTCTAGCAATGTTTTTACAATATATGGGCCAATATGATAATTATAAAATATCAATTTGTCTATAAATAGACCATATTTAATATTTTTTTACACTTAAAATAACTTTTCATAATATATTATTTTTAATAATTTTAAATCAGTTAATAAAATATAATTTATTATAAAATAACAATAATTTCAATTTTTATATTATTTGTTTAATTATAATTTTGAAATGTAAAAATAAAATTATAACTCAAATAAATTAAATTTAAATATATTTAAAATGAAATATTAATCTTCAAAAATAATTAATTAAAATAATTCAATCTGTTATCGCCTCTTTTAATATGTATATTATCATTTAGTTTAGTTAATTATTTATAGAATAATCACTACGTTGGTGTTTTATAAGAATATTGAGTAAATAAATAATGTCTAAAATTTATTTATAAATTATTATGATAAAAATAAACCATTTATATTTAAAAATTATATGTATAAACGAAAATAGTATGTTTTTTACATATCTCAATATTTTATAAATGTTAAAGGTAAGGAACGTTTCCTTTTTGTCTTTTTTCCTTACATAACCAATTACATAGGGAACTTCCATTTTGTAGTATCCAAATAACCCATAAAATTCATCCCAAGAGAGGATATGGATTTATTATTAGAATAAATGGTTTCGGGACAAATTTCTTTGCCATTTTGGTTCTTAATATTATAGTTTAGTCCCTAATTAAGTTTAATCCTAACAAAATCATTATGATTAATTTTAATCACCTTCAGCAATATTTTTTGTCAAAAACAAATATGACATTTATAGAAAAAAAATTATCATACTGATTACAATAATATATTTTTTTTAAATTCAAATCACATAAGTGGGAAAATAAAATTTGATTTTAATCATGCAGACATGGTGAGAAAGTGGGTTTTAAAATAAAAAAATGATCAAAAGATCAATAAGTTTTTTATATCAAGTATTCATATAAAAATAATTGGAATGACCTAAATTGGATTAATATATTGATAATTTATCTAATGTGACTTTAAAAACTAAATTTAAAAATAAATTAATAATAATAATTATTTAAATATAAATGCAGTTTTTAACTAAAAAACTTTATTTTTCACTATTCATCAAAAAATGATCTTTCACAACAAAATCCCAAATATTTCCCCTAGGATAATTTAAAAATTATTAATTTATGAATGAATTTTATTTCATTAAATTAAATTTCTAAAAATTTGAAAAAATTATTTTTATTGTTTTTTGTAGAAAGACATGAAAAAATGTTTATTTGAGAAAATAGTATTTTTAAACAAATAATGACATCCAATTATTATATTTTCATAATAAATGTGTTTTTTAACACTTTAAAATAACATGGATGAATATATAATTGTTTTTAAAATTTAGATCGTTTAATCAAATATAATAATTTTAAAATATTAATATTTTTAATTTTGATATTATTTATTTAATTTTAATTTTAAAATATCAAAATAATATTTTAATTAAAATAAATTAATTTTACATATCTGTAAAATTATATATTTATCTTTAAAAAGTAATTAAATTCAATAATTCAATCAATTTACTTATCTTTTAGTATTTATAGTATCATTTATTTTAGTTCATTATTAACTAAATAATCACTACGTTGGAATTTCCTAAGCCTTTTAAGTAAATAAATAATATATAAAATCTAATGAAAAATTATAATGATAAAAATAACCCATTTAAATAAAAAAATTATATATATAACAAAAAATATGATGTTTATTACATAACTCACTTTTTTATAAATTTTAATTCTATGTAAAGATCCCTTTTTGTCTCTTTCCATACTTGATCTTTTATATGAGGGAATTACATTTAATAATATTAAAATAAATCATAAATTAAAAAAAATGAGGTGATATGGTCTAATTATTGGTATCCAATAGCTTTTTACAAGTGTCTAGGTCATTTTTATTGTTTAAATTAAATTTTAGTTCCTAATTAAGCTTAATCTAACCTTAATCGTTTTGATTAATTTTACTCACTTTCACCAAAGTTGTTGGTAAAAGTTAATTTGGTCTTATAAGAAAAAAATATCATAATAATTAAAACTCTTTATGTCTATTTTTCAATATTCAAATCTCATAATTTGGAAAAGTACATTTAACGTTAATCCTGAAGACATGGAGAGAAAGTAGGTTTTTAAAGTAAAAATGTTCAATGGTACAATAGGATTATTATAAAACATTTCCATATAAAAATTATTCCAATGACTTAAATTGGTTTATTATATGTATATTGTTAAATTTTGACATTAAAAACCAAATTAAAATATTAATAAATATTGATAATTATTTAATCAAAAAGATAGTTCTTAACTAAAATACAGTATTATTTAATTATTCATCAAGAAATGTAGTTTCTCATGAAAATCCAAAAAAAACTAAACATAAGATAAGTTCTAAATTGTTAATTAAAAAGTAATTTTATTTAATCAAATTAAATGTCTAAAAGTTGATAAAATTAATTTCATTGTTTTTCACATAAGGATGAGAAATAAAGTACATTTTAGAAAATAATATATCAAAACATATAAATACATTACCAAAAAATATATTTTCATAATAAATGTGATTTATTTATATAAAATAACTATAAAAAATATTTTAAAAGTAGGTATTACTATGCATATTAAATAGTTTATTGATTAGGTTATAATTATCTCATTTCAATAATTCTAACAATAAAATGAATTTACATAGAAACTTGGTGTTTTGTGTAACGTACATCTTTCCAGTGTTGTTTTTAGTTCAAGATAAGTAGGATTCACGTGAAATTATTGTTTTACATAGAGAAAATAAATACATCAAAGAAAAGAAAATTAATTCAAAAAAAAAATATTTCACAAAATCTCAGTGTGTGGAAAAATTGCATATTCATTTAAATTATTTAAAATGTTGAATTATTTTTTGAATTGGTTTTAAATAAAAATTAGTTCAATTTTATATAAATTAATACATATTAGGTAATTTTAATCATTTTAATTATGAATTTTGATATGAAAATATTATGAATGTTTGAGTATTTTCACTATAAACCCCACTTTCTCGTCATGTTTGAGTTATTAATTTTAAATTAATTTTTCCAATATTATGAATTGAATTTAGAAAAATGGATTAAAATTTTTTAATCATAATAATTTCTAATTTATAATAAATTAAGATTAATTTTTTAACCAAATTAATAGTGAATACAGAATAAATTAATTGCCACCGTTATGGAAACAAATGTTTACGAGGGGTCAAACTAAAATGATAAGGGTAGATATGGCATGTACAATAGTCAAAAAAATATTTTCCAGAAATATTTGGACCAAGAACACTATATTGTCCTATAATGGTATATTTTTATCTCTTCTGGCGAATGAAAAAGGATGTATTACTCAATTATTTCAAAAATACCAAGTGCATCTCCTCCCCCACTTATAAAAGGCCACCATCTTTCCTCCCATATTCACCCATTAAAACCACATTGGTTCATCCATTACCAAACAAAATCACATTATAAATACATCCCCTCAATTTAGAATCATTATTTTTTTTGTATAAATATAACATATGATGTAATTAGTAAAAACATAAGGAGGATACCCAAAGAAGGGGTAATTTTTTACAACGAGTAGCTTTATTTTTCATCTTTCCCAACAACCGTAAAAAAAATTTAAACATTTCTGATATAATATTCATAGAATTTCATATATACTATGATATTTTTATAACAATGGTATGACCTAAAACCATCTCCACTCTATCAAATGTGATATAAATTCATATTTGATGTGAACTACAGACTATCCCATCGCAAACTAATGTCATTCATTTTTCCATTTCCATCTCTCAAGGTTTGATATGATGCCGATTCTAATGTGTTTGTGTGTGTGTGTGTCTATATATGAAATTTATAAAAGTTATTTATTAATATGGACTCACTATATCATATATATATTTTTACCTATCATTCAGTATGATATATAATAACGTTTCCCATGTGTACGATGGACTACCACCTTACGAAGTGATGTGATTCTTCATTCACTAACGATTCACATATATGGTAATAAATATAATGTTAATGATTATATGTGATATAAATGATATTATTGTAATATTAATGACATATTTATCACTATGTAAACATTATTTATGTTATTTTCGTTCTTTATTTTTCACTAATGTAACCATGATAACATCATTTGTGTTAGTGTGGATGACCACCTTTAGGAAGTGATGTGACTCTCTTATTATCCCCAGACAACATAAATGATATATATATAAGTGTATAATATGGTATGAATTATATTATTATCATTCTGTAAACTGAAAATATTACATTCATCCTTTCAATAATAAAT
This sequence comes from Viscum album, assembly GCA_963277665.1. Lineage (NCBI taxonomy): Eukaryota > Viridiplantae > Streptophyta > Magnoliopsida > Santalales > Viscaceae > Viscum > Viscum album. The sequence goes on from OY728162.1 coordinate 561,686,873, forward strand.
GGTGACAAATGGAAACACTACTATGTATGTACAGGTTATTGTCTCCACGATAGTAACATTCTTCATTTATCATAACAACAATTCATGTTTGGTTTAGAATGTAATATTTATGTAATAATATGATAATTATGTAATTATTATTATTGTTTTGATGTGATAACTATATAATATTCACAAAAACTAGATCTTTCATGAAGAAACATACATGAGAAAATAAGGAAATTAACTACTGAAATAATGAAAATAATGAAATATTATTAATTATATGATGATAAGATGTTATAATATGGTCATATATGATAAAATAAATATTAATATGGTTCTTTAATAAGTTAATAACTTCTTTCAAACCACTTTACAGAATCTTAAATCATGTTCATCCAAAATAAAGCATAAGGTAAGGTATGTTGTCTCAATTTCATTTCATTATGGTAAGTTTTTATATATGCACCAATTTATTTTATATGGTGTATATGCTGACCATATCACATGTAATATCATGAATACTTCATAATTCATGGTATTTTATATTTCAATTTTAATTATTTCAACCGAGTGGATTTGGCTTGTATTATTACAACATTGTAGGGTAGTTCATATCAACTTACTCTCCACTAAGACTTATATGTCAGAATTAAAAAATTCACATTTATTTGGTGTACATAATTCCTCATTGGCATGTAATATCATGAAAATTTTATTATTCATCATATTTTATTATTAAATTTCAATTAATTCATCCAATGGTATTTGATATGAAATTTTCCAATGGGTAAAAGTAATTGTGAAATCTTATCTTTTTTTGTGATTATTAACTTTCCTTTGAAGCAATCACATTAATATTATAATTTTACACAAGTCATTACATTTCTATTAAATATCCATATTCTTATATGATGGATATTATTATTCCCTAAACCATATACCATTCTTATATATGGTGCTTTCTTAGAATTTTATTTAATTAACTGGGTAAATATTGATTAATATGTATGCATTACTTAATAAGGATTTTTAGTGATAAGGCATATTTATTGATTAAATAATTTGATTATTTAATATATATGTGGAATGATATGGACCAACAGTTATGGGTGGGCTCTAGTAAAATATATCCCATCGATATATTAGTGGATTTTATGAGAAAAATAAGTTAATCTAGCTTTAAATAGGCTTTGAATTATATATTAAACCATCAAATGAAAATTATTAATTGTAGAGGTATCATGATGCAAGATATCATGGGATCCAAAAATTAATAATTTTCTACATTACATTGTCTCTTATTATTATCCATGATATTTTCAAAATGATATTATATATGGATTCATTTCATTCCTAGTTTATTAATTGAATGGAATGTGTCTTTATTTATTTACCTTTCTATATTTCTAATTCCTTATCTAGTCATTTTAATGAAATGTTTTATTAGTCATCTACCATTACATATTTATTATTCATTATTGAATTAGGATATTTTACTCTATATTTAACCCAAACTAAGAATTTGAATCATCCTTATGTTTTTTCCATTCCTTAGTATTCCATGTAGTGTACTAATAATGATGTGTGATTATATATGCTAGAGGGAAAAATGATATTCTATAAAAAATATTTTCTAATTTATGAATTTAAATGTAATGTAAGACTCATGTTTTTATACAGTTTACCAAGACTAGTAAACCATTAAGTCCTTCAGGATTTGATTCCCTTTATCTTATTCCAGTTTAATGGTAATAGGAACTGGATCTGAGCTGCTATGGTAGGGGACTCTATAGTCGGTATCATTTGATGTTTAATAATAACCTTCGTAACTGGAATTTAGAAAAAATTTAATATAGAACATAACCCTATATTTATATTGAGTTTATGAATAGACAATCATCATAAATTTTTGGTAATTAATATATTATGTTGTTATACCTATCAATTCATCCCTATATGGACACTGCAAGTGGATGTGGTTTTGTATCATATGTACATAGGGGTAATAACATCAAAAAGGGAACTTTTGAATTTACGTGGGCATCACCTGGTGCACGAAAATGATCCTTATTGTACACCTAACAATCCTGAGGGTTATTCCTGAGATAATTAATGTTTTATTTACAAACGATTATGAAGTATTTAAATAGATTATGATAATGAATGGCCTATGTTAAACCTGAGGGGTCAGAGATTTAAAATTTGGTTTCTCAAATGTGTTGTAAAATTTTTAATGAAAAAATTAAGGCATAAAACATTGATTTTAAAATGGAAAATGATTAGTACATTAGAAGGAAATTAAAATCATCCAAGGGATCCATTTATATTTTGTTACCACAAATATGGAGAAAATGGGCATTGTATAAGTCAATTCCTTGTTTTAAAGGATAAACCCTTGGAAAAGGAAGAAGTTATCTTGAAATAAAATGGATGATGCATGTTTGTAGATGTATTTTACCAATGGTATGTGGCTATATGGATTATGAAATATCTAAGGAATTTATTATATTTTACTATCATATATAAATTCACTAACATTAGAGTTATGAATACCATAATGGGTTATGAGTCCAAAGACATAAACACCACTTTTTAGGAATTATGTGATAAGTGTAAGTACTTGGTTTTTCCTTTGAGGTATGGATATTTCATTTTAAGTTTATAATTTAGAAAATGGGGAAAAAGATGTCAAGGGATGGTTATAGGCCTGTTACACGACGTGACTGGGGACTACACGTTGTGTACTTATAGGTACATGTCTTGTATGTTCGGCTACATAACATGTAATCTTGGTACACAATCATGTAATGGTCTTTCCAAAAACTGTATGGACATGGCATGTAGTCTCAAGTACACATCATGTACTTTTTTTATTGATTAAATTGTGTAGTAGCGTCATTTTTGTGAAAACAAATGGGGGGTCTCCTAAGTTGAGGATCAAGCAGCATCTGACCTTCAATCCATTCCCATTTGATCATATAAACCATGATTACTTTGTTCATGGTTGAATTTGAACCTAATAGATAGTCTCTCAATTCCTCTTGAGGCGTTCTCATTGTTTTTTGTTCTCAAAAAAAATATTTAATGTTGAGATTTTATCGTTGTTTTGAATATATACTCCATTTTAGGTCTAATGAAAGGTTGACACTGGATAAAGAGAGTTGTACGAGTATGAGGTAGGTGGTCTAGTGACTTTTTCTCAATGTTGTGTTTTTATATGTGTCATAGTACCAATCACCCATGTTTAGGGTGTATCCATGAATAGAATTTGAACCTTGTTGTTTCTTAATGATGATTAGGTTATTAATTGAATTAATTTAATCATGTTTGAGATTATTGGTTTGATTACGTTCCACCTCGTGGGTGCATTTCCCTCATATGATTAGTGTTTGGACATTTGGCATACGATTCTTATAAGCATTCCTTTGTTTCCCTTTTGTGGGGTTGTTTAAATGTAATTGGTTAATTGAATGTTTCCCATGTGATATGACAATTTCTTAAGCCTTGTGATAGTTTAATTAACATGTTTTATTATTATACATAAAATTATTATGTGAGTATATTTTTTTTATGCCTTGTAATTTTTGGATTACATTTTAGGCTTGTGATATGAACTCCCGATGTTAGTATAATTGTTTAGGCCTTATGATAGTTTAATTCATATGTTTCTTGTTTTGTATGATGCAACTGTAATTTGATATTATGTTGACCGTGTAATAGTATAATTTACATCTGTTGTCTTGTATACTGAAATACAGATATACTAGGCTCGACCCTATTGATTCCTATACCCATGGGTGAGGATTTTTTATGCCTATGGGTGAGAATTTATTATGCCTGCAGGTGAGGATTTGTTATGCCTGCGGGTGAGGATTTTTTATGGCAATTGGTGAGGATTTTTATGCCTGTGGGTGGGGTTTATTTATGCCTGCAGGCAAGATGTCGAATTGAATATTGGATTGAATGGCTTATGAAGCGTCTGCCAATCAAAAGCACAAGCTAGGATTTTGTCTTCAATTTATTTATTAGATAACCTTATGAAGTATCAATTGGGCCTTTTTTATATGGGGGATTGATGGCCCTGGGTAGGATATTGAGACTTAGATAATTTATTGTAATTGAATGGTTTAAATGAGCATTATAAATGGAAATGGAAAATATGACTTGAAGGATTATTATATTTTAGGTACTTCCCAATTTATATTCTTCCTTTTCATAGACTACATGTTTCATATACTCAGTGACAAATAGACAATGATCTTGGGTGGTCTCCTACTGAGATTTATTTCTCAAACCTGTTTTGTGTCAGGATTTTTGGCTCAAACAAATTATACTATTGTAGGTTTTGATAAGGGAATGATTGCTTCTACATGTACATGAGATGTTATTTAGGATCCAAAGAGCATTGTACCAAGCCGAGGATTGCAATTCTTATTAGTTTCCTTGGTTTATTTTTTCCTTTGGAACATATATTGTAGATTTCTATAGTGTGGCTGTTTTGGATGTATTCATAGAACATAACCTGTTGCATCATGTTTTGAATGATATGATGCTTGGTTATATAAATTATGAGTCTTATGTTGTTTATTTTAGATGTATGCTATTTACTAATTTTTTTAGTCTATTATTATTTATTTTATTTTGTTACACTCTGCCAATGAGGGCATAGTTTACCCTCTATCCCTCCCTAGGCCCCCACTGGTAGTCGATAGCCACTGGCGTTTAGGGAAATGTTCTTGATGCCATATGACCAACTAGGTTTGGGGAACCAGTTGAGTTTCTTCCAGATATGGGATGTTACGAAGTGGTATTAGAGGTTATTTATTTCTGGTTTTCTTTATTTTTTATAGATGATTGATAGAGATATAAATGCAATAGATTTGGTACTAAGATGTGCCTAGGAATAGCTACTCCATGTATATGGTAATGCCAAATTTCCTTGAATGACATTGTAATTTTTGGGTTTTGAGCTATTAATGATTATTTGATTTCATCATTGGGTGATGCACTTGTTTTGTGATGTTATTATTGATATCACAATGGTTCTATTTTGTTGCAACCTAATGAGATGAGGGAATTCCATCTCCTTCATCATATAAGAAATTGTAAAATATCAAATTCCACACATTCTTTCCATACCAATTAGGAGAATTACCGATTTCATACTGTTGTGATAATTGTTGTGCCACATAAGCATGTTATTGTGATAGGTAGTGTGATTGATATGCCTACTATTGTGATAGGTCTATTGGTACGTGTTATGGTTGAATTGGATGAACAAAAAACTTTGGTCCCTGAGGAGTATGGGCCTCTTGGATCAGAATTTGGTGGATAGTGTTTTGGACATGGGGTATATATTTTGTTTTTAGGTTCAATATCTAGATTCCAACCATTGATTTTTGGGGAGTATGGGCCCCCAAAAATCGGAATTTGGAACATTGTTACATTATTTTAAAAAAAATATAGTGGTTTTGAGGATGTTTATGATTCTTAATATCTAGAAACCCAACCAAAACAGCATGTGGTCTTATGAATATATTCCATATGTTCTTATGCTCAAGAAGATAATATCTTTTTCAAGTACACTCTGAGTACACGTTGTGTGATAGATGATCATGTCACTATCCATATGATAGGAAAAAGGGGTTGAGTTCTGACCAGAACACATAGTGTTTCTTATGTACACCCCATGTAGATTTATGTAGGTATACCCGTGTGTCTATGTCCATGTAAAAGTACATGGCCATGAGGGAACACTTCACTATACACTATGTGTCATCCTGACACACCGTGTACCTTGTACATTTACACGACCAAGGTAGATGGAGTTACACACCCATGTGAGAGTTTAATACAAAAAACTATGTATCAGATCAATAGGACATGTACATGGGATATTTACATGCCCATGTTGGTGGAAGTACATGCCCGAGTGGGATCTTGAGGGTACATACCGTGTATCGTTTCTACCCATCATGTACTTATATTTTCGGATTTTTTGAGGATTTTATTATCTGTTTAGTTGTTGAAGTCTTAAACTGTGTACCATGATGAATAAGATTATCCTAAGGTATATATGAAAAACATTATAGGGAAATGGAACCAAGAAAACTTCCAGTAGTACTCCAGGAGAGTGGCAATGATCATACTCCGGTGGTTGTTGTCCATAGGCTACCAATGGATCCTCCAGTCGTTCCAGTTACAACACCCGATGTAATACCAGTCTCAATTTATGATGCACAATTCTATTAAGTATTCATGAGGTTTATAAAAATATTATACTGGGTACCTTAGCTTGCCACGTCTATGGAAGAACAGATGCAAGTATTCCAATGGTTTCATCCACCTATGTTTTCAAGGGATGGGGGACTATAGGCTGATTATTCATGGCTGGAATCCATTATTATAATCTTTGAGCATCTACAGATTCGTCCTAGGAGGAGGTTCAAGCTTGTGACATATATGCTACATGATTTGTCCAAGAGGTGGGGGTGTTATCCCTTAGACTGAGCATCATCGGGACATGGAATGTGGAAATTTTTAAATGGTCTTCTATGAAAACTATTTTCCCATGATGCTGCTGGCCAATAGATACCATTAGTTCATGAATCTGGAGTAGGACACTTTGTTAGTGATGGACTAATCTGCCCATTTCACTGATCTTCATAGATTCTCTCTTATTCTAATGCATGATTATTCATTGAGGGATAATATATTTGAGGATGATCTTAGGTATGACAACTGATTGTAGGTAACATGTTTAGGTTTACTTCTATATAATTCATCACGAATCAGGCACTAACTACCATGAATAATCTATGGGAATCCGGAGTTACAAACCAAGGTAGTTCAACACTGAGATGTGGAATTGTCTTAACTGGGTACAAGAATCCTCATATGAAACATTCTTTCAGGGATACGAGCTGTTTGAATATTTATTTTGATGGCCATGTGTGGTGTTGCCATTGTGGAAGAGCTAGAAATATGAGACCATAGTGTCCAATGTACCAAATCAAGTGTCGGTATTGAGGTAATATGGGCCATCTACAACACTTATGCAGGTCGTTTCTACCAGAAACTAGTATGAGAGGTTCTTCACAGACTGCATGTTCTGGATTAGGGTCAGTAGCTTCTCACCAGTTAGGGAATTTGAATATGTTAGCCAATTCAAGCTGAGGTGGAATTCATGGTCATGGTAGTTAGACCCCACGATCTCAATGATAGTAGGGAGGGTTAGCTCAGAGTATCCAGGTAGGGTCCCAAGGACAATGTACATGTCAGACTTATGTAGTGCAACAGACCCAGTAGGAATAGGATCTTAGACCTTCTACTATCAGAGGTACTATTCTAGTCGCCTCCATTTTATCATCTATACTCTTAGATATAATGTTTTCAAATAGTTTTATATATATACACTTTGTAGAGATCCTTGGGCTCTATGTTTTCTCTTCTGATTATGTTATGATGTTAGACACTTCATTAGGGATAAGGATGGAAGGTTTGGATTGATGTAAGGTGTTCCCCCTTGAGGTCAGTGGGTATCACTTCATTTGGGATCTCCATGTCTTAGAGATGACAGGATTTTATGTCATTCTCAAAATGGGTTGGATATCCTCTTTTCAAGTCTTTTTCAACATCTTTCACAGTAGGGTGAGTTTTACTTTACCATAAGAGGCATAATTTCGATACAAGGGATAGTGGGATGCCCATGCAAGCTAAGCTATACTCGGGAAATGTGGGTTGAGTGGGATGACAACCCAAATTTCTAGTTTATATCTAGATGAAAATGGAACATGTCAGATGGATTTCCCTCCACTGGTTGATCATTTCAGGGATATCTTCTCAGATGAATTTTTAGGATTACCTCTTGTAAAAGAGGTGGAGTTCTCAATAGAGCTTCTACTAGGAGATACACCAGTTTCTATTCCTCCTTATAAGATGGAAACAACAAAGTTCCAAGAGCTCAAGATGAATCTACAGTATTTAGAGTTAAAGGGGTTTATCCAACCCCGTACTTTTCTATGTGTTTCAGTAGTCCTATTTACAAATGAGACAGATGGTACCCTCAGACTATCTGTGAACTATTGGATACTGAACCACATGATATTTAGAACCTCATATCCCTTTCCATGGATAGATGATGTGTTTTACTAACTTCGAGGAGCTCAATATTTCTCAAAGAACAAATTGATATCATGATATCCCCATGTGCGTGTTCGACCTACAAACATACCCAATATAGCCTTTCATAAAAGGTATAGGTATATGAGTATCTAGATACACAGTTTGGTATCACACACTCAACAACGATTTTCATGGAATTGATGAACTGTGTGTTCCATCATAACATGTATTCTATTGTGGTGGTTTTGGGGGATTACATCTTGGTGAATTCTCACAATCATCATGACCATTCCAACCATATTGAGATTATTTTGAGAACACTTATAGAGTATCATTTATATGATAAGATCACTAAGTGGAACTTTTGGATTGATGAAATTCATATCCTAGGTCACGTCATCTTAGAGACCAGAGTATCAGTGGACCTAGAGAATGTGAGAGCCGTAGTTACCTAGTGGAATCCCAACAATGTCTTTGAGGTGCATATTTTTCTAGGGTTGGTTATTTACTATAGGGTTTTTATACAGGAGTTCTCACACTTATCAACGCTGATGAAAAGCTTGACAAAAATGGTTGTGAAGAGTGTATGGTCAGAATCTTGTGAGACAGACTTTTAGGAGATGAAAGGGATATTAACGTCTGCACCGATACTGATTTCTCAAAATATGGGAAGGTTCTACACTGTGTATTGTGATGAATCAGGTATCGGGCTTGGAGTTGTTCTTATGCAGGGGGATTGAGTCATTGCATATGGATCTCAGCAGTTAAGGCCACTTGAGAGGAACTATCTGGTGTCTGATATCAAGTTAGTGATGGTTTTTTATGCCTTACATTTTTAGATATATTATTATTGGGGGAGTATTTTTTTAGTGTAAGCATACCAAAAAAGTATCAAGTAAATCTTTACTCTGCGTGATCTAGATGTAAGGAAGCTGAGGTGGGTGGAATACATTTTGTATTTTGACCTAGATATTTCCTCCATGCTTGGGAAAAGAAATGGATTGGTTGATGCACCGAGTAGAAGTAATCAGATACATGAATTCTAGTATTCTAGTAGTGTCTAGCAGGTGATGGCATTTTTCTATGAGATGCATTTAATGGTACATGACTGGAAGTGGAAGAGATTTCTTATATATTTATATATTACCTCTACCTTACTTGACAAAGTGAATATGAGGCTGCTAATAGATTCCAAAATCCTAGTTCTACGAGAGATTATTTTAGGAGATGAACCTATGCCTAGTTCGACCATTGTTGAGGATGAGGTTTTATGGTTACAGGGATGCATATGGGTATCAACATAAATGCATGTGGAGATGATGTTGGATTTTTATGCTTTAGTTTGGGCAGTGCATTCTAGTTTCATCAAGATGTATCAGGATTTAAATTGTTAGTATTAGTGGCCAGGTATGAAAAGATATGTAGCTAGTTCTGTTATGATATGTTCCACCTGTCAGCATATGAAGGTGGAACACCAAAGACCAGTATGACTTTTTCAGCATATACCCACTACTGAGTGGAAATTTTATATTCTAGCGATAGATGTTGTGATAGGATTATTGAGGTATCCCTGAGGTAATGATGTACTATGGTTTTTGGTTAAAAGGCTTACGAAGGACATGAATTTTTTACTGATCAAGGAAACCTTCAATGTATATGAGATTGGACGGTTGTAAATCTGAGAGATTTTACAACTACATGGGGTTCCTCATTCTATCATTTCATATAGTGATTTCTTTTTTACTTCTCCTTTTTTAGAAAGGGACACATATGGATTTGGTTACATAATTGCTTTTGAGAATAGCTTACCACCCCGTGACAGATGTCCAGTCAGAGCCTATGATTTAAGTGTTTGAGTACATGCTTCAGGCATGCATCCAAGATTTCAGGGGATACTGGGAGACAAAAATACCCCTTGTTGAGTTCTCTTGCAACAATATCTTACAAGATAATATTCATATGGCTCCATACGAGGCTTTGTACGGTAGACCTTTCCAACCACCCATGTGTTGGCTGGAAGTAGGAGAGGCCGCTATATTGGGACCTCATCTTGTCCATGAGACCACTTAGTAGGTTTAGTTGATTCAAAAATGAATTAATACTGCACAGAATCATCATAAATATTACTCCAATCACCATAGATGACCATTGGAGTTTGAGTTCTACGATCAGGTTTTTCTATGTGTCACACCAAGGTTGGGAGACAAGTGAATCCAGAGATAGGGTGGCTTTCTCCTAGATATGTCGGTTCGATTGAGATTATGGAGAGGGTTAGTACGGTTTCCTAATGATTGTAGTTACCTCATTAGTAAAGGGCTATGTGAGATATCTGCCATGTTTCTTAGTTTCGAAGTCTCTTTTCAGACCCATCTCTCACCTTTCATCCTGAGGAGGTGGACTTACAAGATGGTGTGTCCATTAAATATCATCCCATTTTTATTGTGGATCGTAGTACAAAGGTTCTTCATGACCGGTCATTTTTTTGGTATGGGTGCTATGGAAGAACGATCGAGTGTAAGCCACCACCTGTGAGAGGGATGCTGATATTTGATCACAATGGTGAGAGTTATTCTCTAATGTTCCTTAACCACCCTTGGAAGGGTAATTTTTGGAAGAATTGATTTAAGGGGGAACATTTGTAAGAACCTGCTTCTTCCTTTAAGGTCTGAATCCTTCCTTTTCAGTTTATATTTAAGAAAATGGCGGAAAAGAGTTCAGGAAATAGTTGCAGGCCAGTTACAAGATGTGGATAGGAAGTACACTTCATTTACTTATAGGTACAAACCATGTACGTTCATCTATACACCATGTAATCCTATTACACGGCCATGTAATGTCTTTCCAGAAACTATATAGACACAGTGTGTAGTCTCAAGTACACACTGTGTAATTTTTTTTATTGATTAAATCAGAATTTAGCATTGTTTTTGAGAAAATGGACAGGGGCTCTCATGGGTTGATGAACAAGCAGTGTTTGGCCTTCAATCCTTTCCTGATTGATCATTTGAACCCTGATTCCTTCAAAATCAGTTGCGTTTGAACCTGATCAGTATGATCTTGATTCATCTTAAGCCATTCTCCATGATTTTTTCACTTAAAGAAGTTATTTATGATTGATATTTTATCATATTTTTTTAGATCTACTCTGTTCTAGGTCGAATCAAATTTCGGCACTGGATGAATAGAGTTGTACGAGTATGAGGTAGGTAGTCTTGTACCTTTTTCTCAATGTCGGGTTGTTTATATGTGTTTTAGTTCCATTATCCCATGTTTATATTGTATCCTTGAATGTAAATTGACCTTTGTAGTTGCCTAATGATGATAAGGTTAGGAATTAAATTAATTTAATCATGTTTGAGTTTATTGGTTTGATTAAGGGCCACCATGTGGGTGTGTTTCCCTCAGATGACCATTGCTTGGCCTTTTGGCCTAGGATTCTTATGGGCATGCATTTATTTCCATTTTTGGGGGTTGATAAAACTAAAGTTTTTAATTGAATGTTTCTTTAATTGATATGAAAATTTCTTAGTCCTTGTTATAGTTTAATTCACACGTTTTCTTATTATACATAAAAGTCCCATGTGAGTACATTTTTTAAGCCTCGGAATTGTTGGATTACATATTATTCATGTGATATGAGCATTACATGTGATAATAATTGTTTAACCTTTTGAATAGTTTAATTAACTTGTTTATTGTTTTGTATGATGGCCACGTGAGTTTTTATTATGTTGACCATGTAAAAGTGTAATTTACATGTGTTGTCTTTTATACTGAAATGCCGATATATTGGGCTCAACCCTATTGATTTTTATTCCTACGGGAGATAATTTTTTATTCATATCAGTGAGGATTTGTTACACCTACAAGCGAGGATTTGTTATTCCTATGGTTGAGAATTTTTTATACATGTGGGAGAGGATTTTTTATGCCTTTGTGAGAGGATTTTTATGCCTGATGGTGGGTTTTTTCTACACCTACAGGTGATATGTTCAATTGAATAATAGATGGAATGACTTATGATGCATCTTTCAAGACAAAGAACAAGCTTGGATTTTGTCTTCACTTTATTTGTTAGATATAATTCTGAGGTATCTTTTGATCATTTCTTATAAGGGGGATTAATGGGCCAAGGGCGGATCTCAATAATTGTATAATTTAATGTAATTTAATGGTTTAACTGAACATAATGAATGAAAATGGAAAACATGACTTGTAGGATTTTTTAATTATGGGTACTTCCTATTTTATTATTCTCCCTTTTTGTACACTACCTGTTGTACATACTCCATGATAGATAGACACAGATATTTGGTGGTCTCCTACTAAGATTTATTTCTCACACCCTATTTGGGTCTTGATTTTTTTCCCAAATAGATTATATTGTTGTAGTTGTTGATATGGTAAAGTTCCCTTATATAGGAACTTGAGTTGTTGTTCAGGATCTAGAGAGCATGGTATTGAAATGAGGGTTTCAGTTCTTATAAGTTTTCTTTATTTCTTTTTTATTTAGAAACATATATTGTGGATTTCTATAGTATACCTATTTTGGTTTTCTTCTTAGAATATAACATGATGCATAATCTTTTTTATGTAATTATTCTAGGTTATTTATCTTATTAGTCATCAACTTTTTATTTTAGATGTATGTTTTCAATTGCTTCCTCTATTGTATTATTATTTATTCTATTATGTTACACTCTACAGATGATGTCATAGTTTCTCCAGTATCACACCCTAGTACATCATTTATATTCGACATCCTTTGGAGATTGGTGAAATTTTAATGAGGCCAACTAGCCAACCAGGTATAGGGCACAAGTTGAGTGGCTTCTAGATTTGGGAGTTTACAATATGATTTTACCAATATTAATGACAATTTTGATAATTTAATTGAATGTATATGTTTTTGTGGAAAAGTTATTTAAGGAATAATTTCTTTACATATATCAAAAATAATATTAAAGTAATTGATAACCTTTATGGTTATGGTGATCATTATTGAAATTGTAATAATAGTCAAATAAGATTATGAGACTTTATAAAAAAATGTTGTAATGAAAACTCTATTAAAAATATTATTTAATGATTGATTTTATTTCCTGGATGTCAATCATGTTTTTTGGGAATGTTATAGGAATTGTATTAATATAGTTTTAAAAAAATTAAAACACTCATGTTGGGTGACAGCCCATTTCATCTGGAATGGCGGTGGGGCATAAACCCACCACCAAAGGATGATAAGGGTTTCATGCCAACCACTAGCCTATGTGATGACCTGGTTAATATGTTATTGTCATTAGTTAAAGGATTTTAAAAAAATTATATTGATAAAATTGTAGTTTTAATTTTTAGATTTAGTGATTAATTTTTTATATTGGATAATTTGTACTAAACATATTGGTTTTAAAAATAGTTTGAGGTAGACGGAAAGACTTATCACTCCTTTGTGGGTCGTATGGTCTATAAATAGTAAATTATAGTGCTTCATGAATAACAAATTCATTTATGGATATTCATCTCTTAATGTAAGGAATGAATTAAAAATTGATCCAACCATAACCAAATCATGAATTTATTCTTATTATATTTAAATGTATCAAGTTTTTACATTTCCTTATATTATTAGATAGAAAAACAATACCTCAACATTAGGAATAGGATCTTATAAAAAAATATCAAGTCAATTTCATATATGAAGAATCATAGAGTGTTTTAAATAATAATATATTTATGGATTAGAGTCACTTAACATTAAATTAATCATTGAATTTATTAAGATCAATGACCAAACTCACTCTATATAATTATTTACAACTTTCCCCAATGATCACATCTTCACTTTCCACAATTGTTCTCCCAATCAGAAACCTAATTATGTGTTATTCTAGATGACCTTTGTACTTCATTTTCTCTCTACTTAAGAGAATATTTTATGAACACTTTTAACATTGTGGATTTTCAACAAAATAATTTTAAAATATCAAACCCTTGGTTTCCAGGATCAAGTTTGGATTGTGAGGAAATTTTTTTTTATGTGTGGAGAATGTAACATTCATTAATTATAAAAGAATTACATTTTATTCAATAGAGTATGTGACATGTATCACCTATTTTAGAGAATAATATAAAAACCTAAGAAAATAAAATATATTTATTTAAAAATGATTTTAAATTTCTTGATATATTATTATAAACGCAACAATGAGTTTCTTCGATAGCTTGTGATAAATGAAAGATCGATTTTTGAAGAACAAAAATATTATATTAATATTATTATTTAATAATATTATTATCACATTGAAAATGGAATGGAGAGTATTAATATAGTTGGATAAATTATGAAAAAATATTGTTTACAAAATTTTATTATTTATATATTGACTAGAAAAAAAATAATAATCATTTAAAATAAATGGATATGTTTTTTGAAAAATATATTTTTTATAGGATTGTTTAGTTTCCCTTTTTCAACACAATTTAAAATTCATTCTCTATAATTTTTGAAAATTAATTTTAAAAAATAAAATAAATATTTGAAAAAAAAATATCAGAATTATCTTGGAGTGATTCTTTGTTGGTTTTCAATGAATCTTCATATTATGATGAATCATGAAAAAGACTATATTTTATTTGAAAACTATAATTTTGTATAATTTATTTATAATTTTAAACTATATTTTAATCTCTTTTAATAGTGAAAATAGATAAATTTATATAACTAAATAAAATTTTGGTAATTGGATTAATTTTTGTACATAATTTTGATATAAAAACATTATGATCTTTCGATCATTTTCATAGAAAAAACCCACTTTCTCGTCACATCTGAGGGATAAATTTTAAATACTTTTTCCAATTATGTGAATTGAATTTGTTAAAATTTATTTCAAATTTTCAATAAGAATGATTTATAATTTATAATAATTGCAACATAATTTTTGACCAAAATTAACTGTTAATGTGGTTAAAATTAATTACTATGGTTAAGGAAATGATTGGTTTACCAGAGGATAAACTAAAAAGATAAGTATATAAATAACCTATAAAAAGTTACAAAATATATTTTATGTACATATTTAAACCATGAAACATATAATTCCTAATAATTTTCCATTTTTACCCTTGTTAAATATGAATAACATGGGAGTACTCAATTATTTTCTAATATAACATGTGTGTCCACTCCCCCACTAATAAAAGGCCACCCCCACTCCTCCCTTCCTCACACATTGAACCAAACATTGATCATCAAATAAATACAAAAATAACTTCATAAATTCCCTCTTATCATTTTATAGACCTTTTTACAGGATGAAATCCAATATATTAAAGGATTTGTGAAAACCTAAAGAGGATACTCGAATAAGAGGTAATGTTCTTGAATGAGCAATTATATTTTACTTCTTTCTCCACCTCCTTAATTTTTTTAAATAATAATGATAAAATTAAATAATTATATTATATATAATTTTATTTTTTATAATAATTTATTAACCTTAAATTTGACTCATCTTCCATCAAATAGGTTAAAAAATCACTGGTCATGTGTATAATGGACTACTTCCTTGTGAATTGATGTCATTTGTTTTTCCGTTTCCACATATAAAGGCTGGGTTTGATGATAGATATATGGTATATATATGATACTTATAAAATATTTGTATGTCTAGAGTCATTATATCATATATATATATATATTTACATCTTATTTCTTAATAGATATGATAATATCACTCGTGTTAATGGTGAACTGCCACCTCATGAAGTGATGTGATTCATGTTTCACTAACACTTCACATAGAAGGTGATAAAGATAAATGTAATGATTATATGTGATATAAGTTAAATAATTGTGATATTAATGAAATATTTCTCACTATGTTAGTAGAATATATAACATTTTATTTTTTTCCATTTCACTCACATAAATATGATGACATCACTCATGTATGTATGGACTATCATTTTTATGAAGTATTGTGACTCTATTTTATTAACAACACAACAAGTTTGATATGTATAAGTATATAATAGGTTTCTAATTAAATAATGGCCATTATATAATTTGAAAATATTATTTTCCTCTTTTCCATAATAATTATTGAAAAATTGAAATGTAACGCATGTGTATGTTCAACAAACCATCTCTATTATCATAACATACTCCATTTTTCATAACCATCGTTAAATGTTGGAAATAAAAGTAAAATTTGTGAACAAATATAATAATTATATAGTTATTAATATTTTTATATGTTATAAATATATAATATATGCAATTACTGGATCATTCATGATGAAGCATGCATGAGAAAAAAGGGCAATTAACACATGAAATTATGAAAATAATGAATGATAATTGATGAATGGATAATAAGATGTTATTAAAGGATTATATATGATATAATAAATATTTATAGGGTTTAATAATAAGTTAATAACATATTTAAAACAATATATAGGATGTTAAACCACATTCAACTAAAAAGAAGTGCAAGTTTAGGTATTTTGTCTTAATAATCATTTCATTGATGCACATTTATATGTTATAAACAAAATAATTTATATGGTTTATAAACATCCTATTTCAAATGTAATATCATGAAAACTTCATAATTCATGGTATTTTATATTTAAATTTTAATTATATAATCCAAGTGGAATAAAAAAGGTCACTTTTAATTTTTTCATTACAAATAGAAAGCATATTAATTTTGTTAGCACAGTAAAGGGTAAATGAGGAAATTAAGGTTAGAAATAAACTGACGTTGACTAGAAATTGAACCTAAATCTTTAATTATTTTTATTATATGAATATATTTCATCCATAATAAATCAATGTTCTAATATATGGGATTTTATTCCATTTTCCCATGATTTTAACCTTTATAATATTTTATGTAATGAAAATTCAAAAATATTATTCTATATGTTTTATTGACTTTACATTCTTGACATATGGAAATATATAAGGTATTTTCAGTTACATATTGTAATTTTAATTATAAATAAATTTTAATTAAAATTTTATTTTTTTTAATTATTAATTTTAAAATAATTACCTTCAATTATTAGTCAATGCTGACACTTTATTAATTTAATTAAATAAACAAAATAAATTATTTTAAAAAACTGAAATTTATATTAATGGATTAAATTATTGTATAACATTAATTTTTAAGATAAATATAATATTTTAGTGATGTTTAAGAGATTATATTATAATTTCCCTTTTTTATTGTTGAATTTGCTATCAAATTAAAAAAATATTATAAAAATGACATTAATGATACAATATAATAAACAATATTATACTAAATGATATAATATTAATAAAACCCGTATATTAATAAAAAAATAATTAGATATTGTTTTAAAAATCAAACACAGTATATTTATGAGTTGGGTTTCTTCTTATGGTAACCATGAATACCGCTAAAGTGAATAAAATATTATTATTGTGTTAATTGTCAATAGGGTTAATGGGAGTTAAAACTAGAAGGAACGGTTTTAAACAAAACCAAAACATTTCCAAATGTTATTTTATGAGATTTTTTACATTCATCTTCAAAGTAAATTTTTTTATCATAATTGATATCCATTTTTAATTTTAAAATAATATATATTGGTTTAAAACTTTAGTAAATTCCATGAATGTATCTCCCCTCACTTATAAAATGACACTCATCTCAATTATTTTCAACACATTAACCCATATATCTCATCAAAACCCTGAAAATTATCATCACAACAATATTATCCATATTATGGAGGTCATATTATTCCCTAAATAACATCTTCCTGGTTCCAAATAAGAGATCTAAAGGAGTTTTTTTTTATTTGTAAGATATTGTCTTTACCAACTTTTTGAAGTTTACTTCTTCTTCCACATCCTATTAATGTGTTGTACCTATCATAAATTAAAAACTCAAGTTCCATAAATATACTAAGATATTATTATTATTATTATTATTATTATAATTACTATTATTATTAATATTACTATTATTATTATTATTATTATTATTATTATTATGGTTAATCCATTTTACATATCTTCATCATTCTATGAAAATCAAAAACATCACTCATGTGTATATACAGCTTACTATCTCCATGAAGTGATGTAAATCATTTTTTATAACTACTTCACATGATTGATTATAAATATGGAACTAATAAATATATATTTATATATGATATAACTATGATTCCGAACTTATAATATCATATATTTATTTATACATTTCAATCTACAGGAAAATTATAACGTCGCTCATGTGTATGTGTGGACTGCCACCATCACAAAGCGATATGATCCATTTTACATTTACTACTTCCATCGATGGTAATAAGGATATAATTAGTGAAAATATATTATATATATGATATAATAATGATTCTATAAAGCTAAATTATTAATTACACTTTCATTCCATCCATTAAAGAGTGAAGACAATTTTCATTCTTACGTACAGTCTTGTGTCGCCATGAACTGTATACATCATTTTTCTATATCTACCTTTCATATATAACTATAACTATATAGATATAATGAAAATATATTTTATTTATATAATTAATAAATTTATAGATGTTATGTGACCTAGAACAAGATGCATGGACCAAAACTACTAAATAAAAACATACATATAATTGAATCTGTTGACACCTAGAATAATGATAAAAATAAAGAAATATTAAAAAATGGGTGATAAAATATTATAAAGTGATAATATATTAAACTATATTTATTTCTTTATTTCTAGTATATAGGTATCATAAATATATATTTTTATTATGAATATAAAATAACTTATGATGAATGTCAAACTTGAGATAAGGGGTTCCTTTACTAAATTTTCACTCATTGAGTTAAAATTATA
Organism: Viscum album; assembly: GCA_963277665.1. NCBI lineage: Eukaryota > Viridiplantae > Streptophyta > Magnoliopsida > Santalales > Viscaceae > Viscum > Viscum album. Next base: position 561,705,871 of record OY728162.1, read on the forward strand.
ATTCATTTATTATGTTATTCCCTGAATTTGTATGAAATAAAATTTAAGAAAATTATATTCAATTTCCAATTTTATTTATGGATTTAAATTTTCACAATAATTACTTCATTTATTTAATCTCAATTCAATTATGCAATCATTATAATGGATTTCGTCTCAATCTCAATTTTATTGAGACTTATTTGGTATTATGCAACTATTTATTTTTCGGTGGTGTATATACTAAGCCATTGAGGTATTAAACTTTATTTTTTACTTATTCATGATAATTTATTGTTAAATTCAAGTATTAGATGTTTAAATGAAAATTCAGTCTTATTTCTCGTTTGATCGGTTATATTTTTCTTACATTTCCATATTATACAAAATAATTTTACAAAGTAATTTTTATTTAATAAAATGATTTATTAATTAAATATTATACAATCCTTTAATTTTGACAAGATATTATTGGAATATTTCTAATTTTTTCCAAAATTTTCATTTTAACTACTTTTACAACATTCAAAAGGAATGTTTTTTTAATGTATACGACGTTAACGTAACATTCCACCTTTATAACTATTTTAACCTATCTAGTAGCTTCTATATGTTTTGTATAGTTTAAAAATATATATAAAACCATTTCTTAATATTTCAAATCCATTTTCTCAAAGTCTTTTTTTTAACACAAATCCTATCTTTTTGATAAATTGAAAGTCATATTTCATTTTTTAGTCATTTAATTTCCCTTGAAACATTTAATTGTTTTGAGATCAGTTTTCACTGGAATAACATTTCAATGAAATATCCTTATTCTTTTTATCAAGCATATGATTATTCCCTAATCCATATACAATTTCTATACACGGTTCGTTACTTTGGATTTTAATTGACTAGCTAGAGAAATATCGATATTCTATATTATTTATTCTATACAGAAATTTATTGATAAAGAATATTGTTTATATATAGAATTGATCATTAAATATATGAGGAATTCTTTGGACATGTAATGGTGGATGGGTCCCAATTGTATATATTCACTCATTGCATCAACATATATCATTGGATAAATATAATGGCTAAATTAAATGGGTATTTACCTGTATTTTTTATTATCATCGTCAAAGGTCTTTATGGTAGAGGTATCATGATGCATGATATAATGAAATTTAATATTAATCATTTCATCCACATAAAATTCAATTATTTTTATTATCCCTAATATTTTTGAATTGATATTATCCATTAATGCATTTCATTCTCAAGTTATTGATTAAATGGAATGTGAGTTTAGTTATTTACCTTGTCGTACTGATTATGACTTATTTTCTCATGATAGATTCTATTATATGTAACCTATACTAAGAATATAATATCACCTTTATTTTTTTCTTTTCCCATGTATATGAATATGGAAGGTTTGAATGATTTAAAGTATATAGATTACATGGACTTTTTATGTTCTATGATTTATTTCCAACTTAATAAGAAAATCAAACATGTATCTAGTTATCCAAAACTGCTAAAAAAATCAATCCTTAGCGACATTCTATCTTATATATTATACAAATATAATAAATTAGAAAATAATTATAGGCTACTAGAGTTTGAGTTTTTATATTGATATCTTGTGATATACACTATATCAAACTAAAATGAACAGTTATTTTAATGAAACTTATACATAAATTTAGTAGGAGTATACAATGAAAAGAATCTATAACAATATTAAAATAAGTTTAAAACCTCAAAAAAATAAAAGATAATGATATGATGAAATGTTGTATGTTTGAAGAAACTAAAATATTTTTGGTTATTTATGATAATTCTGTATGATTATTTATTATGGTATATAAGAAGTAATATTGAAGTAGTTTATTAATTTATATGTATAATTTAATAATGTGTAATGATTTTTTAAACACGAATAGTGGATTTTTAAAAAAAACGTGGAATTTATATTTCTGGCTACTTATATTTATAGAAGAATTATATTAATGTAAAAAACGTAATGTTTTGATATAAATTTTATGTTTGAAAAGTACTAATTTAAATATATATTTTTAAAATAGTATGAAGACAGATGTTCATTATACATAATTCTATATATAACATGATAATAATTTAAAATATATTCATAAACAATATTTCAATTTATAATTGTACAGACATACACAAAATAATGGACTAAATATTTCAAATTATTTTTTGATAACTTTTATTGAATGATAAATATAAATTTTAATAGTGATACAATATTTATCACGGTTAATTAATTAAAGATAAAAAGTATAATGTATATGATAATTATAAGCTCATTATATTAATTAAATTATAATATATTAATTTTACTAAAAATATTATATTTATCATGGTATAAGAAATATGAGTTTGAAATTAATATAATAATTACTATAGTAAAGTTGGAATTATTTGAGAATTGGAATATTATTAATATCCAAATTTAAGAATATTTTAAATATAAAGAATGACTTCCATGTATGTATTAAGGGATCAATCTATGCTTCTGTATGGCCTGGTATGTACTCATGTGTGGTCTAGCCGGTGATGATGTAAATGTTTGTATAAAGGTAAGGTGACGATGTTTTATAAAGGTATTGTGAAGTAAAGGTATAGAGAAAATAATATGTGAGGGTATAATGGTATGGTGAAGTAGTTGCTTAAAGGCGATCACGTCTCCACATAAGAGTGCATAGCCTATGGTGTGGCGATTAGGAATGACAGGGAATAAGATATAACATGCTCTAGTTTTTATAATCGATAACTTATTATGCATTTCAATATATAAAGGATCCTAGACTTGGTTTATAATCCTATGTTGGATTTCATTACTCTGGAACATTTCATGCTACTAAAAAGATGTTTTTATTATATTTTAAAAGACATGGAGGTAATCAACTTCCCCCCTAAACTACCACAACATCCATGATGAATATATATATATAATTCACATCCATATATCACATTCCATGACTTTCAAGTAGATTTTTTATAATGGAGACCGAATAAGGAGAACATGACACGGGTATAGGCATGCATATTTATAAAACCAAGTTTATCAATCCACATTCACTAGAAATGTCTCCAACAAATCCCTTCAGAGGATAACATATTGAACCCCATGAATTCTTCACAATTACAGAATTATTTTTTATTTAATGGGAAACACCATGAAGATGACTTAAGAATGATCATAGATCGAACTTGGCTGTTATATGCGATCATGTATGTTCATGAATACAATATTTTAAATTTAAAAAGTAAAAAAGATAAGTTATATACTTTTCATAATGAGGTGGTAATTATATTTTAATACAGTCATTTTGGATCTAATCTTATTAGGATCCTAGTTAAAGCGTATCCTATCCTTTCATAAGATATAGCAGATCAGTGAAGAGCAAGAATGAACATTAAAAACCATTATTTGGAGAATACCATTTTCAATGAAATTTATGTGTCATCAATATTTTTAAATTTCAGGAGAACATTAATAGAAGTAGTATGAAACCAAAAACCTTCTGAATTAATACATTTTTCATCTTCATAGGAAGTAAACAGACCATTCTAGAACAGTTTAAACTGATTATAATTCATTACATTAAATAATCAACATTCGTTGGAGGGAACCTTCATTTCTATAATTTCCTTAATGAGATCCTTGGATTGAAATTCCAACTTTTCCTAAGTATTCCCATGCTCCTCTAGGATAATTTTTCCTTCATTGAATCCACTTATCAAAATATTATTCTATTTATCAATCCTCAAGGTTTGTTCTTAATTAAAAGTAACTCACAACTTTCTTTGAAACATTATGTGTGGATTCTACTTTGAGACCCTAATCAGAAAGGACTCCTCTAGAATTTCTTAATTAGAATAAATGAGCAGCTCCTGAGTGATCTCTGATTCGACGTCCTCCTTAGCTGTATTCACCAGATCAATTCCAATTGGTTCCAATATATTTGTTTCAATATCATCATTAGATTCTACCTCAACATGCATAATGGTCCCTTTATTATTTCTACTTGGGATGTCCATAGCAGCATCAATATCTTCTAAGGCATTTTAACATTGCAAAATGGCCATGTAACAGATGGAATCATTAAATTTGAGTAGTCATTCCAACTATGTGGCCTCCTCACTTGCGAAAAACCACATATTAATCCACAAAGGACTTACTTTATTGGAAGAGGACTGAAGGAACTCTTCTACAAGTTTGACTTCAATGGATTCAAAGGAAATTGTTTCAGAGGCATAATAATTATCCTCTATTTTCTCATCTAACCTACCTCATAATGGATGATTCCATTCATGTACATACTCATTGATATTTCTTCTAATGTTTTTGGATCATCATCATTCAATAACACAAAATGGTTTTGGGAACCATCTCATATAGTGGTATCCTTCAATTGGCCTTCAAATGTCTGAATAGGTATTTATGGGTCTTGTTGTCCAAGATCATTACCTGTAATACTACTTATTGGGACCTCACTCATTCCCTCATGATCCCCTAAACCACCTATAACTTTTCTTGAAGGAGTAATGAAACCAAAATAATGCATCAATAATAAAAAACACCCTCTATCCTCGACATTAAAGTCATGGTTCTCGCCTCTTTCTAGGTGACTGTAGGATGCCTTAGACTCATGACATTAGAAAAAGAAAAAAATTTCACTGAACTGTTATTCGTGACTACAAGCACCCCCAGGAATCCCCCTTCATCAAATGGGACCTATGTTGATGAATGGATTTTGTTGGATTTGTGTAGCCCTATCTGGTTGAGCCGAATGCTTGTGGCCCGCAACTATCGCAGATCGAGCTCCACGGTGAACTCGTTGGGGATTACAGGGACAATGCGCCCTAGCTCTAGGGATCTTGGGGCCGAAGGCCCCCGACCCAATTTGTCGGCCGCTGTAGAATCTCTGACACTCTACCAAAGTTGACCGACTAACACCGACATAGTACCGTAGTATTCCGGAATTCAGAGTCAACATTACTGTATCCTTTTGGACTTTCATCCGGCAGCACTATAGCATTTTTGACTTTGGTGGCCACCTTTCACTGTAGCAATGTGGACTTCCTATTCAATAAAGGATCATCTTCTCAATTTTTATCCATTTTCAGGCTATGACTTTTAATTGAAAAAACTCTGTTATTGTGCTCCCGATAATAGTGAATATTCTACATCTCCATGAACGTAGGGATTATTCCCGAACCACATAAATCATTGTGTTCTTGTTCATTATTTTTTTACCCTACTGGGTTACACTGTTTCTGTCACTAAAACTCTTGACGCTTCCGCAATAGTGTATTCCCAAATCACCTCTCAAACGGTCATTAAGTTCCACAATTATTAGCACAGTATCCTTGACCCTCAACTCTTTCTTGCTAGCCGAAGAATATTACATCTCTCCAATACCCATCACTTTCTTTGTGGGGCCTTTGCATTATGTATCATAATCCTAGATGATTAAACCAGCCAACCCTACAGATCACCTGGGATTATCCACCAGCGAGACCTACCCGTGAATTACCAGATGATGCCTTATGGGATCTGTGAGAAGCATGACCCATGAATCTATAGATTGAACAAAGAGGAACCCATGAATCATAGAATACCTTTTGCCTCCAACACAGATCCCCTTCATCCCCAATGTCGATAAAATACATTAGGGCCTTATACATTTCATGTTCCACATAAATCATTGGAAAAAATGTGTGGCATATAGTATGGGTTTGATGATCAGAGAAAAGAAAATGGTTCAATGTTTTGTTGATAACATGAAAGGCAGTTGGGTTTTGAAAAATGCAAGGGTAGAATAGGAAGGGAAATCCATGTCTCTATATTAATAGGATCACCCTTCAAATTAAAATCATATAGCCACCGGATTAGGGAAAAATGAGAAACTGAGATAACAATTGTTGAACTCGCCCAAGAAGCGATTAGGTTTTCTTCATTTGAGAATCTTATCAAGAAGTTCCTCGGATCCAGAAGCACTACTATAAGCCAATAATGCAATTTCTAGGAAGCGAAGAAAAATTTGTCGAATTCATCCACAGTGGGGGGGGTCTCATTCTGAAGAGAGACACTAGTGAAAGATACAACATTTCTGAAGCTCTCTTGAACTTCAGGGTATTAATCGGGACTGAGATAACTCCATCTATTCACATGACTAAACATTGTTGGGGCGCAGTGGAGGTTTGTGTTACATCAAACACAAAAAATAATAAGAAAACAGATCAACACAAGATATTTTACATGGTTCATTGATTTTCCTACGTCCATGGGAGAAAACAAGGTTGCTTCTATATTCCCTTCTCTCCGTATAATCACTGAGGATCACACAAACACACCTTGCAAACAATAATCTCTCTTAAACAAAGGGATTCAATCCCGTTTAAATAGAGGAGCCAAAACTAGGGTGTTGGAGTGTAGATCATCTACCTGTGAAACTGCCTCTTGTCTCCTGGTGCATGTCTATGAAGGCTGCTCTGAGTCTTTGGTGTCATCTGGGTTGGTTGCCAACCCTATAAGAGGCTGCTGCCGACCAACGACTTCCTCCCATGCAAAAAATCCACCCCATATTGGGAGCGGCCCACACAAATCTCCCCCTCATGACCAATTTGGGGTAGAAGCTTGACCTGCATTATCCTTGTAGGTGATGAAAACTTCATCATCCAATAAAACATGTTTCTTCATGACAGATAATGTGGCACTTCCACCTTCATAACTCGATCTCGGGCTGACTGTGGTCCCCATCGAACGATACAACCCTTGGGAATCCTTCCTAGTAAGCTTTGCTGCATCCCCACATGAGACATCCAACACTCCACCTGTTATGGAAATATTGAACGCTTTTTCATCGAGCCTACATAATGATTTCATGTTCCATTTCATCCTCAGAATGAATTTCACGCCAGGTTGTTTACAGACTCCTCCATCGAGTGTCTTCAATTTCACCATCTCGACACCTCGAACCTCGCATGATGACCCATCACTAAGTCTCACTTAGTCTTGCACCTGCTGAAATGTATGAAATGTAATTCTCGTCATACATATGTGTGCCAAGCTCCCCAAATCCATAACTCATCTGTCTTCGTTTCGATTTTGAGCCTGCTCGTTATTGCTCTTTAGAAATTAGAATTCCCGCTTCATGTGCCTGTATCTTTTGAAGTAATGACACTGCACTTCTCCCCATTCAACTTACTCATTCGAGTTCATGCTTCCCATTGTCACGTAGATTTCATCATCTGTAGATAAACTTGTGATGTTTGCGTCCTCCTATTTAAATTTATTCTTCCCAGCAATGTACCGTTTGCACTCTCTACAGTCACTTATAAAAATGACCCTTCATCTCGCACCAGAAACACGTGATTTCTCTAGGATCACACCCCTTGGATTTTGGCTGCAATTATTTACCTCTTGACTACCGATGTCGGCTACTCCCATGTCGATCATCTCGAATCGCCATGATTTGCTTTCCTGAATGTGTAGTAGGTCATCAGAATGCCTCCAAATCTTGATGTGATGACATCTCCTCATCCAGCATCAATGTCTCCTTCCCCATGAGCAATGAAGTCTCAATCCCATCAAATGAGCTTGGTAGCGATGATAAAAGTAAAAGCACATTATATTCCTCTCCAACCATCACACTGAGCCCCAATAACTGTGTCAGGATCTTATTGTATTTTTTGGTGTGATCCAACAAATTCGCTCCCTCGTCCATGTGTACTGGGAAAGTTTATTCTTTAAGAACAACTTGTTGGTCAGCGACTTCGCCATATACTTCTTCTCTAAATTCTTCCAGATCTCCTTCAGTGATGTCTTTTCCAACACCGTGTACTTTACCTCATTTTCCATACATAGTCAAATTGTGATGATGACCCACATCTCGTGATCTTCTTAATTATCATTAATGGTTGCATCAGGATTTTCTCCGCTCAACGATCTAATAATTCCCTACTGCACCAAAAGATATTTCATTGTGAATTTCCAAAAGCCGAAATTTTTTCAACTATTCAACTTCTTGATCTCAAATCTTGGTAGTGCCCTGCCACTAGCCATTGTCGTTGATGCAAAACGTGATCACCACCATCGATGTAGTACCCTTCTGAATCGAAGTGACAGGTTGAAAATTTTGAGAAACTAACAATACCGATGCGTCCAGAAAGGTTGAAATAGTCAGAATCGACTCTTGGATCACAAAATTAGACACCAATTGACCGATATATGGTCAAAACATGTTCAACCGTCCAGATCACCCACTAATGTGCTGCTGACGTGGCACGCCAGAGTTCCTACTGGAATCTCACCAGAATTGTCACTGGTGTCCTGAACAGTGTCGTTTTCTTCGGCACGGGGGATCTGTTCACCCGCAGGTTTGACCAAACATTGACTGAGCCTATCAAACTCGTTTTAACTCCGTTTTCATCCCCACTTGTGTGGTTGGAATTATCTCACCATCCTCTTCACGATTCTAATGTCGAAAAAAATTTATGACCACTTTCAATTTTTCGGCCACTGGAAAAATTTTCTTCACCTCACCGGTTCACCTCCATTTGCTATGACTCGCCGATGATACCACTTGTTGGTGTGCAACGGAGGTGTGTGGTACCTCAAACACACAAAATAAGAAACAAACTGAGCAACACAAGAGATTTTACGTGCTTCGGCGAGCTTGTTACATCCATGGGAGAAAACAGGGTCGCTTCTATATTCCCTTATCTCTAGATAATCACGGAGGATCACACAATCACACCTTACAAACATAAATCTCGGTCAAACAAAGGGATTCAATCCCATTTATATAGAGGAACCAAATCTTGGTTATTGGAGGGCAGCTCATCTACCCTTGAAACTTCCCCCTGCCGCCTGCTGCAGGTCTATGAAGGCTGCTCTGAGCCTTTTGTGTCGGTTGGGTTGGCTGTCAACCCTAGAAGAGGCTGCTGCCGACTAAAGACATCCTCCCCTGCAAAAATCCAACCCATATTGGGAGTGGCCACCACAAAAATTAGGGAAAACATCAATTGAGGGAAATTCAGGGAGAAGGAATGGGTTGATGAATACGGAAAAATGAGGAGTGTGAGGTAATGAAGGAGGTATAGAAGAACCCTTCCCCCCAGCTGAAGAGGGGATGCGACTGCACAACCATGCCTCCTACTCCATCTGCGGGGAGCAGTGGAGGGGATCAAGTGTGTTTATGAATATCACAGTACAATAAATAGTCATTTTTATAATCCACATGTAATATTATAGTAAAATAAAAGGGGAGTTCACCTATTTAAACATGGACAAACTTTCTAAGAGGTATCATACCTAATTGATATATTTCCTATGTTATTACATGTAGATAACCTCTAACTACACATATCATTCATATTATGATCATGAGAATGACTCTTAGTGTTTTGGACGGATGATTCCTAAGTTGAAACAGTCTAACATGAAACATGAATTAAAAAGGGTTTATTTTTCCAATCTCTGGTATAAATTATTTACACTAAAAGCCAGTAGTTTAAAATATTTTATGTTTTTCTAATTCTTTCATAAACTTCATTATTATCCATACTATGAGGTAAATAACTTTATATGGGTTTCTTATTTTAAAACGTACCTCTCTTTTTTATTTTTTGTAAATTAATTCCAAAAAATTTATTTAAAATAATCTCATATATGAGATAATTAGTTTTTCTTTTAAATTATGCTTTTATAATTTTGTATCCCTATATATTTAGTATAAAATAATTATTTCTAAGAAAGGTTTTTACTACAAAGGTCTATTTAGTGATTAAAAATAAGGTGGGGTTTTATATATTTTTGATATGTTCTTCTTGAAAACACTTATATTACGTCTTAATATTTCTCATAATATTCTTTTCTTATATTTATTAAATGAAATATATATTTATTTAAATGATTTAATTTTATGTATTTTTTTAAAGTGTTGATTTTTATAAAATAAAAATGGAATTATTGAAAAGTGTTAAATCAGTAAAATATGTTTTTAATGATAAACCATGAATTTTATCAAATGTTTTGATATAAGATATTATTTATGGTGATTATTGATGAATTTTTTAATGAATATAGAACCCAATCCATTATGAGTAATGACCCAACCCACCAAGGCATGCCTAGACAGTGGAATATCGGGCTACCACAACCCCAAGCCTACCTCTATAGGATAGGTGCTGGAGACAATCACCGAGAATGCATAACTAGAATGGGGGCCATTAACTAATGTACATGTATTCATGCAACCACACATCTCTATGTATAAGTGCAGAGGAATAAAAATAAAATATAAAAAGTTGAAAACCGTGCATGTAATAACGTCCAGGGAATACAAAAGAATGTGATAGTGTAATAAAAAATATAAATGTGAAAAAATATATTCCAAACGAGAAAATGTCCCAACCTGATAATTAATGAAAAAAGTAAATATTAGTGATCCGGACTCATGATATCCAAATCCAATTACTGTATGTGGTCAATGCACCCAGGTATCACTACGATCCACTATAATCAATTATGATCTATCTGACGTCTTCATAAGACACAATGTGTATTGGAAAATCACATACATGGGTGTGAATATACATACTCAGCTGGTTTCCCAAAATCCCAAAGGGTGTTGAAAGAGAGATAAAAAAATTAGATAGCTCATCACAATGAATGAGGGAGGCAAAACCTAGTAACATTGATACATATACTACTATAAGAATCCCAGATGAGAGATAAAGGGGATATCTATCTCACAAACTAGCCTAGGTTGTTGATTAAGCATGAAACTCCAAATATTCATCATCAATGCATAAAATCAATTATTTCTATAAAAAAAAGTCATGCCGATGACCCACACCTTGCCACTACTCCATAGCCCAAGGGAGAAAAACTCTAGTGGAGGACCCACACCCCACCAGTACCTAAAGATAGGTGGAGTACCACTACATTGATAGAGGTCTCTTTCAGTAAATAGGGGAGTATCATCTCTACCTATAAGAAGAATATGGGGGACTTAATCCCTAGTGTGTCAAGGGAGTACCGTCTACATGGATAGATGACTCGCACCTTGATGCGAGAGGGGATTACTGTGTTTACTAATAGAGGATCCGCTCCCTGAATAGGGTATTATGTTCTCTAGCATGATGAATAGTTTAGAGGACACGCACCTTGGTGAAATAGGGGAGTATTGTCTCCATGGATATAGGACCCACGCCCTAGATAGGGGAGTACCGTCTCTCAATGAACTCTATGATGATCCTACCCAATCACTGCAATCATCATGTGTCGCTTTATAAAGTTACACACTCATAAAATCATCAATAATATCTTAAAATATAGTAATAAGAATGTTGTCATGTTTTATGTATAAAAACACTCATGATAGGATAGTCATGGGCCAGAATCCAAGTAAAATTTTTTGAGATACGAGAGGCATAAGTTTCCCAAAATGGAAGTAAACGGAATTTAAGGTCTCTACATGATGTTTAGTTCCACTCCACTTATAAGTCGCTTTCTCATCAGGACATGGTTCATCTTCAATGTCACCAAAAACACCATGTGTTAAGACCACATAGTGTTTCTCACCCACCTGAGGTGTTCTTGTCTACTCCAGGTTGTTCCCATGTCGGTCTAGTCATGATAATGTTCTAAGTTGTGGCAGGGTACCGATCCTTCTCCATGAACTCCCAATGTACATGATGTGTCCTCTCACACGGGGTCCTAGGAGTGAGCATTTGGCAAATTATCTACCTACCCGGGGAGCTTTACATAGTGTGTAGTACTTGACACATGGTGTCTGAACCTTATCATTTTTTGAAACCCTAACCTACATGGTATGTGTTTATCCTAGTACTCACCACGTATTTAGTATTTTTTCATAAAGATACGTTCTTCATGCGGATCAAATACCCTCAAATTTGTCCTCCATTTTCACAATTTCAAAAACAAAAAATAAAGGTATTTTCCATTGGATATTTTTTCAAATACTATGGTTCTAGGAAAATGAATTACATCTATTCGAATGAATCCCTCCCACGCCAATTACTCCTTCAGTCACTGCCACTCAATCCCAGACCCCAAATCCATAGGAATCATCACCACATACCACAAAAATTACTCAATTCATTGATAAATCACCATCGAAAAAATTATTTTCTAAACCACCTTGAATCTAAGGGTTCGATCATTCACGAACCCTCCCAAAGAATGTTAAAAAATAGCCCCATAGGCCAATAAAAATAATTAAAATAATGGATGGGGGAAAGGCACAAGAACAGAGGGGATAAAAATTATTTGTCATGTATTCTCAACTAATTATTATCAAGTGGGGAAATCTAGGTTTAGATATAGAATAAGGAAACTAATAGTATAAAAAATTCAATTTACTAGATTTGGGGTTATGCGAAGGGAAGATAAATCATAGATCAAAACCAAAATATAGAAATTCATGATCAATAGTTTAATAAAGGTATGAAACCATAATTTAAGATCCCTAAATTGATTATAGATGTATTATTGTAATAGAACAGTTTCACCCATGATTTGGAAGATCCTCTTTATTCACTGCCTCACAATCCACCTCGATCCAGTTCTCATTCATCATTCAATTATGATATGAAGATGAATAATGGTGTCCTCCTCTTCTTAAATATATCAAGGATTATGTGGATGACCCTTGGAAAAAAAATACAAGAGTCTATTTATAGGGTATTTAATTATTCCATTTAATAAAGAAAATAAATAATCTATTAATTGACTTTAAATAAACACCCTCTCCAAAGGCTGCCTCAACCCAGAATATAGCACCAACCAACCTTACATCACACCTGGGGTAATCCCCACACTCTGAATTCAATCGTGGTCTTATATATATGAATTAAAAATATTTTCATAAGATATTACATTCTTTCTGAAATATTGTGAGTGGCTGAACAAAAATATATGGAATATTTTATGAAAAATATTTCTTTCCTCACTAGGCCTCTGAATATCATGTTGTATTAGAATCTAGCTCCAAAAACATTTGTTGATGTATTTCAAAATCATATAAGAAAAAAATAAGAGTTATACCTTATTCAAACACTCAAAAAAAATTATTCCCTAAAATGAACTAGCTATTAAAAAATATAGGGATATTGCACCAACATCTGGATCTCATGCTCTAAGGATATCTCCTACAAGATTGTGTAATGCCACATCACACAAACTAAGGGAATGTTCTATTAATTTAGGATATTATTCTACTAATCCGTGATCACCACTGGTTACTCTATGAATGTGTTGCTATACTCAATTTCTAGCTCAACCCAATCAATGATGTTCATTGGACCATTCACTTATCACTTTAACTGTGACACGTGGAGGATTCCATGCACCCTCTCTAACATTAGTGGTTAGTCTTGGTGATAAGAAACCACACCAACCATCCAATGGATCTTGAAAAGCCTTATAAACCTCATGTATATCTTCTCTCACCATCCAAATATCTATAATCCTCATCATGGGAATACACTAGGGAAAAATTGGTCTTCGTATTCGAAATCTAAAGGCCTATGATGTTGGTATGAATATGATTCATAAAAATTATAGACCAAGAATTTCACTTTCATCACCTGTACCATCTATTCCCCAACATGAGATGCCTTTCCAATCTCATCATTTCATATTTGGGGCTTGTAGGGTCTCCAGTAAATGGCCTTTAAAGGTTCATTGATAGTATTAGGGTCATATCATTTATTATAAGAAGTCTCTATCAAAAGAAGGTGATCATCCAAGCTCCGACTAAATTCAATATCACAAGGACTCAATATATCATCTCACACATAGATAGTGATCTCAGTTTACCTAGTTTTCCTGGGGAGAAACGTTGTACTCATCCTCAACTGGTTCCTTGATTCCTCATGAATTTCTCTCAGTAACCATGAAATGAATCATGCATCATGGACCGAGAAAATTTTTGAGGGATCCCTACTAATATAGACAATATCCAATATATACAGTAGCCCAAACAGTTAACTAAACTCTTCTCCATGATGGAAAATAAATGTACCATCTAGGTAATTAAATTGACTATAACCCAGGTGGAATTTTATTCTCTCATTTTACACAAAATATATTTCACATATTCAATGTATATTCCATCCAATTTACACTATGGGATATCAAGAGGCTACAAAAAATTGAAAAACCTATTGGTTATAACTCACCTGATGACATGTGAGACACCCAAAGATGAACTTTTGCATGCTTCTCCACATGCTAGTCTACCCAAATTGTTGTTGATGCTCTCCGTAAATCCCCCCTAAACCAATATGTATATATTAATGAGATGTGTGAAACTCCCTTATAAATGGAACGATGATACATATCTGGTATTGTATTATAAGATTCCCTCATTTAAAAAATCTATCTAGTGAATCTAATGATGATATCTAGTCATATTGGACATGATAATCAATGTTTCCAAAATGATATTCCCTAAATTATTGATGAATTGAAGTTTTCAACACAATTGTATGAAGAAAAAATGAACCACTCTCCACATCTAGGTTCAGTTGCATAGAAAAGAACTTTGTACACACTTCCTCCACCAAAGGAGAATGATACATTCTACTAAGGTCATCTTTCCCAACATTTCCCTTCCAAAGAGTATAGAAGATATTTCATTAATAGTTGTAGAGAAACTTCATCCATAAAATAATTCATAGTTTCATATACATCTATGTGAATTCATAACATATATAATTATGGTTTGATTAAATAAAAATGTGCTCTCCCAGAAGATAATTCCTCCACATCCTCAGAGCAAATACTATTACTGAAAACAACATGTCATGAGTCATTTAATTCTTCTCATGTGGTCTAAACTTACTTAGAACATATGTTATCACCAAATTCATCTAAATTTACACATATTTGAGCACAGATCCTGAGGAATCCGAATTAAATATGCACTACATTCCCTTATCCAGTTGACTCAAAATAGGAGCACTAGATAGACTCAACCTCAACTCCTTAATGTAAATTTACCCATGCTCAGTCTAGGTAAATGAGTACCCTTTCCATGTCACGGTTTTTAATTGGGATACCATCCTATGGAATTCCTCCAAGATCCTCCTATAGTACCCTTCAAGTGAAGTAAAACACAAAACCTCAGACATGTTCATGGTTGTATCCCAAGAATTCATGTAACACCCTATATTCGGATAGAATGAAATTACTGAATGAATTTTAATTTTCCTTACCATACATGTCAAATCATTAATTAATAATTAAAAGGATATTTTTATAGTTTTGGTGCATCCATGTTTTTTTAGGAAAATAAATGGTGATAATGAGGTATCATGGGTGTTTAAATGAGCTTCTAAGGCTTTAATTTATGTTTTATAAATCTTTGGGTTTTTTTGGAAAGGGTGCATGGTTTGGTGTTCATGGTTTTGGAGAGATCAAGTGACATATTGATGATAAAAAGGTTTTTAGTTCAATTTGAACTTGGCATGGTTGGTTTTCACAGTTAGATCCAATTTTGGAGTGACCTATATGATTAAAAAGGAGGAACTATGTGAGGATGAGGAGGTTAAAATACATTGAACATGATCTACGCATGGTTTTAGAAAAAAATGTGTGCCATTATGTATAGTGGATTTTGTCCTAACAGCATGGTTAGAGCATGATTTTTCAAAACATGTGAAAAAATCATATGAATATGGGGGTTTTGGATAGTATGGTTGAACACATTTGTCACATGCTTTATCCAAACATGTATCCAAATTGTGCGTGTGGTGGCATTTAACATAGCGATACATAAAGTTCTCATATTTTTTGGAAAACCATGTTACCAAACCATGTGGTTTCACATATTTCATTAAAAATAGGGATTTACCAAAAATCCCCCCTCAGGGTTTTCAACCTCTCCACCCCACATTCTCCGCCATTCCAGGAACATGAACTAGGGGGTTCCCAAACCCCTTCCCCCCCTTTCCTCTCGGGATTTGTTGTTTTTTCAATGGTGATTTCATTTCATTGTGGTGAGTTCTCCAACTCCAGTGATTTCCTTTCATCTTATTCTTGTTTATATATTATTTTTTAGATATCTAGTGTAGGAATTATTGATTATTCCCCAAGATTTTGGTTTGATCATCTGTTTCTCTTGGGGAACTTAGCTCACCTTCTTAGAAGAGATTCGAATATGGATTACACACATCATTTCATAGAATTTTGTTAATGTATGTGACCATTATTAATTTTCATAGTTTTTTCTATTATTTTAATTTATTTAGTTTCTTAATAGGTAGCGCCACTCAGGGATTTGGCCCAAAATTGGGTTCAGGTTATGTTGTGGGACATGGGTGAGTGCTTGGCAAGGGTTTTGGTGTGGAATGGAAATATAGAATTATTTCATCATTATTAAATTTTATTTTTTATTAATTAATGGAATATAATATATATAATTAATTTAAATATTTTTTTAGCTGTGAGGTTAAAGCTACAGTGATTATGATGAACTTTGTTTGGTGTCGAGGAGTCGGAGTGAGGCTTGGAAGGGCCTTGACAAGGCTGTTATTCTTTGGAAATGTTTGAAAATATTCGTTAATGAGGTATGTAGTCTATATGAATTATTCACAGTCTTTATTATTGAATTACATATGTATGTAGGTTTTTCTATAACTCCCAGGTGTTATTTGTTTGATTCCATGGATTGATTAATTTGAATTTGTATTTAGATCAATACCACAGACCTTACATGGATCTTACTGGATATGTGGGTGTTTATAAGACTAAACCTACAATCACCCATGTGCAGTT
Source organism: Viscum album (assembly GCA_963277665.1). Lineage (NCBI taxonomy): Eukaryota > Viridiplantae > Streptophyta > Magnoliopsida > Santalales > Viscaceae > Viscum > Viscum album. Next base: position 561,722,687 of record OY728162.1, read on the forward strand.
TTATTTCATGTAAATGGTCAATGTGGGGTTGTAAAGGGAAAATTGAAATTATTTTATGTGTTAATCATTTATGTAAATTCCTATCAGGCTTTAAAAATGTATTTCAATATGTGAATTGGGTTTTGAATTGGTTTTTGACATCAGAGGGAGAATTCTATGTTTTTAAATGACACCTATTTTGAAATGTGATTTTGATCTCTATGTATGTTATAAGATAAGGGTAATAAATGGACTTATATGTTTTATTCGAAATTAGTGTGTGGTGACCTTTTTAGTAATAATGTATTGATGAATCTATTGAATGGTTTTCCTGGAGAAAAATGGTCATGGACCTTGTTTGGATTTTCAAAGAGGAAGACCTATGTTTTTAAAAGGGGTGAATTCCAAGTGTTAACCGGTATTTATATTTTGTGATTTTAGACATCTGGAAAGGGGCGAGTTTAAGTTGTGATATCTGTCGATTTAATGGTCTGTTGGACCATGATAAATTTTTTAATAAATAAAGGATTAAATGATTTATTTTTTAATTTTTTTTTGTGGTGTAAGTAATTGATCATTGTAATGTTATCCAAAATGGAAATGATTTATAATGTAATTTTTTGTTGTGGTTGGACATGATTTACTTAATCCTTTTTGGATTCATGTATTTATTTTTCATGTTTCCCAACTAATGAATAATGTATTTGGAATGTTGGACTGATGATCCACTCCCTTGTTTTGGGTCAGCTAGACTAATTCTCTAGCTACCCTAGTGCATATTATTTTAATAGGGGAAGTATTAATACTCTTGAAAATAAGGTATGAACATGGAATTAAATATCAATGTCAAAATGATTAGACATGGTGATCCAAGGACCATTTGGGTTCATGGAATGATTCTCCATGTTTACTGACTTGGGACACAAATTTTGGGATGGTCATACATGGAAATATGATCCCTGGTCAGATTCACGGACTGATGCTCTGTGTTTTCTGACTTATGAAATTGTGGTTGGGATGGTTAGAAATTACATACCATATCCCGGTTGGATACATTAGGTTATTGTCTATGTTTTACAACCCAATACACTTGTGATATATGGATTAGATGAACAACTTTGATTGAGGAGGTTTGATAAAAATGGGTTAAATTTTGAACAAATAAAAAAACAGATTAATTCAAATATTGGTAAATTATAAAACATTTTTTATTTACCTTCTTGTATACATTTATTTCATACAGCTGAATATATTATTTTATTGACTGGTACATTGTGTATAAAATATTGGTGATTTCCTAGTGAATTTTACACCCACCCTTTTGGGATACTAGTGCACATGGCTACCTGAGCAGGTATCACATGATTTTTGTTGGAACATGTTTGTGTTTGGGCTCATATTTGGGATTGTTTAGTCAATTAGGATTTCATGAGTGGTATGATAAAACTAAATTATTTTCCTTCATGATTATGTAGATACATTCTTATAGTACTTTTATTTTGTTATGATATGTAACTTGACCAATGGGGGATGATTGTATGTATTACATGGCCATATAATCATTAATTGCATTTCATTTTATTACAATATGTTTCCATTTCAGATAATTTATTCTTTTCATATACTCTAAATTGTATGAAATTTGGTTATTTTATTCTAGTTTTTCACTGTAATATGGGGGTATAGTATTCCCATAGTTCCATTTTGGTCTCCCATTTCTAGTTGACAACCTCTGGAGTACAAGGACGCCCACTTCTAATCATGCAGTAGTTCGGCTCAGGGCCCTTGTTTAGTTGCATTTGGGTAGTGAATTTACAAAGTGGTATCAGAGCCTTACTTTCCTAATATTTTACTCTTTATGTTTTAGAATATAGAATATATAGTAATGTGTCAGAGACTATGATGTATACCAGATTGGTGCATCATAAACACCTATTATAATAGGATGTCCATCTTATTAGGAAATGGAATTGTTGTTTCAGATTTTTTATGTTATGGATTTATATGATTTTTACCTCTATATATGCACATGTTGTTTGGATGTAATGATTTATGATGGAATTCAATATACTTTCTATTTTCAAGAGAATTGGGGTTTGGTTTTGAGACTTGGTATTCAAAGGCAAGAGGCATTTAATGAATAATTAAAGGAACTTATTGTACTAATGATGTAGTCCTACTAGTGTTTACTTTTATGGATTTTATTCTAGAATATAGTTATGTGGATTTGCGGTGAGGTGCTCGGTGTTGAGGATTCTAGTGTGGTCCTCGTGCATGATTATTGCAGGGACTTTGGTGGGTCAGTCTGATATATGTGTATGAATGTTTTACCTTTATGGGTGGTTTTGGGTGAGATATTAGTAGTATGTATGGGTCTTCTAGGGAGCGGTATGATGTGAATATTGTCAAGGAGGACGTGCACAATATTCATTGGATGTTGATCAGTGTATGACACATTGATGGTTTAGGACCCTAGAGAATGGTGTTTTGTTTTCCCAATTTCATGTCATGATGATAATTGTGATTTTTGATACCCCATGAGTTGTGGTCATCTTGGAGTTTTCATAGTACATGGATGGTTGCATCAAGTTGCGTTGTTACGTGATTCCATTGTTGAGAGTGGTTTTGTGTGGCTTATTAAGGTCACCCCTAAAAGGAATTGAGGAAGTAATGAGTTCTTTTGGGTGTGTGGAGAATAAATGGATGTTTTTGAATCGTTAAAATATGGTGAAACCTGTTATATGGAATAAGATCATTATTTTATAGAGACATCAATTGTGTACTAGTGGTATAACCTTTTGGTTTGTTTCTAGAGGGGTGGATTAATTTAGGTTCCTTTCCCAGATGGCGGTAATGCAAAGGAGTTATTCCTAATGGTTATGAGTTATATTGGGAGAATAATAGGATATCGAGAAAATGTAATTTCATGGACACAAGTTTACTTTAGGTGGAAAATGTGCGTCAAATTTTTTTTGGAATGGGGAACATGGTGATGCCTAGATTCTTGAGATAAAAAGACACAATGGGTGATGATGCTTCATGAATGTTGTTAGAGAATAAATGTTCCTTTTAAAATTTTTGGAATGACATTTCAGTTTTGATGTTTTAAAAAATTTATTTTTGTTTGGTGGGTTTCTTTTGGATTTAGAAATCACCAAGGGTGCTCTATAGTGGGTGAGATAGGCATGCAGGGTAGGTATAGTTGGTGGATGGGGATGATGAGACAAGGTTTCAAACAAAATGAATCATTAGAGCTAGAATTGGGATGTGGGTCACATGAATATTTTTGATAGTTCACTATTAATGGGAGCATTGAGGCCTGAGTGGTTGGTGACGTGCTATATTGTTTGGTTTCTGGATCGGACATACTGGAGATTACACCCAAGGTGCTCATTTTTTATTTCACACTATGAGTATAATGAGGAGTAATGTGGTGGTGATGAGATGAATATGCATGGGGATACATGAAACATTTTATGTTTTTGATCGTCTATACAGACAGGGTAACCTCGAAAATGGATTTGTGGAGGTGGGATTCATCGAAAAAATATTGGTGTATTCATAGTAGTGGCGATCATTCCCATTATCTTGATATAATATTGGTTATTCTAATAAGGAATTGGATATTAACCTATATACCCTAATTCCTTTAGGATTAATATGGGTCCCCTTGGAGGTTACACTCATGGAGGGGTGAGTGTCAAGTAATATGGTGGGAATTTCACCATCAACTATTTACTGGTATGGTCCATGGGATGGATTAGATATCTATGAATTCCATGGATATAAATTTCAGATGTTAGAAATTGGTGATAATTGATGTTTCATTTTTTATCTTAGGTGTGGGTGAGAAATCCTCCTTCAATGCTTGGGATAATAGTGGTTGGAGCATGGTCTACAGTGGTTGAGGTTGTTTAGATGAATTGATGATGATGAATGTTCAATGGCGGGGAGTGATGTATTGATTGTAGAGATACGACCCTTGTGCTGGATGGGTCACAGGTGTGTAAAACTGACCATTGGAATGTTTTGGTTTAATTTTTATGTATTGTTGTTCTGAGTGATTAAACTTCTATAAGGAATGTTTATTGAAGATCAGTTGTGGGAGATGATCGAGTTGAGAGTTGGCTTCGGGATTGCGGTTGTTCTAGGAGGTAACTACGTATGTAATCTATTGGATATGCTTGGTTGGTTTTGGAATTCCCTTGAGTATGGGGTAATAGTAATAAGATGATATAAAAATGAGCCTACAGGCATATAATGTTGTTTTGGAAATAATTATGGTACATGGTGGTAGTGCTAGTCCTGGTTCAATTGTGTTTTTCTTATAATAATGGAGTTAAGTTTCAGGTGATGGTGGTTATAAGCTAGAGCATCTGGTGGGGAGTATTATATCTCACTGACTAGTCTAGTGATGGTGTAATAAATGTTTCCATTGTAGGGATTCGGTTAATATCCATCCTAGTGTTTGGTGTTACAATAAGAAATAGCTCAGTTTTTTAGCCTGTTGAAGTACTTGAGATGGAGGTTGTTCTTTGGTAGTATTTTAGAGATGTGAAATCATAATGAGTATATTGGATTAAAATTTAGAGATTGGCCTAGATCAGGGGGTTCATATGTATTAACACGGGATATTCTCTTGGGAGACAATTATTATTGTGTGGATGTTGTGAGACCCTACTTCTATATGCATGAAAGATTTTTGAATACATTTAATTTTCTCGATCAGTTGGATCAAATATTGAATTAATAAATAAAATGAGATAACGACAGTTAAAATGTATAAACATGTTTTCTTAGTATTTGGAATGTTTCTCGTGAGGTATCTCATGTGTTTGGATGAGTTTCAGAGGTTTGAGGTTATGTTTCAGATGTTTTGGAGTTTTTTTGGAATGGGTGCTTGGTTTTCTGTGCACGGTTTATGATAATCCCCATGACACCATGATTATCATGAGTTCTTTAGGATATTTTGAATTGGGAATAGTTAGGTCTCATGGTTAGATCATATTTTGGGGTAAACCATGTGAGGTAAAAAGAGAAAACTTGTGAGGGTGAGGAAGTTATGAGATATGGCGCACGGGTTGCACATAATTTTAGAAATACCATGCACCTTACTAGAGAGGGGTGGTGGTTTTGATAGAATAGTTAGTACTCAGTTTTTCAAACTATGTAGCACAACCATGTGAAGTTGGGTTTTATAATTTTAGGGTTGTTCCCATTTGGTTCATGGTTTCTAAAACTGATTGTAAAAACCATTTGAGTGGTGGACTTGGACAGAGAAAACTGCACATTTGGGACATTTTTTGGAAAAACCATGTGTCCAAACCATGAATCTACCCATATTTCAATAAAAATGGGGATTTTACAAAAAATTTCCATTGGTATATTTAACTTCACAACTCCATTTATCCGTCATTCGAAGGGCATAAACTAGGGGTTCCCAAACCCCTTCCTCATATTCCCTCACTTGATTTTGGGGTGTGATCATTGTGATTTCTTGTTGTTTGAGGTGAATTATCAACCTTTATTGGTTTACTTTACTCTTATTATAGTTTATCTATAATTTTAGGTATCTATAGTTTATTTATTGTTGAATATTCCACTCGATCATGGAGGAATCATCTATTTCTATTAGGGGATTTGGTTGTATTGTATAGATGATATCTAATTATAGATTCTTCACATCGTTGTGTGACAATTATATAAGGTATGTGACCATGTTTAATTACCATAGGTGTTTCCTAATATTATAATTTAATTAGTTGTTGAATTAATATCAAAACATATTTTTTTGGCATAGAATGTGGTCGGGGTTATGTCGGGGGCCTTTAGTATGTGGTTGTCTTGGTTTTTTGTGTGCCATGATTACTGAGTGTGTTTTTCAGCATTATTCCATGTTGAATTTAGGTTAATTAAGGGATTGTTATTATTATAATTAAATCATTTTTTGTTTTTTAGTTCGAGGTTAATTCCAGGGTGATCTAGATGAGTTTTTTTGGTTCTAATGATTTTGGGAGAGGCTTGAAAGAGCCTTGATAATGCCACTTTTCTTGGGAAATGTATGGAAAGATTTATAAACATGGTTGGAGGTGTATAAGATTTACCTGTAGTATTAGTAATTTATTTTCATTTTTATGTATGATATTACATAAATCCCATGTATTCTGTGTTTTCTTCCTTGGATTGATTAATTTCATTTTATCTTTGGATTAATACCATAGTTATTCAATTGTTCATATTGGTTCCATGAGTGTTTATAAGAACAAACCAACAATCTCCCATGGGGTGTGTTATTTCAAAGAAAATGGTATAATGGTAATTTAAAGGGATACGTTTAAATGATTATAAGTTTTAGTGTTTTATGGAAATTCCTATGAGATTTTTTTTAATGGATTTAAATATGTTTTTTGGGTTTTGACCAATATTTGGGCATCATAAGGTGAAAATAGGTTTTTTTAAATGATCGTTATTTGGAAATGAGGTGTTTAACAACAAGTGGGTTATAATAATAGAGTTTTAAATAGAACTCAAATGTTAATTTGAAATGGGGGATTGGTGAAATTTTTAGTTAAAATGACTTAATAACTCTTTTGAATGGTTTTTATGGAATATGAAGGTCATGAACCTAGTTAGTATTTTCATAGAGGAAAAACCATGTTTTAAAAAGGGGTGACTTACAAGTGTCGAAAAAGATGTCTATTTTTTGACTTATTACATGTGTAATCTGGTGGGGTTTTGTAGATCCATGTGTTGGTTTAAAATTGTATGATATATGAAAAAAGTTGCGATAAATAAAGGATAAAATGGTTAAATTATGAAATTCTTTTTATGTGTTGCAAGTAATTGATCATGGAAATTGTAATGAAAATTATAATGATTGATAAGGGAATGGTTAGGGAATTTATGAAAAGATGTGTTTAATCTCAGTTAGATTCATTGAATGTTGATCCTTATTTTTTAACATGTGAGTAACAGTTTTCGGAAGATGGACTAATGCTCCACTCCCCAATTTGGGGGGGGGGCATATTGATGCTCTAGGGGCCTCGATGCACCATAGTTTTTGGGGAAAATACATATGCTCCTAAATATAAGGGTATGAACCTCAAATTTTATATAAAGGTAGGCATGGTCATACATGGAATTATGAGTCGCAATTGGATTCATAGACATATGATACATGTTTCTGACATGTGAATTATTGGTTGGGATGGTCAAACAGAGCATTATAAGTCCCAACTGCGTTTATGGATTGATACTCTATGTTTTCTGAGTGGTGAACTAGTGGTAGGGATTTCCAAAAATAACATAAAGAATCCCAGTTTAATAATTGGATTGATTCACCTTGTTTTCCACCCAGTGAACACTATGATATATGGCTTAGAATATAGATTTTGGATTTGGAGGTTTGATGGGATTAAGAAATTTTTTTTAATAAAAAATAAAAGATATTAATTTAAATATATTTAAATAATGATTTTTTTATTTAAATTATTTTATATGGTTATTTCATACACATATATACATTTTTATAATGATATATATTATTATAAATGATTGGTGGTAGAATATGGAGTTTTACTCAAACCCTACTCAGGATTCCATTATAGTTGGGTAACTGAGCATCTCTCAAAAGTTTACTTTTGTCATAGGTTTGGGCTGAGGCCCCTAATGAGTATTATTTTGGCAACTGGGATTGATTGATTGGTATCTGATGGCCTGATGGTTTGGCTTGGTTAGTTTTTAGATCCAATTTTTAGTAATTTTATTATGGTGTATTATGTGACTAACCCAATTGGTGGTTGGTTGTATATATGAAATGCCCATTTGAACTTTTATTGCACTTCATTTTTTTTAAAAATGTTTCAGTTTCACATTATGTAATCATTACACATAATATAATGGATATGATATTTGGTTATTTGAATATGTTTGTGTACTATGATATGGGGGTATCGTATTCTCACAATTTCATTTTTGACCCCTACTGCTATTCAGAAGCCTCTGGAGTATGAGGATGTGTCATTAAGGTCATGTGGCTGTCCGGCTCAGGGCACTGGTTTAGGGGAACTGAGGCCAAGTCACAATAAATAAGTATATTAATCTTTACCATGTCCAAAATTAATCCATTATCATAAATTATATTCCCAATAAAGTGAAACACAACAATCCAGAACTACAACATCGAAATATTACAATAAACATGGTTCTCCTAAGAGAAATATATGACCATCCTTATGTGGTCTACAATATCCTCCTATGATGAAGAGTAGATGATTATGTCACCATGGATGAATAATTTTTTTGTGTCCTATGTATAGCTGGTAGATCCAATTCTTCAGAGCTATAATCATAGTAGCATATTTCATCACACTAGAAGGAATCACTTAGAACTCATTGTATCATAGTGAAATCATAATTTTTTATTTAGGATATAATCATCATGAACCATCAAATGGTGGTTTCCATACCCATGATTGATATTACAGAACCATATCACACTTGATAATTAATTGAATTGTTCATATATTCTCGATAAGGGTGCATGTTATTGGTCATGGATTGTTTCACGTGATAATAATGAACAAAAATAATCAATATTTCATTAACCCTTTTTCATAAAAAAAAAATCGGTTCCACCCAAGGGGGCACATCGTGCTTGATAAAACCCATCCATTAAATGTACTTGAATTGAACAATCTTCTCCCCAAAATCAGTACGGGCCATATGATATTCAATAGAAGATATCATAGTATTCTGACGGTGAATGTCAATATAAAAATACATCTACCACCCAAAAGGTAGTTAAAAAACAACCTCTAGGAAGATATCCATATAATCATAAATGTATTATGGAACTAAAATTCCAAAATATCCTGATGTGATAAGGGATAAATTCATAAACTGATGGGTGATGGGTTGATTCTTCCTACTTCCATGACCTACTCACTCCACTATGTGATCTCTCTCATCGACAAAGAATAATCTGGTCCCATCTGTTCAATGGTATATGTCTCTATTGCGATGATAAAAAATCTGGGATCTGAGTATAGACATCCAGTCCATGAATAATATGACTTCATAATATCTCATTGTGATAAACAAGAGGTCACATGAAAAACACTCTCCATTAGGTGATAGATCACACTACCAAATGATAAGTGATATCAAAGAAACATTTTCTGTAAAAACCTCAACAAATAGTTGTTAGGAAGAAGAATCAATTGGAATCTATTACTCTCAATATATGAGTAAAGATATGAAGGAATAAATTGCACAAGTTGGTACTTGTATTGAATCTAGAGTAGAATAAAATGGATCATACCTATTATAATCTCTTGAGCTACCAAATAATAAGCCTCCATTGCCTGTAATTTCCTGTGACTCTAATCACCAGATCAATTACCCTAACTGTTCTTTTTGGTTGTGATGGTAGAAGTATCTAATAAAATTTTCCACCACCACCTGCTACTATCTTCAGCGATCTACCTTCTCCTCTGCTAGCATCGCCTCCTAAGGTGATTCCCTAAACTCACATGGGAGATCAATTGTTTTAGAGCTGACTCTACTATCGTTTTACATCTACTATATTTCTTCCCTCTTTAGTACATTGGGTTGGGAAATCATTTTCCATGTGACCTCACCCATAATATTCATAACATTTCCCCTCTTCAGGCTTCCCAAGTCCTCTATGTGGTCCCTTTACCACATGACCAAATTTCTGAGTCCATCCACGAGGAGGTCTCATATTCTGAGATCGTATCAAATGGAACCTACTATCTACTATAGACGACATATACCCATAATTACTACAATCTCGAGTTTCATGTATTCCCTATGATAGGATTCTTTATATGACACGAACCCACTCTAGCACTAAAAAATATGTGGGAATGAATAGGGGTAGCACATTGGAATATATATATATATATAGAGACCATGCTCAAACATACATTCACAGAAGTAACCATCCCAAATAATATTGTGGGAGGACCAAATATGGACAACGAACCTCACAGAATACTCACCTACTATCATACTACCCTAATATAGATCGAAAAGCTCTTAAATATGATCTGAGTATAAGAACAATGGATAGTAATCCACATGAAATAGCTTCTATAGGTTAGACTATTATAGTTCCCAAACTTCATACTTCTATGTGACTAAACATCAACAGTGCCCCACTACTTCATGGAAAAGACTGGATTCTAGTAAAACCATATGATTAGTTGGGGTTTGATGAGTTTGAAAAATCATATCACCAACTCAAGAATATTATAAACTGCCTTGGGATCTAGATCATCATGAAACCACAATATACTCTATCACTGAACTCATAATGTGTTCCCATCCTGTATGCATCCTTAACTTACAATGATATTAAAATATTTTTCGCAACAGTTGAGGGTGTTGTTACCTGGCCTCATGGATGAATTATCTTGTATGATATCCCTAGAAATGAGGTTTCTTTACCCATTGAATTTTCATCATGATACTATATCAGTAACTTTAATGGATATCATCATAGAGGCATCCTGAAATTAATCAATACATACCATAGTTATATGTGAATATACATGGGTATCTAACATAAGAAGGACAGTCAAGGGACACAATCCTTTGTGATGAACATATCAATGATCCCTACAACAAATGTCTTGAATTTTTGAGTTGATGATAAGGTATTTACAGTTATGGTTTATTGAAACATCATTTTCCACCCCAAAAATGGTTTCCCTAGACTAAAGTTTTCACTCGATACATTTTGAAACTATTTCCCTATGTTTCCATCCAATACTCATCATCTATATAACTCCAAACACTAACTCATGAAAATATAGACTCTAATACAACTATTTAATAACATTAACAACTATGGTCTCTCTGGATGATTGATGACCAGGACACCAAAACCTCACTCCTGCCACCATAGTCCAGTGGTTGAAGACAAGTATTGAGAAGGCATAAATAAAATGGGAGGCCTTATCATATGTTACCTATGTGAACAAACCCATCCATCACCATAAATAAGTGAATCAGAATAAAAAAACATAGTAACATATAGAGTAAAAATCATGCATGTAATAACCATTAGGAAATACAAAAGAGTGTAATACTGTAATCCAAAATATAATGTGGAAAAAATTCATACCCATCCAAAAAATGTCCAGACATTATAATAACTAGAAAAAATTAATTTTGAGAGATCATGGCTCTAGATCTCCAATATCAACCACCATATGTGGTATAAAATACCATGGTATCACTATTGAACACCATAATCACCACTAATCTTTCCATCATATTCATAAGACATGAAACGTGTGGGAAAATATCATGAAGGCGTATGTATATATGTACCCAGTAGGATTCCCCCAAAACAAAAATGGAATGATAGTGATATACAATAATCGTCTTCTCAACCCAATGAAAGAGTGAGATGGAACCCAAAAACATAGATATATATACTAAAATAAGAATAATAACTGAGAGATAATGAGAATATCCATCTCACATCCAATACCATGTTGATGATTAAACCTACATACCAAAAGGTATATCATCATTTCATAGTATCTCATGTACCTTCCCAATGATATCACGAGGTGGGATTGTACATCACCACTACTTCATAGAATGTGGGACAATAAATATAGTGGAAGACCCGCACCCTGCATGTACTAGATGATGGGTGAGAACCAATCCATAGATAGAGGACCCTTTCCCTGAATAGGGGAGTAAAATCTCTACCTATATAACGACCATGGGGGGACCACACCCATGCATGCTAATTAAGTACCTTCTCTATGGATAGAGGACCTTCTCCCATATGCGATAGTGTAATACCATCTCTATGGATAATGGACATGCACCCTGAATAGTGGAGCACCACATCTACCTACATAAGGATTATGGATGACCCGCACCATGATGAGATAGGGTTGCACTATCACCATGGATAAAGGTCCCATTTCTTATATAGGTGATTTCCATTTCTATCTGAACTTTATGATGATCCTACAAAGTCACTACCATTATCAAAAATCACTTTAGAAAGCTCTGTTTTCGTAACATCTCACATTATATCTAAAAATCCATTTAAAATTCAACAATATCTTTCTACATTGAAAAAATATCAAGACATGGTACCAAAAGACCAAAATTTTAATCAAAATGAATGATATGCAGGAGGTTAATGTTTCTCCAAATGGATGTACATGGAATGTAAGGGGTCTACATGGCATGTGGTTTCACCCCCCCCCCTTCCTAGCCATGTTCTCTTATGGACACGAGTCAAAGGTCATGTCATTGTAAATGGTGTGTATAGTATCCACACTGCATTTCTCATACAGCTATATCCTAGATGCATGACCCTGGTCATGCTTGTGTCCTTCGGGGCATGCACATATACTTGGTCGCGTACCTAGCTATTCTCGGGTACTATCACATTCCTATGAACTCAAATATTACATGGAGTGTGTAAGGACTTGACCATAAAAAAAACATATACTAGTGTCTTTTGAAAATAATTTATTTTCTTTCATTCCAAAAGATCTTTTAATTCTTTAGTTTTATAGAATTTGGAAAAAATTTATAGATTAAGACCATACATTACATGTGGATACATATACTCAGTATATATATTCCCACCAAAAGAACCCCATTTAAAATAAAACATGGTTAATTTTCCTATCATGTCTTGAATAATTTCCCCATAAAACCTTATTTGTCCATTCCAATATTTAATCCCTATGATAAATGTTGGACTTCTCCCGTTTGATCATGTTTTAATGCTCAAAAATTAGGCAGATAATGAAAATTATTTTAATCATGTTTAAATCATGTTTGGAGTTTGTGGGTCTTCATATGATTCTATTCTTACTGGTTCTAATTAAAAATATCATATTTTATTATTAATCTTGTTCCATTATGTTTTATTATACCGAAAAATAAGTTTAATACATTCTGTGAATATTATTTCTTAAGACTATTTACAAATGATTGACTATGTCTGAGAAAACGTAAGTATGACACCAGTTCTAGATTTTTGAAAAGTCTCGGACACCATGACCCAGACACCGTAACCCAAATAACGTTATCCCGACACGGTGTCCTAGACACCGTGACCCAAAAACCATGATCCAGACATTGTTCCCCAGGCATCGTGACCTAGACATCGTGACCCTAACACCATACTCTTGATATCATGACTCAAGCACTGTTCAAAGATTTAACAAAGGGCTAGACAGCTCTACCAGAGACACCGTGATCCTGACACCACATCTTAGCTACCAGTTACTAATCTCAACTCAACTATAGCTCCATAATTGTATCAACAATCAGTGAAAAAGGATAAGACACAATTTTCCAGGGACACTATTTCCAAGTGACACCATTTCAAGACAAAATTCATTAATATATTTTGTCATTTTCAATTTAATTTCTAACTGTCATATTCATGTTATTACATGGAACAGACATTATTAATGTTTTTTTGTAGACATGTAACCTAATAGTATGATGTACAAGGTGTAGAATACTTTCATCCTATTTGAATCAACATTTTCACCCCTAATTAAATGGATGATAAGCGTGGCTCAAGAGTATACATAAAAGTGAACAGTGAAAAAGCGAACTCATGCACATAACAACATAACACTAAAGAACACACAATGTAATCTCGATCCCTAAAGGCTAAAATATCGTAGATCATAGCCTCAAAAATCTTTAGAGTATCAACTAAAATAAGAACATGAGATACATATCTCACATCATCGAATTGGAAACCAAAGCACTTGACTTGCAATACTCTATTTTTTACAAGAGGACTTATAACATGAATCTTCTTCATCCTACAAGTCCAGAGTTTCATAGAACAACACTTGAGGAATTTATAATCCTTTATCATCATCTTTTCTATGTTGTGTACTATTTATATCTTTTCAGAACTCTGTTTGTGTCTTTATTAAAAAACAATTTCTCATGTATAAAACTGAAGGATTCAAGATATCCTTCCTTTAATATCTTTTTACATCTATTTACTCCCACAGACAAGTGTGAAAGATATCCTTATATTACATGGCAGCTTATTCCCACGAAGAACAGTTGAAGAGTTCACGTGACCTAGACAGTGCTGTGTATTGTTGTTTACCCCGATCTAGGGTGTGGATAAAATTTAATAATATAAACTACTTGGTGGTAGGTGATCACCAAGTGGAGTGGATTATGTTTCAGATTGAGTCTGAACCCCTTGTTTTATCCTATGTGTCTTTTTATTTATTTTTTCTTTACATTGTTATATGTTTCAAAAAACTAGATTTTAATTTGACAATTAGTCTTGGATAGAATTTATAACTATTTTTCCTTATTATAATATCTTCAAAATTTGTATCAATAACTCACATTAATATGAATGATAATTAATCAATCTTATGAGAAGTTATTTGAACAGTAAAACTATTATACCTATATTACCTTGATTAACTAGCTTGTATTAATTTTATTGGGCACTCCATATAAGTGAACTTTTTTGCAGAAAATTTTATAGATACTCAATTCACCCCCTCCCCCCTCTTGAGTACTTTACTCTGACCAACATTTGGTATAAGAGGAGTTTATTCTTGTTAAGACTCTGTTTAAAAATATTTTCAACTGTGATTTTGGTTGTACTTTATAGATCTATAAATTCGTGTTAGTTTTAAATTTCTACCTCTTCAAAAAATATTTATTTATTATGGAATATAGAATAGAAGGTGTTTCAAAAAACAGACCTCCATTCTTTAATGGAACTAATTATTCCCAATAGAAAATTAAGATGAAAAGGCATTTAGAAAGTATGGGTTTTGAAGTTTGGTCTTAAATTATAGATGAGTATAAGATTTATGCTACTTATAGAACTATCTGGGATGAACCAACTAAAATTACTTATAGTAATAATTGAAAATCCATGAATTCCTTATATTGATCTTTAGGAGATGAGGAATTTAATAGAATTTATGCATGTAAAACAGCCCATGAAATTAGGGATACTTTTTCTATTTCCCATGAAAGAACATATAGTGTTAAATAAATGAGATATAGTACTTATACTATTATGTATGAAAACATTAAAATGAATCTAGATGAGCCTATTTCTGATATCTATCTCAGGTTCAGTGAAATTTTCAACAAAATGATCTCTTAGGGAATTGAACTTGCAGCCAAAGAACAAATCCTAAGGATTCATAGATGCTTACCCGATAGATTAAGATGAACATCTGTCTCTATTAGAGAGTCACCTGACATCAGTAAATTACCCATCAAAGAACTCATTGGGAAACTAATAATGTACGAAGAAGAGCTGAAAGTACACAAGGAAGAGGAGGATTAACCCAAAAGAAAATATGTTGAATTTAGGACCACTACATCTAATGACAAAGAAAATGAAAAAACTGCAAGCCTCTGTAGAAATTTTTAGTAGTGAAAAATCATCACCCGATAGTGATGAGGAGATGGCCTAATTAGCGAGAAGGTCTAATAAATATTACAAAAGGAAGAAACTATTCAGAAAGCCTAACTTTAAAGGAAGATATGATAAAAAGGATGTTGTAAGAAGGATTGTAAATGATATGAAAAGTATAATGGGATAGTATGTTATGAATGTAAGTGAAAAAGACATGTAAAGGTTGATTGTCCCATGACCAAGTATAAAAGGAAATATGATGACAAAGATATAAAGTATAAAAAAGAAATGGCAGCATCTTGGAGTGCTTCTGATGACATTTTAAGTGACTAAGAGTATTTATATAATGAATAGTCTAACAAATACAACATCTGTTTCATGAAAAACACATCTAAGGTAACCCAAGAATCTTCTGCACAAAATTCCTATTATTATGGAGATGAAAGTACTTCTGAAAATATGTCTAAAAAAGAAATGTTTGAGTATTTCAATATGCTTGAAGAGAAATGTAATGAACTAAAATATAAATACAAGTATTTAAAGAGACAATATCCAGTTTACTTAACTATTAAATCCTAAATATCTATAGAAAGAGAGAAAATGGACAATTACTAAAAATAATAATTAATTAAAGCTATATAATGAGTAATTGAGAAAGGACATTTAATGGTTTACTAAAGGTAAATATATTTTGGTAAAAATGATAGGTAAACAAATTTCCCCTAAATACACTACTTTTATTGGCTATCAACCCGTTGAACGAAATTTTGGAAAAACTAATTTTGTTTTTAAATCAAGAATATAAATCTTTATTCCTAGTTTAGGATGACATTATGCTAATTTTAATTTTGATACATAACCAACTATTTCCAGTTTTTCTAGACCAAATATAATTTATTTATCAAATACTTTACATAATTCTTATAGGAAACCTATGTGGAAGATGTGGGTTCCTAAAGCACTAGTTGCTAATATCACTCTACATAAACAAATATTGGTACCATTGGCTGTTTTTATTTGACTATTTTGTAGGATTATTGTTTGATGATATCCCTTAAATGTTTACGGTACATGGAAAGTGGGTGTTCATGAAATATGATAGGATATTATTGATGTTTCATGAAGCTAATAAAGATTTGTGGTGGTCATGTCACCTTGGGTGACAACGCTAAAGGAAAAGTCACTGGCCAAGGCCAAATCGGTAACTCTAACTCGATTTTAATTTCCAATGTATTTTTTGTTGAAGGAATTAATATAATCTGATTATTATTTCACTACTATTTGATGATGGTTTTAATGGTAAATTCTAAAAATATTCTCACAGTGTTTTTAATTCTAAAAATAAATTAGTATTTTCTGCATTATGAAATGAAAATATATATTCTGTCAACTTAGATTCTTTAGTTTCTCAAAATGATTTATGTTTAAGTGTATTTCACAAAGAGTCTTGGATATGGAATAAAAGATTAGGACATTTCAATATTCACTCCCTTAGAAAGCTAACCAGAAAATTTTTAGTCAAATATCTAACCAAACTATAGTTTCCAAATGATAAAGTGTGTAATCCTTGTTAAAAGGTAAAGTAACACAATATTTACATCAAACCAAAGAATGAAGTTTCAACTTCTTAACCTCCCAAGTTGATTCAGAAGGATTAATTTGGACCATCATGAGTTTATAGTTTAAATGGGAATCACTATGTTTATGTTCTTATAGATGAATTTTCTAGGTATAATTGGATATTTTTCTTGGCTCACAAAAGTGAATACTTCCCTCATTTCACCAAGTATTCTAAAACTGTAGAAAATCATAGTGGACTTAAAATTAAATCTCTAAGAAGTGACCATGGTCGTGAGTTTGAAAATAAAGATCTTGAATACTTTTTCTCAAAAAATGGTTATAGTTACAATTTATCTACCCCTAGAACACCTCCACAAATTTGAGTTGTAGAAAGAAGAAATAGGAACTTACAGGAAATTACTAGAACCATGCTTAGTGAATATGAATTACCTTTTTTTGTGTAGAGGATGTAAATATACCATGCTGTTTTATTAATAGAGTGTTGATCATACCTATTCGTAAAAGAACTCAATATGTGTTGTGGAATAATAGAATACCCAAAGTCAACTACTTTAAATTATTCTGTTGATAAGTTTATATCCTTAATACCAATGACAATATTGAAAAATTTATATCCAATAGGGATGAAGGAATATTTCTAGGATATTTAATATCTAGTAAAGCCTATTTAGTTCTTAACAAAATAACTAAATGTGTGTAGGAATCTGTCCATGTCGAGTTTGATGAGACAAATCCACATGAACCAAAGAACTCTCTAGTGAATCTTGAGGATTATTTGTAAATATAGACATTAACGCTAAATCCTCAACCATATTGTAAAGGAATTTGTAAAAACTTCTATTTTTGTAAATTCTTCATTTTCAATACATACTGAACTAGAACGAATTGATGGACCTGAAATAACCTACCCTACCTTTTCTAGACTAACTAGAACCATTAAGAACCATCCCTTAGATGTTGTAGTTGGAGATCTAGATAGAGGAACAAAAATTAAAGCTTCTTTGGGAAATCAATTTGACAATCAATATTTCTTATCAGAACATGAACCTAAAAACTTCAATGATGTCATAAATGATGAATTATGGGTGATGTCTATGCAAGAATAACATAATCTATGTAAAAAGAACTAATTTTGGAAACATATTGATAGACCCAAAGATATTTTTACCTTAGGCACTAAGTTAATGTTCATAAATAATGTATATGAAGCTGATAACATAGTTAGAAACAAAGCTATATTGGTTACATAAGGCTATAGTCAAAAATAAAGAATTAACTATGAGGAGACCTTTGCACCAATAGCTAGACATGAAGCCATTCAAATCATGATTGTGTATGCAGCACATCTGAATTTCAAACTATATCAAACGGATATTAGGATTGAATTCCTAAATGGGTATATAGATGAGGATGTTTTTGATAAACAACCCCCTGGTTTCACAAATCCTCAATTTCCAAATCATGTTTTTAAATTATCAAAAGATTTGTATGTTATGAAACAAGCTCTACGAGAATGGTATGATAGATTAAGTAATTTTATAATTTCTAAACGTTTCACAAATGGTATATATGATTCTAATCTTTTTATAAAATGAATTTCCAATGATGTTTTAGTAGTTAAAATTTATTTAGATTATATTTTTTTTGGATCTTCAAAAAATTATTTATGTATTCAATTTTCTAAATTAATGAAAAATGAATGTGAAATGAGGTTAATGTATGAAATAAAATTATTAATTTTATTTAAAATCGTTACAAATAATGATGGTATCATTTTAAATCAAAACGAATATACGAAAAATCATCTAAAACATTTTGGCTTGGACAACACTAAAAGTAGTGATACTCCAATGTGTACTACTTGTAAGTGGGATCATGATAAAGATAGAAAATATGTTGATCAAACCACTTACAGAGGAATGATTCGAAGATTATTCTACTTAACTTCTAGCAGACCTAATATTATGTTTAGTGTATGTATGTGTGTCCACTTTCATGCAAGCCCTAAATAGTCTCATTTAATGCTGTTAAGAGTATTTTCAAATACCACAAACATACACCCAATATATGGCTATTATATCCTAAAGGACAATCATTTGAGTTTGTTTTCTATTCTAATACTGATTTGGGTGGTTTTATGTTAGATAGAAAAAGCACCACTACAAAAGTCACATTTTCAGGAAGTCTCTAGTGTCATGGTGTAGTAAGAAGAAAAACATTATTGCATTATCTACTTCCGAAGGTGAATACATAGCTACTAGTAGTTGTTCTGCACAAATTTTGTGAATGAAACAAACATTACTAGACTATAGATATCAATTCAGACATGTACCTATAAATTGTGACAATACAAGTGCTATTAATATTTCAAAAAAACATGTTTCACACTCGAGGAAAAAACATATTGATGTAATACATCACTATTTGAGAGACCATTATCAAAAGGGTGATATTACACTGGAATTAATTGGCACTTAATGTCAACTTTTTCATATATTTAATAATTCATTAAATTCTGAAACGATAAATTATATCATACATGAATTATGGATGATAAGTTTTAAGTAAAAGGCTTACAGTCTTAAACATACAATTTCACAGGATACTATTTCATGATTCACGGTTTCACAAATTACTGTCTCGCATTTTCAGCTACTCTTTTATGGTCTCACATGTTACGTATTTGGATTTACTATTTCACATTCATAGTTTCACAAGATACTATTTTACACTTGTTGTCTCAACATTACAGTCACACCTTTTACTGTCACACTATAAGTATGACACCATGGCCACCTATTTTGATGTCACCACAATAACTCATTTTTTTATTTTAATTAATTTTATTCCATGTATCACTATGTTTATTATTTTATTTTTCTTTTTCCACGTTTTTTATTTACGACATTTGGAGCTCCAAAATGACAAAGCCTCCGACATTTTTCAATTATCTCTTAACTAGAGATTTAATCTCTCAAAATTGAAGAATTTGCCTTCCAAATCTCTTTCTCTCCATCAACTCTTTCTACTTCTTGAACCAGAAATTTTATATCGAGAATGAAGCGACCCTCTTAGTCAACTCTTGAGAAGAAAATTTATCACATGAAAGATAGAAAGGTACCGCGAATAGAACTATAAGGACTACTGAATCCTACTCTTGAAAATATAATAGGTGTGCCTGAAAACGAAGTATGAATGAAGTGGCTACTATCAAGTAAGTCACTAATATTGAATTTTTTTTTCTGAGCAAGGATGGTTGGATTGGTTTACTAAGGAAAAACGACCCATTTATCCAAAACATGTTTCTCAATTTTATCAGTATGTCCTATTTTCATTCGATACTGAGGATGGATTTGTTATAAAAACCTGGATTAATGGTCAAAGATACACCTTTTCCTATAGATTAAGGGATGGATGCCTAGGTATACCACATAAAGTAAAATGTGAGGATCATCAATGAGAACCTCCTCCTCCAAGTGATATTTTAAAATCTTGGAGTAATGTTTTGGAAGTATAACAGGAAATAAGAAGAAAAGAAGGGAAATTCCTGGTGATTTGGATGGTGAGACAAGTTTCTATTTAATTTTATCAATAATATTATTAGTCCAAGGGAATAAGATTTTTCTACTCTTGAGTATCAAGATGTATTACTAATAGATACTATGAAAAAATGGGCACATTATTAATCATTGTATGTATATTATACATAACATGTGTGAATTGATCAATACAACATTGAAGTCTACCTTCTTGTTTTATTTGAGATTAATCCATGCAATACTGTCTACTAAAGAAGTAGCCAAATAAAGACGTATTTGAAGGTTTTGAATTCCGTATCTCAACGATTACAATCCTAAGGATGAAGATTAGCTTAAATCATTGGAGAAATTATTTAGTAGAGGACAATGAAAGGTTGAATGAAAAGTTCTATCCCATTGAAAATATCTCATGGCCTATGGAAAAGCATGACCCATGCCTAGAATCTGATGAGTTGGTGGAATACTAATGTCAAGAAGAAGAGGATGCAGAAGATGAAGATGTGGATAGAACTGTCTCAGAAAGAAGAAGAAAGTGGGTTACCTGAACAACATGTTGATAATAAAAAAGTTGATGAACAACAAGTTGGTGAAGGAATAGTTGATGAAGGGTTTTTTGATAAAGACGGACCAATTTCTAGTCTGGAAGAGAAATATATTCCTGAGGAACATCCAGGACAACAATTGTTGTGAATGGTTCCGCATATGTGGAAATATATGAAGAAAAAGTTGAGCCAGAATATATCCTATTAGCTAAAGAAAGAATGGAACAGGACTTTCAGCAAGCTAGAACATTGATGGGTGAGCCTAACATTTATGAAGTCTAGAAATAGAGAAATATAATGGGTCTCTCACTCTTAGAGTTGATGCAAAATTGAGGGGTATAAGAACCCAATTCTAGATAGTACTCAAGTACAAAGCTCTATTAAGACAAGTCCTATGGACAATGTGTATAAATTATCTAACTATTTTGATGTCTCGGACTCTCAAGTGGCCTCAATGATAACAATCGGTCTTACAATGGATTTTAAACTGAAATAGTTTTCTCTACCATGAGTAATACATAATAAGGAGCCCAAACCTATTGTGGTTTCTAAACAAGATATTTTATAAGATTCTCCAAGCTATGTAAGCCACGGCGAATTAAAAGTGTTTGGTGAAAATATGTTGTCTAGTTTTAAGAAGCTTTTAAAATCTAAAACTCTTCCTATAACTCATCTAAGTAAACCAGATTCAAGTTTGATTTTACAGAAACATATATGAAAAAATAAACCTTGGATCTTTCATGAAATTCTAGAAGCGAGAATTTAAAATAAGTATCAAAGTGAGGAGGTAAAATAGTTATGGTCTTTGGTAGAGGAACTGAATAATGAGTTTGAGACATATGAACCTCCTGTTGCTTGATTCAGAACAGAAGATACTGACAAGAAATCCAAAAAGGTTGCAGTATTGATCTGAAAAAATTTGGTTTCTATTTTTGAGAATATAATCACAAATAATGATAATATGGCAGAAGAAATTAAAAATTTAGCATCCACAATTAATTCCTTTCCAATTATCTTTAAGGAATATGTTGAAACTGTTGTCACGAGTCTTCCTGCACCATCTGCAGCCATCTCTACTCATTACTCCATGGCCAAGACTTCTCAATATTCTCAATTATAATAAAGTGATGTTCTAAGAATGGTTTTTTAAGAAGAGCTTAAATCATTGAAATGTCCATATGTTCAATAAATCCTCTCTAAAATAGTTTGAAATAGTGAACATGTCCATGGCATGGTTTGACTGTACCCTAAAGAAGCTCTTACAGCCTATGATGTGATTTCAAAAAGGTCGATTTATATTTCAAATGGATTTATACACAGCATCAATTAAAAATTCATTTCATGTATCATATATATAATTTGAAAATGTCTCATGTGACTCAAGAATTTAAGGACCAAGTGAAAAAATTGAAAGTGTTTACACCTACCTTGGAGATGTTTACTGAGTATAAATATGATTTTGATAATGAAATGCAATATGGTGGTGATTTCATCACTGATTTCATCAATTTACTGAAGCATTATGTACACATGAAAAGCACTACTATAGTGGATCCTTCAGCAGCTCCCTTGAGGCCTGGTTCTACCTCTTCTTCTTTGTCTTCATTTTCTCCTGCTATCATGTATGTCTCTCAAGATTGATCTAGATTATACCTGTTATTCTTGAGGAATCCTTACATTAGTCTTCGACCAAAACTACTCTTGCACCTTCTATTTTTGAAGGTGTGCCTCTTCCTTCTCTCACCATTCGATCACCCTCAGCTACCACCTCCTCTTCTTCTCCCGTGGCTCTTACTACTAATTCTTCCAAGGGAAAAGAGAGTTCTACTTCCTCAAAGAATTAAAGGATTTCCATTTGATAGGAATGTTCTTCATTTTTTCTTTTTTTCTTATTTCTGTATTGGATTCTATGTTATTTTTCAATTAAATGTGCGTTATTTTTGTTTATGTTTAGCCTTAAATTTATTAACTTCTTATTTTTTTTCTTCTTATTTTCTTTTTGATAATCCCAAAAGGGTGATAAATAAGAAATAAAGGCTTTATAAGGATTTATTCACTTTTTTTATAGTTCATACATTACATGATTTGTGATCATTAAAAAGGGGGATATTGTTGGACTCCTCATGTTTGTTCTTATTTTGAGGATCAAAAATCATACATATAATGAAAATTATGTTAATCATGTTTAAATAATGTTTAAATATTGTTTGAAGTTTGTTGGTCTTATTATGATTCCATGTTTGATGGTTCTAATTAAAAATCTCACAAGTTATGATTAATATTATTCTATTATGTTTTATTATACCAAAAATTATGTTTAATCCATTATATGAACATTAATACTTAAGACAGCATACAGATATTTGTATAAGTCTAATAAACTGTATGTATGACACCATTTTTGGATTCTGGCACTGTCCCAAACACCGTGTCCCACACATCGTGACCCAGACACCATGACCCAAACACCATGACCCAATCACCTTGACCAA
Source organism: Viscum album (assembly GCA_963277665.1). Lineage (NCBI taxonomy): Eukaryota > Viridiplantae > Streptophyta > Magnoliopsida > Santalales > Viscaceae > Viscum > Viscum album. The sequence goes on from OY728162.1 coordinate 561,746,262, forward strand.
GACACCATGACCCAGACCCGATGACCCAGACACCATGACCCAGACACTATGAACCTGACACCATAGTCCTGACACTGTGAGTCAAGAACCATTAAAAGATTTAACAAAGGACTAGACCACATCTGTGATACCAATTCTTGATCTCAATGCAGTTGTGGCACTATAAATATCTCAAGAGTCAAAGGAAAAGTATAAGACACCATTTACCAGTAACAAAATTTCTATGTAATACCATCTCAAGACATTTTTCTGTAATCTCTTTTGTCATTTTCAATTTTATTTCTAAAGGTCATATTCAAGTTATTAAATGGAACTGACATCATTAATGTTTATTTTTTGACATGTCACCTGACAGTACATTGTACGAGGTGCAGAATACATGCATCCTTTCAGCTTCAAAATGTGCACCCCTAATTAAAAGGAAGACAAGCATGGCTCAAGAGTATATAGAGAAGCGAATAGTGAAAAAGGGAACTCATGCATGCAACAACATACCATTGAAGAACACACAATGCACTATCAATCTATGAAGGCTGAACTACCATATATAAGAGCCTCAAACATCTTCATAGTATCAACTAAAAGAATAACATGAGCTATATATATCACATCATCGAACTGGAAACCATATCACTATACTTGCGATACTCTATTGTTTACAAGAGGATTCGATACATGCATCTGCTTTATCCTATAAGTCTAAAACTATATATAGAAACACTTACAGCATTTCAAATCCTTTATAATCATCTTTTCTCTGTTATGTAGTATTTTTAGCTTTCAAGCATTGTATGTGTGTCTGTATTAAAACACACACTGTATCCTGTATTAAATTGAAGGATACAATATATCCTTCCTTTAATATCATCTAACATCTATTTAATTCCGTAGATAATTGTATAAGAGGTATTTGTGTGACTGGGTAGCTTATTCCCATTAAGAATAGCAGAAGATGTCATGTAACCTGGATAGTCCTATGTACTATTGTTTACCCTAATCCAGGATTTGGATCAAGTTTATTAATATAAATTACTTGGTGGTAAGTGATCACCAAGTGGAGTGTATTACATCCGAACATGAGACTGAACTACATGTTTTAGCCACTGTGTATTTTAATTTTGTTTTTCTGTTCTTTATAGTATATTTTGGAAAACTATATTTCACTTTGATAGTTAGTCTTGGATAGATGTGATAATTGTTTTTCTTATTAGAATAGCTTCAAAAGTTGTATCAATAATTCACATTGTTGTTATTATAAATTAATCAATATTCTGAGAAGTTATTTGAATAACCAAAGCATCATAATTGTATTACCTTGATTAACTAGCATGTATTCATTTTACTAGGGACTTATTTTAAGTGATCTTCTTAACAGAATTTTTTATAGATACTCAATTCACCCCCCTCTTGAGTACTCTACTATGACCAAAAAAAACTTTTCAAAATGTGCGATGGGAAAAAATGTTCAGTAAAGGAAATAATGATATAAAACCATTAGTAGATTAAAAATTCATAAAATATTTCCTTAAAATAAACATACATTTTTTCCATGAAAAAGACATCATCGCTTCCAAAAGGTAATTATTTTACCTTTTGAAAATAAATGATTTCCATGAAAAGACATAAAAAATGTAACATGGATATATTTATACTAAAATTGAACAACTATTCATTCAAATTCTAAAAATCACTCTTACAAAATGAATATTCATATATTTGACTTCCACACATGTCAATGTTACAAATGGAATAACCATACAAACGAGGTCTATACCCAATGCATTGGAGGTTATAATGTTACAAACCATCATTAGTATATCATGGAACCACCCATACTTGGTTTATCATATAACCACCAATAATATTTTCATGTACCATTATATAATGATTACACATAAATGATTTCAATTTCCCATATTTCACTGATAAAATTTAATTTTCATTCACAAGAAATCATTTAAAGATATTGAAATAATCAATCCATTACTAAAACCATCATCAATACAAAAATAACTTGAAAGTAGAATAAAGGGGGTATCTTTCTTTTAAAAACATTAATGATTATACTGGAATTCATATATAAAATAATGGCCCTGGAGGAGAAAAATTTGTTATCGCCATATACGTAAAAAACATTTCTTTTGCGATTTGTAAAGAAAGTCAAATGATCCATCTAGAAATCATAAAAGGAATCCTTTTTAAAACCATTTAATGAAATAAAAAATATACATAACATTTATTTTATTTCCTTTTATAATACATTTATAAACCTCATAATGTAATGTGTTGTATGACATAAAAATATGCCTTAATGAAAGAAGGTTGAGAAAAAACCACTTACCTCGAGCTTGATTAATCAATTATGTTATTTATATTACTAAATAATAAACATAAGTTAATTATTAACATAATTTAGAACTATTTTAATGTTTACTATTCCTTTAATGTCAGTTATTGACATATCATTTCAATTAGTTAATTTTTTATGTTCACGTCAGACATTTTGACGTTATTCAGTACATGAGTCCAAAATGAAATTTGTACAATGTCAACAGTCAAAGGGGTCGTAAGTACATAATATATAGATTAATATTTAAAACATAAAAATCACTTTAACACAAAATTTTTAATTTTAAATCCAACCATTAAATATGTATATGAAAAATAAACAATGTTACAATCATGGAGACGGTAAGCCGAACGTACTCATAAGTAATCTTTTCATTTTTCAATGATCATTATATAAAGAAGGAAAATAATATTTTATCATTACAGAATTATAGTAATATCATTAATATAATATTAATAATTTAAATATAATTATATATACTAGACATGTGATTAAGTGATTAAAATCCAATCAAATCACTTCGTGGTGGTGACAGTTCAAACGTATACATGAACGATGTTATCATTTTTATGTGCATTGAATGTAAGATTGTAATTGATAAATTATTATCTTATCATGATAAATATGCCATTAATATAATATATAATAAATAATTCTATCAATATAACCATTATTTAGAGTCGTTAATGGAAAATAAATTATATCGGTACATGGAGGTGATAGTTCACAGATACACATGAATGATTAATTATTTTACCACTTTAGGGAATTGGAGAAGGATATGGGTCATTATACAAATATAATAACATATAATTATATTTAGGATACCATATATATTATTTTATCTTGGTTTAAGTAGTTTTTAAGGAAGTGGAAGAAAAAATAAAATAGAAACACTGAATTAAGAAAAATACTTATTCATTGAATGATCTCCTTTGATTAGCACATTAACACCTCTAAGGTGAGTGTTATATCTAAAATAATTCCTCTAGAATGAAGATTGTGATATTTTTTCGGTATTTTAGCACATATTTTCTGAAACAAAATGTTTTTGTGTGAGTAAAAGATATAATGTACTGCCACTTTATAAGAGAGGGGAGATACACTCTTGAAATTCTTCAAAATATTAAATTAATATAAATTATTTTTCATTTAAAAGTGGTAAAAAGTGTTTTTTATAATATAGGATGAGTATGAGTTATAATATAATCATCCAAAGAAAATTATAAAAGTTTAAAATATTTTATTAATCCTTATCTTCTTATTTTAACACTTTTAAATCTTACCGTTTTATTAAGTAATTTATAATTTGAGCGACATAATAATTTCTATAACATGAAAAAAACCAATAAAACAGTTATTTATGAAAATTTGTGACTTATAAAAACTATTTTTATAAATCATGTATTTTTATAAATTTTATAATATTTAGTAAAATATTTAATATTTAAAATACCATTACTATGAATTTTGACACTATTCATTTCTTGTCCTTTTTTAAAATATCATAAATCCAAGATATAGTCAAATAAAACCTTTAAAACGTCAATAATATGTCAAAGTATTATATAAAATATTATTATGACATTAATTATTTAAAATTATTTTTATTTTAATATGTTTAATATCATTTATTTGATTCTTCCATTAATGAAGAAATTATTGCATTATCATTGTGTCACCGTTTAATATAATTATTTATTTTATAAAAATTACTAATAAACTAGAATAATGGAAATAATAATTTTATCTTTATAAATACTATTTATATTTGATGATATTACTTATATTACCACATATTAAAAAAATTAGTTATGAGAGACATGATTATGACAACATTGTCATTACATTAAATAAAATATTATAAATTTAAAAAACACACCGAAGTATCTACAAGTGGTCATAAAATATACCAAATGATGATATTGGTTGTAATACACTCATTGAGATAAATTATGATAGGTGTTATAGTAATTTTATATTTTTATAATATAATTATTACCTTTAATTACCTGATTTATCCTTAACTATGGTAGCTAAATTTATTACTAAAGGTTCTATTCATAAAGTCCATAAATAAAAGAACACTATTTTAATAATTATGACCTTCTAATTCAAAATATGGAATCTATTTTTCCAAATTTAGAAAATATAATTGGAAAAAATTAAATAAAAATTAATCATGTTGACGGAATAAAAAACAGGTTTTTAAATTAAAACATTCAAAAGTTCACATAGTTTATATATCTAGTTTCAATGTTAAATTGTTTATAATGACATATATTGTATTAAATGACAAAAAATTTATCTAATTATATATTATAATAATTTTAAAATATTATTTAACACTGTAAATAAATTTTATGAAAAATTACTTTTCGATTACAATACTTTATTTGTTCATTATTAATCAAAAAAATGAATCTTATTAGACAAACAAAAAAATATTAACCAAAGTAAATTTTGAAGTCCCAATTCTAAATAAGATGTTCATTTTGTCAAATAAAACTAATAAATTTGTTAAAAACTATATTTAAAATAGGTGGGCCATCAAGATGTGAAAAAACTGTCTTTTTTTGAAAAATAATTCTTTTATTTATAAAATTGTATTTGTTCTAATAAAATGTCTAGAAAACACATAATATGAATTGTAAACACTATATATAATATATTACATATATATTTCATTAATATAATCCAACAAAAGTTAATTTAGAATTTATAAAACATAGTTGTGCACATTTAAATAGTTTTTCAAAAAAACATTTCCTTTAGTTTTAAAAATGGATTTAAATTCATAAATAATTGTTATCCAATGAATTATATATATATGTGTGTGTGTGTGTGAGTTTGTAAACCATATTTTCATAATTCAGTTAATAATGTTAATAATTTTAATTTTACATTCTTGGTTTTAATGGTATGATTTAAATATTATTTAGTTGTTCGCTTAAGTTTGATGTGACATTTCATGTATCCTGTTGAGAATAGTGTTTCTTTTTAAAAATCTGGATGTAACATTCTCCCCTATTTATAAATTTCAACCTCAAAATTTGAACATCAAATTGAAGGCTAAGGTTATAATTTTCAAAATACATTTATTTAAATCCCACATCGGAAGAAGGGTCAATAAAACTTCTACTTAAAAAGAAAGAAAGGGAAGCATGATAATCACCTCATATAACACATAATAGGTTTACATGTTGAAAAAATTGTACATATGAAATAAAACTAATCATCATGTTTAGATGGATAGTGATATAAAACATGGTTACAAGAAAGTTAAAAATAAAAAATCCATAAATATGTGATTAGATAAATGGTGATTGATTTGTTAGTAAGAAAAGTAAAATTAGATTTTTTAGATCTATTTAATTGAGTTGTTGAATTAATTTACTTCCTAGAATTAGTATATAAATAACCATACTTACATTAAATGTATTGTTTCAACATTTAGTCAATTTCCACAATAAAGTCATCTTTTTTTTCACTAAATAAAGTGTTTTAAAGATGAATTTTCAATCCTGACGCACTTACATCTACATATAGAGAATTATATAATCTACAAAAGATTAACTATCCATTTCTCTTATATTTATAAATTAACCAAAAGACAAATGGTAAGGTTAAGATAAGATAATTCTCTCAAAAGTATAAACCTTTATATTATGAAAACTACTTTAGTCTCCAAAATTAGACAATGTTACCCAAAGTTCAACAAAAACCATTAAACAAATAACTATATTTAAAATTACACAAAAATATTATAAAAAAGATTAAAAACCAAAAATTAGAACGATTTTATCACATAATCGTACATGATATGTTCTAAAAATTATCTATATATAAAATTAATTACTCTTGGAATCTCATAACAAAAAACATTTATCCTAATCACATATTATCCAAGATATGTTAATCATTTCCATAAATAACATTCATCACCATAAGTCCATAATATAATCATATATTTTTCCATAATATAACTCATCCATTATTTCTAAAATAAAATACTATGGTTTTCTATTTACCCTGATCATATATGGTTCTCAAAATAGTGAACATATTCTGAAATAACATTCATCACCTAATCACTAAATTATTTCCCAAAGCTATATAATATATTAAATGAAGAATATGTTACCAATATAATATTATTATTCATCAATTAAATAATTTATCTAAAAATAATAATATATACTAACTAGGACATCACATAGGCTAGTGGATGGTGATGCACCCTTGTCACCCTTCAGTTTTGGATTCTATTCCCATGGCTTTGCCGGACGTGAAGGGTTGTCACCCATCTTACATGTTGTCTATTTTTCTAAAACTATATAATTCCCAAAACATTTTTAATACCTAAAAAATAAACATAACATGTTTTAACCATAATTTTTGTATTATACCTTTCATTTTTATCCCAAAAATTAATAACCCATAATTACCTCAGAGGTGAATGTCTACAAAAATACCATTAGTCACCTTAAAATTTCATAACATAAATCCTAAAAAGGGATTCTAAGACATTAAACTTATAATAAACCATAAATTATAAACTCATGATGATTACCATAACCCTTTACAAAAGATCCTCATATCTAATGTTAACTAAACCATCATCTGATACCTACTATAAGCACCCTACATTAAGAATAACTTATTATAGTGACTTTTGACTAGAATTTATTTCATTCATTCCAAAAGATATTTTAGGTTTAGAGAATTAAATATTAAGGAAAAAATATTACTTAGTAATCCCATACATTTAAAATAGATACTTATACTCAATATCCTATTTTTTTACTAAAGGAATCCCTTTTAAAATAAAATATGCTTTCTTTTATTATCACATCTTCAAAAAATTCATCATGACCCCTTATTTGACCTTAACAATATTTAAACCCTTGTATTTTTTTTAAAACATTGGATGAGAAAAAAAATATTAGTAAGGGATATAAATAAAGAAACCATTAGTCCATTGAAATTATATAAAACATTTCCTTAAAATGAACATATTTTTTACCTTGAAAAATATATCATAATTGAAAAAAGATAATTATCTTATCTTTTGAAAAGCAATGAATTGCATGAAAACTTCTAAGAAAAGTTGGTAACCTGGGAAATATTTGTAAAAAAATAGAATAACTATATTTTTTACTTCCATACATCATGCTTACAAATTCAATATCCATACAATCGACTTTCATACATGCCACTCTTATAAATGGAATAACCAAACAATCATATTTCATACCCAAGGCTTTGGAGGTTATAACGCAACCACCAATACATGGTTTATCATAGAATCACCCATCATTTGTTTATCATGTAAACACCCTTCAAATTCACAAGTACCATTATATAATCATAACACATAAATGATTGTAACTTTCAACATTTCACTCATATAATTTCATTTGCATTCACAAGATATTATTTCAAGGTATTAAAATAATATATCAATTTCTGATACCATTTTCAATACCAAAATACCCATAAAGGGGAATTAGAGATGTATTTTTCTTTTAAAAATATTATTGCCTGTATAGATATCCAAATATCAAATTATTTTCATGGTGGACGAGAAGTCAGTGTCTTCATATAATTTAAAAAAACATTCATTTTGTCATTTTTAAATAATGGCAAAAGCTTTGTATAGAAAGCAAAAAATATTCATTCTTGAAAAAACATGAAATAAATTAAAAATAGAAATAAAATATACATTATAATTATTTTATTTCCATATAAATAAATATGAAAAAAATATAAAAATTGTTGACATGGAGAAAAATATTTGATAATTAAATCATTAAACATTCAAGTTGACCCATACTACATTGAACATTTAAATCTTATTCACCATGAAAGAATATATTTGAAAAAAAATTCAAATAAAATGTCTATAGATAAAATATTGGTATAAAATTTCATATTATCTCTTTATAGAAATTAAAAAAAATAAAGGTGCATATTATATCAATTAATTAATTAGTTATGTTCATGTCAGACATTTTGTCGAGATTAGGTGCTTGAGTCTAAAATACCTTTGTTAAGTCGAAGAAAGTCAATGTGGTCATTACTCAATCATATTCAATATATAATTAATGAAATAATAATCAATTTTTTATATCAATTATAATTTTAATTCCATTCATTATTTATTGATATTAAAAATAACCAATGATACAATCATGGAGACGGTAAGTCGTACGTACACATTAATATCATTTTTTATTTTTCAATGATAATTATAAAAAGAAGGTTAATATTATTTTATCATTACATAATGATCATAATATCATTTATATCATATTAATAATTTAAATATACACAGCTAGAATTCTGGGCAATTGCTCATGTTGCAACGGTAGAGTATTTGCAACCACCATTTGGTAATCGCAAAAAAGAGTATTACCATCCGCCAAATGGTGGACACAAATAATGAAATAAAAATCAGTGGGATTTTTCACACATTTTGGTTTCTGTGTATTTGTGACCGCCAAATGGTGTTCTTTAAAGGGTGTATTAGCGATCACCAAATGGCGGATGTTAATATTGAACGAAAAATACATGGGGGTTTTCCCTCCTTTTTCTTGTCTTCTTCGACACACCCTACAACACCCATGTTTCCACTTCGATGCCCCCCACTGCCACCCCCTACCACCCCAACCCTTCCCTTGTCACATGAAGTCATCTCGAGAAGACCATTGCACCTTCAACAACCCTCTAGTCTCCCCCCGACATCACCCTGCCACATAATGACCGCCCCTAACCGACCCCGACCATCCCTAGCCGTCATGCATCTGCATGGCCAGTGAAACAAGATGGTGGAAACCCTCCAACAATCCTATGTCGCCTAATGCATCCCAAATCAAAAAAATCTCAAATATTTGGGGTTGATGTTTAGCGTCTGCCAAACAGTGGATGCTAATGTCTTTAGCAACAGGCAAAAAACGTCCACCGGTTGGCGCACGCTAAGCGCCACTAAAGGGCTTTAACAATGGCTTTTATCAGTCGATAAATCCCTTATATCTAGTAGTGATACATATATATTTTATCTGTGTTATTTCGTGATTAAAAACACATCACATCATTTCATGAAGGTGATATTTCACACGTACTCATAAACGGCGTTTTCTTTTTTATGTGCATGGAATTTAAGAAAATTATAAATATATTATTCCCTTATAATGATAAATATGTCATTAATATCATATATAAATAATAATTTCATCCATTTAAAAATTATTCAGATATGGTAATAGAAAATGAATTTTATCAATTCGTGCAGGTGATAGTTCACACCTACGCAAGAACGATTAATTCTATTCCCATTTGATGGATTTGAAGATGAATTTTGGTGATTATATTAACGTAATAACATATATGTATATTGATGATACTATATTTATTATATAATCTTGTCTTAATAATATTTTAAGGATGTGGAAGAAGAAATAAAACAGAAATTCTTGATTAAAAATGATACATTTCCTTTGGATGATCACCTTTGATCAACACCTTATCACCTCTAAGGAAGGTTTTTGCCTAAACTATGGCCTTAGTAATGTGTTGATGTATTGTAGAAATTTTTTTTGGGTAGATATTGGCTCAAAAAATGGTTTTTGAATTGTATATAATATAGATGAATGGGTTCCCTTTTATTGGAGAGGAGAGGGGAACCCTTGGAATTGTGGATAATATTAAATTAATATAAACTCATTTTCTATTCCAAATGTATCCAAACTAAATTATTTTTAATATATACTAATTTTTGGTTGATATACATTTATCAAATTAAAATTAGTCATGTTTGGATTAATTTTGAATCCTTTTCTTGTTTTTAACCCATTTAACTCTTACAATTTTATCAAGTAATTTAAACATTGAGGGATTATATAATTACCATAACATGCCAAATGACTGATAAATGAGTAATTAATTAAATTTATAGTCATATATAATTTTTTTTTCTGAATCTTAGATTATAAAAAAATTTATATCATTAAATAAAATATTATTTATTTTAAATTTTCATAAATGTAATTTTTGACACTATTCAATAATTGACTTTTTAAAAAAAATAACATAACATGATTAATTAAAAAAACTACATTTACTAAAACCTAACATGTCAAACTAGTCCAAAAACTCATAAATGACAAAAATTATGTCAAATTATATTTACTTTAATATTTATAATATCATTTATTTAATTCTTTAATTAATTAAGAAATTACTGCATCAACATTGTGTAAAAATTTAATTTAATTATTTATTTCCTAAAAACCATAAATAAATTACCATGATGTAGTTAAGAATTTTATTTATAAGATTCATGATTATGAAATCTTTTTCTTTATTTTAAATAAAATGTTATATATTTTATAAACATACCCAATTGTATTTAAAAGGCCCTAATTTTTTAAACATAATTGTATTAGTAGAAAATAACTCTTATAATTAAATCAGTACAAGTGTTACAGTAGTTTTATAATTTTCATAATATTAATTTTACCTTTAATTACCTAATTTACATAGCTGTGGTAATAAAATTTATTACTAAAGTTACTATTTATAATGTCCAAAAATAAAAGGGAATTATTTACATAATTTGGACCTTATAATTAAAAATATTCAAAACATTGTTTCAAATTCCAAACATATAATTGGAAGAAATTAATTATTAATTGATAACAATGATCGAATAAGAAAACAGGTTTCTAAAGTAAAATGTTCAAAAAATTACATAGATTTTATATCCAATTTCAATTGGATATTGATTCCAATGACCTAAATTTGTTTATATGATAAAAACATGATTTAATTATACTTTAAAAACATTAAAAAATATTATTTTACACTTTAAATTAATTTTGTGAATAGTAGACTTCAATTAAAATGCATTATTTTTTTATTATTCATAAAAAATTGAATCTTATCAGAAAAATAAAAAAACATTAACCAAGTAATTTTTTATATCCAACTTTCAAATAATAATATGCTTTTTTAAAATATAAGTATAAAAGTTACATAAATTATATTTAAAATAGTTGTGACATCAAAAGGTGGGAAAATAAATTTTTTGTAAAATACTTCTTTTTATTTGTAAAATTTGATTTTTTTTCTCATATAATTTCTATAAAACACATAAGAATAATGTTAAAAATTAAATTTAATATAATAGATATATATTTAATTAATATAATCCAAAAATACAGATTTTATTATTTATAAAACACAGTTGTGAACATTTAAATAGTTATTTCGAAAAACATTTCTTTTTATTATAAAAAGGTGTTTACATTCATTTATAATTAATTTTTCAACAAATAATTAATTAAATATACATATTTAGACCATATTATCTTAATTCAGTTATTACTTTTCATTCCTGTCATTGTAATGACTAGGATTTATTAGTAACATTTAAATATTATTTAGTTGTTTGTGTAAGCATGATGTGGAGTATCATGTACGATATTGAGCATAATGTTTCCTTTTAAAAACTCAAGATGTTACATTCTCACCCCTATATAAATTTCATCCTCACAATTTGAACTCATGATCAAAAACTAAGGTTTGAGTGTTCAATGTAACTTTATTTAAATCCCACATCAGATGAAGGGTTAGTAAAACTACCAATTTCAAATAAAGAATGCGAAGTACAAAGATCACCTGAGATAACAACTACTAGTGTTCCATGTTGGAGAACATAGATATATAAGAGAAAAATAACCATATAGTTTTAGTAGAGAGTGATAGAAAACAACCAGGCCGGGTCGCCATCCGACCCGGCGCCCGACCTGGTCTGCGGCAAGGCCCGAAGGGCGTTCTCGATCCCCACGGGCTGGCACAAGTGCCCGGGTATCAAGTTTAACAAGTTGGAACAGTTTTACCTGAAAAACAAGATAGAAAAACCACCAACCAGATAAATAACTGAAACTGGAAACAGACTACAAAACACACTTCTAAACTATAAACGGTTTTATGTTTACAATTTAGCTAAAAACCCAAAATGAACAACAACAGGAATAGAGGACTAAACTCCAAACCAACCTCATGCGACACGAGAAGTTGCATCCCCAAGATACCAACACCAACCACCATCACAGAGCACGGTGCCTGAACCTGGAATACACAGAGAACAAGGCCTACATACACCCAAAGGTGTATGTAGGGTGTGAGCAAAGAGCCCAGTAGGACGTCACACAATAAAAAGGTTCCACGCAAAAATTATTAAAAGGCAAATACATTTTCAATATTAAATCAAAGCAATGAAGTAAATGCTGGAACAGTTTTAAAGAAGAAGAAAAAAAATGGGATTAATGGAAACAGTTTCACATAGAACTACTTAAATTTAAACGCACACAAATTATTTTTTTAAAAAAATAACCAATATGTCACACCAACGAGCGCAAAGTAACCAATGAGCACTAACATGGGAGAGGCTGCATGGGTGTTAACTAGCTTGTGTCACTAGATCTTCGTGTCTTTGTGAAACATGTTTTAGAAGGCCACGACCCTCAGAAAAGCATATGTTTAGTTAGTGTTGCAAACGTTAGTCCTGCCAGTGAAACCGGGTTGAGTCACCTCCGGAACACTAGGTCACTAGTCTAGTCTACCCTCCTAGCTACCCGGGCTTCCCGGTTTGTGCTCAAACAAGTTTCAAGTTCCTGTCATCTGTCACAATAATTCATAAAAGCCAAACATGGTACTTACACATGGAAATTACAATTTTCATACCCAAACCTGATTTTAAATCACACGCACACCAAAATCCTTTTTTTAACTTATTCTACAATACTTACACATTAAATAAAACTAGATTCATAATTTAACAAAACACTTTGATGATTTAGCAAACCCCAAAAAGTGTTTAGTAAATAGTATTCTAACATGTCGCAAAACTCTAGAAAAAAAGACATTTAAAAACCCTTTTCAAAATAAAAACTATTCTGACACATGCCAAAACATAAACCGCGTCATCCTCACTCCCTAACTCACACACTGTACAAATTACAAAAAAACCAATAATAAAAAATCCAAAAGTAAAACAATTTAAAATAAATCACTTGAAGTTACCCACTAAACCCACGCCAACCCCACTTTTACGACTTAACACACTCGTCATCATGACAAAAATACAACTTGCATCACTTGCACAACTTAACAAGATAACTGCACACTTCAAAATCACTAACAGAGTTCTTAGCAGAAAAACACACTCCTAATATAACCAAACTACTAAGTAATTTCCAATGAAAATCAAACATCAAATAAATCCAACATTGCACAACAAAAATTAATTGAATAGTATGTCGATGAAATTAAGCATTGCAAATTAATTCGTCAAATAATAAATTGGGCGTGGAACCACCTACTTTGACGAGTACAAACATCCGACAACGAAGAGAAACCCATCTACGCTTCAATCGCATCACCAAGAGACCAAACTGAACCCTAAAATAAAAAGATCAAACCAAAAGACCTAAAATTCTAACTATACCCGCTGGAATCTTAAAACCCCAAAAAGAAGAACCAAACACCAAGGAAATGAGAGGAAATGGGGATTACCGACATAGGGGGGGTGCACTGGTAGGTCCGGATTTCTGGCGCCTCACAGCCAGGCTAGGGAGCAGGAAAAGCGAGGAGACTGGGAGAGGGTTGTGTGACAGCAGAGGGCCGAGGAGGGTAAGGCAGGGCGGAGGTTGCCGGACGGAGCAAGAGGCAAGGGCAGCGGCGCTATGGGAGGCAGCGTGCGGCTGGTCTGGTGAGCGGCGTGGCCGAGGAGGCCAGTGGGGTACGATGCATTCCAGGTAGCCGAACGGGAGTATATGGATGCGCTGGGTAGAAGGAGAGGGAGATGGCGGCGCAGCATGAAGAGAGGAGGAGCCAGAAGCGCAACGGGATAGAGAGAGTGAACAGGGGCGGTGTGGCATGGAAGGAAAAAAGAGAAGATAAGAGGGCGGGGGCTTAACGGGCTGGAGGGAGTGCAAACCCTAGGAGAGTAAAAACAAAAGTAAAAACCAATAAAAATATAATAGAATTTAATAATAATAATAATAATAAGTTTATCAATTTCAATAATAATAATAGTAATACTAATAATAATATTAAATCAAAATATGAATAATAATAAGAATAATATTGATGACAAATAATAAAATAAAATAAAACTTATAATCATAAATAAAATAACCTAATTTTCATCAATAATAGAAATAATAAAAATACTCATTAATAATTAATAATTCCCTCAAATAATAAAATATCATTATTAGTGAAATCCTCTTATTTTACTTTATTTATTTTACCACTCACTTAATGTTACCATTATTAATTCATTTCACTTAGTTTCCTGAACATAGGGCAGGTGCGCGGAAAACCTGGCGAGGCCGTGCGGCGACCTTGGCTAGGCCGCCCGGCTTCGACAGTGGCGCACTAAACGTTGTCAACGACAAAACGCTCAGTTATCAGGGCAGGAGTGCAAAACCACTGTCAGGCTCAACCCGCATTTCATATAAAAATAAAATACACACACACACACATATATATATATATATACATATATGTATATATATATATATTTAAAAGAAGATAAAATTATAAGATAAAACATAAAAAATCAGAAAGATGCCGAAGCGCGAAGCCCAGGTGTGACAATTCTCCCCACCATATAGCTTTCCGTCCCTGGAAAGCCACAACCAGAGCCAAACCCCAAGGCAGAAAACCACAGTCCCTTAAGGTTCAAAGGGAATCCCCAGAAACACCATGCAAAAAGAGGAAAAATTATCCGGCTCCGAGAAAGTGACTCAAATACAACTTCGAGAAACTCCCATAAAGACTTTATGATATGTGTCACCCCCCCCCCTAAAGATATTGAACGCCTCCAGTTGACTGATCAAGGAAGGGAACTCTCACACCCACGGAAACCAACTTCACAAGCTGAAACACCTCAAGCTCTATTAAACTGGAACCACACCATTTGGCTAGAATGAACAAAAGAGGTCAAACCACGTCCTCAGAACACTCCTATCACTTATCACCAAACCATCATTGAAAACAGAATCTACAGATCAACATGGGGAGGCTCTAGGGGTTCCCCACCATTAGGAAGTCACTGATGCTGGAAACGAGACTGGAAAACCGACACGGAGAGGTTCGGGCGAACTCCCTGCCATTAAAGAAAAGTCCAGCACTGATTCATTCTTGAGACATTTGTGCGCGACCCAATGTGGGTCTCCCCACCATTATGAACATACAAACGCCCAAGACGAGACTAGAAAACCAACATGGGGTGGTCTGGGCGGTCTCCCCACCATTAAGGAAATTCCAACACCAATTTATTTCAGAGACCTTTGTGCGAGACCCGTCTTGGGTCTCACTACCATTAGAACAAACAAAGGATACAGAACTTAAAAAAAATTCTTGATGGTGATAAAAGTATGTTCAGATTTGTATGAGTTTTTGGTCCTTGTAGATGATCGTTTCTAAGGGAAATGAAAAGGGAGTAAGGTCAGTGGTCTTAGTGAGCTCACAGGGTCTGGCAAGCCTTGTGGAGCTGGGGACACTGTCCTAAAATACTCTCTGTGGCTAGTGGTGTGATCGGCGTATGGCCGCCAACCATATGTTCCAATCATCCGCTGACCAAAGTTTCCTCCTACATTGTTTATCGTCTCCTTGTTTTGGATTCGTGAGAATTTGTTTTCTTTTTGTAAAAATGTTTTAGACTTGGAAAATGATTTTCAAATGAAGTGCTTTAAAAATAAAACGAGGTATGAGTTTTGAAAGGTGTGGGTTGGATGTTTTGGTTTTGAAAAAAATGGAATGGTTTTTTTTACCCTTAGTGTTCTCATGGGAAACCACATGAATGAGTGAATATCGGAAAAAATGGTTAATAGAGCAAATGGATGAGTGCTTGGATGGATATGTGGTGGGTGCCAGTGCGGCACGAGAACATGCATGTGCGAGGCCCATGGGACACCATTGGTGTTTGTGAAACCCACTGGATTTGCTTATTTTCAAAATGTTTTGTTAAAGAAAAAGAAAAAACATTGGTGTTTTAGTAAACGGTGTTTGTGTGGCGTGTCCTTGTGTATTTGAGATGTTGGATGTGTGGCGTTTTGAGCCGATGATCCTTTTGACTGATTTGTGTCTTGAGTTTGAATTTTTGTTGGTCAGTTTTAACACCCGAGACATTTATGTTATATAAATCATCAAAGAAATCTTTTTCTACACAACACTTGCTTGACTTACTTTACACGCAATCACGACCTTCATCGATAGCTTGCGTTGTACACAATACCGAGTTTCACTAAACAACGATATGCTATTAAAATATTATTAAAACTAGCTGTTATGAATAGTAATAACCACTTTTTGAAATTTTATAAATTTTATTTTTCAAAATGGACTTCATTTTTGGATTCGGAATAACGAAATTAGCCTAGGGTGAAATTTTGGTATTTTTTTGAAAACTTTCAATTTTTTATGAATAGTGAAACCACTAAGTGGTAGGTTAAAAACTGAATTTTGCATAAAACTTAATTTTACTGCTTCTATGAATGGAATTTTGAAAATCTGACAGATACGGTTGATATCAGTAAGTAAAATGCGGTTCAATGTGATAAAAAATTTTTTTGGTGAATAGTATCTTTTTACTTTTTTTTACCACAGTTAATAGTAAATAGGGTAATTAAGGGTAAATATGATATTACAATTACCCTAACACATGTCCTAATTCTATTGGATAAGTGTAATTCGACCAAAAAAAACCTTATGAATATAATATGACCATTTAGGTCCACTTGGATTAGATTATGACATTTAATATTATTTTATTTAATGAATATTTAAAATAGTTAAAATCAATGTTTAATAACTAAAACATATTTAATATGGGTTTATACATAAGATAAATTCGATTATAAATATTCATTAGAAAGAGAAAAATATTTCTTACGTAATGATATTTTATTTATATTTTTTAGACTTCAAATAAATTAATTTATTAATGACACAACGATGATGCAGTAATTACCCTTTTAAGGAAATGTTAACATAATTGATGTTATAAATGCCCAAATAAATGTAATGTGAGACTTTTGATTAATTACACTAATTTTATAGATTACTATGATATATTAGTGTTGATTTAATCAACTTTTTTCGAACATATAATTCTGTTATGACTTTCACAAAAATCATATATCAAATAGTGTCAAAATTGACACAAAATAGTTTTTAAATCAAATATTATATTATTAATTTTTATTTTATTCCTAAAAATCTATGGTTCGGCCAAATGACATAGATAGAGATATATATATTAATAATAAACAATTTGGGGTTCGTTTGGCATGTTATAGTAAATGTATTAACCATATAGTGTAAGAAAAAAAAAGAAACGGTAAAAGTTAAATTATTTAACTTAGTGTTAAATCTAATTGATAAGGTTAAAATAATAACATAAACTTGTCTAAATCCAATTGGTTGATAGTAGTTAGACACATACCCACATTAGCTTCGAAATAAGACCTTTTGGAACCATTATAAACCGATTATGACTTTAATATAAAATAATATTTTGAGATATTCCTGAGGTGCCCCTCTCCTCCCTTATAAAAGGGCACCTCCTCCCCCTCCTCCTCACACCAATTTGAGCACTCAAACTCGTCCAACCCCTGCCAAAATCCCTTATCCACTTCCCTAGAATAATCCTACTAGTCCTGGTCTTCTTCGAAGACCAATCTTAGTTCCATAAGTGGAGGATTCAAAGAGGCGTTTCAAAGAAGAGGTAATATCCATTACCGATCTTTTCAATTTAATTTTTCTTCAACTTCTTATTCTTTTGTTGTTTCATGATAATGTAATAACATCAGTATTAATTACATACTGATATGTTATTATAAATCTGAAACAACCCTAATTCACTTTCTAGCCATCCTACGGAAAAATGAAATCACCACGCGTGCGTACGTACGGAATACCGTCTCCACGCCGTGGTGTAATCTATTTTACACCACCACCTTACTTGGATGGGTATAATGGTGTAATTAATGACTATATATGACTATTAAAAAGTGATATTGATTATAAAATAGTATACATACACTCCAATACAATTCCACGATCATAGGAACGATATCATCACTCGTGCCTACGTACGGAATATCGTCTCCACGATGTGATGCGACTCGTTCTACATGATCATCATTACATAGTAATTATATAAATGAATTTAATGATTAAATATTATATATGTTACACTAATACCATTTTGTATATAAGGTATCTATATCCTTAAAATAATAATAAGAATTTATTCAGCAAAACACGTATAAGAACAAAAGGCAATAAAGACCCGAGTAACAAGTAACAATGAAATATTACTAATAAGAAGCTAAGAATATGACCATATATGATATCATATCTATATGTATGATTATGTTATAAGTAAATAACATTATTTAAACCAGTATACAGGAGATTCAGACACGTAGAAAGAAAATCGGACCTAAGGTAAGGGGAAATATCACAATCTCATTTTTATCCGAGATTGTTTATACTTTGGTATTTACTGGGGTGTATTTTATCATCCACATCCATGTTACCTCAATATGTAATATTGTTTAAATCCACTTACAATATTTTAAATCCAATTTTACCCTTCGGTGAGTTTTTAGTAAAGAATACGAAAGGAATCTTTTGTCGTTTTTTTTGTACGGGGTACTTTTTGACTTTTCCGACAAAAGTACGAAGAATGTTTTTTAACTTATACGGAATGAATGGATTTTTAAAACATTATTTACAAGAATCTTCCTTTACAAGTTTTCAAGTTTATTTTTAATTAACTTATTTTCTTTTATAATTGTATGACATGTTAAGAAAATAAAAGTGTTTTTGAAGAAGAAAGGATATTTTCCTCAAGAATGGAGTTCAAGTGTTTTATCAAAATTATTTTCCATCTAAGATAATATAGGGTTCTGTTTTTATCCCTATTATTACATTGATTTGATTATGTTTTGAGGGAATTATTTTTATGAAGTCATTTACCTTATATGATTTGTTTTATGATGTCATGTTGTTTCAAGAATCCCATTTTTGTTACATGTGTTATGCAATGATGTATGATTTATGATTATGTGGCACACATAAGAAAAGATTCATTATAAGATGGGTTGGAACTATATCTCCCCCCAATGCATTGGGTAAAGATTTATATCTCATGAGATAGACATGGCTGGAACGTAAGGTTATTTCGGTTCAGTGATACAGGACTGAAACGAGCAGTGAAATCGGTTCAGAAATGGACTTTGTCCACTAAGATAGTCTTGGAAATGAGTCATGACTAACAAGAAATGATTTTCCATTATTATGTGTGCATGAAAAAAAGTTTCAAGTTTTATGTTATGATTATGGGGATCTCATTTTCACTTCTAGGATTTATTCCATGTTAAGATATTATGATCTCTTTTGTAGGTTATGATTTTCAAAAAGATATGATATGATTTTTATTTCCTTTATTTTCCCTTGCTGAACATTTGAGCTCACCATTTTTTGTATGTTTTCTATTCCCCAGGTCAGGAAGATGGATATTAAGTAGAATATGCTAAAAGGGATCCTAGATATGATGAAATAAATGGGATACACTGTAGAAGATTTATGAACCAGTTGTTTATGTTTCCCAGTTTCTAAAGACACTATACTTATACGGTCCTTTTTGGTTTTGTCATATGTTGTAATAAGTGTGCTTCAATTTTGAAGTATTAACAATGTATGTAAAGTATGGGTCGTTATAGTTGGTATCAGAGGAACGGTATAGTCAACCTTTGGAAACAAGGTGTGAAAGCCTTAGTAAGAACCCTAAGGATAAGTCTAAGTATAGAACACAATCTTAGTGTTTTAGAAATTTCCATGAATAACCTAGGATACGACCTTAAGCGTGAAAATTTTATTCTTGAATTATGTGGTTTTCCTATTATAATTAGTGTTGCTCACACTATTCTTCTTTGTTTTAGTCAATGGCTGGAACCCGAAGGAACCGTGTTAATGCGGAATGCGATGGGCAATGCAATGATTGTCCCCCTGAGCAACCAAACGATATGGGATCTGGAATGCAAAATCATGTAGCCATGCTCACACAACTTTCTCAAGCTATGAATCATACAGGACTTCCAAACAAGAAAAGGAAGGAGAAACATTCTGTTGAATCCTTCATGAGGTAGTGTCCACCTTCTTTCAGCGGGTCTACTGATCCATTAGTTTCTAAACAATGGATTAGTACTACTGAAAAGATATTTTTAGTTCTTCAATGTTCTGAACATGATAAAGTCATCCTAGCAGTGTATCGTTTGGAAGGAGATGCAGATCAATGGTGGAATTTTATTAAGAATACGAGGCAAAGGGATGAAATTCAGTCCATGGAATGGGACGAGTTCAAGAACTTATTTTTCAATAAGTACTTCCCTCGTATTCTCCAAACAAAGATAGAGAAAGAGTTTCTTGAACTGAAGCAAAGGGATGATGAATCTGTTGGTACCTATGAAGCAAATTTTACAAGACTTGCAAGGTACGCTTCTGGTATTGTTATCCAACCTGAGAGTAATATCGATCGATTCTTTAGTGGCTTAAAATCAAGTCTTCGAAGGGAGTTAGCCATAAGGGACTTCAATAGCTACAAGGAAATCGTTCGATGTGCTCTCAAAGTCGAGATGGAGATTAGAGTAACCCATCTTTCATATGGGTTTTATAAGAAGAGGAAAATAGAATTCAAAGGAAAATATAAAGAGCACACTGAAAAGAAGATGAGCTTTCCCTTATGCTCAAAGTGTGGAAAGAAACCTGGAGGGAGTTATCTTAAAGGGACAAGTGAATGTTTCAAATGTGGAAAAGAAGGTCATCGGGCATTTGAATTCCACGATGATGGTAAGAAGATGTCTAATGATGCAAACAAAGGAAGGGATACATAGAATAAACCTACTACTCTTCAATGTTTCAAGTGCAAGGAGATGGGGCATTATGCCAATCAATGTCCAAATCCAAGGGTTGATGATGATAGTCGACGTCAACAAATTCTTAAGGCTAAAGACAAAGGAAAGTCACATGCAATTTCTATCAGTGATGTGGAGTACGATAACGAAGTGGTGAAAGGTACACATACCATCCACTCTAAAGTAGCAAATGTTTAATTTGATTCTTGATCCACCCACTCTTTTGTTTCTGAAGAATTTTCTAAGGGTATCACCGTATTACCTCAACAATTAGATGTTGAGTCATAAGTGACAATACCTAATGGCACATCAATCGCATCAAAAGTTTATAATTCTTCTCCAATTGATGTCTGTGGGAAAGTGCTTCCTGAAAATCTTGTGATCCTTCCTTTAGTAGAATTCGATGTGATTCTTGTCCTGGATTGGCTTTCTTTATACGGAGCTCATATCAATTTCCAATGAAGGGAAGTCACATTTCATATTCCAGATCAATCTATAATCGTCTATCAATGCAAGGATGAACATGACCTTCCAGTGGAAATTTCTTCCATTTTAGGGGTATTGATTCCACTAAATGAAAGTTATTTATCTCAAATGGTTGGTGAGAAACTCACGATTAAGAATATGCCCATCGTACAGGAGTTTGATGATGACTTTCCAGAGGAATTACCAGGTCTTCCACCAAATCGTGAAGTTGAGTTTTCAATAGAACTCGTACCGGGTGCTTTGCCAATTTCAAAGACACCTTATAGAATGGCCCCAATTGAGTTGTAAGAAATGAAGAAGCAACTCCAAGAGAATCTAGATAAGGGATTCATACGCCCTAGTTCTTCACCTTGGGGAGAACCTGTTCTATTTGTTAAGAATAAAGACGGGTCAATGAGACTCTGCATTGATTATCGAGAACTTAACAAGATCACTATCAAGAACAAATATCCTCTCCCACACATTGATGACTTATTTGACCAACTACACGGAGCTCAATACTTTTCCAAGATTGATCTTCATTCAGGGTATCATCAATTAAGGGTCAAAAGGGAGTATATACTAAAGACGGATTTCCGTACAAGGTACGGACACTATGAATTTATAGTGATTCCATTTGGTCTTAATAATGCCCCTGCTATCTTCATGGATCTAATGAATAGAGTCTTTTGAGACTATCTTGATCAATTTGTGGTAGTCTTTATAGATGATATTCTTGTCTATTCAAAGAGAAAGTAAGAGCATGAAGATCACTTGAGAATTATATTGAAGACCCTGAGAAAGGAGTAGCTTTATGCCAAATTTACCAAGTGTGAATTTTGGCTTCAAAAAGTTGCATTTTTGGGTCACATAATCGCAAAAGAGGGGATATCTGTGGATCCAGCAAAAACAGAGGTTATCGAAAGATGGTCGAGACCAACAACATTAACTGAGATCCGAAGTTTTCTTGGATTGGCTGGATATTATCGACGTTTTGTGAAATATTTTTCATGATTATCTAATCCACTCACCAAGTTGACTCAAAAAGGAGTTAAGTTTGTTTGGACAGAGGAATGTGAAGAGAATTTCAAGGCGTTGTAAAGAAGGTTATCCAGTGCACCTGTGCTCACACTGCATTTTAGTGGAGAAAGGTTTGTGATCTACAGTGACGCATCCAAGAAGGGATTAGGGTGTGTTCTTATGAAAAATGATATGGTGATAGCATATGCCTCACGACAGTTGAAAATCCATGAGAAAAATTACCCAACAAATGATTTGGAGTTAGCTGCGGTAATATTTGCATTAAAGATTTGGAGGCATTACCTTTATGGTGAAAGGTGTGATATTTATACTGATCATAAAAGTTTGAAGTATATTTTCACACAAAAGGATCTGAATATGCGTCAAAGAAGATGGTTAGAGCTGATTAAGGATTATGACTGCTCAATCCATTACCGCCGTGGGAAAGCAAACAAGGTGGCAGATGCATTAAGCCGACAAGACCATGCAAGTTTATCCATGATGAGGATCGCAAAAGATCCAATATTTATGGATTTACAAAGGATGGATCTTGGAATTATAATGGAAGGGGAAAATCTTATCTTTCTCAAATGAATGTTCAACCATCTATACATGTGAAGATTAAAGAGGCACAGAAAGAAAATGTTGAGTTACAAAAGAAGGTGAGAAATGTTCCTGAATTCAACCTTGATTGTGATGAGATAATAAAGTTCAGGAATCGGGTTTGTGTTCCTCCCATCCACGAATTAAAGAAGGAGCTGCTGGATAAGGCTCATAGTTCTTCATTCTCTATTCATCCTGGAAGCACAAAGATGTATAGGGACCTGAAAGAGTACTTCTGGTGGGATGGCATGAAAAGAGATGTTGCTGAATATGTCTCTCGATGCTTGGTTTTTCAATAAGATAAAGCTGAGAGACAGAAGTCTAAGGGGATATTACAACCATTACCCATACCCGAATGGAAATGGGAAAACATCACTATGGACTTTGTCACAGGACTTCCTAAAACATCCAAAGGCAATAATGCTATCTGGGTCATAGTTGATCGTCTTACAAAGTCTGCACACTTCATTGCTATTAGAGAGGATTTCTCTCTAGATCAGCTTGCCAGAATATATGTAAAGGAAGTGGTAAGATTGAATGGAGTACCACTTTCTATTATATCTGATCGGGATCCTAGATTTACCTCGATGTTCTGGCGAAGTCTTCAGCATACTCTGGATATAGAGTTGAGTTTCAGCACTGCTTATCATCCTCAGACAGACGGTCAGTCTGAGAGAACAATTCAAACCCTAGAAGATATGTTGAGAGCTTGCTCTATGGATTTCAAAGGAGGTTGGGATCAATAGCTAACTTTGGTGGAATTTTCTTATAATAATAGCTTTCACTCCAGTATTTATATGGCTCCTTATAAAGCTCTCTATGGAAAGAAATGCAGGACTCAAACTTGCTGGGATGAAGGAGGGGAAAGAAAGCTATTTGGACCTGATCTCGTTGATGAAATGGCAGAAAATGTCAGATCTATTCAATAACACATAAGAGCAGCTCAGAGTCGACAGAAAAGTTATGCCGACAACCGAAGAAAAGACCTAGATTTTGAAGTGGGTGATAAAGTGTTCTTACGAATATCTCCCTGGAAGAGGGTTATGAGATTTGGAAAGAAGGGGAAGTTGAGCCCTAGATATATCGGTCCTTTCGAAATACTGGATCATGTTGGGAAGGTAGCTTACCAATTGGCGCTTCCACCGAATGTCTCTCAAGTTCACGATGTGTTCCATGTATCTCTCCTGAGAAAGTACATACCTGATCCTTCACATGTACTCAGCTCAGAAGTTGTACCGTTGGAGCAAGATCTTTCTTATGAAGAACAACCGAAAGAGATTTTGGATCGTAGAAAAAAAGTCCTACGAAACAAGACTACTCGATTGGTGAAAGTTTTATGGAGGAACCACCAACTTGAAGAAGCTACATGGGAGCTTGAGGATATGATGAGGGAGAAGTATCCTCATCTGTTTGTTACAAAGTGACGAATTTCGAGGGCGAAATTCTTTTTAAGGGGGGTAGAATGTAACACCCGAGACTTTTATGTTATATAAATCATCAAAGGAATCTTTTTCTACACAACACTTGCTTGACTTACTTTACATGCAATCGTGACCTTCCTCGATAGCTTGCGTTGTACGCAATACCGAGTTTCACTAAACAACGATATGCTATTAAAATATTATTAAAACTAGCTGTTATGAATAGTGATAACCACTTTTTGAAATTTTAAAAATTTTATTTTTCAAAATGGTCTTCATTTTTGGATTCGGAATAATGAAATTAGCCTAGGGTGAAATTTTGGTATTTTTCTGAAAACTTTCAATTTTTGATGAATAGTGAAACCACTAACTGGTAGGTTAAAAACTGAATTTTGCATAAAACATAATTTTACCGCTTCTATGAATGGAATTTTGAAAATCCGACAGATACGGTTGATATCAGTAAGAAAAATGTGGTTCAATGGGATAAAATTAATTTTTTGGTGAATAGTAACTTTTTACTTTTTTTTTACCGCGGTTAATAGTAAATAGGGTAACTAAGGGTAAATATGAAAATACTATTACCCTAACACATGTCCTAATTCTATTGGATAAGTGTAATTAGACCAAAAACAACCTTATGAATATAATATGACCATTTAGGTCCACTCTGATTAGATTATGACATTTAATATTATTTTATTTAATGAATAGTTAAAATAGTTAAAATCAAAGTTTAATAACTAAAACATTTTTAATATGAGTTTATACATAAGATAAATTCGATTATAAATATTCATTAGAAAGATAAATAGATTTCCTACATAATGATATTTTATTTATAATTTTTAGACTTCAAATAAATTAATTTATTTATGACACAACGATGATGCAGTAATTACCCTTTTAAGGAAATGTTAACATAATTGATGTTATAAATTCCCAAATAAATGTAATGTGAGACTTTTTATGAATTCCAATAATTTTATAGGTCACTATGATATATTAGTGTTGATTTAATAAACTTTTTTCGAACATATAATTCTGTTATTACTTTCACAAAAATCATATATCAAATAGTGTCAAAATTGACACAAAATAGTTTTTAAATCAAATATTATATTATTAATTGTTATTTTATTCCTACAAATCTAAGGTTCGGCCAAATGACTTAGATAAGGATATATATATATTAATAATAAACAATTTGGGGATCGTTTGGCATGTTATAGTAAGTTTATTAACCATATAGTGTAAGAAAACAAAAGGACACGGTAAAAGTTAAATTATTTAACTTAGAGTTAAATCTAATTGATAAGGTTAAAATAATAACATAAACTTGTCTAAATCCTATTGGTTGATAGGATTTGGACCCATCCTATCTTTAGCTTAGAAATAAGACCCTTTGGAACCATTATAAACCGATTATGACTTTAATATAAAATAATATTTTGAGATATTCCTAAGGTGCCCCTCTCCTCCCTTATAAAAGGGCACCTCCTCCCCATCCTCCTCACACCAATTTGAGCACTCAAGCTCGTCCAAACCCTGCCAAAATCCCTTCTCCACTTCCCTAGAATAATCCTAGAGGTCATGGTCTTCTTCAAAGACCAATCTTAGTTCCCTAAGTGGAGGATTCAAAGAGGTGTTTCAAAGAAGAGGTAATATCTGCTACCGATCTTTTCAATTTCTTTCTTCTTCAACTTCTTATTCTTTAGTTTTTTCACGATAAAGTAATAACATCAGTATTACATACATAATGATATGTTATTATAAGTATGAAACAACCCTAATTCACCTTTCTACCATCCTACGGAAAAATGAAATCACCATGCGTGCGTACGTACGGAATACCGTCTCCACACCGTGGTGTAATCTATTTTCCACCACCACCTTACTTGGATGGGAATAATGGTGTAAATAATGACTATATATGACTATTAAAAAGTTATATTGATTCTAAAATAGTATACACACACTCCAATACAATTCCACGATCATAGGAACGATATCATCACTCGTGCGTACGTACGGAATACCGTCTCCACGATGTGATGCGACTCGTTCTACATGATCATCATTACATAGTAATTCTATAAATGAATTGAAAGAATAAATATGATATATGTTACACTAATACAATTCTGTATATAAGGTATCTATAACCTTAAAAGAAGAATAAGAATTTATTCGGCAAAACACGCATAAGAACAAAAGGCAATAAAGACCCGAGTAACAAGTAACAATGAAATATTACTAATAAAAAGCTAAGAATATGACAATATATGACATCATATCAATATGTTTGATTCTGGAATAAGTAAATATCATTATTTAAACCATTATACAGGAGCTTCGGACACGTACAAAGAAAATCTGACCTAAGGTAAGGGGAAATATCACAATCTCATTTTTATCCGAGATTGTTTATACTTTGATATTTACTTGGGTGTATTTTATCATCCACATCCATGTTCCCTCAATATGTAATATTGTTTCCATCCACATAAAATGGTTTAAATCAAATTTTACCCTTCGGTGAGTTTTTAGTAAAGAATATGAAAGGAATCTTTTCTCGTTTTTTTTCGTACTGGGTACTTTTTGACTTTTCCGACAAAAGTACGAAGAATGTTTTTTTAACTTATACGACATGAATGGATTTTTAAAACATTATTTTCAAGAATCTTCCTTTAAAAGTTTTCAAGTTTATTTTTAATAAACTTATTTTATTTTATAATTGTATGACATGTTAATAAAAGAAAAGTGTTTTTGAAGAAGAAAGGATATTTTACTCAAGAATGGAGTTCAAGTTTTTTTATCAAAATTATTTTCCATCTAAGATAATATAGGGTTCTGTTTTTATCCCTATTATTACATTGATTTGATTATGTTTTGAGGGAATAGTTTTTATGAAGTCATTTACCTTATATGATTTGTTTTATGATGTCATGATGTTTCAAGAATCCCATTTTTGTTACATGTGTTATGCGATGATGTATGATTTATGATTATGTGGCACAGATAAGAAAGGATTCATTATAAGATGGGTGGGACCTATATCTCCCTCCAATTAATTGGGTAATGATTTATATCTCATGAGATAGACACGGCTGGAATGGAAGGTTATTTCGGTTCAGTGATACAGGACTGAAACGAGGAGTGAACTCGGTTCAGAAATGGACTTTGTCCACTAAGATAGTCTTGGCAATGAGTCATGACTAACAAGAATTGATTTTCCATGATTATCTGTGCATGCCACAAAGTTTCAAGTTTTATGTTATGATTATGGTGATCTCATTTTCACTTCTATGATTTATTCCAGGTTAAGATATTATGATCTCTTTTGTAGGTTATAATTTTAAAAAAGATATGATATGATTTTTATTTCCTTTATTTTCCCTTGCTGAGCATTTGAGCTCACCCTTTTTTGTATGTTTTCTTTTCCCGAGTTCAGGAAGATGGATATTAAGTAGAATGTGCTAAAAGGGACCCTAGATATGATGAAATAAATGGGAGACACTGTAGAAGATTTATGAACCAGTTGTTTATGTTTCCTAGTTCTTAAAGACACTATACCTATATGGTCCTTTGTGGTTTTGTCATATGTTGTAATAAGTGTGCTTCAATTTTGAAGTATTAACAATGTATGTAAAGTATGGGTCGTTATACAGTTGGTGTGAAAGCATGTGGTTGATGGTCTCTTTTGAAAAATTACATTTGGGAGTCGTTGTAGTGGTTCCCCCGCACGTTTGGTGTTCCATTGTGTTATGTCTTGACCATCAGACCAGTTTGGTTGGGTCCATGGTTTTACTTTCTTGACTAGTGTATGCCCTCCCATAATGCGTTAACATGTGATTAAAGTGCGGCCACGAGTAATTCTCTGTTGGACGACCCTCCAGTTGATCAGAGTTTTTCTGTTTATTTTTTTGGGTAAATCATTCCCACGTGCTAGTTTTGATACCCGGGCACTTGTGCCAGCCCGTGGGGATCGGGAACGCCCTTCGGGCCATGTCGTGGACCGGGTCGGGCATCCAGTCGGATGGCGTCCCGGCCTAGTTCATTACAAAGGTAATAATTACAAAACCATAAATCTTTTATGGGTTAAATGATCTTTGATTTTATTGTGGGTAAAGTAAACATAAAACGTTTTTTAAGATCCTTTTCCTAATGTTTAGGAATTATATTACTACATGAACTAATATCATAATACAATATACATACATGATAAGTATAGTTTCATTTTATAATAAATTTCCACCAAAAACTAATATTTTTCTCTAAATGATAAGTATACAAGATGAATTTTTCACACCTAAATCACTATAATCGACTTTTATAGAATCACATAATCCGAAGAACAATTAACTATATATTTCTTCTTTAATTATAAATTATACATACTAAAATAGTTATTATAAGAGAAGATAATTACCAAAACTAATAAAACATTTATGATAAAAATGTTGTCAATATCCAAAACTCAATAGTAATACTCAATTTTAAACATATATCATTCAACAAATAATATCCCTTAAAATAAAAATACATTTTTACCCTAAATAAAGATCATCGTATCAAAAATATAATTATCATAACTTTTGAAAATCAACGACTTCCATAAAAACTCTTAAGAAAAGAAGGTAACTTAGTACATATTTATAATGAAATGGAATAACCACACAATTGAATTTCATACAACGCTATTAGAAATGTAATAGGCATATGGCCGACTTCCATACATGTAACTTTTACAAATGGAATAGTCATACATCTAACTTCCATACCCAATTCATTGGAGGTTATAATGTAACCAACCATACATGGTTTATCATAGAACCACCCATCCTTGGTTTATCACGTAACCACACATCAAATTTCTATGTGCCATTATATAACCATAAAATATTAAAGATTAAAATTTCCAACATTTTTCTTATTCAATTTCATTTGAAATCACTAGAAAACATTTCATCCTATTGAAATAATCAATCCAATTATAAAACTATTTTTCATACCAAAATACCCTTAATGTGGAATAAGATATTTATTTATCTTTTAAAAATAGTAAGTCATTTATATGATTCGAAATATATAATAATGGTCATTTTAGTATAGAATTCATTGTCTTTATATATGTTAAAAATATACCTTCTATCATTTGTAATGAAATTCAAACGCTCCTTATAGAAAACATTAAAAGATGTGTTTTTGATAACCATTAAATTAATTTCAAAATATATATTAAATTTACTTTATAATACTTTTATGTCCATATAAATAAATATTTAAATTAATATCAATAATATTGTCGTGGGTAAAAATATTTGATAATTGAATTATTAAACATTCAAGGCGTATCATGCCACTTTGAACATTTAAATCATAATATCCATGATACAATAAATTTATAAAAATAGTAACTAAAAACTTTATAGATAAAATATGGATATGAAATTTCATATTATACTTATATAAACCTCATAAAATAGTAATGGTTCATATCATCAATAAATGCCTCAATAAAAGAAGATTGAGATGAAATCTCTTACCTTGGGTCTGAATTGTCACGTACTATATTTATATTCTCGAATAATAAACCTAGGTTAATTATTTAATTTCATTATAAAAATCTTAATGTTTATTATTCCTTTTATAACACTTATTAAAATGTTACAACAATTACTTAATTAGTTACATTCATGTCAGACATTTTTTCGATATTGAGTGCTTGAGTGCAAAATGCCTTCGTTAAGTCGAATATGGTCAAAGGGATAATTAGTATACAATATCCAGAATAATATTCATGAATTAACAATAAATTATATATATCAATTATAATATTAAATCCATTCATTAATTATGTATTTGAAAAATGAGCAACGTTACAATCATGGAGATGTTAAGTCGTACGTACACATGAGTAACGTTTTCCTTTTTCAATGATCATTATGGAAAGAAGGTAAATGTTATTTTATCCTTAAATAATAATAATATCATTTATTTAATTTAAATTATGTAAATATACTTATATATTTTATTCATGTGATGTGGTGATTAAAAATGAATCAAATTGCTTTTTTGAGGTGATAGTTCACACATATTCATGAATGGCATTATCATTTTTATATGCATAGAAATTAAGGACATTATTGATATATCTTTATATTATAATGATATATATGTCATTAATAACAAATATAAATATTAAATCCACCATTATAACAATTATTGAGAGATTGAAATAAAAAAATAATTATATCTGTTCATGGAGGTGATAGTTCACAC
Source organism: Viscum album (assembly GCA_963277665.1). Lineage (NCBI taxonomy): Eukaryota > Viridiplantae > Streptophyta > Magnoliopsida > Santalales > Viscaceae > Viscum > Viscum album. The sequence continues at coordinate 561,777,404 of OY728162.1, forward strand.
GTACACATAAATGATTATTTATTTTCTCATTTGATGGAAGTGGAGATGTATTTTTGTGATTATATTAACATAATAAAATCTTAGTACATTTAAGATATTGTATTCATTATATAATAAGGGTTTATGATGATCTTAAAAAATTTGAAGATGAAATAAAACAGAAATACTTGATTTAAAAGGATACATTTCCTTTGGATAATTAACTTTAATTAAAACCATAACACCTATAAGAAAGTAGATTATCCAAAAACAAGGAATCGAGAATATGTTGAAGTATTCTAGGAATGTTTTTGGTGATATATTGTTCAAACAAAATTGTTTTTGAATTGTAATTAATATAGATGAAGGAGTTCCTTTTTATAGAAGAGGGGCGGGGCACTCTTAGAATTATCAAAAATATTAAATTAATATAAATTCATTTTTTATTCCAAATGGATCCAAAATAAATTATATCTAATATACTATGATTTTTGGTCAAAATAAATTCATCCAATTAAAATTATATGTTTTTATTTTTTTAATCATTATGTTTTTGTTTTAACCCCTTATAACTATTACTGTTTTATCAAGTAATTTACATCATGAGGGTTAATAAAATTACCATAACATGTCAAAAGATCAACTAATGAGTCATTATTTAAATTTATATACATATCAATACTTTTTACCTAATATTATATTTTTATAAATTTTATATCATTTAATAAAATATTATTTATATTAAAATCTCATAAATTTCAATCTTGACACTATTCAATAATTGACTTTTTTAAAAATATCATAACAACATGATTCCTTCCAAAAAAACTAAATTAACTCATCCCTAAAATATCAACTTCAACAAAAAAATTATATATGGAATCAATTATGTAAAATTATATTTATTTTAATATTTATAATATTATTTATTTAATTCTTTCATTAAATAATAAATTAATACATCACCATTGTGTAACCATTTAATTTAATTATTTGTTTACTAAAAATTAGAAATAATTTACCAATATGTAGGAAATTATTATAAACTTATAAATACTATTTATAGTCAAAAATTTCACTTATATGACCCCATAGTTTATCTTTGTTAGTTTTGAAGGACATGATTATGAAATCTTTGTCTTTTCTTTAAATAAAATGTATTAATTGTCACAATCACACCCCAGTGGCTTAAAAGGCCATAATTTATGCCCAAGGATTGAATTTATTGAAAATAACCCATCCAATAATATTATTACAACTGTCAGGGTAGTTTGATAATATTTATAATAATATTTTAACCTTTAATTAACTGATTTACCTTTTATCATGGTAATAAATATAATTACTAATGTTTATATTCATAATGTCAATAAATAAAAAGGTCCAATTAACATAATTTTGAAATTATGATTCAAAAAATGGAATCCATTTTTCTTAATTAAAAACATATAATTTTAATAAATTATTTAAAAATTAATCTCATAAATGGAATAAGAAAACAGGTTTTTAATGTAAAATTTTCAAAAGTTCACATACTATTTATGTCCAATTTCAATGTGAAATTGATTCCAATGAAATTGATTAGATTAAATGATAAGAAAAGAATATAATTATAATTTAAAACTAATTAATAGTATAATCTAATAATATAAATAAATTATATGAAAAAGTTATTTTCAATTAAAAGAGCATTTTTCACTATTCATTAAAATATAATATTTATCCAGAAAAAAAACAAACATTCAACCAAAAAATTTTTCATGTCATGATTCCAGATAATAAGTTTATTTTTTAATATATAACTTATCAAAATGAAATATCACACATTTAAAATGGGTTTACCGTCAAAAGGCGGTAAAAATTCTATTTTTGAGAAATACTTATTTTTATGCATAAAATTGAATTTGTTCAAATACAATGACAAGAAAAAATATAAAAAGACTTTTTAATAGTATAATTAATATATATATATATATATAATTAAAATAACCTAACAATAGTGATTTTATTATTTATTACACACTTGTGAGCATTTAAATTGTTTTTATAAAAACATTTCCTTTTATTTTAAAAAGTGTTTTATTTTCATTACTAATTAATTATTATGAAAATAATTAATTATATATACATCTGTAAACCATATTTTCACTATTCAGTTAATAATTTTCATTCTCATCATTTAAATGGTCATGTTTTAATGGTAATATTTAATATTATTTAGTTGTTTTCTTAAGCTCGATGTGACGTATCATGTACGCTATTGAGCATAGTATGTCCTTTAAAAAACTTGAGATATTACAACAAGTTCTTCAACATGGGTTCCTTGGTGTGTGTATCATTCACATGACCTAGCTATTAGTGGAGGCTCACATGATTTGTGGATTTATCCACATGGCATGTGATCCTTATAGTTTCCATGAAACCCTATCTATTTTAATTTGGTGACTACATGGAGTGTGTTCATATGAGTACATTCCATGCATTTTTTATTTTTTTCAAGAGATATATTTTGTTCACATGGATACTATATTTTTTATTTAAAATACTATTTATACCTTTTCGCTACCCAAAAATGGTGGCATTCACATCTAACAGTCATTTCCCTTCCTCCGGTGGCCTAAATATGGATTCCATCTATTATCAAAAAGCACACTCATATGTACTACTTCTCTATTCACTGCCCTTAATCCTAGATCCTAGAAACCCATGAATCATCACCAACATCCCACAATGGAACTATATTGATCTGAATATCTCCATCGCTATTTTCATTCTCATAACCAAAAAAATTATGATGGTTCGATAATACTTGAATCTGCCCTGATAATGTTAAACCATTACTCCATAGGACAACGAAGATGAATTAAGATAATTTGTGGGGGAAACGAATAAGAAAAATGGGAAAGAAATCATTTTGAAATATTTATCAACCAATTATAATCAATATAGAAAATCTAAGGTTATATCATGAGATAATATAAATAATTGAATAAAAAATTAATTTACAAGAATTAGTTTCATGAGAGGTGTAGATAAATAAAAGATCAATAAAAATTAAAAATAATTCCTGATTAATAAATATATGAAGGGAAAAACTTTCACTTTAAATTTCCTCCCTTGATTATGGATTGTTCGTTGGTGAATAATTCATTTACCCATGGTTAATAATATATTCTATGTTCACTACCTCTCGATCGTCCTTGATTTGGATGTCATTCCTCCTTTGATGATGATCCTCGGATGAAGAATTCACTCCTCCTATTTTCAGATCTTTCTAGGGTTATGTATCTAACCCATGGAAAATAATTATAAGAGTTTATTTAGACATTATTTAGTTATTTTATTTAATAAAACAAACAAATTAATAAATAATTTATTTTAATTAAGTTCACCTACCACCAGTGACCTCAAATAAACATATGGTGACGACCAACCTTAGGTCTCGGCTAGGTTAAACCTAATGATCTGAATTCATTAGTGGCCTAAAAATTTAAATTGGAAAGTACTTCAGGTATATATTCCATAATTTATGAAAACTATTCTCACATGAAATAAAAACATATTATCTTTTTTGTAAAATCATTTATATGCTGATCGGGCCTCCGAATCTTGTATCATCTTAGTAGATATCCCTAAAAACATTCTTTGATAGACACCAATGTAATACAATAAAAAATGGTCTCTACGTTAAGGAACTATATCAATTATATGATGAGTGGTTCTACTAAAATAATCCAATGAATTGAGTTTTAATGACATATTTAACTCGATATAACTTACTCTAATGAAGTAGGAGTTATCTTTTTAGGTGGTTCCATTATGAATGATGGTGTTTGAATTATCCGGTTAGGGGGTTCCACAATATATAATGATATTTCAACTATCCTATAACATGATTCTATGATAAAAGAATGATGAATATCATGCCTCAAGATTCTTTTACAATTTTTCTATGATTGAAATATGTGTCATTAAAAATCCTTTTATCATATGGAAAGAAGATTCTTTTTGATTAAAAAAGATCATTGATACTTTCATTGAAGAAGGATTTTTTTTAATAAAATACATGATTTTGTCTAAATTGGTTGTTTTTTTTGATTTTTTTTATTATACTTTAATATTTTAATGTGTTCTTAAATAATATTTTTAATCTATTTTTAATCCATTATAATGGTTTATAAAACTTATATTTGACACATTTTAGGGAAAATTGATATTTATTGTTTAATGTAATGTTTTATAAAAACAAAATATTTTTATAATTTTAATAGAAAACTCATTTTAGGGTTTTCGTAGATTTATTATCAATTTCAAAGATCATCTCAATTTATAAACCCATTACTGAGTATATTTTTCTCTCCCCATATTTTCAAATGTTTCACATAGGACTAGGGATGAGTGTGATCAATTATTTTTATTACGAGGCCTAGCTCTATTTATTGTAGGTATCGCATTGTATAGTTTTTATTTGTTCGATATCACCCATTAGAAATAATTTATTCTTAATATGTAATTATTTTATTAAATGTTTATGTCGGTAAACCCAAAAAGTTCTGGGAAGTGTAGTGAATTAATTTGGATTTATGATATTTTAAATTCATTGGTTATATTTAGATCACATTAAATTGGTGTTAAAGATTATATAAAGTGGTTTTTCATTACAAAACTGAATGATTAATGTTAAGGGTTTTAAATGCATCCTTCTCTATGGTCCTGGTAAGGAACCAACCACTCGGTAGAGTAACATATTCCACCTAGTAGATCACAAAGGGATATTTCACCTCTTAATTTTACAAAAAGTACTTGGTATCTCTATACATTGTAAAAATTTGTGAATAAAATAGTTCTCAATTTTAATAATTTTCAATTCCCCTCTACAAAACTCTGGATCCACCACCTTAGACTCCCAAAGACACACTAACATGGAAATAAACACCACAAATTGGGGTCCCAATTATAATATTTTCAATCCAATCCCCAATTTTATAATTATCCAATTTATAAGACTCAGTCATTTAAATTCCTTTAGTAATTATAGATATGTAACTATTTTGGTCATTAAAATTTAGAAAATATGTTGAAATAAAACCTAACATAAAAAATATAGTTAAAATTTACCTTTCTATCATTCAATTTTTTACTTTATCTTAGATCCAATCTTATGATGTTTTCTAGAATAATTCAAGAAGACTACTCGAATGTATTTATTTCCCACTCTATTTTACTTTCATAATAAAGTTACAATGTTTATTAACAATTTATATAAGGCCTTATCCTTAAAAATAATAATGAGTTTCTAGTCAAAATTTTAATTTATTTTACCTTGAGGTACTGTTCATGTTTAGAGTTTCATATAATTAGTTCATAAATTATGAATAAAAAATAACATATTAAAAAGTGTACACTTATACTCAAAATCCATTTTTTCCACAATATAATAATTTTAAAAGGAAACATGTTTTATTTTCATGACACATATTAAAAAAAATATGTTGACCACATCCTTGATCCTAGTCACCCAGAAAACCATATGAAAAAATATTTTAAACCCATGGATGACTAAAATAAGACCAATAAGGGACATAAAATAAATATAAGGAAAGCCATTTTTAATTTTAAAACCATGATTAATTTAAATAAATTTTTTTAAACAACCATTTTTATCCTAAAAGGGAATAATAAGTCCTTAAAAATTATTCATGAACATAACTTTTCAAATCAACATATTTTCATGAAAAATCATAAGAAAACATTGAAAAAACATGTAGTTTTCTTAAGATATAATATTAATATAACTATTATAGAACCCTTAAAAATGATAATAAACCATATTTTTGACATCCCACATAATTATTCAGAATACATAATCATTACCCAATGCATTTGAGAGCTATAATGGGGCCCAAACCATTCTATCAAGAGTTATAGTGGGGCCCAACCCATCATATCATGAGCTATAACAGGACACAATCCATCATATTAGGAGATATAATGAAGCTACACATGTTATATTATAACAAATTTATTAGGACCGAATCATTAATAACACATGTTATTTTTTCTCCGTTTCATCAGAAACCCTTGAAAACTCTTTTGAACCCACATAGAAAACATTTTCGAATATAAAAACTAAATTTCCTTATACAAACACATTATAAATAATAAAATACCTAGAATAAAGGGAAATATGGGTTTTATATAATGAAACAATGAAATATTTTAGTGTAATTAAATTATAAAATAATTGTCATGGGGGCTGGAAAATTCATTTTCATCGTATACGTTATAATAGAATATTCCTTCTATCTTTTGTAAAGGAATTCGAAACATCATTCAAAAAAATTAATTCTATGATTTTGAATGAAAGTCATAAGAGACATAAAATTTTAACTATTATTATTTTATGTCTATATAAATACACCCATAAAATAATATAAAAAATATATAAATTGATGAAAAATCATTCAAAGGGAGTATTTAAAAGATAATTTTCAAAATAATACCGCTTACACAGTATTTTAATTGATACATGTATTCCATATATTTTTGAATAGTTAAATTTTTTTAATTACTTGATTGATAATAATTTTTTATTTTTTTAATTTATTTAATTTTCTATTTCACATATTATCATGTTATATAGAATTATATGGTAATTTATTTTTACATCAGATGTTTTGAGGATATTCATCTCATGTTTCCAAAAATGACTTTTATAGGATGAATATGGTCAATGAATTCATTATTCCATAATCCATATAATAATGATAATTAAATAATTATTATTTTTATACATCAATTATACTTTTAAAATAAAATTTGGAATTCAGTTATAAAAAATAAACAACATTTCAATTGTAAAGAAGGTAGGCCTAACATACGCATGTGTAAATTTCCCACTTTTTAAAGATCATAATGGGAAAAGGTTGTTGTTAGTGAATATTTAAATAATTATTATAATATCATAAATAAAATATAAATTTTTTAAATAAACACATATATATTATCCATGTGTTGTGGATATGAAAAATGCATCACATCGCTTTATGGAGATGGTAGTACATATGTACTAAATTAATGAAGATATAAGTTATCATTGAAGGGAAAATTGAGAAATTATATGATGTTTTTTATTTTGAAAATTTTAATTATTTAATTAATATCATATATAAATATTAAATTCAATATTATAACAACTCAGAATATGGGGTGATGAAAAATGAATTACATCTGTTCGTGAGGAAGTAGTTCGCTTTATAGATGAATATTGGATTTCATTCCTAGGTTACCTAGGATGAATATGGATATAGTTTATGTAATTTAGATAATAAAATATACGAATATTAATGATATTTATGTTCTTATTTCTTCATGTCTAATGGATATTTTTAATAGGTTGATGAATAAATAATACAAAAACATTCAATTAAAAACAATACCTCTTCTTTGGAAAATCTCATTTGTGCTACACATTAATCCCTCTATAGTGTATATTAAACCTAAAAAATACCTATATAATTAGAGGACGGAATATAGGAATTAAGTTCAGTATGGTTTAGATAAACAAAATTCTTATTTAAGTGCGTAGAGGAGTGGATATGAGGTGCCTTTTATAAGTTAAGGGAGGGTCACTTTTAGAATTTTTCAAAATATAGAATTTATATAAATTAATATTGATGTAAATATTGATTATATTATAAGGAGAAATTATTATGAGTACAAATTGTCTAATTAAATTAAATTTTTACATGTTTGGTTACATTTTTACACTTATCTTTTATCTTTACCCGTTTTTATCCCTTTTGAAAATTATAGTGATATCAATGTTTTTATACTTAAGGGGTTAATGTAGTTATAATATAAGAGAAATATAAATAAATAGAACATGTTCTATCTATTTAAATATATCACATTCACCTGGATGATGATATGTTTTTAGGATAATTAAATTATTTAAAAAAATATTATTATTACCAAATAACATTAATTTCCATTTTAGAAATATTCAATTAATTAGACCACTATTAATACAATAAAAATGTAATTATAATATAATTAATAAAAACATTATAATATTAAATTTTTATATCCAAAATTTTTGGATCACAATAACTTAATGAAAGAATATGTTTCGAGTTTTTAAAATCATTTGACTGATTCATTACTATTTAAACAAGCACCAAATCAGTTATTCATAGGCATTTATGGAAAATGTTTATTAACTAAAAATTAAAAATAAATTACCATAATGAAAAAAATTATTTAATATTTGAATTTATTTTTATAACTAAACATATTTTCTTTTTATTCCTATGTAAAATATTTAAATATAAAAAAACAAATAGAATTATATTTTTTTTTTCAATACATATATAATATAAAGTTTGAAATTATGAAAAATAATAATAATTCCATGTTTTCAACTTATGGTCTATTATGGATGATATATACTCATATAATAAATTATAGAAATTTTTATTGTCATTCTTCAGTCTTTATCATATTATTTTTAAAATTAATTTCCAAAATCTCCCTTTACTATGGTAACTAAAATTTCATATATTACTATTCCTAATGTCAAAAAATAAAGAGGAATTACATTCCAAATAAGGATACACTAATTCCAAATATTGAATCCATTTTTATAAATACAATTCATATAAGGGAATAAAATTAACTTATGATTAAAAATAAAAATACAATGAAAAACTGATTTTCAAAAAAATTTCATTTTAAGCATAAATTTTTTTTCAAACTTAATTATAATATAAAATATATTATAAGGAATAAAATATTATTATATTTTAACAAAATGAAATAATGAAACTATAAAAATTATAAAAATATTAGATTTATTTTTAAATAATTTTAATGAGAATGTAGTTTATAAATATTATTTTTCACTATTTTTTGAAAAAAAAATCAATATAGAAAATTATAAACAAATAATCCTAACATGATTTTTACATAATTAATTAAAAATGATATTCATTTTCAAAATTAATTTTTTTTTTGAAAATTCATCTTTTACAAAAATCCTTATAACAAAAGTTTTTGGTAAAACATTTTCCTTTTTGAATATAAAAATTACATAATATATTTATAATGAATATAAGATTCTAATTCATGAATACTAAAAATTATTGAAATGATTTATTCAATGAATACCTAGGTTTTTAAATTCCAAAATCCTTTTCAAAATTTCATCATCATAATTTGATGAAGTCATTAAACATATGGGAATATATTTTTCTCATAGCATTTTTAGATTCCCATGTTTCTTATTCAAAAATATGGGTTTTCCATAAAACCATAACTTGATTAATATCGTCTTCCTACAATACATGGAATTTATAGTATAGTATCTAAACAAGATATTCCCCATAATACATTTTATCTTCTAAATAAACTACCACATTGATAAAAACATGAGATGAATTCATCAAATATTTTTTAACCTCAAAATTAGATAAAACACAATGTACCTGAGATAAACTCAAAGGAAACACAAATTGGTAGGTAATTGATCCAACATTATCCTGGATTTAAATGGTTCCAATAAATATCAAATTTACCATTACCTTTCTACCAAAAAAACATGACAATATTCTATGGATATAATTTAAAAAAAATTATCTCCTATCATAAAAGTAAGATTATTCCTCTGGTCACCCAAATAACATTTATACCTTCTATATGCTATCCTAATATGTTGATGGATAACCTTAAACGTATCACTAATTTCCTTTACAAAATATCGCCCCATCCAATTCCTTTCCAATAATTTATCCCAAAAAAATAGTTTTAGAAACTAATTTATATATTATTACTCAAATTGATCTATATGTATACTGAAATGAAAATTGTTATTATAAGAAAACTCAAACAAAATATGAAATTGATCCCAAATTCCTTGATAATCCACCCAATAAACTTGAATCTTGTCCTCTAATTTATGAATTACTTTCTCTAGCCATCCATTAAATAGAGAATGAAATGCTGTACATATATTTAATTCAGTACCTAAATAATTTTGTAGTGATTACCATAACATATAGGTGAATATGGGATCATGGTCAGATGCATGGATTGAGGGATTCCAAGTAACTTCAGTATGTCCTTGACATACAATTTATAAATATTATGTAAATAAATAATATATTTAATTGGAAGGAAATTACATGATTTAGTCATTTAATTAAAATAACCAAAATATTATTATTACTCAAGAAGTATTAGGTAATCCCTCCATGAAATCCAAGACATATTTTCCATTTTTTACTATGGTAATTTAAATGGATGAAGAATCCCTTTTAGAGAGTGTAATTATAGTTTAAACTATTGAAAAGTCAAAATCTTCATGATAAATTCAGTAATATATATTTTTATTCCATCATAATAGTAATAATCACAGTGTTATCTTTACATCATAGTGCATCTAGGATGAATGAAAAATTAAGAACAATGAGCATTAGTTAATAAATCTCTATTCTACTTAGAATCACAATCCAAAAATATTCTCTTTAAAAATATGATAACACCTTCTTTATTAACATTAAATTTTGAAAATTTACCCTTCTTCACAAATTCTACCATTTTATATAATTCACAGTCTTACATCGGAACATTATTTATTCTTACTGACATAGTTGATTCTATTAAAACCTGAAACAAAATATATGTTGTTCCTATAAATAAAATTTATACACAAAAAATCGTCAAATTATTAACCAATGGGTTATGTTATGAACATAAAATTACTAGAAAAACATTATATTACTAACTCAAAGCATTCAGTACATTATTTTCTTTCCTAGTATGATAATGAATCATACAGTCAAAATCCTTAATTTGTTTCTGATATCTCCACTACACAATTTTCAACTCTTTTTAATTTAATATATACATCAAATATTTATTATTAGTATATATTTCACATTTTTCTCTATGTAAATGATATATCCAAATTCATAATAAAAAAAACCATAGAATATAATTCTATATCATGTATAGTATAATTTAGATCATGTAGTTATTATTGATGTGAAGCATAAAATATTACCTAATAATTATACACCAAGACACAACCAATACCTTTTAATGAAGCTTCACTACAGATGAAAAAGTTACCACTTCTATAGGGCATAAAAAACATGGGCTTTCAATTGTCATCTTTCTAGTTCATGGAAAAATTCATCAAATTATTTTTTTCAAGATAATTTTTTACTCCTTTTCAATTTAACTTAATCAATGGGAAAAATAACTGAACGTGGTTTTAAAAAAAACACCAATAATAACATGATAATAAAAAACAATGAATCTCAATAACATTTTTATTTCTTATATATTAATCAACCACTTTAGTTTTAGTGGGTTCAACTATTAATCTGTATTTATTTATAATGTTTCAAAATAATGAAATCAGTTATAATGAAAAAGCACATTTGATATTTTTTCCATACAACAAATTTTATTTTAGGATTTTTAGAATAATTTTTAGAGGTTTTTATGGTCTTTATAACTTATATAAAAAACCTAAATATAATCTATAAAACCACAATGTTATCTAATAATTCATGGAAAAAATTATTCATAAGATCTATTAATATAACTGGGGCCTTTTTACAACCCAAACGACATAACCAAAAACTCATAATTCCGATATATAGTCTGAAACCCAATCATTAGGATATATTCTATCTCTACTTTCAACTAGTGATACCTTGAACTGAAGTCAATCATTAACAAATTACGCTCAGGATAAAAAAATCATTGATATAAGGAAATGTATACTTGTTTCTAAACCAAAAAGATGCAGGCCCAGGCCGAATGCCCGGTCCCAATTTTATTAAAAAAAAGAAAAAAGCAGTACAAAGTACATAGGAAAGAAAGAGAAGTCGCCCCCAACAACAATGCCACTCAAAAGACATCAAATTCCCCATCATCACCACCATCCAAGTCATCTGGATCTACTGATTCCCACTCAGATGGAGCATATTGGTTGAGCATATTGATGTATTGCACCCTAAGACATAACTCCCTTTCAGAAAGAGATGTCCTAGACGATGCCTTATTTTGTCCCTTCTTTGTGTTTATTTCCTTCCCTTTTCCATTTTTGGTATAGGACCTCGTAGACACCGTCTTCGGCATGTTGGAGTAGTCTTTTCTAGGTTTCTTCTTTTTTGTATCAGTTTCGGTTCCCATATTACCATTCCCATTTTCAGATGTTCCTTTCCATTCTCCCCGAACCATGTCACTATACGGGGCCTTGAGCACCTCCCTCTCATTCTCTTTCTCACCATTGGAAACATCTCCCACCTCCCTAGGGGCCTCTCTCTGACCATTGAAGCAATCATATCCTCCCCCCTTCGAGGTTGCAGACCTCAAGTAAGGCTGATTGATGTCAATAGGTGTTAACACATTGCTTCCTGGCAATGCTACATCATTATCCACTGCCACCTCCACAGACACTAGGTTATCTGATGCAATGTGAGTGAGCTCCTCCTCCACTAGTTTTCCATCCAGTACACTTGTCCCATTTCCTACTTGCTGTGTGTTATCCCGAACTACTTCCCCCCCTCCATGCTCACATGTAACCATCCCTTCAGCCTTCTCCAATTGGACCGGATTAGGAACATCAAGAGTAGAAAAGTGATTCCTTAAATAGAGATATGGGTCACCCATCACACCCAGATTGTCATAAGACGAGATCTTCCCCATTGTTTCAGGACCCCCAGGCATCACAAGACCTGTTCCCAGGTGCTGAACACCTTTACTTGGTGTTTCCCAACCTATCTCCTGTGGTTGCAATACTGGATGAACCTTTATCCCTTCAGCACCTTGGCACATCTTCTTAACTGATTCACCAGTTGACTTTCCTGCTCCAAGATCCTTCTTCAGTCGCTGAAAAACTTCTGAAATGCCCGTCCCTAAGGCAGCAGTGTTACCCCCCTTCTCAGAAGCTGAGGAATCATACCACTCTTGGCCAAAGTGGACTTCAGTTTGTCCATCATGGTTGGGTATCTCTATTCCATGCAGATTTTGAGGCAACATATCACCAGATTGGTTTGCAGAGGATCCATGGTGGATCTCTTCATTCCCATTAATACCAGAGACAACCTCACCCATCATCCTCACAGTAGGCTCCTCAATTGAACCTGACGGTTTGGTATGACCTCCAAACTTCACAAACTTATGGCACTCAGAGACCCAATGTCCCTGCCTTTGACAAAAAGAGAAAAAATTGATCCATGAATCATAAATTATGGATTGGGCATACCTGTACTCGCCTTCAATCACAATCCACACCGTCTCCGGTGGGGGCTTTGATACTTGTTTCTAACATTAAATTTATTACAGACTCTATAATCATTGAAAAGTATAATTGATCCATATTTAGTTTTAAAAAATACAACAGGGTCAACACATAATTAAGTTTTAGGATTTAAGAATAATTTATCTAGAAATTCCTTTAACTACTTTTTCCATTCCTAAAGTTACATTTAATCGATTCTATAAAGGGGTTTTTAAATAGGCTTAGCATTAGCAATTGAGTGGATAGAAAATTCATCTTCTTAATTAGAAACAAAAACATAAAAATCAATATGAAATATATAGACATATTCATTGACTACTTTAGAATCATTAATTTATACTATTTATTTTATTTCAACAACATTAGATAGTTAACTTTCATCACAATCTTTAATCCTTTTCTCAACTTTTTAGTATGTTATCAAAGGTATTAAATCATTGAACAAAACATTTTTAGATCTAAAATATATATTCACATGATAAAATGTTTTCCAATCCATAAAAGAATAATATAAAAATATATTATGGTAAGGAAAACAATATTTTCAGAAAACACCATCCCACTAATAACCAAATGAATATTATTATAAATCTTGGTTTCATTAATATTTATACCTAGGGTTTTCACCAACAGTTTTATATTCTTTTCTTGTGTTGATATTCCCATTTTACAAGAAACGTTATCAGAAATGAATAAATGTGATGATCTAGAGTTAAATTGATTATTGGTATAATTTGAATAAAAAAGTATCATACCTATAAAAACATTATTTGATGGTATAACATCAACTATAGTTGTATAAAATGATTTTTCCACTTGTTTATATTTATAATAATTATTATTTTCATCCTTTATAAATATATTTGGAAACAAATTAGCTTAATTACCAAACTCCTTATAATTAAAACATTTTACCATCAGCATCCCATTATTTATCTAATCATTTTCTTTAATATCATGAGCTACATGTCCCAAATTTCTATATCAGTAAAAAATTACTATATTTTATCGAAAATTATACATGATTCATTTTACCACACTTATCACAATATGGGAACTTGATTGTCTTTAATCTAGATTTTTTTAAGAATGATTCTCTAATACTTTCTATATATAACTTTTTATAATTATTTTCATATAATACACCATCATCCGAGAACACCAATTCTACCTTGTTGGAAGAACAAAAAAGTTTCTCATAACTATTGAATTCACAAGAATATAATTGTTTTTTTATATTTTTGTTCCAACCCTGAGTAAAAAATATTAATCATACAACCATTACCACATATGAAATCAAGTACATACCTATCCAATAATTTTGTAACACCTTAAGTTTTTGTTAATTAGTTTTTTTAATAAATTAAATACCTTATTTAATTTATGTTATAAAAAACACAGTCTTAATCTTACACAACGTACAATATTGGTTTAGCTTGTGTTAAACAAGACATTACATTTTAAGGAAACTAAGATTTATTATTAATATTGTTATTTAAAGATGAACATTATAACCTATTCATTAAAATTAGTGATACGAATATTAATATTTTTTTAAAATATTATGTATAATAGTTTAATATAAATAAATCATGTTGAAAATAAAATATGAAATTTTCCTTAATGTCTATATATGTTACAATAATAAAATTTTCTGAAAAGAAAATGTATTTATGCTTTTTTTGGAATAATAATAAAAATATTTATGATACTTTTAAAAAATCAATTTAATAAAATGAACATCATTTTTAAAATTTTAATGTCAAAATTATCTTAGAGAGAATTTTTTGTATTTCTCTTAAAGGTTTCATTCTTTAATGAATAGGTAAAATATAGAATGTTAATTGAAAAATGCCTTTACGTATAATTTATTTATAAAGATAAATCTTATTTTAAAATAATTTTAATGTAAAATTAGTTAAAATATATATATATAAATCTAATTTAGGTCATTGGAGTAAATATCATATTGAATGTAGATATAAAAACTAGTCAAACTTTTGAACATTTACTCTTTAAAAACCAACATTCTCATCAAGTATTTGAGTATTTTTAATTATAATTTTCTACTTATATGAATGTAATTTGAAAAAAATGTATTTAATATTAGGAATAATACTAATTTATATTATCTAATAAGTTTAATTAAAATTTTTACCAAATTTAATAGTAAAATAAATAGAGATTATTTAACGTGGTAACTGTAAAAATGGTTTTAGCAGGGGTTTAAAAAAAATATGTGTGTTAAAATTAAATATAATATTTTATAAAATATATTAGATGGTCATATTTATATCATATAATATTAAAATTTATAATTTTATCCATATTGGACCCTTTTAACAGGTAAAAAATTTAGGTACACATTTTATTTTAAAAATGTTAAAATTGTGCCACTTACATCACTTATAAAAGGCCACCCATTATCCTCAATTCATCACACCCTCAAGCCCATTTTTTCAGCCAATACCTACCCAAATAACTTCAAAACATTTCTCCTCTCATACTAGTAGTTTTATTTTGGACCTAAATCCATCCTATGAATTCTTATGGTGAAATCATTAGGAGGATACATTAACAAGGGGTAACATTCATCAATAAGAGTTTTTGTTTTTTTTATTCCGAAACCCCCTAAAATTATTATTATACAATTAATTTATATTAAAATAATTATAATACATATACTGAGATGGTTTTCAGTTATGTTAATTACATGAAACCCTATCAACTTCAATATAATTGGTTACAAAATCATATTTCATGTGTACGGTGGACTACCGCCTTACGAATTGATGTCATTTATTTATTTCCATTACAACCTCTAATTGTTGGAAATAATGATAGATTTATTATTTATATATGATTCTAATTATTTTGTTATGATTTCAAAATTATTATATTACACATAACGTCATGCTCTCTATTTTATGGGGATATAATAATGTTGTTCTTATGTACTGCAAATTACCTCCTCACAAAGAGATGTGATTCATTCACGTTTATAGAATGTGTTAAAGATGAGTTTAATAAAGTTATGTGATATATAGTAATTAAATATGATTATTTGATGATAATATATAAAATTTAATTTATTTATTTTAATATGACAAAAAAATGGAAGAAAACATTCATGCATATGTACGACCTACCATCTCCACGAACGACGTATTTAATTTTCTATCACTAAATTATATGGATTACTATAATTGAATATATAATGAATATATATTGTATTTATATAATGGATAATATTATTAATATGATAAAATCATGATCAAATTAAGAATACAAAGAAAACATATAAGAACAAAAATTTTGTTATATACTAAAACGTAACTATAACATGGAATTGTTAATAAACGGGTAATAAAAGGTCATAATAAAATCACATATGGTATGATATATTTGAATATGGTGATTTTATATATTTATTATAAAATTATATTTAATATTAATGATGTTTTAATATGTATGATGGAAGTCAAGACTTAATGTATTGGGGGTTTTATCCAATGTTTCCTTCTTTGAGACATATTTTATGTTATGAATCGATATTATTTCATGATGTGTATATTCATCCAAATTAAAATTTAATATCATAAATTGAAATATACCCATGATATTTTAATGTTTTAATTTTTTTAACCATTTATGGGAAATATTATTCAATGTTTCCAAGTAGGTAAGGGTTTTACATTACAGTCTTTTTGTTTATTAAGATTGTTTATTATTTAGTCTCCAATGTTGACATCTCATGATCTAACATTCAATAATTATCATTAATTTTCTTCTACTCCATTTTTCATGCTAGGTTAAATTCATTATAACATTTTCCCTCTTAGGTTCTAAGAAAAATGGGAAACTATTTTTAGTAAAATATGACTATTTTCTCACTTAGATTAGAAATCAATTTTCTTCCAAAACAGTGTTCTCATAAAATGCTTTCAATTTTTTTTAATGATTTTTAAAATTTGTTTTTCCAAATTTTTAAATTTTTATTTTTTTCAAGGAATATTCTTATCATTTTACTAATACATACCATTTTTATCTTACCAAAAATGAGAAAGTAATCACTTTTTTAATATGTATGGGATTTATCAGGGTCATCATTACTTCAAATATTCCTTTAAAAAATTTCATGGTTGTTTTAATATAAAATTATATCCTAAATGTTTTATTTTTTAAAGGAAAAGTGTTATTCAAAGTTGAAAGTGTATTTCTCATAGAAAATGTTTTAAATGATATTTAAAATTTATTTTCTATCTAATATGGAATATTTTGATATTACTATTCACATATTTGGGATATGATTGAAGGTTACCATTTTTATTATTCCTCTGGATGGTTTCTATTTTTATGGAATGATGTTTATGAAACTCATATCTATTTTATGTGTTATTCCATTGAGGAAATTCTTGTGAACCCCCCTTTTTTTATGGGTTACGCTATGATGATATTATGAAATGATTATGAAAACTATGTATTTTATAGAATTTATGATATGATGAAATGTTTATTAAGTCCAATTAATTTCATGTGTTATGATATGTTGAATATTTATGCTCATGTGGAACACAAAAATATTGTTTTAATTTGAAGATATATGGGACATATATATACCTCCAATGCATTGGGTAAATATTTATATACCATGAGATAGACAAGAATTGAATTAGTAGTAAACCTAGTTTACTAAGGGAATTTATCTGCTATAATGGTCTTGGGAGTGAACCATGACTTTCACAAAAGGTTTAGAGTGGGAACCCATTACAATATGATAGACTTGGTAGTGATCCTTTTATAATATGGAAATATTTTTCTATTCTTATGTGTATAACCCAATTCGATGTCTTATTCCAATGTTATTCTCTGATGGTTCATGATATTTTATTATTTTATGATTAACGGATTATGACATCCCATATTTATACCATGTCTCATGTTTGATATTTCATATGTAAGGTATTATTTTCAAGTGTTGTTATCATCCTCTCATACACTTATTATTATGTTATTCTTATTTATATCCTATGATTACTCTTATTTATAGAGACTTGGTTTTTCCTTGTAGGACTTTAAAATATTTATATATATATTTCTAGAGTTAGGCACTGAGACGGTGTGAATTTTTGAGGCCCGGTTTTCATAGAATTTATTTTATAAAAATATTAAGTATGTTTTATACTAGGCATGTTTTGAAAATGGGATAAATCCAAAATGAAAACTCAGATCAGAAATCAGAGGCCAATGTTGAGTTCATATTGTGGCTTTTACCCGATGCAGGGCATAACTTTTTTCAGTGCGAGGCTTCTATGAGAAAAGGCACACATGGGAAAACTTATAAATAAAATAATTAAACATAAATATTTTTTCTCAAATGCCAAAGAAAATAACCTTTTATCGAAGACTCAAATTTGAAATCCCAGAATTCCATTGGGTTTGTAACTAGACGTTTTTCTTAAGGGCTACATAAAATGAGGCGGTGTAAGATTTTTGGTTTCAACGACCATTGGTGGGTGTGTCGTGTTTTTCCAATAAAAATAAAGTTTCAAAAACTGGAATAGGGTAATCCCTATTCCTTTTTCAAACCAATTCTCCCTATAACCTTTATTATTTGATATATCAAAATGGAAACTTCAACGAATCATCAGCAGATTGCAAAGAGGGAAAGGAGAACCCACCGTCAACGATGAACAGACTGATTCAAGGTAAGATCCTTAAATATTATATCTATTTGGAGTTTTTCCTTAAAAAATAAAATATTTTTTTGTTATTTCTTCAATTTTGATATCAATCATCAATAACCTAACTAACATCAACATTGATCCTTTCTTAAAACTATAAATTTATTTGTTCTTCTTCTGTTATTTGTGGATATTCATCACCAACATTTAGGTACATCAATCCACCAACAGATCATTAAGAAAAGGATGGTTCTATGAATATCTCCTCATGAGGATAATCAATTTTTTTTAGATTCGTTATTGGGTAAACAGATGAGCTTCATTGGTCTCTAGAAAGTGCTAGTAAAACATCGTTTCTAGTGGTGGCAATAGTGGCACCACTATGGTCGTGTGTTTAGACAGCAAAGATCGTGTGTTGCTTGTGGAGTCTGTCGAGCAGGTACAACTGGGTGTGAGGTGAAGATAGAATCATGGTCAGTGGGTGGTAAAGGTATTGAGACCATGGTTTAGAGGTGTAATGTGGAGAGAAGATCAATGTCAGAGCTGCATGGTAGCTAGTCAGGGTGATAATATGCTGAGTGATGTGGGGGTCACCATGTTGACGTGGGACGGCGGGGGAGATAATGTGGAAGGCCAATGAGGCATCCAAGAGTGGGATGGGCTACAAAAGAGTGGACCAAGATACAACTAAGTATAATAGGAAGGGAGAAGGTGGGTTAGGTCCCATATCTTTGTTAGGGATGGCCCAGATGGAGCAGACTGGCTAGAATAGGTTTGACTATTTTGGTCAGGCCGATGCAACTTTAAACTCCCTTTTCACCTAATCTAGGTGTCCGTTAGATGCTCCATCTATGGAAACACATTCATCTTATTGAGATGGTATATTTTAGTCTAGTTGAATAATTTTATGTATTTTCTTCATAGCTTGGTTGTGCAAAGCTTTTATGTTTAATAATAATAATATAATTATTATTATTTGGGGTTTATGTATCTAAAATATTGATTACATGCGACATTTGATTAACATTTCATTAGAATAGGTGTGACCTAGGTGTTTAGGTATATTATCTATTACCAATTTGGGGTGGTTAAACTAAATAAGATGTTTGGGTCTCATTAAACCCAATCTACTCCCATTGTGGTGAAATATAGTGTTTTCAACGGGTACCTTTTTTGGAAGAATGGGTAGTCGAACCCATGAATTTTTTCAAAAGGATTTCAATAGTGTATTCCTTTTGGATTTGAATAAAATTTGTTCTGATATCATTAAATTTAGAAACCTAAAATGAATACCAGTGTAATATCTTTTTGATGGGTTTGAAGAGAATCCACGGTGGTGATCAAGCAATGATCGACCACTGTTTAGGCTTCTCATAGTCAAAATTACCATTTTCACAAGTTCTCATTTTTTGGAAAGTAAATAGCATATAATTTTTGTTTTTCAATGTAGAACATTATGGTGACATCAATTTCCAATTTCATATTATAATTCAAGGTGCTCCAATAAATAAAATCTACAAGAAAGGTTCGATGATGGAAGTGGATAGGCGATGACATCCAGGCCTTCTGAGTGGAACCATCCAGTCAGGCTGGGCATGGTTCCCCAATGAAACTAGAGTGGAACCCTCATGCCTGGATGGACATGGGTCCTTGATCTATTTTGAGTTTATTCCTCTAGCCAGACTATGCATGTGTCCTCTACCTATTCTGAGTGGAACCCTCATGCCGGACTAGGCATGATTCCCCAATGACTATAGACGAGAACACTACATCCAGGTAGGGAATGGGTCCTCAAACATAAGGAATGTCCTTTCGACTGTTTGTATAAATGAAGATACATGTTTAATGTAACCTTGGTATCATGAGTAAGAGGAGAAATTTTCCCATTGAGACACATCCTTGTTACACGATATAAAATCATGAGGTTGAGTCAGTGCTATACAAAATGGATAATATTTAGGTGTGGTGATTGATCCACATTAACTTGCATTTTTAGGGAAAACATGAGGGATGATGGAAATCATTTATAGTTACTTCTAGAACTGTTGGTGACTCGTCTTATTGGGCTGAGATGTGAGATGGATATTCCATTTACACTGTATTTTTTGTTTCTTTCACTGAGCGTATATATATATATATATATCATATTCCATTATCCACTCCTTGTGTTTTGGTTAATCTAATTCAAGTAGAGGCAAAGACACACTAAGTATGCCACATGCTTTCTGAGTCTAGTTTCTCACGGTTGGAAGATCCTACTCTCCTACTATAAGTAATGATGAACAATGAGATGTTCATCTTATCACTATCTCTAACTCTATGTGTTTGGATGATCATTATTCAATCTCTTATTGGGTTGATTTGTAATATTTTACTGTACTTGTTCCATATAAAATTTTCATTCCTTTATGAATCTCTTACTGAAACCCTTTTTTTCAGGTCATCCTACTGGTTATGTTAATACTCACCACTACATTGGATTTTTCCATACGTAGTGTGCTTAATGACGGAGATAGACATGTTTGATCATGTCTTTAGGGAGATGAGAGATACTAGAGCATGGATTGCGTACCGTGGTCGTGGCTAGGATTCCATAGTGGGGATCCACTAGCTATTTTTTATTTTTCAAATTTTAGTTAGGTTGATGAATTTTTCTGGTTTGAAATTTATTTTTACATTTTTCACTTTTTATTTACATTAACTTAATTGTACTGTTTAGTGGTCCATGCATGATTTGTTTATTTAAAGTAGGATCCATCTTTTACATCTTTCACTATGGACCTTTTCATTGAGTTGGTTGTGTTTGTGTGTAATGGTACATAGACAAAGGACTCCCATGTTTTTTGTCTGTTCGGTGCTTTTCACCACCCCCAAGCCTATGAAGGCGGGATTGGGGTAGTCATAACTTGAGCCCGATATTGGTTATGTCATGACAAAGTGGTATTAGAGCTGGTTCAACCCATGGAAAATTATTTAGATGTTTCTCTAAAATTCTCTTGGTTGGGTTTAGGGAAATACTGTCTATGTGTCTTGAGGGTGGATCAAAGGCTTTGGAGTCGATTAATGATGTTGTGGATGATGGAGCAATTCACTAAGACCCTGATTAACCACTTTTCAACATGGAATGATCAGACATTTATTACAGGGAACTTTGGTACATGCATCATATAAGATTGTGTCTTTGACTATCCTTTTTGAGTTTGATCCCAATGGTTGTTGTTATATATATGCTCATAAGACTGTAGTACTCCTTAACAAATTTCGGGATTCCTCTATGATAACAGCGAGCCAGGATACCAGTTCCAGTTTGTAATGATGACCCCGTGAGCGATGAGGCCTCATTTTAGGGTCCATCCTGTGATTTCCTTCATCTAGGTGGGATATTAATTGCACCTCCATTTATTGAGAATTATCTAGTCATAGTATAGTTGTGTGTAGATGAGAATAGGTTTATAACCCTTCATGAGTTTTATTGATATATACCACTGAGGTTTCAGAGTGTTCCATATCCTCAAGTAGTGGAGGACTAGTGGAGTCGGTGGCCCACCTCCTCTATCTTGAGAAGACACCGATAATACTGATAGTGTATTTTTTAGGAATTCATTTCCATGGGATGGTTGGAAGTCGGTTGATCATGGTTACCTAGATGCATGATGAGTTAGCACTCATGTGGGATGAGTTTCTGCAATAGTTTCATGAAGATTACTACCCCTCCTTCCTACTATCTGTCAAGATTCATAAGATTTTGTAGCATCAAAATGGATGTATGATAGGGGAAGAGTACCCTTCTATGCTCACAGACCTGATTCGGTAGTCTCTGGATATGATTAGTTATGATAATTTATAGGAATGGTAATTAGACCATGGACTCCACAGGGAGATTCATGCCATCATAGTACTCTTATTCATCCCCTCGTATGTTGGGGCGCTATATTTAACACTTGTGATAGAGATATTCCTATCAGAGTGGCTCCAGCTAGTTGGGTATGGTAGCAGTTGCTACAAAGATGCAACTCTTATGACTGATGGAATACGTCAATTGGAAGAGCCTCAATACAAGAGTTATTTCCATGATCAGGCTTGGGCACATGGTTAGGCATCACCAGGGCCATACAGAGCACCAGGTCAGCCTTGATATGGATGGTTCTATACTTGTTATGTGCGGGGTCACATTGAATGAGACTTTCTGACCGTGAATGTTGAGCATCCCATGCAAGTAGTAGTTGGACCACCACGGAAGTGATATCTCTATGATCAGGAATCCACCAGGTGGGGCTAGGGTGGTCCCTAGGGAGTAGGTAATGTTAGAGGAGTTGGAGGACCTGGAGGTGGGGGATTACACTATGAGATCCTCCAACCACCATAACCAGGTGGCTTACTTTATGCTCAGGGGCTGGTTTTCAGGGCCACAGAGAGCTGTAGGCTATGGATGTACCTCATCCTCCATCACACGAGATGATTTTATGTATGATCTATGTTTATTATACTCTTTATTCTGTACTGATAATCACATTCATCAATCACTCTTTTATCTTGTTACTCCTGGTATGTGAGTTGGAACTCCCAGTAGAGGCCCTAGCATAACAACATTGTATCGACATTCCTATGAGGAGTGCTTATTATGGTTCATTCATATTCTCATAGTTCAAGATATCACATATAGGTGAGAGGTTCACATGAGACCTACTGGTCATCAAGATGGAACCTTATGACCTCATCATGGTCATGGATTGACTTTCCCATTTTGAGGACTAGATTGTCTATCACTACAGGCTTTTGAGATACATGCACACTGATGGAATGATGTTCTCCATTCTTGGTGAACAAGACCTTGTAGTAGGGTAGGTAGGTTTTATGTGTATGTGGAAACATACTTTTCCACATAAATTAGAGATCTTAACCCTTGGTGTATTAGATTATTTATGCATCTATGTTCATTCAGTTCTAGAAGACTATATGGATATATTCCCTGAAGATGTTCCAGGACTACCTCCGAGGTGGGAGTTAGAGTTTTTCATTGAATTGAAACTGGTTAATTCCCTAATATATTTTTTGGAATATCTAATGGTACCCACTAAGCTATGGTATCTATTATTACCACTAGAAGAACTTTTTGAGAAATGTTTCATCAGACCTAGTGTCTCATCTGGGGTGGCTCCAACTATGTTCGTGAAGAAGTCTGGTGGGAGTATACAGCTCTTTATGGATTATTGTCACCTGAATTAGGCCACAATAAAGAGAAATTACCCATTACTGAGGATCAAAGACATCTTCAACTAGTTGAAATCTGTGAGATGACTCTCCAAGATCGATCTTAGATCTGGCCACCACATGTTGCGTGTTTGTGAGGTTGATATTTTGAAGTTGGGTTTTAAATGTCCCTATGGGAACTAAGAGTTCCTAGTGACTCCCTTTTTTGTGAAAAATTCCACCACAATTTTCATCTCTTTAATGAACTTGTTCTTCCATCTATACATGGACTAGTTTGTTGTGGTGTTCATCGATAACATACACATTTAATCTATGTTAGAGGAGGATCACAAATAGCACTTGAGGATGGTTCTTTATTAACTTCGAGGGCACCAACATTATGGAAGAACACAGAGGTGAATGTTCTAGATACATGAAGTTCAATTTTTGGGGCATGTCATCCCTAATCAATGTTTATCTATAGTTCCAATGATGATCAATGTTGTGCATGATTGGGATCCACCCAATAATTTGTTTTAGGTGAGAATATTTCTGGTTTCGGAAGGGTACTGCAAGAGATTTATGGTAGAATTATCTAAAATCACAGCACCCTTGACCACATTAACATGGAAGGGACATCAGTTTACCTAGTCTGATTAGTGCTAGAAGGCCTTTCAGGATTTTAGGTAGCGGCTAACGTGTGCTCCAGTTTTCAGGCTACCAGAGGAGGTTGTTTAGTTCGTAATCTATTATAATTCATCAAGATTTAGGATTAGTTGCATTATAATGCACTAATAATCGGTTATCATACATTAGTTGAGGTTGTTGAGACCCCATGAGTATTAATACATGAATCATAACATAGTGCTCACATTGGTAGCCTTCTCCCTGAGGATGTGGAAACACTGTCTTTTGAGAGAGAACTCTGTGGTTTTATCAGACCAAAAGAGCCTCATGTACATATTTACATAGAGAGATCTGAATCTAAGGTAGTGATGCTGGTTGGAGTTCCTAGAGGACAATGACTTTGAGATAGTCTATATGTCAGTGAAGGGAATCATTGTTGTGGATTCCCTTAGTTGGAATTCTCATGCATGCCTATGGTGGGAATCTTTAGAGTTGTTATCTTCCATACAACTGACCATAGTGAAGAAAGAGGGTATAAATTTTCTAAATTTAATGTTGCAAACTCTTTCAGTCCTTGAGCATGTGAGAGAGTCCCATCTAGGATATATTTACTATGATGTATTTCATGATCAGATATCCATTGGCGACCCACCTAATGGATATTCAGTAGGAGGTAATAATTGTATTTTGTTCCAGGGGAGAACAATGGATCCATTCATGATGAAGGAGGAGGTGATGTGGGAGTTCCATACTTCTCCCATAGCTATACATCCCAATGGGGGGAATGTGTACAAGGATCTTTGATGGTAGTTTTGGTGGTCTGGATTGCGACAAGTCATAGTTGGGTTCCTGTCATAATGCCTCACCTTCCTTAAGTGAAGCCTGAGAATAAGGTTCTTGTGGGTATGTTGTAGCCTCTTGAGATACCGGAGTGGAAGTGGGACAACATAACCATGTACTTCATTATAGGGATTCCACGCATTGTGATTGGTCATGAATCCATCTAGGTAATAGTGGATCAACTCATGAATTTTGTGTATCTCCATACTATTAGGGAGTAGAGTTTGGTGGAGAGTTTGGGGAAGTTGTAGTTACAGGAGATCGTCTACCATCATGGGGTTACCTTGACAATTGTCTAAGATCATGACATGGGGTTTATGTCAAGATTGTGAAAAGTCATGTATGAGGCATTCGGGAACGAACTGCAGATGAGTATAGCTTTTCATCCCCAGACTGATGGGCATATCGAGAGCACTATCTAGGTGATAAAGGATATGTTGAGGGATTGAATGTTAGATTTTTGTTAGAGTTGGTAGGATCACCTGCCTTTGGTAGAGTTTTCATACAACAATAACTATCATTATAACATTGGTATGACACCTATTGAGGCCCTATATAGGAGACCCTATAGGTCACCTTTGGGTTGGATATAGGATGAGGAGTCATCCCTCATGGGAATAGAGTTGGTTCAAGTGATGATAGAGAAAGTTCAGATCACCAATGAATGGATTTAGACATCCTAGAGTCGACATAAATCATTCAAATACTATCATTTTAGGCCCTTGGAGTTCAAACAGGGGGACCACGACTTATTGAGAGTCTCCCCATGAAGCAAAATACAGAGGTGTGGATGGGGAGGAATGATATCCCTGAGGTTAATCTTGTAATTAGAGACCATGAAGAGGGTTGTTGAGGTCACCTACCCCCTATCCCTACCCCCACAACTAGATTGGGTCCATGACGTCTTCCACATTTCACAACTTAACAGATGTGTTCATTATCCAACACATGTCACCATTTGGGGTGAGATAGATATTGATGATAGAGATACCTTTGTAGAGAACCTATTTGTTATCAAGGATCGACATGAGAAGACCATACATGGACAGAATATACCTTTGGTTCGCATTCTGTGGTAGCATGGAAACATTATGGAGAGTCCATGGGAGTAGGATAGAAAGTAACAGGCTCAAAACCCCAACTTTTTTTAAAATTTTTGTTTTTGAGGATGAAAATCATGAAGGCTGGAATGATGTAGATACCAAATTTTCTCTTTTAAGAAGATAAAATATTTATATATATATATATTTCTAGAGCTATGATCTAAGACGACATGAAATTTATAGGCCTTGTGTGTGTGAAATTAATTTTATAAAAATATTATGTTTTTTTCATACTATAAATGCATAGAAAATCAGATAAATATTAAATAGAATCATGGATCATAATTTTTTGTCCATGGATCAGTCAATAATGTGGAGTTTACCCAAGGCGGGGCATAACATTTTTTAGCATGGGACTGTTATGAGAAAATTCACAGAGGGGAAACATCATAAATATAATAATTAAATTTAATTATTTTATCTCAAATGAGGAATCAAGTAACTACTGATCAAAGACACAGATTTTAAATTTCAACCAATCATTGTGTTCGTAATGGGATGTTTTTCCTAATCATGACATAAAATGAGTAGGTGTGGGAGTTTTGGTTTCCATGACCGTTGGTTTGTGTCTTGTGTTTTTTCAATAAAAATAATGTTATAAAATTTGGAATAGGGTTATCCATAATCCTCCCTCGACCAAATTCTCCATCAATCCTTTGTTCCTCAATATATCAAGGAGTAAACATAAACGAATAATCGACATATAACAACTTGAGATAGGGGAAAAATTATTTAATGAAAAATAGACTAATTCAAGGTATGATCCTTTATCTCTATCTATGTTTGGAGTTTTTCTTAGAAAAATCAGGTCTTTTCATTATTTTATCAATTTGGTTATCAATACTTGGTGTCCGCCCTAACATGACCATTGATCCATTCTGAAACCTATAAATTATTTTGTTCTTCGCCTATTCTTCAAGGATATTCATCACCCAGTTTTGGGCTTACCAAACCAACAATAGATCATTGAGCAGAGGATGGAACTGTAAAGATATCATCATGAGGATTTTAGATATGGATTAGAATTCAAAATTGAGTAAATAGAAGTGTTTTGGTTGTCTGTGTAAGGGACCTCCAGAGAAATGGTGCTGGTGGAATCCATAAGTGGAGACAATAGGACTGTGGTGTTCATAGGTTCAGAGGGTAGAAGCCACATGCTGCATGAGGATTCCATTGAGCGGGAACAGCTGAGTGCGAGGTGAGGCCAGTGGTGTAGTCAGGTGGTGAGAAAGGTGGTGGGGCCACAGTTCATAGGTAGTGGGAAGATTATAGAACAGTGTTGGAGATGCTTGGTGGCCATACAGGGTGAATGAGGTGGCGACATGAGGCTAGTTGATGTGGGGGTCGCCGCATTGATGTGGGGTGGAGGGGGAGCCAAGGAAGAGGGCCAACGAGGTGGATGGGAGTGTTTTGGGCTATAACAGAGAAAGATAGTATGGGATCAGGTGGGCTGTGTTAGCCGAAGCAAGCCTTCCTAGGTGGAGCAGACCAGCCAAAATGGACTAGACTGGTTCTATCAGGCTGATGTAGATTCAAACGCCTTTTTCTTTTAATATGGGTGTCCGTTTGATGCATCGTCTTTGGGCACACATTCCACTTATCGAGAGATACCATTTTAGGAAATTTTTTTGAATTTTATTTCTTTTATTTGTGGATTGGCTTCTCTATAATCTTATGTTTAATAATAAAAATAATAATTATTATTATTTAGGGTTTCTTTTATCAATCATAACACCTACTTGTGACGTCCAATTAACACTCTGTCAGCGGAAACATGACCCAGTTTTTTATTTGGATGTTTAAAGATTAATTCTGGGTGTGTATGTCAAGGAATAGGTGTGGTTCCTATGAAACTTGTTTAGCACGCTTTGTCGTGAAATGTAACCTTTTCACTAGGTACCTGTTTTGGACGAATGAGTTATCGATCCCGACCGTATTTCTACAAATATCGCAATGGAGTTATCCGTTTTCATGTAAGGATCCTCATTGGTGATTTAATTAAGTATGCAAATATGAATGTAATTTTGATGTAATAAAATTTTGAGGGTTTTGAAGATAATTCATGACTATGATCAAGTAGTGATCGGGCACCACTCTGGCTTCTTGCGGTGAAAAGATCCCTTTTCATCAGTTATCCATTTCAGGAATGTAAATAGAATATATTGTGTCTTTTTACATGTAGAACATGATGGTGACCTTAGTATCTACATTAGAATTATGTTGAGAGTTGTTATGAGTATAACACATTTACCAGGATTTTTCGATTATAGTAGTGGACAGGCGATGACATCTGGTCCATATGAGTGGATCCCTCTAGTCCAGATGGATATGGGTACTCAATGACAATAGAGTAGAACCCTACATCTGGGATGAGAATAAATCCTTGACCTCTTTAGAGTGTAATAATCCTACCAGATAAGGCATGGGTCTTCGATGACACTAGAGTGGAACCCCAAAGCCGGACTGGGAATGAGTCCTCAACCTATTCCGAGTAGAACCCCTCCATCCAGACATGGCATGGGTCCTCAATGAAACTATAGTGGACCAATCAACCCAAGTTGTGCATGGTACCTTAACCTTTATGAATGAACTTTCGACTATGCGGATTAGTGAAGAGACATATTTGATGTAACCATAGACTAATGAGTAAAATGGGAACTTTTCCCACCGAGACACATCCTTGTGAAGAAACCTAAAACCATCAGGGTGAGGTAGTGCTGACCAAATTAGATAGTACTGAGGTGTGGTGATTTAACCTCTTTGAATTGCATGCTCATGTAATACATGATGGATTATGGACATAATTGATCGTTACTTCTAGAACTATTGGTGACTCTTCTTCTTCGGATGAGTTATGATATGGAGAACACTTTTAATCTTTCATTTGGGTTCCTTTGACCAAACAAATATATATATATATATATATATATATCCAATTCCAGTACCCACTCATTGGGTTTTAGTAACTCTCCTTCCAGGAGAGGTGAGGATGTTCGGGGTATGTCACATGATTTCTATGTCTAGCTTCTTGTAGTTTGATGAGTCTACACTCTTAATATATTTAGTGAAGACTTGATGGGAATTTAATCTTCTCATCATCTATAGATACTTTTTTGGATGATCTTACTTAAAAATCTTATTTGGTTGAGATGTACTCTTTTACTATACTTATTCCATCAACTATTTTATATTACTTTTAGTATCTATTACCACTCTACCTTATTTTTGGGGAATCCTATTAAGTTTGCTAATACTAACCCCCGCATGGGATTTTCTTACATGTATCATTCCTTACGAAGATGATAGACAACATTGATCATGATTTTAGGGAGATTAGGGATACAAATGCTTGAACTGCAGATAGTGGTTATAACTCATATTCTATAGCGGGGTTCTACCAATTGTTTTCCCTTTTTCCAATTTTACTCAAATTGGGACACTTTTTTGGTTGGGAATGTATTTTAATCCTTTTACATTTATGTTTAAATGTATATACTTGTATTGTTTAGTGGTCCATGAATGCTTGGATTATCTATAGTAGGTTGTATCTTTAACATATTTTCCTCTACAATTTTTCATCATGATGTATATGTTTCTATGTGTACAGGTACTTAAGAAAATTCCTCCCTATGTTTCTAATGCATTCGTCACTTATCTTCACCCCCTATCTATGGAGGCAAGCATGGGGTAGTTGTGGCTAGATCCCATTATGGGTCTCGTCATGACATTACTAAGTATTTGTTCACACACTTTTTACATTTCCTTTCCTTTGGTTAAAAAGAAATGTATTATGTAATATATTACTAAATATAGTTCTACTTATTGTGAATATATTGGGACATAATGTATTCTACCCATGTACCAATTGTTTATATTTCAATTATTTTAATAAAACAAAACTGTTATGGTGCTTAAGAATATGTTTATGTAATATAATAATTACTAATCTAAAATGATATAATATATATATATATATATGAAAATCATGCGTTTCTATAGTGGGTATCAGAAGAGAGGTTTAGTTAACTATTGGAAACAAGGATGAGAAAACCTTGGTGATATCCCTATGGTAATGTTAAATGATATGTATAAGGATGAGTCAATGAATATGAAAATGTACTGGAATTTTGGTAAAGGACAGATTGAGTGGTTTCTATGAAATTAAATATATGAATATATACTACAGGTGGATGTAACTCTAGAATATAGGTACCTAGGGGAATAACTCAAAAACGGAACATTGAGATAGAATTGATCATCATATGCTGTATGACAATGGGTCTCGCTTCACACTTTGTTTGAAACATTTGAGCGATATGCTATGGAAATTTACAAACTCTACATGAACCATCAGGAAGGATTTAAATAGAAGAGAACTATAAAAAACCAAGGATAAAAATGTGTCATAGATTAAATAAGAACATTTCAAGATAGATAAATAACATAAGATATTTTTAATAATTAAATGGTTCATTACCATATTAATGTTTCTTACACTATGTTTATTTTATTTTAGTCAATAGATAGAACCCAAGAGAACTGTGTTCATGCCGAGTGTGATAGAAAATAAAATTATTTTCCTCTGAAGCATCCAAATGTTATGGGATATGGGATGTAAAATCCTGTTACTATGCTCACACAACTTTTTGAAACCATTAATTGTATAGATTTTTTAAATGAATTAAGGAGGGAACAATATTCCATTGAGTAAATTATGAGGAAACTTTCACCTTCATTTAAATGATCTGATGATCCATTAGATTTTATGTAATGGATCAACACTCCTGAATATATATTTTCCATTACCCAGTGTATGGACAATGAAAATTTCATTTTTTGCAGTCTATTATTTGGAAGGTGATGCCGATCAGTTGTAGACGATTATCAATAATATGATGAAATAAAATTGAATTAACACCATGGATTGAGATGAGTTCAAAAACATATTTTTCATAAAGTACATTCCTCATATTTTTTGAATTAATTTGTAGAATGGGTTTTTTCGAAAAATAATATATGATGAATCTATAGGTATATATGAGGAATTTTTTACAATAGGTTTGATGTATACTTCTAGTATTATCATGCAACCTAAATTTATGTTGATTGATTCTTCAGAGGATTAAAACCATATCTTTGAAGGGTGTTATCCATAAGGGATTTTATTAGATATGAATAGATTTTTCAATTTGTCATCATAGTGCAAATGAATGTTAGAGTTATATATCAATCTTTTGGTTTTGAAAGGAAAAGAAAGACAGAGTTTAAAGGACATTTATGAACCATGGAGGGAACAATGTGATATTTACTTAGTGATCAATATGTGGTATGAAACATGGAATAACTATCTTAAGGGGAATAATTAATTTTTTAAGTGTTGAAGGAATGGTCATCAGGTAATTGATTTAGGAAGTGATGGAAATAGGTAGGCTAATAATTTGAATAGATATAAATATGTATAGAATGAACCACCCACAATTAAATGCTTCAATTATAAGGATAATGGGCATTATAATTACAAGTACCCAACCATGAGGGTTAATGACAATGATCAATGTCAGTATCCTTTAATGTTGAGGGACGAGGGAAAATCTCATCTGATCAATGTTTTTGTTGTGGGGTCTGATTATGAGATGGTGTAATGTAGACTTACTATCCACTTTAGAAATAAAAATGTCATATTTTAATACGAATATACCCATTCTTTAATATCTGAAATTTTTATAAGGATATCAATATGACACCCAAATGATTTGATGTATAATTAATAGTGAAAACACCTAATAGTATGATGATTTTATCACAAGACTATGATTCCTATATGGTTGGTGTTGGAGGGAATTTTCTTCCTGAAAATATTTTAATTCTTCTTCTGGTTGAATTTGATATGATATTTTTCATGAATTAACATTATTTACTTAAACACCACATGAAATATCAAAGAAGGAAAGTAATATTTGATAATACAAACCACCGTAGGAAAATCTATCAGTTTAAAGATAATTACAAACATTTTATGGAGATTAAATCCCATATATAGTCTTTAATTACCATTCATATGGGTTATTTATATCAAATGGTTTTGGATAAACATGAGTTAAATTAAATATTTTTTTTCTGGTAATCATTTATGTCTTTACAAAAGGTTTTCATATCCATCCTCCAAAAAATAAGGCTTATTTCTCAATATAACTCATACTTAGTGCCATAAAAATTTCAAATACTCCCTAAAAATGAATCTGATTGAGTTTTATGAATCGAAGAAGCAACTCCAAGAAAACATTGACAAGGGATTTATTTGACCAAGTGTGTTACCATGGGGTACACAAAGACTTTTTGTTAAAATTAATGATGGATTGATGGAAATATGAATTGATTATCTAGAGATGAATAAGATAAAAATGAATAACATATATCCTCCACCGCATATTGATGACCTATTTTTTCAATTGAATATATATTAATAATTTTCCAGGAGTGAAATTCATTCTAGATATCATCAATTAAGTATCAATAAAGAGGATATACCAAAGGAAAATTCCATAAACGGTATAGACAATATTAATATATTGAAATTCCATTCTTTCTTATTAATTCCCAACTATTGAATTCATAATGCATTTAAAGATTATCATGATTAGTATTTGAGGTATTTGTAGAAGATATTACAATATATTCAAAGTGGTATGAAAAGAATGGATTTACCTTTAGAATTGTACTGTGGACCCTAATGAATGATAAAAAATATGAAAAATATAGAAATTGTGAATTTTTACTTCAAAAGGTATAATTTTTGGGTCATATATTCTCAATAAAGAATATATAAGTAGATCCATAAAAGACAATTGCTATTGAATACTGGATCAGACCAACCACAATGACTGTAATCTATAATTTTCATAGACTAGATGGGTATTATATTATTACTTTAGAAAATTCATCATGAATATCTAGTCACCTCTCTAGGTTAAATTATAAAATAGATAAGTTCCTAAATGAAAATGAATTTGTGGAAAATTCCAATGACCTAAAGAGAAATTCCATTAGCACACACATACTAACATTACGTAGTAGTTTATGGGGGTTTGTAATCTATATAAATGTATCCTAGAATTTATTTGTATTTATTTTTAGGAATAATGAAATTGTTATAGATTATTCCACATGAAAATTGCTGGTTTATTAGAAAAATTACCCAACTCATGATTTGAAGATTTCAATGGTGATATATTCATTAAAGATATTGATGCATGATCATTATGTAGATAAGTTTCTTATATATACTAATCACAAATGTTTATATTATATATTCATGCACAAGGATTTAAACATGTTCCAAAGAAGTTGGTTAGATATGGTTAATTATTATGAAGAGTCAATACATTACCACCTAGAGAAAGAAAAAATATTGGCTGATGATTAGACTCAAAAATATCATGTTAGATTATCCATCATGAGGAACACATAAGAAAAAAATACATCTATATTTTAAAAGGATCCATATAAAAATATTGAATTAAGGAAAAAAATAATATATTTCTCTATTGAATGATCAATTATCTATCTACGTGAATATTAAAGTGTCACAAAAGGAATTGTAGAGATGAAAAACAAGGATAGAGATGATCCTATGATTGAAAATGATCATGATGGGATGAGAAGGTTTAGGAACCATGTATATATTATATACATACTAGACATGAAGTAGAAGTTGATAGTGGAATCTCATTGTTCTTCATTCCCTATTCATCTTGGAAGAATGATGATGTATAGAGATTTTAATGAGTACTTATCATGGGATGGAATGAAGAGAGATATCATAGAGTTTGTATCTCAATGTTCATATATAAAAAAAGTTAAGGATGAGAGGCGAAATCTAAGTGAATGTTAGATACATTACCCATTATAAAATGGAAATGGGAAAACATCACCATGGATTATGTTATTGGACACCACAAATTGTCTAAAGGAAATAATGTTATATAGGTTTTAGTTGATTTCCTTTAAAATTATGCACACTTCATCTCTATCTGATAAGATTTCTATTTGGATCAATGTTCTATAATATAAATTATGGAAGAGGTAAGGTTTACTGAATTATCACATTCCATTGTCTCTGACCATGATATGAGGGTTACCTCAATGTTTTTGTGAATACATCATGGATCTCATGAAACAAAATTGAGTTTCTTTTCTGCATATCATCCCAAAATAGATGATCAGTATAGAAGAATATTTAAAAACATTTAGGATATATTGATAAATTGTTGATTCTATCTATAAGGTTTTTGAGATAAAATCCTATATCTAGATTAATTTTCATTCCAAAATATATTTCACCCAACCATTCATATGGTTCATTATGAATCACTTCATGGAATGAAATATAGATCCCTAATGTGTTGTAATGAAGTTAGAGGAATAAGGTTATAGAGGATGAAGACATTAGAAGAAATGGTAGATAAGGTCAATTACATTCTGAGACATATCACTGTATCTCAGAGTTGGAAAGATTTCCATTCTTATAATTACTATTGTGAACTATAATTTAATGTTGGTGATATGGAATTTCTATGAAATTATTCATGCATAATTGTTTATTAAAATTCACGATAAAAGGTAAACTAATATATAGGTATATAGTTCCCTTTAAATTTATTAAACATATAGAGACCCTAGACTATTGATTCCTATTTTGAAAAAACCTCTAACCATTCTGTATTGTGTTACATGTATCTCCCATGATAGAGTACATACTAGACCCTTCACATTTTCAAAACTGAGAGGCCATACCATGATAAAAAGATCTTTCTTATAAGGAAATACTATTTTAGATATATGATTTTATAGGGAAAATTCTATGAACAATGAATACTCCCACGGTGAATTTTTTTTGGTTAAACACCAGTTTGATGAAGTAATTTTGGAACTTGAGAAAATGATGATGTAAAATTAAGCTAATTTATTTGTATTAGATTGAAAATTTTTGAGAGCAAAATTCATTTTATGGGGGGGTAAAGTAACACCCCATATTTTTATGAATTATTATTTTTAAAGAAATTATATCTCTTTGATAACTTTTGTTACATGAAAAACCAAGTTAAACATATGCTACTTGAAACACATGTTTATCTTGCATTACACACAACATAATATTTTAATAAAAACATGATATTTTCTTAATAAATTTATTTAAACACGACCGTTATAACCAAGATTTTAAACACATATATATACATATATATTAAAAAATAATTTTTAAATATAAAGTATAATTAATTTATGTTATAAAAAAATATTGTTAATAAAATTCATAATTTATGGCAATGTATTTATATGCTTAAAAAATACTATTTTCTAAAAAATGTTTTTCTGTATTTTTGTGAAAAATAATAAAAATAATTATTAAAACATTTTTAAAAATAATTTGATAAAATAAAATTCATTTAAGAAATCATAATTCCAAAATTATCTTATGGGGAATATTTGGCATTTTTTTGAAAACATTATTTTTTTATGAATATGGAAAAAAGGTGATTTTTAATTGAAAACATTCATTTCTCTTAATTTATTTATAATTTTAAATTATGTTTTAAATTTTTAGAGTAAAATTAGTTAAATTATACATATATTAATCCAATTTAGGTCATTTGAATTACTTTTACATTGAAATTAGATATAACATAAATTCATACATTTGAACATGTCTTCTTTAAAACCCCTCCTTCTCAACACGTTTACGGGATTTTGTCCAAAATTAAAATATTCCAAATGTGTAAATGGAATTTGATAAAATGGATTAAATATTTTCAATCTTTATAATTTATATTATCTTAAAAGTTAAATTTAATTTTCTTCAAAAATAAATATTAAAACTAGTTTAAATTATTCACCAAATTTAGGTAAAAATAGGTTCACCAGCGGTAAAAATAAAACGATATAGGATAAATTACCTAATAACTTGTATAAAATATTTTGGAAGGATATATATAGACCTTATAATGTATCATGTTTTAATTTGATCTATTTTGGACCCTTTTCTCATGTGAAAATCACCTGTACACTTTTTCTTTTCAGAAACATACAATTGTGCCACTCACCTCACTTATATAACTCCACCCCTTCTCATATCATATTAACACAATCAAAACCATTTTTTTGGACACTAAATTCCCAAATAAATTCTTAAAAGCATTCCTCTTATTCAATAATCCTTATTTTGGGCATAAAAATATCCTAGGAATGATTATGGTCCAATCCTATTTACGATTCCCAAAGAAGAGGTAAAGTTCATCAGTGAGTGTTTTTGTTTCATTTCTACCTCCACCCTTTAAATAATTATTTTACCATTTATAAATAATTTAATAATTATTTTATCTATACTAATATTTTTTTGTTTAATATCATGAACTAAAACTATCTCTACTTCTATCAAATAGTTTACAAATTCAGCGTTCGTGTGTACGGTAAACAACCACCTCATGAACCGATGTCATTTATTTTTCCATTTCCACATATGAAGGCTAAAAATAATTATGTATTTATTTTTTATATATTATATTTATTATTGATTATAATTTCAGGAATATTATCACACATACCTTCATACTATCCATTTTTTGGGGGAATATGATAATCTCTCTCGTGTGTATGAAAGACTACCACCTCGTGAACAGATGTGATTTGTTCAATCTTTACATGGAATATATTGATGATGATTTTATTAAAATTTTGATATATATGTGACATAACCTTGAATAAAAAATTATAATATATAACTTTTAATTTTCATTCATTCAATCAGACATGAAAATGGAAACAATGTTCACGTATACGTAGGACCTACCATCTCCATGAACGACATATTTCATTTTCTATCACTAAATTTTATAGATTACTCCAAATACAATTATAATTAATATATATAAATATATATATGATATTTTTGTCATGGATAAAATACTGGAGATGATTAAATCATAATCAATCTTAGAAGTCCAAAAAAAAATCAAATCAAACAGGGAAAACAAAGTTGTTTTTACCTGAATAGTATCTTTATCATGAAATTTTAAGTAAACAGGTAATAAATGGTAATAAGAAATTCATATTTGGTAGGATATATATGAATAATATTTTTAATATATATATATATAATAAACTTATATTTATTATACTTATGGTTTTATCGTGTATAACATAATTCAATACTTAAGGTAAAATATTTCTTTGTCACAATTTTCCTTCTTGAAGATATATGTTATGTTATGCACCAATATTATCTCATGAAGTCTATATAAATCCCCTTTGATATATAATATCATGAATTTAATTATCTACATAATATTTTATATTTTTATTTTATTTTATCCTTTAATGGGGCTTATGATTCAATATTTCCATAATGGTATGGGTTTTACATTACAATTACATCGTTTATTAGGAATATTTATGATTAAGTATTCAATTTTTAAATCTCATGATTTACCTCTCAATAATTTGGATTTAATTTCTTTTACTATAGTTATTCATGATATTTTCATGTAATAAACCATTTTATACTATTTGGTACTTAAAATGTTGATAAAATTTATTTCAGAATATCCAACTATTTTTCTCCCTTTGGATAAAAATCTATTTCTTAGAAAACTATGTTTACTAAACAAAATTCCAAAATGTTTTAATATTTTTAAAATAATTTTTTCCCCATTTTTTACATATTAAAAAAAATTAAACCATTCTTAATGTTGTTTTCCAAATATTTTAAATTTGGATTTTACTAAATATGTAGAAGGAATCTATGTTTAAAAGTATACAGAATTCTATAACATCATAATTTTTTCAAATATTCCATTATAATATTTCAAGGTTATTTTGAAAAAGATAATTTTCAAGATCTATTGTGTTTTAATGAAATTTTTTTTATTATAAAGGGTATTTTACTTAGGAAATGTTTTAAATTATCTTTCAAATTTTATATTCCATCTAATATGGAATCTGCTAATATTACCTATTCATTACTAGGGATATGATCCAAGGATACTATTATTATTCATCCTCTTATTACTTTATGTTTTTATGGCATTATTTTTATGAAACATGTTTCTTTTCTAATAGTTATACCATCGAATAGATTGTTATGAAACCTACTTATTTTAAGAGGTTATACTATGATGAAATAATGAAATTATTATGAAACCTGTATCTTTTATATAGGTTATAATTTTATGAAATGTTTTTAAACCTAGTTCATTTCATGGGTAATGATATATTTAATATTTATGATCTTTTAGAATAAATAAATATGCTTTTCATTATGATATGGTTGATACCTATACCTCCCTCCAATTCATTGGTAAAAGATTTAAATATCATGACTTAGACTGGACTGCAATGGGTTTTTCACCCCGTTCAGTAAGGAACATTGTCCACTATGATGATTTAGTAGTGAAACTTGAATATTGGGATGGTTTGTAAAGGGAACCTATTATAATATGATATCATTTCTAGTGAGAGTTGACTAATAAAGAAATCATTTTCAATGCCTATGTATATGCTAAAAATTTATGTCTTATGACAATGTTATTCTCTCATGGCTCATGTTATTTTTTTCCCTTATGACTCATGTCTTATGAACTCCCAGTATTATTATATAACTTGGGATTAGGATATTTTATATGCAAGGTATGATTTTAAAATGATATAATCATTTTCTCATCGAATTATTCTCAAGTTATGGTTATGTATCTCCCATGTTTACCCTTATTGAGTATCTGAGATCACCCTATATTATGTTTCCCTTCCTCAGGCTATATGAAATGAAATATATATGATATTCATACGAAGGTTCCATGATCTTAATATCATAGTGGGAGGTGATGTATTATACCTACGTACCAACTTTTTTTAATGTTTCAAAACGAATTAAACTAATACAGTCTCCATGTGTGTTTTTATTCAATGTAATGAATACTCATCTAAAAAGATGTAATATCTATGTATGAAAATACTGGGTCTCTATAGATGTATGATTTTAATCATATGTGGATACAGAATATTCCCCCTTTTTTCAATTCTATGAAT
Organism: Viscum album; assembly: GCA_963277665.1. NCBI lineage: Eukaryota > Viridiplantae > Streptophyta > Magnoliopsida > Santalales > Viscaceae > Viscum > Viscum album. The sequence continues at coordinate 561,817,222 of OY728162.1, forward strand.
TTGTTTTCCATACTGAGCTAAATAAACTTAGGGAAACATTTTTAAAGGAATATATTCTAAAACATGTCCCATTCCATAATCTCTATATATTTTATTTCTAACTAAATATCTCTATAGATTAGCTTCAACTTAAAAATGATAAATGGAAAGAGTTACCTTTTATCTTCTGAACACCCCATGAATTTGAATATATTTTCTAGATAATTTATCCTTCCTTCAGTTACAATTAGGTCAGAAGATATATTGAATGCTGGAGGATTTTGTCTCATAAAATGATTCACCATCGTCATGTTCTTCTATGGTATATATGGATTCTCTCATTCATGGATTCCACCACCATTTACTACAAGTGTAAACTAATATATCATCGTAACAAATTGATCATTTCCAACACTAATAATTCTTGGATACTAATTTGGAAGGATATTTTACCCTTGTTTCATTCCTACTTCATCTTCTTTATTTCCTATGTGGAAAACCATTTTTAACAGATATAGTTTAGAGGAATAAACTTGGTAATATTTAAATTTTATATCATTTTAACTTAACCAAAAAGTATATTCATACATGGGTATTATATTCAAATTATCCTAAACTCTATTTTTTTCTAAAAGTTTCCTCCAATACCAACTATATGAACTCAATCATAAAAAATACATAATATTCAATTTATAGTCAATAAATCGAATTATTTTATTTAAATGATATTTTCATGTTTATATTTATATATAATTATGTCATAAATCATAAATAAATAATCATATATTAAAATGTGTATTATTGTACTCAAGATCCAATTTCCCATAAAATAAACCTTTTAAAAACAAGCATGTTTTTCTTTCATGACAAATAATGAAAAAATTGATCATGAATTTATCGTTGTCTCAAATCATCCATGAAATCCCCTAAATAACATTTTAAAACATGGTAAGAGCATAAAAATCTACAAATGTACATAAAATAAAAATAACAAAGCCAATTAGTTCATTTCAAAACCAAGATAACACAAATTCTTTTATTAATGACATAAATTTTTACACTAAATGTGCATAATAATTTCTTAAAATGGCTTCATTAACATTCCATTTTGAATAATAACATTTTCATGAAAACCCAAAAGAATTTGTAGAAAATTCATGAAGGTTACCTAGGACATATTCTTCATTGAAGCCTTATGAAAATCATAAAAATTGGAATAACTATATAGCCTAATTTCAGAATAAACATATGAGGGATATAATCATTAACCAACACATTGGAGAGCCCAAATGGGGCTCAACGTATCATATCATGAGCTAAAGTGGGGTTCAAACTGTCATCTAATGTGTTATATGGGTTATCAACCTTTCATATCATGATATATAATGAGGCTGAACCTATCATTTAATAAATGATGTTGAAGGACCATATCATGAATAAAATATTTAAATTTTTCATGTTTTCATAATAAAACCCCCAAAAACCCTTTTGATCCCACATATATAACATTTTATATTATTGAAATACCCTTTATTTTTAATACCATTTTAAATGATAAAATACCCATAACAAAAGGAAAGAGTTTTTTTTATATGATGAAAAAATGAAATCTTATAAAGGAATCCAAACATCAAATAATGGTTATGGAAGTGGGAAAAGTGATTGTCACCTTATATGTTAAAATAGAAAATTACTTTTATCTTTTATAATGGAATTAGACACATTACATAAAATGTTTCATTTTGAAAAAAATTTATAGAAAGTAAAAAGTGACATAAAATGTTCTTTATAGTTATTTTTTTCAATTTACATACATCCATACTTTTTTTAAGAAAATATACATGAAAGAAGAAGAGTTTAATAGAAATCATTAATACATTTTGTTAAATAATAACCCTTACCTTGTGCCTGACGGTTCACATGATTTTTTTATCTTTGTGAATAATGAAATTACATTAATTACATATAAGGGAATTTTTTCAGTTTTATTATTAATTTTATTTCATTTATTACAATTTAATATATAATTACATAATAATATAAGTTCATATTGGATGTTTTGATTATATTTAGCTCTTGTGTCCAAAATGAAATCAGTAGGTTAAATATAGTCAAATAATATTCTATTCCATCATCTTCATAATAAAAAAAATAAAATAATTATCATTTTTATACATAAATTTTACTTTTAAAACCAACCATGGAATATGGATAGAAACATGCATCATGTAACAGATAAAAATATAGCATGTAGTATGTAAACATAAGTAATGTTATCTTTTTTTAGTGATCATTATAGATACAATTTAATAGTTATTTTATATTTATAGAGTGTCTATCATATAAAAATTCATTTTAATTTCTTCAAATATACTTATATATATCATCTATGTAATGCGGTTATAAAGAACAAATAACATCACTTCATGGACGTGGTAGTCCATATGTACGCACGAACCAAATTAACATTTTTTTCCATAAATAGACTGTTAAAAAGGTTTATGATATTTTTAATTTTTATAAATATTAATTTGTCTTAAATATCAAAAATAATAATTAAATACATCTTTATAACATGTTGTAAGATGTGCTGTTAGAAAACAACTAGAAATGGATCGTGAGGCGGCAATCCACCATACACACAAATGATGGATTCCTTTCCCATTGGATAGAGATTGGATATAGATATTGGTTATTATATTAATAAAATAACATTTAATTATATATAAGATATTGTATTTCATATTTCATCATGTTTGGAGACTATTTAAAAGAGGTGTAAGAATAAATACAACGAAAACATTCAGATAAAACATTTACTTCTTCTTTCAAAAATAACCTTTTCATTACACCTAAAGCCCACTAAGGATGGATTTATTCCTAAAAAAGAAAAATATAATAGGTAAAGGTATCTTTTTAATGTATTTGGTAAGGGTTTTTTTCTGAAAAAAATAGTTCTTTATGTGTGTATATAAGTGGAAAGGATGTGACTTTTTATAAATGAAGGGAGGGGCATTTTTAGGATTACACAAAATATTAATTTAATATAAATAAATTTTAATCTCCAAATACCTTCAAATTAAATAAATTAAAATATAATAAGATTATTAGTCTAAATAATATCATTGAATGAAATTTTTTCATGTTTGGATCACATTTTAACCCTTTTATTTTGGTTTTATCCCTTGGTTAACCCTTTTTACAATTTCAGTGATATTAAGGTTTTTTAAATATAAGTAGTTAATATAGTTGCTATAAAAGTTAAAATCATATAAATGGACCATTATTTATTTAATCAACCATAATTCATTCGCATGTATGAAAATAATATTTTTAGGAATTTTAACTCTTTTAATAAAATATTATTGATTATAAAATAAAAATAATTTTAATTTTAAAACAATTAATTTAAATTGAATTTTAAAATTATAAGACAAAAAATGGAATTTCAATACAATTCATACACTCCTATATAATATTTTACATGTATATGAAAAACAATGGAACACAAAAACTCATTAAAATAAGAAATTTAAAGTTTTCTAAATCATTTTATGGATTCTATTACTCTTTGCACAAGCACTATGTTAGTGTTCCATAAGCACTTAGCACAATTATTTATTCACTAAAAATTAAAAATAAATTACCATGATGAAAAAATAAATTACCTTTCAAATTAATATTTAAAACTAAAAATATATTATTTTTATACCTGTATCAAAATTTTCAAATTCTAAAATAAAATGAATGATATTTTTTAAATTTCTTTATATTAAATAATTTAAGGGTCAATATCAGTGGAAAATGAAAGAAAGAAAATTTATTTACCTTTCAATTTTATTATTTATGAGATATACTCATCAAATAATATTATTTATAGTATTATGGTAATTTTATCCCTTACCATTTTATTTTTAAACACAACTACATCAATTACCCTTTATCACAATAAATGAAATTACTGAGGATTCTATTCATAATATCAGAAAATTAAAATAAAATATTATAAAAATCTAGAGATAATTATTTCAATTATTTCACATATTTTTCAAAATACTATTCATAGAATTGGTATAAATTAATTTAATATTTATACTCAAAACAAAATGAAAAATAATTTTTCTCCTAAAAAAATCTCTTTAATGTATAAAAATGTTTTTAGGGAATATTAAAACATAAAATTCACAACAAGAACTATAATAGTATTATATTTTATCAAAAGTGACTAATTAAACTTTAAATAAATCGAAAATAGAATGTTGATTTTTATATGATTTAAATGAAAATTATGTTTTCAATAAAAAACTTTAGTTTTCAGTATTTCTAAAAAAATAAATATTTCCATAAAATTTAAATAAATTAGTCCAAATATAATTTTAATATGATGAATTAAAAAAAATATGTGAAAAGTTTCAAATTAAAATTTTAAAATTCAAATATTAATCTTTTAAATAAAACATTATAAGAAAAGATTTTAGAACAAATTATTTTTATTTTGTATTTTATAAATTACATAATATATTTATAATGAATGAAAATATCTACGTATTGAATACTAATATATATAAAAATTCTATATTTTACCTTTACCTTGGTTGTTATAGTGAAGGTGAATTTCTTTTTCATATAAGTATACATATATATAGTAATTATACTCACCTATTGATATTTAAATAAAAATTTATAATTTTCTCTATTTGGTGATACAACTCTAACCCTTTATTAATATAACCATATATAAAGGGCATATTATTCTTCACCATATGATAAAAATACATTTTACCCTCCTTTAAGAAACTCTAAATAAATCACCTTTCCCATTGTGGTAACATGATATATAATAAATGTTTATCAACATTATAAATATTTATCATGCTTGATTCATTCATAATATAAGAAACATGAGTGTAATATTTTAATAAAAAATTATTAATTCAAAATTATATTTAAAAAATATACAAAAAATTACATGATTAAAAAAATAAATTTACCCATTTCCAATTCAATGATTTTTTTTCATTATGAATGGATATGATCCCAGCTTTAGATTTCTAAATCTATAACATTCCTAATAAATTTAACTTTTTATATTACTTTTAATCCTCTTTAGGATAAAATCCTCCTCAATTTCAATAAATTCACACATTCTAGATATATTAAATTCCATTCACCTAGTATCAATACTATAATATCCAATTGGCATTATATTAGAATATTTTATTCCCATTGTTTTTTATTTTTTAAAATTCTCTAAAATACAAATGGTAATGAAAAATTCTCTGTGATATTTATTCATTGTGTAATTATTTACTTGTAATATCCTATTAATTTATTATAATGTTTTAGATTTTATAAAGATTAACCTAAAACTTTATTCTCATATATTCCCCATTTATATTACTTTTCATTCTCAATGAACTCATCACTTTGTTTTTGAGTTGAATACCACTAGATATTAGTTTGATAATAATCATTATATACAAATTTTTTAATTTGTAGTCCTCACGCATTCAACTCCATTAATATATAATTAAAAATGGTAATTATTATTCCTTTAGTGTATAGATTTCCTTATAAAGATAATGATTCATTATCATCTCCTTAAGGAGAAATTGAGTCAAATATAGATATTAGAAATAATAGAAAATTGTCTTCGAAACCCTCCAAAATTTCATTCCAAAATTATTCTCGAAAAGACCATCAAACATTTATACCGACTATTACTTATTATATACTATTTCGGGCCTGTCTCGAAACTCCCAAAGGTTCCATATCCGATGATGCATGGACCTGGTTGCCAAAGGCAGGCATTTGCCATGCAATTTTGCCAACGACACTTAAAAACTCACATTGGTCGAGAGGATCGGAATTCAGGATCATCACACCCTTTTGGGGGGAATTATTGCCTCTTATGGGGCTCTCATATATATTTAACATGTATTCATATGTTCACGAATCTTTGGTTTATACCCAAGCATATTATCCGCGGATTACTCCTGGTTTGAAATGGTCAGCTGGACGTTGGGGTTGGGAATAATTTTTTTTCGAGGTCTACCACGCCTCATTGGATTAATGACTTTGAAGAATTTGAACTCATTGAGACGGTGCTAGGAGTGGCTCGGTGAACCGAGGTTAAGATAGTCGGATCAACCGATTGTTGGGCTTGAACCTCAGGGAGGCTTTCTACGTACTATTCCTAGAAGATAGGGATCAAATTCCATGTAGTTCGAATCGGGTTGTCGGAGAACCAACGTGATGGTGGACCCGGGGGTCCGATGGTGATCGGTCTTGAACATCGGGGAGGCTTCCTACGTACCATGCCATAACATGGATCAAAGTCCACGTAGTTCGCATAGTCTTGGGGCTTACACTCTAAGGAGGCCCAAGGTGTGGATTGGGGCTTACACACTGAGGAGGCCCATAAGAGGATGTCAGGGTCGATGCTTACTCTAAGCCCATGTGATTCATGCTCGGTGAGAGAAACAAGAGGCAGCAAGGACCAGACGATCACGTCGAGAAAGGTGCATTCGTGAGAAGTGCAGTGGGGCTTATGTATAGGGTGGCCGATAAAGTCGGGAAGTACCCCAAGATGGATTCCCATGGCGACATAGCACAACGGAAGAGGTAAAGAGGTGCTCCTGTGCATCTACCCTCCATTATTCCCAGGGGAAGTACCGCAGTGCATCAGGGCTTCCTTCTAATGGGTATTTTACTACCCCCTAAAGAAGGGATAAGTGATCCAGCCCCACCATGTGGAGGGGAAAAAAGGGGGCTCCCAAGATCAGACTCCACATTATAGTGGGAATGTGAACCCATGAATGCTTAGGAAATCCACTCAAGGGCCGAAGCAACCCCTTCACCACTGCTTACCATGGGTATGTGAACTCAAAATGGTGCGCAGATGCGCCAGAGGGTTACATCACACTGTTTTGATGGCTCCGATGGAGGCCTCGGCTCGGGGCCGATGATTAGGCCAGTGGGGGAGTCACAGAGGATCAGGCTAGATTTGAATGATTTTATGTGGATTAGGGAATTGGAACTCCGAAGGATTTTTCTGGCCTCCCCGGGGTATGGGTGGTGGCGACCTTCGTGTAGGAAGGTGCTACAAGGATGGAGAAGCCGTCCTTGAACAAGGGTGGTTTGCGTACTAATGGGAATCCCATGAACCAAGGTGGTTCGTGGCATGGTGAGAATCCCGCGAACCAGGGTGGTTCACAGCCTTGGGTTCGATCTGCGGACCAGGGTGTTCTGCAGACTGAGGGAAATCCTGTGAACCAAGTTGTTTCATGGCATTGGGTTTGATCTGCGGACCAGGGTTGTTCGCAGAGGGTTCCATGAAAGCAGTGGCAGCATAGGGCGGCACTGTTCCAGAGTTCATCGGTCGGGGCCTCACCCACATAGGAGGGTGCTACGCGGTGTGGAAGATAGGAAAAGAGGCATAAACTCCCGAGTCCGTAGGGAGTGCATCCGCGGAGGGACCATGGTTCGCGATTTTATCTTCAATGTAATTTTATATTCCCATTTCACCAAGTTATTATGCGTTTTTGTTTCCTTATTAATATGTTCCCAAGTTCATACCTGCTCTGGTTTGCGAACTGGAAGTTCCAAAATCCTAGGCCTTCCATCAAAATCCTTCCACCCGAATCTGATTGATCTCCCCTAATCTCTCCAAATCCTCCTCTATCTTCTCTTCCCCTTGATCTTCTTTTATAGTGTAGGGAGAAGGATTTATCTATGGTCATACGACACCTTTTTCAGAGGCCCATGACCAAAAACCCGATTCACGGATGACTCGGTCAATTAGCAACTCACAGGGGGCATTGAGCGCATCTCCCCCACTAACCAAACAATCTCCCTCGTGAACCAACCGAGCTCGGAGAGTTCTTCACGGCCGCGGAGGGTTCTGCCTCCATTCTGCGAAGGACAGCGGATGCAGATTTGGTCGGTCGACGCGGTCCATGGTCAGGGCAGTTCGTGACGGTGGAATGGTTCGACGCCTATTCTGATTCGCGCCTGTGGAGGATCTCCGCCTCCATCTCACGAACGAGGCTGGTCCACGGTGGGGAATAGTTCACTTAACCAGCTGCGTAACACTCGGGCCAGTTCATGGACATGTTGGTCCTTTCCTAATTTTGGGTATTTTCCTCCTTCCTTTTCCCAATACGTTGAAGGGAATTGGGTAAAAATACTCTCTCAAAAGGAGATGATTATTATCTTCATTTTCGAATTTTTCATGACCCTACATATGCCATTCCTAAAAATGGAGTCTGATCGGAACGAATAGAAGGTGATTCTTATGTAGTGTGGTCCTCAAACATGGATGGTTTCCGGTATAGGGGTGGACCTAGTCGGATACCGTGCCTATAAGTATGGGTGTCCCTTCAATTTTCCATTACCGAATTCTTCCCAAAACCAGAGCCCTCTCACTTTTTTGTATTTGTGTGCTCATTTCTTCACCATATGATTCATCCATGAACCAACTACCACTTCTGCGAACCATTCCTCTTTTGCAATCTCCTTCACCCGCAGACCAATCTCCCAACTGAGAACCAGTACTTTTTGATTAACTAAAAATTATGTCATGACGGGCTACGGAGGAACTTGCTTCATTGTTTCAAATGGTCCACGGACCATGATAATCAAAACATTAAAAAAACTTAATTTCTCCGAACATAATTACTTAAATCTAGGATGAGGGATCCACGGAGGAACTTGGTTCGCGGTTTTCTGGCCAATTCTCTGTGGGCCAGGGTATTGCGGACTGCTTCCACGTAGGGTTGGTTCACAGGATTCGGTCATCACGAACCACATTTTGAGTCTAGTTCACGAAGGCTTCTCAATTCCTTTGGACAAATTTTATTATTCTGGAATAACCATATGTTGATATTCAAGATGGAGGTAGAAAACATGTTTCCCCCTTGCGCTGCACCCAGACCTGCCACAAGTCCTCTCCCAACTAGTTCAGGAAGACGTCTGGCTATGATTCCTAGAGCAGAAAACATCAAAGAGGACCCTAGTCAATCCATCATTCCTGACGATGGTGTCTTGAAGTACTTGTTATCTACTGATCTCCTGGGTTATCCACTATCACTTCAGCTTCATCTTTGTGTATTAGGTCTTCAAGACAATGTCCTTATCCCCCCTACTTTCTCAGGTCTTCTGCCTCCTTTCATGGAAGTGCTACCAAAGTGCGTTCAGGATAACCTTACCCCATTTGGGGAGACAACCTCTGATTCTGATCCAAAAGTCTATTTCATTTTGAGAGGCTCTGTTTGGACCCAAATAAATCAGTACATTCAATAATTCTCTCAAAAATCCGTCTTCAAAAATTATCCCCCCATAATCAACCTTACTCAGGTGCATCCAGATGTGGGGTGGATTCATTGGTGGGATCTTCGGTCTGGTGAGCTTATCTCGAACGACTGGGCCTGTGCCTTTTGGGTACTTCATCATTGCCAGGAATCTCCCGATTAATTGGAAGCTGTAAATTTGTACTCCATAGTATAGGCCTCCCAGTTTTCCGTCTACCCACCAACTTTGATCCTGCCTGACCTGCTCAGTCACTGGTCTTCATGCACTAAAACTATTCACCTTTCCCACAGCAATGTTCACATTAGTCTATGGGACATCTACCAATTTGGAGGGTTCCAAATTATTGGTGAGATTTACGATGAGTTTCTACCCACCCCTGATGCGTGGTATGACGTCGAACAAGTGCCCTCATTGGCAAGGGATCTGTTTGTTATGGAGGAGCAATCACGAGGTTAGGCCATGTGTGTCCGTTCTCTTATTCCCTATAGCACCTGGATACTGTTATTTCTGAACATCACTGGCCCTATTCCAAAAATCAAGCACCCCCAGACTCATCCTTCTCAATAGGAACGAACCATCCCAGGTCACTATAGGACGGTTCTGGAGGCAGGTGACTACCTTTCATGGGGTTATGAGGTGCGCCCGGGTGTACCGCCTATGCTCAGGCTAGTAACTTTGTTTGCTATTATTTTGAGTGGGTGGCTATTCCCTTCTCCGGATATCAACATGGTCGTCAGAGCTTGAACATTGATGATGGTCGTTGAGTTGGCAGAGGGCTACTCGGTGAACTTAGTCATTCCCACTTTCGCTCATATTTATGAACTGTTGAGTCACATGTAGTCGGGCGGGTCACCCTACCGTCTAAGTGGGCCATTTCAATTTTTATATGGCTGGATCTCAGATCATTGTCATTGTTATGAATATCATCATCACACGGTCATCCCGCTTCCTACTTTTCACCCTAACCCGCATGATATAGCTGGGGTTCGTCTTAAGACCCTCAGTTCTGACGAAGTCATTGAGCTTCTGAGTGATTTCTCCCAGTTTTCCTTCAATCCCCACCCCAACCCTTCTGGCCTCGTGGTTTACAACCACAGGGGGATCCTTGAAAAAAAAATTTAAATTATTTCATTGTGGGATAGATTATTCTCTGTGCAGATTGAAGACGTTTCTCTGTGAAAATTGTATGACCCACATTGTTTTTCCCACCAGTTTGGGTGCATACAACTCCAAGTTTCTCTTCCTCCACTTTAGCCTCAAGGACTATACCCAATCACTCTTTGTCAATGGTGGTTGATGCTAAATTGGGAGGGATCAGATACCATCATTCCCTTGCCTGGTATGGAAGCGGTTTCTAGCCTATCCTTGGAGTATTCCAGGATGTGGGTCAAACATTACCCCAATGGGATCCTGGGGAAGGCTATCTGGTAGGTTCCTATGTCAAGAGTCATTGCGGCTACTATGCCTACCACACCTTCCTCATCGGCTCTAAGGGAGGACCGATTGATGGCTCGTCGGTCAAAGTGACTCAAGATATTTTCCCCTCCCATCACCTCTGTTGTTGAAGTTCAAATGGAACCAATCTTCTTAGATGTGGATGAGGACGACCATGTGGCTTCGGTTCCCATATAGACAATTCTTTAAGTTTTACCGACCGATAATGGTCTTAGAAACATGACTCCCAAGCCTGAACCAGGGTTAGAAGCTTCAAGTCTTTAAGCTTTGGAACCATCATCTAGCGTGCATATGCCTGCGTTGGTCGCAATGCCAAACTTCGTTCTCATGCCTTCTAGTGAGGACACCAAAGATCCTCAGGTCATAGTGGATCACCGAGTAGTGCACTGGTGTGACTGGCCCCGAATTCGCAAGATTGTCACCGAAACTCCCTTTGCCAAAATGGAAACTAAAATTGAAGCACTCTGACAACTCTTCCTGGGTTTGGGGTCGGGTGGCTTGGACTATCGGCAGTTTCATTTTCTCATCTTCCAGGTTGTCATTGCAATGAGGAAGTTGCTACTAGTGAGCGCAAACTTTCTCATGTCGCTGCCTCTCATTGCGGGACCCGAACCCTAGAGGGATCCCTGATAAAGCTCCATCAACTGATAGCACAGGAGGCGAGCTCTCTAGATCAGGTGATCGTCCTGTCTTCCGAGTTGCATGAATGTGAAGAACAGGCACTGATGATGAGGGATCAATTATCAACTATTACTGGTCACCACCATAAAAGGGATGAATGATCTCCAAACAACAGTGGAGCATACTTGTTCAGTGACCGAGGTTGAGGCCAGGGAGAAGGTCATGCTGGATCAGACATGCAATGACCTCCACCGTACAGTCACTGATTTGGTGGAGAGGGCGAGCCATGCTCCTTTATGACTATCAGAGCCATTCTTATACTCACTATTTTACTTACCACTTTTATTGTGGGAGAGACCCTTGCTTGTGGACATACTCCCTTTTTGTTCGAATGGAATACAATCTCTCTCAATTACTTGTCACTATGAAATTTGATTGTTACTAGAACAATTGTTGTGTAAATTACATCTCACTGAATGAGAATTAATCATAACTCTGGAAAGCAAACTCTAACTTCTTCCTAGACCCGGGGGTCCAGAGAGCATAGTTTGACTATTTCTAGGGTTCTGTAGAAAAACACTACAAACATTTTGTCTTTTCTTTTAATGCACTAATTTTTCCTGGGCTCATTTACTGTGAACCCAATGGGTATGGTCCGACTTTTTCTTAGGTCGCCCTTTTCGGGTTTTCGGCCTAACAGGCTTTGTGCCTCTTTTATGAGCGGTTTAGAGTCCCACCGTCAAGAATATAATTACTGATGTTTTAGATCGAACATATTAGACTAACTATAGTGGGTCAAAGGCCCAAATTAGGTTTTGTTGATTAAAAGACGTCTCAATGTCCGGCAGACGTATGTGGAGGGAGCTTGTTTAGATTTGAACAACATGTAGGGCATGTCTCAAGTCATTGGAGTCGTATAGGCGTGCAGAGGTGGGAAGAGAATTACCTCTCGAAATCTTTCCTTTGGTACACAGGCCATGGGTGACCAATATGTAGAGACACTGAGGGAATGGTATACATAGTCATGAAAAGGTTCCCTTAAGTCAATGACTCCCCATTTCTGATTTCCATATGAATGCATGAAAGTCCGGCTTACGAAAACCACCATAGGTGGCTCGAAGGAGTAAAAAAACCACCAGGGGTGGCTTGGAAAGGGAATGTGATGTCTGAAGGGTTCGGGAACATCGATATCAATCAGGAGTGTGGATTTAAGGTTCTTGTCCTACGCATTTATCTACATAAAGGCATGTTGGGGCTTGGCGTAGTTTAATGTCATGTAGCTGGGACATCATTTAGAATAAAACGGGTTCTCCTCATCCTCGGTAATCTTTTCAGAGATGTTCCACCATATTCTGGCATGGTATTGAATGGGGATAGTAAACTATAGCTTAGAGGATTTCCAAATGGATATGGGGGCTCAGAGGCCAGAAAGCGTATGGAGAGAGGCATTGCCTCAAGAAATCATGCCTTTGGTAGACGAGCCAGGGGCGATCAATATGCAGATCCACTGAGGGCATGGAATGTTAAGTCATGAAAAGGTTTCCTTAGTGCATTGATTGTATTCATCCAATAGCCAAGCAACTTCCAAGAATTTGAGATTTGAGACCACCATGGATGGCTTACAAGGGTTCAGATCTTTATTGGTGCAGAGTATGGTTTATGAAAAGAGGATGCCTGGACACAGGAAAAATGTTCTGACTAAACATTTAGGAACAGGTGAAGTCATCCCTCCCAATGCTTATGTGAGGCATGATTTTGATTATTTCTGTCCCTTGCACTGAGGGGGGGGGGGAGGGAAACCCCTATCATTGTCTGGACTTGTGATGAGTTTGGCCGTGTAGTTTGAAGTCATGCGGTAAAGATGGAGTTCGTGCATTTAGCATCACGTGGTAAGGAAGAGGGACATTTTTTAAACATTTTGTGTAGTATAACGTCAGGAGGAACATACAATGTACTCTTAGTTTAACGGTCATAAAGCTCAGACCTTTGGCCGACTGTTGCTACAATCACTCGGATGATAATTGAGTTAGGATTCTCTAGCATGCATTGAAACAGTGTGTAGGAATGAAGGTCTAAACAGAAACTCTGGGGTTTCCCAAATCAGGAGAGATGATATGGGGGCTCTGAGGCTGGAAAGAGTATGAGTCTAGGAAGAGTATTGCCTAGAGAAATATTGCCTTTGATGGATTATCCAGGGTCTATCAATATGCAGAGCCGCTGAAGGGCATGGTATTAATAGTTGTATAATGGTGTCCGTGGGTCGATTGCTTTCCACTCATCATAGCCTTGAATAGTTATCAAAATCCAAGATTTCTTATAGTATAGAGTTCAGCATGTGGGGATAATGGTGTCCTGAGCACAATGGAGGAATCTTCACGGTAGTTGCCCGCTGAGTCAGGGTAGCCCAGTTCTGTCTTCATGCTTGTAGATGAAAATTATCGTGTGTATCCCGAGCGGATATATAGTCTCATCGGACAGGGGTGCCCCGACAACACATGGATGTGGGTGAGGAATGAAATGTTATACCACTTCTCAATAAATTTTTGGATCGGGAGATATGACATGGGGGCGCTGGGGCCGATGAACGTATAGAGATAGGAAGAGTATCTCCTGGGGAATGTCACCTTTGATGGACGAGCCAGGGGCTATCATTATGTAGAGACGTTGAGGGCATGGTATGCATATTGATACAAAGGTGTCCATGGGACGATGGTCTTCCACCTCTGATGTCCATGAGTGGTTATGGAGATCCACAATTATTTGGGTCGTGGAGTCTGGTGTATTAAGAAGATGCATCCAAATGCGCCATGAGTATTCCTTTCCCATTTCACTATATATCTTGGGTGGGTCTCGACAAAGCCCATGCAGTTTAACATCCTGTGGTAAGGACGAACTCTATGTAGTATAACATCATGCAGTGAGGACAAATGTGACCCGATGTGGAAGTAAATGGGGGTCTGTGCAGTTTAACGTCGTGTGGTGAGGACAACTTCTGTGCAGTTTAATGTCAAGTGGTAAAGACGAGGAGCATTTTTATAGGATACTGTGCAGTTTTATGTCATGTAGCGAGTATGGGGAGTGTTATTAGATTCTTTGTAGTTTAATGTCATGTGGTATGAAAGAGGGGGTATTTTTAAACTAGTGAAAACACACGTGGTTAGAGGCATTTCCCTAGATGTTCAATGCTCGATCTTTGCACCTTTACGTCAAGCGGCCAAGATGCTTTGTGCAATTTAATTTCATGTGGTAAGGACGTAGTTGAAAAGTCCGCTCTTGATTAGCATTTAACTGGGCTCGAGCATCTCGGCATGTCCAAGACATGCAGAGGGGTCGATTGGCATAAACCGTGGTTCCGTGGATTCCTGGATCAGGATGAATGATATGGGGGCCTGGAGGCTGGTAAGTGTACAAGTATAGGAAGAGTGTCGCCTGTGGAAATCATTCCATTGGTAGACGGGACAGGGGATATCAATATGCAGATCCACTGAGGGCATGTATGCATAGTCCTGCATAGGTGTCCACAGGTCGATAACTATTCACTTCTGATGGTCGTGACTTGTTTTTAGGATCCGTAATTATCTGGGCCACAAAGGCATTCATTTGATAAGGAAATGTCGGGAGATGTCGGGCATACTCAGCCCTGGTTGATATTAAACCTCAGAGAGCTCCCGGTACGGATTTATTCTGCGTGCAGGGGTGTACATTCACTCCATGTAGTTTAACGTCGTGCGGTAAGGACAAAGTGCTCCTAGTTTATCGTTCATAGATCTCAGACCACTGGGTGACTATTGCTGTAGTCACTTGAAGGAAAACTGAGTTAACATGCTCTGATATACTCAGAATAGTGTGGGGGGACAATGGTTGTAAACTAAAAATCTGAGGTTTCCCAGATCAGGAGACGTCATGTGGGGGATCTGAGGCCGGTAAGCGTACAAATCTAGGAAGAGTGCCGCCCAAGGAAATATTTCCTTTGATGGATGAGCTAGGGGATATCATTATGCAGAGCTGCTGAGGGCATGGTATTCATAGTCATATAAAGGTGTCCCCGGGTCGACGTCCTTCCACCTCCAATGGCCATGAATGATTATGAAAATTCGAGATTTCTCATAGTACAGAGTTCGTCTCATGGTGATAGTGGTGTCCGAGCATACAAGAAACATCTTCACTACAACTATCGGTTGAGTAACAATAGCCTTGTCCTGGCTTGATGTTCATAGATGCAGGTCATCATGTGAACCACAGGCAGATACATAGGCTAACTGAGTAGGGATACCCTGGTGATTCATGATGTGAAAAGGGGACGAACTTGTAAACAACTGTGCCATAAACTTCTGGATCAGGAGGTATAGTATGTGGATTCGGGGCCGGTAAGCGTACGAAACTAGGAAGAGTGTCTCTTGTGCAAATCTTTCCTTTGGTAGATGGGCCAGGGGAAATCAATATGCAGAGCCGCTGAGGGCATGGTATGCATAGTCATGCAAATGTGTCCACAGGTCGATCACTTTTAACTTTTGATGGCCATGAATCGTTATGAAGATGTATAATTATTGAGGTCGTGGAGTCTGATATATGGGAATAATGCATCCAAATGTGCAAGGAGTATTTTCACATCATTTCACCATATATCTTAGGTGGTTCATGATGAAATCTGTGCAGTTTAACATCGTGTGGTGAGGACGAAAAATACACCCCGTGTTGGTCTGGTCCATACACGAGGAAAAGGGGCATTTTTTCTATCATTATCCATGAAGTTTATCATCGTTTGATGAGGATGTAAAAATAAATCCCTTGCAGGTCTATCCCATACCTTGGGGAAAAGGGGAATTTTTAACATTCATTATCCATGCAGTTTAACTTCATTCGAGAGGACGTAAAAATACACCCCCTGTAGGTCTATCCCATACATGGGGGAAAGGGGGTATTTTTTATACTTTCTATCCGTGCAGTTTAACATCGTGTGATAACGACGAGGAATACACCCCGTGTCGGTCTGGTCCGTACACGGGGGGGGGGGGGGGGAAGTAATTTTTATCTTTTACTCGGGGGACTGGGCCTGGATGGGGAACCATGGCATCTCTACATATATTGTGATGGAAGGAATCATGTCATATGTAGTTATCTGGAAGAAGTACACCCCATACAGAGTTGGTCTGTACATGGGGGAAGGGGAAATTTTTTAACTTTTATTTTATTTCATTTTAGAGTGGCTGGTACAGGACGGAATCCTGGCATCACTACATATCCTACGAAGGCAAGAATCAAGACGGATGTAGTTCTCTTCCAAATACACCCCATGCAGGTCTGGTCCGTACACGGGGGAAGGAGAATTTTTTATTTGAGAGTTGCCTAGGCCGGGACGAGGAACCCTGGAATCACTACATATCTTGCGAGGGAAGGAATCTAGTCGTAGGTAGTTCTCTTAAAGACAATACACCCCGTGTAGCTCTGGTTAATACATGGGGGGAGGGGGAATTTTTTCTATTTGAGAGGTGGCTGGGTCAGGACGAGGAACCCTAGCATCGCTACGTATCCTGCAGGGGCAGGAATCAATCTGTACGTAGTTCTCTTAAATACAATACACCCCATGTAGGTCTGGTCCATGCATGGGGGGAGGGGCATTTTTATCTTTAATTATGGAGTGGAAGGGCTAGGACGGGGGACCCTAGCGTCGCTACATATCCTTCGGGGATAGGAATCAAGCCGTATGTAGTTCTCTGAAATCCGTGTAGTTTAATGTCGTGCAGTAAGGAAGAAGGATACACCCCTTGCAGGTCTCGTCCGTAGATTAGGGGGGAGGGCATTTTTTCTATTAGAGAGGGTTTTGGGCCAGGACGATGAACCATGGTGTCTCTACGTATTCTGCAAGGGCAGGAATCAAGCCATATGTAGTTCTATGAAATGAGTACACCCCGTGCAGTTTTGGTCCATACATGGGGGGAGAGGTAATTTTTAAAACTTCTTGTCCATGAAGTTTAACGTCGTGTGGTGAGGAAGAAATGATCTTTGTTTAAGGTCATAGAGTTTGGACCATTGAGTGCTTGGAAGTTTAACATCATGTAGCCCCGACTAAGAACACACCCCATGCAGGTCTGGTCCATAAAGGAGGGGAAGGGGCATTCGTTACTCTTATTATCCCTTATTATTCATTCAGTTTAACGTCATTCTGTATGAAAGATTAATACACTTGGTCTTTATTCGAAATAGTTCTCTAGGAATCTCACATTGGTAGCAGCCATGGTGAATTTCCCATCCATGGTGATCAGGGTATATGCTCTGTTGGAGAAGACCGTGTGTACCACGTATGGTCCCTCCCACTTGGGATCCATCTTTAGAGGTTTCTTCCACGTATCATTGGGGTTCGGAGGACCAATACCAATTCTCCTTCCAAGAATGTCTGAATATGGGAATTTTTATTTAAGGCTCGTGAAATCTGATTCTGGTAGACTTCCAAACGGTGAAAAGTGTGCAGCCGCTCCTCGTCCAACTATTGCAATTGACCCAGCCATTTTTATGATTTCTCATCATAGGACAATTGATCACAGATGGCAACACAAAGTGAGGGGAGTTAGAGTTCAATAGGCAGGACCGCCTCTGTGCCGTACACCATCAAGTACGGGGTGGCCCGATTAGCGGTGCAGATTGTGGTTTGATAATTCCACAATGCATGGAGGAGTTTATCTAGCCATGATTTCTTGTCTTTGTCCACCATTTTCTGGAGAATTTTGAACATGGTCTTGTTAAATCATCTTTATTTTTTTTGGCTACCACGTGGTAGTGGGATGAGTGGTTAGACTTGATACCATACTCTTGGTATAGTTTCTCAAATTCAGCAGAGTAGAAGTTGGTGCCATTATCCATTAGTATGGTTTGAGGGACACCAAATCTGGTGATGATATTGGTTTTCATGAAGCTGACTACACATCATTCTCTGACTTCTCTAAGGGGTACGACTTCTGTCCATTTGGAAAAGAATTCGGTTGCCGTTAGGATATACTTTAGCTGTTTGGCTGTGGTGGGGGGATATGGACCCACAACGTGCATTCCCCAGATGGCAAATGGCCAGGATTACTTGGCCTAATGTTGTAACTCCAGGGGTTGTTGTATGATGTTTTCATGATTTTGGCATGAGTGGCATTTTATGGTAAATCATTTTCAATCTCGTGCCACTGTGGGTCAATAGTACCCAAGCCTCTGAACCTAATGGGAATGCTTGGACCCCGGCTGATGTGCTCCACCCACTCCGGCATGCACTTCAGACTTGATGGCAGGGGTTTCTTCTCCGTCAATTCATCTGAGGAGGACTTCAGTGAGGCCTCGTTTGTAGAGGAATTCTTATTGACCCGTGCTGCCATACATGACAATGTTGGTTTCCCTTATCTGTATTTTCTCTCGGTTAACCCTATACGATCGATGTTCTCCCTATTGAAGGTAGATTGCAATGGGGGTTATCCATCTGGTGGTGGGAGCATACGGTATAGATACAGGACTGACTTCATGGATTTTCTCTGTCTTTGTCTGAACTTATTGTAAGACCATTCGGCGTTGAGCAATACTGATGATTATTTCATCACGGTCTTGGTCAGCCAGGGTTGTGGCCGCGTTGGCCAATGCATCAGCCAGGGCATTCTAAGATCGGGGAATATTGGTTAGTGTGGGTTCTGTAGATAATTCTTCCTTTAACCCTCAGACATGGTCTAATAGGGTAATCAGCTCCTCCTTTTTGATATCATAGTCACCATTGACTTTTTAGATAACCAGTTCTGAATCACCTTTGACCTTAACGTGATGTACTTATGCATGGAGTGCGAGCTCCAGGCCTACAATGAGGGATTGATATTCCACTTCATTGTTCGTAAATCCCTCTTATAGGATAATGGAATACGGTAAGACTACCATTTCTGGGGACAAGAGTATTATCCCCAATCCCACCTTATTAAATTTGGGGTCTTCCATCCTCATCCCAGTTGGGCTTCAGGATGCACCGGTGAAGTACATTTCCCATGTTGGGAGCTCCCCTTTAACTGAGATGATGTCGTCATCCGGTAGATCAATGTCTGGTGTGGTTGTCCCTGCTGAGGGGTGCTCTTCCAGAAAGTCTGCTAATGGCTGGCTCTTGATGGCCTTCTGAGGCACAAACCGGATGTCAAAATGTTGCAGGATGACTGCTCATCGGGTTAGGTGCCTGATCAACATCGGGAGGCTGAGGATGTACTTGGTCAGGTTATTACGTGCGACAAAATGGACTTCATGATGTTTTAGATAATGTCACAACTTTTTAACTATGATGGCCAGGTCCAAACAGCTCTTCTCAATGTTTGAGTATCGAGTATCGGCATCAAGAATTGTTCAGCTGAGGTAATAGAGACTGTTTTCATTGCCGGCGTCGTTCTTTTGTGCGAGGAAGGCTCTTAGTGACCGCTCTAGGGCCGTCACGTATAGGAGGAGAGATCTTCCTTCAACCAAGGGCATTTATCACTGGTGGGCTTAATAGGTACCTCTTTAGGATGTCAAACGCGTCTTGGTATTCATCTGTCCATTGGTACGTGACTCCCTTTTTCATTAACCTTGTAAAGGGAAAACATTTCCCTTCCAGGTTGGCAATGAATAGCCTGATATAGGCCAAGTTCCCTTGGAATTATCTCAAATTAGTGAGGTTGCAGGGAGGTGTTACGCTGAGAATAGCCTTTGTCTTTTCAGGGTCGACATCGATGTCGCGATTGCGTACAACGAAGCCAAGGAATTTCCCTGAGTTAACCCCGAAGGTGAACCTCAAGGGGTTCATCATCAGGCTATGATGTTGAAGTTTTATGAAGACAGTCTCAAGGTCTGACAGGTGATCTGAGCGATGCCTTGATTTTACCACCACGTCTTCTATATAACATTAGACGAACTTCCCCAAAAATGGCTTGAAAATATGTTGCATGGCACGCTGATATGTGGCGCCATAAATTTTTAGGCCAAAGGCATGAACCTATAACGAAATACACCTTGGAGGGATCTAAAGGCAGTGGATTATTCATCTTCTCAGGCCATTCATATTTGATTATACTCAGAATAGCTGTCCATGAAGGGCAGAGCCTCATACCTGGTCATTGATTCGATTAATAACTCAGTGATTGGGACCGGGAAGTCATATTTTGGGAAATGCCGATTAAGATCTCTGAAGTCGATGCAAACGCGGATTTTCCCGTTCATTTTCTTGATGGGGACGATGTTGGCCAACCATATGGGGTACTGGACCTCCCGAATGAAGCCTTCTTTGATGAGCATATCGACATTAGACTCTATTTTGGTGGCTTGTGAGGGATGTGTCCTTCTGGTGGCCTCCTTATAGCCCCGGTGGTCTTCTGGAAGAACCAAGTGATGTGTCTCCACTTCGGGATCGAGTCCCGTAATTTCAGTGTAATTCCCGGAAAAAACATCCCGATGTTCCCTAAGGAAAGAGGTATATACCTCATGCTCCTCGGAGGACATGGCTGAACTAATGAGAGTAAGCCTAGGATCTTCCACTGTACCTAGGTTTATTTCCCTAAGCTCATCCACCGTGGTGGAGATTCCCTCCTCAAATGTGGGAGGTACATCCCCGAGATCTTCCTCCTCTTCTTCTCCCAAATATTCTTCTTCATGATCCAACATGGGGAGTGTTTCTAGCATAGGTTCTCTAGGGTTTTGGGGAGAGGTGTCGTGGGAATCCCCGCTTGAGTAATCGTCCCCCGATTGTGGGTTGGTGGACGTTCCTGCATTTTCACGCTCGGTCGTTGTGGATGAAGTCGTGAAGATAGTTGAGTTTGTGTCCGAACCTGAACTGCTACTTTTAATATGGTTGATGGGTAGTACGTAGTCTCTGCCAAGCTGCCTGAGGGGGTCGTCAGAAACCACTTCCAGACCATTTAGAGTGGGGATATAGTCAAAACCATCGGCCAAAGGCTTCTTCTTCATTTTATTATAAAATCTGACATTAATATAGTGTGACTCGGAGATCTCAAAAGGGGCCTTGTCGGCATGAAGTGTCCCACTTTTCCCATTGATGTAGTAATTAATACACTGGTGGTAGGATAAAGGAATAGCCATGTTCTAGTGGAGCCATGACCTCCCCAATAGGGCATTGACTGCTGTGTTCTTCCGAACCTCCAGGAATTCCGAGTAGGCCACAAGGTCTCCAAAATGGGTCTTTAGATTGATATTTCCCATCGTCTTTTGCTCACTCTTGTCATAACCCATCAATGTGGTAACCGAGGGTATCAGATAACCCTCACTATAGCCCAACATAGAAAGTGTCCATAGGGGAAGGAGGTTAACTCTAGAACCATTGTCAATGAAAACTTTGCGGATCTCAACATCATCTAATGTGCTAGACACATATAGTGGTTTGATGTGTCCTTGCATGATGGAATCTCCATCCTGATCAGTGAAGGAAATGACCACATTGCATTCAGCTAGGCCTGTCTCCATATGGTAAATTTCGGTGGAAGCTACCTCGGATTGAAACTCCTGGGGGCTGAGCAAGGCTTCTATCAGTGTCTCCTTGAGGTTAGCTGACAAACCCAAGGCCTCCAGGATGGACATCTTGGCTGGTACTGACGCCAGCTGCTTAAGGATATCATACTTTTGCTACAATGGCCGATGCTTTTCCCCTGGCGGGAGTGTTCTAGTAGGTAGCTTGGAATTTGATGTATGTGATGAGGAGGGACCTGCTGTAGGGTCCGATGCTGACATTGTTCCCACGTTCAGGGGACTCGGCCCGACCGGTCTGTTTGTGCGCACTTGGCGGCTAGGCTCGTATTCCTCCTATGATGGGTATCACAGAATAACAGGGCCATGGTGGCCACTTGTGGATGTTGAAAGATTTTCTTTCTCCAACTGAGTCCATTGAAGGGCTCTCCCATGAGTTTCTTCGATATTGACAGTTTCGGCTGAGGTCCAACCGTACTGTTGGTTTCAGCCGTGACTGCACCTCCCTTGGTATCCCCTTCCTCTGCGATTCCTCGTCGTGGCTCCTCGTGTTAGGAACTCGGGTTCATAACCATACCCTTCATCAGGGAATGATTCCATAAGATGGATGACGTTTATAGAACAAATGATTGTCTCTTCATCCTCTGACAGGAAAACTTAGTCAGTTGTCCCTGATGGTGCCGTTTGGTGCGTCGGTTCCCATGGCGGGAAATTTGATGTCATATAATCCACCAGGGTCGGAACTAACCGTGGTCCCATTGCAGATTTATCCTCTTGTGATTGTCCCATCCCTTTTTGATTACGCCTGGATGTCCAGCTCGTGGAGGGTTGTGTGGTCGATACCTTCAGTTGTACGACATTAGAGGCTATTGGCGGCAACACTGGATGACATAGCGGAGCTCGGAGTATGCCATGGGTTCAGTTGATAGTCTTCTGAGTCATCCAGTTATAAAAATTATGCCACTTTTTGTTGGTGACTTCCTTCCTCCCCTAACCTTTGTCAGAGTCAGTGGTATAAATATACGTCACATGTGATGGGGGAGGTCCCAGCTCGACCTGCCCGGAGTCTACCATGATTTGTAGGTGGTCTTTAAAGACCAAGCATTCTAGAATATTGTGTCCCAACATATGATGTTAAGGAAAGTAGTGTGGCCTATCATCATGACCGACTTCTTCGGGTTTACTTAGATCCATAAGGAAGAGCGTGTTGCAATTCATGGCGGCGATGAAATATACATGGACATGGTCCTCTTGGAACAAGTATGCTTTATGACTTTGTTCCTCAATCTGGTTCCGCTTTTCCCATTTCTGATCGTCCCGCCTGGGTGGGGGCGGCCGCTGATATAAAGGGGGACCATGATGATTTGGTGGAGGCCTGAGCGGTGGAGCGGGCACAGGGGCTGGCTTGAGCATGACAGAGGATGCTTCAACTCTGGGTGCTCTCTTTGCAGGAGTCTGTGAGGCTATTTGGGACTTCAAATTGGCCCACTACCGGGAGTCCATGATTTTAGGGGAAATGACCGAGAGATGGCAGAAGCCAGTGTTGCACTCCACTGGTATGGGTGGAGTTCATAGCTCGTCTCGAAGATTGTCGATGCATATGGAAAGTAACTCATCTTGAGGCATTGTCCTGTTCCAAGAGTAGGTCAGACCTTTCCATCTAGTGATGAAATATGAGACCCTCTCGTTCTCCCTATGCTTGTAGTTCATGAGGTCACTGACTGTTGTCTTAGTAAATGTTGAGCTTAAGTGGAACAAGAACTGCTACCGAAGGTCTTCCCAGCATTTTATTGGCTGGGATGGTAGACTCGTATACCAGATTAAGAAGGATCCTTGCAGGGTCTGTACGAAGCATCTGTGTTTCACTGCTTCTTGTTGTCCCAGAGTCCCCATCATAGGGTCGTAATAGGATACGTAGTGCAACAAATGTTGTTCCGGATATCCTGATCCATTGAAGATAGGGAATACAGGGCTACCAAAACTGGGTGGGGGAGGCATGTTGCTCACCCAATCCAGGTAGGGCTTCCGCTCTGGCTGTATCGGAGCCCGTCTACCTTCCATTGCTTCCAATCGAGCCGTTAGTTCCTTCATGGTGTAGGTGAGTCCCTATTTTACATCTTGTGGGGCTAGGTCTTGGGTAGGTGCAGCATGAGGCATTGCTCGAGGATCTGGCTCAGCTGGCACCAAGGGTGCATTTTCTGTTTTGGACTCCCTCGGAGGGTCGGTGTGCTCGCTATAGATGCTTCTTAAGTGGAGGGAAGTATTGGTATTCATCCAGATCCACATTTAGGTAGTTTGACAGACCAGGCCCCTCATTGGGTGAGAGCCCTGACCATGCATCATTTTGCTGGGCAATCCTCGATCTTTAAGGCGCACTTACTGGATGT
Source organism: Viscum album (assembly GCA_963277665.1). Lineage (NCBI taxonomy): Eukaryota > Viridiplantae > Streptophyta > Magnoliopsida > Santalales > Viscaceae > Viscum > Viscum album. The sequence continues at coordinate 561,841,428 of OY728162.1, forward strand.
AAATGGTGTGGCTGCTCTTGGGAATCACTTTCAATAATATGGTTCCTTTGGAGTAGCTTGGCATTAAGCAACATCAATTCCTTCATTTCGTCTTCCTGTCCAGCGAACCTCTCTTCGAGCATGAGTGGATCGTTTTTTTCAAGAGGAGGGGACAGATTAAGGGTAATTGGTCCTTTGATCTTATCCTTGTTGGAATCTCATAGGGTAAGTAGAGGAAGCTTAGTTGAAGGGGCTACCATGTTTAGGGTGGCCCTCTAGTTCCGGGTGTGCACACCTGGTGGTTCGTTGTGAGTCACATCCTGACTGGAACCATCGTCTCCCTATCCATCATGTTTTTCATCATCTCCGGTGTCATCCGTGGGGTTAACCTCTATGACGTTGATAGATGCATATCACGGGGCGGGGAAGATGCCATCTTCTAAAAAGGAATAGGATACTTCACGTATTTTACTGTCCTTCCCTTTCATATGATGGGATTACCTTCAGACTTCTTAACGAAGGGTGACGCAGAGAGTTCATTGATGCGCCTGTACGGTATGCCTCCCTCTTGGAGGGGATGATGATTCAAATGACGGGATGGGATGGGAACCTCCTCTTCTAGATGTCCTCCCTAGATGAGAGAATACTGACTCTCGTGGGGGGTGGGGGTGTTGTTGAGGGGGTAATAATTCCCCCATCCCTGATGGATGAGGTTGGATCCATTCCCTGGATGCTGGGTCTCCTCCCGTTTTTATTGGTTTTACGGGGGAATTTTTTGTTAAAATTCCCCAAGACCTTCAGGCTGGGGTTGACCATGGATTTCAGATGTGGATACTGCTATTGATACCTGCATGATCTTGCGTGCCCGCATTCGTGGGTGAACTGGGTTTGGTACCGAGTTCTTCTGTGAATCAATCCCTTCCGGGAGGCAGGCAAAGATCGCTGATTGGCCTCACTTAGGCGAGAAGCATATTTTATGCTCTCAGTGGCATGATTCAAGAGTTCTTGAATAGCTTGTTCCCTTCGGGCCTGATGCTTTGGGACTTACTCAAGCCCTGTCTCTGTTGGGTGTATTGCCTCTCGCGAACAGGGATACCAAACTGATTGACGTCTTGAAGTGATGACGTTGCAAGACACCATGTCGAACAGGTTCTTCTGGGCGGGGATCAGAGTGAAATTCAAAGCACCATGTTCCCCCTTCCTCTTCTATGGACTCTCGTGGGAGCATCACCAATGAGGCGGCACAGCTGGTGTAGTGGACGGAGGCAGGCTATCTCCATGTTCCCTTTGCGCCTCTCGGGTCGTTGTTGCCGCACCAAAGGAAGAAGTTCAAAGGTCGATGTGACGCAGGAGGTCTTTTATTGTCTTGACGTGGTCTACATACCCATCATAGGGTAGGAATCTTGATTTCACCCATCAGAGGGTTGTTCATATATTGTGGCGGATGTCTGGCACACAATCTTCTGACAACTCTCTTTGTATGTCGAACTGAGAGGTGATCATAGGACAAAACATAACTGATATATCATCCCTAGCCAGTCGTTTCCTCAGGTGAAACATGTCGGAATACTCCTCTGCTAGTGACTTCTCTACCTAGTCGGCCGAGCTAAGACGCCTGCCGATAGTGTGGTCAGAGGCCATGGGACTTATTAATGCGGAATCATCATGTGGGAGATTATAAGGTGGTTCAGAGGATGAATGTGGCCCCAAACAATCTCTTGATTGAAGAATGGTGTTGTTGGCGACTAGCTGGGAATCTGACATGCTCGATCCCATCCTTCTGAATGCCTCGGAATATGAGGACTTTTCTGTGCTTGATTCGGCAAGGGAGGGCCTTCCTGTCGATATCATTTGTCATTACGGGGAGGTCCTTCGCAATGACGACATCAATGGCGGGGAATGCCATCACAGATTGACGCCCCACTACATAGAGGAATTTTTCATTGCATATCCTGGGGAGTAAATCCAAGGTGTGTCGTAGCAAGGGGAGGACCTTCTGACTGTGTAGAGTTGTTACGGGGAGGGATTTTGCAACAACTTCCATCATTGTGAGTATGACCATCATGGTTTGACGTTAGATGTGCATCCTGGGGAGGACCTTAAGGACACACAGCGAAAATGGGAGGCCCTTCTCGTTGCATGGGGCCACTACGAGGAGGACCTTCGCAATGGCGATTTTGGTGGTGAGGACTACTATCATAGCTGCTGCAATGGTGAGGACTAACATTACAGCGTCCTGAGGGAGAATATATGTGGGGTACACCCTGGGGAGGGCCTTAAGAATGTACCACAATGTGGGGAGGTCCTTATCGTTTCTTGACATCTCTACGGGGAGGACCTCCATTATCAGGGTGGCGAGGACTACCACCGTGATCTGATGCTTGGCTGCGTAGAGTGTCATTACAGTGTAACCCCTGGGGAGGACCTTCCGGGCAGGCGACGACAATGGAGGGCCTTCTCGTCGTGATGAAACGTCACTACGACGAAGGCCTCCGCAGTTGCGACTATGATAGCGAGGACTAATTTCATAATATGTGGTCCCACTGAATGGAGGGTGTTTGCAGCGTATACCCCAGGGAGGACTCTCAGGGTGGACCATATAAAGTTGAGGGCCTTCTTGATGCTCGATCATCTGGTCACTTGGAGGGTTTCCGTGACTCACATCAAAAGAGGAGCTCTCGGGATCGATCATTATATGCCCACATGGGAGGCCCCTGTGGGTGCTCTGGGGAGAACCTTCAGAGATGCGGGTAGCAACATTGCGGGGAGGACCTTCGCAACAGCTACAACCGTTCCCATAATATGGTAATGGGAGGGAAGGGTTCTGATCCTACGATGTGTTCTTAGCGGCCATTAGAACCCCATCGTCCAGCAGAGCAGAGTCATGGACCCACTCTTTATTTTCTGGCTGCCTTCGGCATGCTCGGGGTGCTCTCTTGCGGGCAGTGGGGACCGTCCACTGTTGAAAATGGATTTCACCTTTGGGTCCCTATCTAATTGTGTCTCGTGATGCTTTCAGGATATGCTGACGAACATCTTGACTTTTATCAGGGATATATGCGTGCTTTAGAGCATCCACCATAATGGATGGATGTCCCCCAGTTGGAATGAGTGAAGCTTCTCAATCCGGCTACCCTTGCATCGCAGAATATAGTCGGTGACCCTCCTGTGCGGGATTAGGGATTAAGATCTGCTTCGAGGTGGCTATCTTGTCTCTTAGATGAGTCGCCTTAATTGGGGAGATGGGATCACGGGCCCATGTACTTGCTATTTCCGCTGATGCAATTACATTCTAGAAAGTCTGCAAGATATGATCTGAGATCGATACCTATTCCTCCATCATTGCTAGGATATGTAGAGAGACATCCTTGGCTGGAACGGGTATGAAGGCCCATTCCGGTATCGAAATAGGAATATCCTGCTCCGGTCCTCTGTTGTTCAGTGCGTACTAAAAATTCTCCTGTGTTGGGGTAGGTGAATAAATCTTCCCCTGTATTGGGATACGCCGATTTATCTCTCCATTTTCCACTGAATCGGGATGGTGGACTTTACTTGCATCCGTAGGGAGCTGGCCCTGCATATATTGGTTTCCCACCTTAATGATTCGGTGACCTTTGTTAGCGGGTAGATGGGCCCGCCTATGATTTTCTGCCACATCTGGGTGGCAGGCTTTGTTGATCGCCACCATGCTGGGATGGTGGGCGTCACGAGGATCTTCTAGGAGCTGCCCATGCCGATGTTAGGTCGCCACCACATCGGGTTTGTGGGATTCATGACCCTGGGTAGGTAGAAGTGCCTTCCTGGTAGGTGCCATCATGTGTGAGCGATGATCTTGATGGATCTTTGTGGGGATGTGCGCCTGCTCACATGATGCGGCCATACCTTGATGGCGGGCTTGGGAGGAGCGAATAGGTGTATGTGCCTATTCGTGATGCGTCTTCGTGACTGGGCAGTGAAGCTCCTCCTCGGGGACAGGGGTGATGACTATTCCCCAGTTGTATGTTTTCCGCCCTAGTCGGGCGGTCCAACGTGCCGGAGCTCGGGGAGTGTGGGCCTGAATCCTTGGGGTTACATCCTCCTGAGTGTGAGGATGTTGATTCGCGGAATGGTCGCGACGTCGTTTGCCGGCGGGGGCCTTGGAGCGGAAACCCAGTTCAGCAGGGATGATGTCCTCAACGTCGACCTCATCTGCCTTCCTAAGATAAGGGAGGTACGCGTTGTCCCATTCTGGGGAAAGACTCCCGATGCGGTTGGAGACAGCGACATGGTCTGCCTGTATATGCCTTTGCAGCCACTGCTTGGAAGACGACCGACGAGTCCTGGCAGAGTGGAGGGCATGCACGACCGCCTCCCCCATCGAGAGAGTACCGTTCACATGGTACTCTCAAATCAATGCGTCTGAGACCCAGCGTTGAAGATACTGGGTAGATGACGGGATCCTCTGTTGGTGGGGATGGCCAGTCATTGCTTTGTAGGAAGCGCGCGCTTGTGAGTTCCTTCAGGATGCCATTGGATCGAAGGGAGTTCTATGTGGTACCTGTAAAATATTTTAACAAATACCAACAACAAACCTTTCAAAGAAACATCTCAAGATACCATGAGAAATTAATGACCTTGCATGTCCCTCTTTCAGTGTATAAGGGGTCACAGGGTGGGATTAGGTTAAATCTGTCAAGCATGATTAAATATTCACATCGGGTTCACCATTTTGTTTCGGGTCGGACTCAAAACGCCCAACAGTTTCATATCCGATGATGCATGGACCTGCTTTCCAAAGGCAGGCGTTCGCTGGGTGATTTGGCCAGTGACACTTAAGAACTCACATAGGTCGAGAGGATGGAAATTTTGTACCGTGACACCCTTTTGGGTGGAATAATTTCCTATTCCGAGACTGCCTTATAGATTTAATATTTATTCATATGTTCGCAAATCATTGGTTTATCCCCAATAATTGTATCCACGGATTACACCTGGTTGGAAATGGTTAGCTGAACGTAGGGGTTCAGAATCATTTAGGCCAGAGGATTAACATCCCTCATTTGATTAGTGACTCTTAAGAATTTGAACTCATTGATACAATGCTAGGAGTGGCTCGGTGAACCGACGTGAAGATTGTTGGATCAACAGATTGTTTGTCTTGATCCTCTGGGAGGATTCTTACGTACCCTGTCTAGGAGATAGGGATCAAAGTCCATGTAGATTGAATCGGGGTGTCGGAGAACTGATGTGAAGGTGGACCCGGGGGCCCGATGGTGATCAGGATTGAACCTAGGGGAGGCTTCATACGTACCATTCCTTAACATGGATCAATGTCCTCGTAGTTCACATAGACTTGGGGATTACACTCTGAGGAGGCCCAAGGTGTGGTTTGGGGCATACACTCTGAGGACGCCCAAGGTGTGGATTTGGGCTTAAACTCTGAGGAGGCCCATAAGAGGATATGATGGTCGATGCTTACTCTAAGCCCATGTGAGTCATTCTCGGTGTGAGAAACATGAGGCAGAAGGGACCAGAAGATCATGTCGCAAAAGGTGCGTCCGTGAGAAGTAGAGTGGGGCTTACACATAGTGAGGCCCATAAGGTTGGGGCCTACTCTGAGATGGACACCCATGAAGACAAAGCGCAGTAGGAGAGGGAAAGAGGTGCTCATGTTCCCGTCACTTCCCTTATTCCCGGGGGAAGTACCAATGTGCATGGGGGCTTCCTTCTAATGGGTATTTTACTAACCCCCAAAGAAGGGAGAAGTGTTGTGGCCCTAACAAGTGGACGGGCAGAAAGGGGGCTCCCGATCTCAGAATATGCATTACCGTGGGAATGTTGTAACACCCCAAGCTTCTACGGTACATTTCCCTTCGAATAATGCGATAGCGTGTGTTGTACGCAACCTCGAGTTCTAACACACACCACACCTAATTAAACTAGCCGTTGTGAATAGTAATACCTACTTTTTGAAATAATATATACATTATATTTCAAAATGGACTTCATTTTTAGATTCGGAATATCAAAATTAGCCTAGGATGAAATTTTGGTACTTTTCGGATAACTTTTATATTTTGATGAATAGTGAAAATTACTAAATTTTAATTAAAAACAACTTTTTTAATCAAAATAATTAATAGTGATAAATTGTGAATTTGAGTGGTTTTAAAGTATATTTAGAATATATTTTTACCATTTAATATAATGTTGGTCATTGGACATAATTTTACAATTAAACCGAACATAAACAAGTGTCAATCTTTTGATAGTTATTACCTCTTAAAAACACGCTTTTTGTTTTGACAGCGGGAATTAATTTTAAATTAATTTCTGCCACTTCTGTGTTTTGAATTTAGGAAAATGGATTCCATATTTGGAATCAGGATGTTCAAATTGTGTAAATAGGAAACTTTTATTTTTAGACATTTTGAATAGTTACTGTGGTAAATATTTTATTTACCATGGTTAAAGGGTAAATCCGGTAAATAAGGGTTAAAAAATAATATTATAATAATACAAAATTACCCTAAAACGTGTCCTAACATTATTGGTGGACAAATACCCGACCATGGGCATCCTTGGGTCAATTTGGGGACCCCTTGGATCCACTTGTATGTGGTAGGGACACATTATATTAATAAAGTTAAATTAACAATAAAAATGGCATAAGCTTACATCTTTTAGAAGAACAATTTTTACATAGGGTTATACATGTTGAATTTTCGATTATAAATATTCATTAGAAAGCTAAAAAGATTTCCTAAATAATGATATTTTATTTATAATTTTTATACATCAAATAATTTAAATTATTAATGACACAATAATCATGCAATGTTTACCTCATTAATAAATCATTTAAATAAATAAGATTATAATGATTAAAATATTATCTAAAACCTTTCCAATTCTTATTGGTTGATGTTATTTAGAATATGAGTCATCTTATCTTCGACCTCAATGATTTTTGGACCATTATAAACCGAATATAATTATATTATAAAGTAATACTTTCACTCTTTCCTAAAGAGCCCCTCCTCCCCCTTATAAAAGGAGACCACTTCTACTCATTCCTCACACCTCTCAAGCCACTTGGCTCGTCCAAACTCTGCCCAACTAAGCTCCCCACATCCCTATCCTCCTCCTTGAAGCTTCCCCTTAGGCAGAAAGCATTTCAACAAGTCCTTTCGTTCCAACCAAAGTGAGTTACCTAAATTAAAGGTAACGATTTCTCTTAAATTATTTTCATTTATTTTTCTTCTTCAACCCCCAAACTCTTTTTATTTCCTTTCTTTTGTAACAACACCAGTATCCTCAATATACTAGGATGTTGTTATAAGAAGGATTCAAACTACACATACACACAACTCCATCTAATGGATGATGAACATAATGTTTCTGTGGATGGCAAACTAACGCCTCACGAAACGATGATTGTTCAAATACATCTTACCGCCTCTCATGGTGGCCATTATGATGGAACTGTAATTAAATATGATGTTAATGATATATATTTTATATATAAGCTTCTGTAATTCCATTTTATTTCATACCATTATTCGTTTCATGTTGTATATACATACGATAATTTCATTTGAGGAAGTGCGGACTACCGCCCCCTTAAAATGATATGACTCGTTCATACCACACATGGAACGTATAAAGGATGGTGTTAATGAACTTAAGTAACATATATAAAATATTATATTATACTGGAATAGTAATATACCTATGTATCATTTGTATTCGATTCTTTTAAAATAAAAATTAAATGGAAGTAGCGTTCGTGCGTACGTACGGACTACCGTCTCCACGAACGCGATGAGATTCATTTTCCATCATATCCATTCAAGTATAATTATCATTTGATGATTTAAAAATGATGTTTAAGGACTTGATACCATTCTGGATTTGAATAATATACAACTTATTCTTTACAAACATGTCTTACGTAACAAAACATACAAAAGCAAACAAGTAAGTTCACACCCGAAACAGCGATAATACTAAGATATTATTATCAAATCAATATTAAAAGATCATATATGATATCATATTAATGTATATGATTCTTGTATAATTTAGTAACAATTATTTCACTATTATACAGGAGGTTAACTTACCCCAACCAAGGAAAAGTACAAGGTAAGGGTTATTTCACAATCTCGTCATTATCCGAGGTTGTTTATACGTAATAATCTACTGGGATCTCTTTATCATCCACATCCATGTTTCTTAAAAATGTATTTCAAAACATTTTTACTATTTACAAGAATATGGGTTTAAGTCATTTATACCCTTGTTTGACTTTTTATAAGAGGTTTATAAAGGAATCTTTCCGTCGTTTTCAAAACAAGGTCCTTTTTAACCTTTTCGACAGAATTGAGGTAAGAATGTTTTTTTAACTTATACGGCGGGTGCGGTTATTTTCCGCCGTTATAAAATCGTCGAAGCTTTCCATACAAGCTTATAAGAATATTTTCAAAGAAAATGTTTTATTTTATATGGATCTTAAATGATTTCAAAATAAAAGGAGATACTTCTTTAAAAATAATTTTGATTTCATCTATGTCAACATCCTTTGATGGATTTTAAGATTATTTGAAGTTGATTTATTATGATACAAAACTTCTATATTGTATTGAAGGTTTTGTGATATGTTTGACTATGGATGTGCTATTTTTATACCATTCATAGTTTATGGTGAAATTATTGACATTTCGTATGCTAGTTTTAATACGAATGTTTATGTTATGTTTAAACCTTTTCATATGGGAATGCATTGGACTTAATAAGTGACGGGTGGAGCCCGCTATAGCTCCTCGATGCATCGGTAGGTCTCATGAGACAAACTAGTGTCTTGGCACAAGGCCTTGACAAAATCTTATTTGTAGTCTTGGCACGAGGCCTTGACTATGTGGTTATGATAGTCTGGCATTATGCATTCCAACATTATGAAAGTGGTTATTGATTTTTGCATGTGATTATTCGATTAGTAGAATATCCATGTGAATAATTAAATGGCATTATTTCATTTTATTTATGCCATACCATGTTGAAAGTTCATATTTGAAAGGCTTTTGTTTTAGTTATACATTGCCTTAAATGTTTATTCTTTCCGCTATATTGTTATCCTTACTGGGCATTTGAGCTCACCCCTTTTCTATGTTTTATTTTTCCCAGGATGTGAAGAAGTAAGTTATGAATGACCTGCAGGGATTTCATGAGGGGATAATAGTGTGGTCTATTGATACATTATGTTGTTGTAGTAGTTTTTCATTTTATAATGTAATGTAAAACTTATGAATATATCTGGCATTTTCCAAGGCTACTAAACCAATCGGTCTTTTGAGATTTGATCTTTCTTATGATCATGCCAATGTTATGTAATAATGCACCGACTCTGGGTAACTGGGGTCGGGGCGTTACAGTTGGTATCAGAGGAAGTTTAGTACAAACCTTGGAAGCTAGATTTAGATAAACTCTGATTAGAGCACATAGACCTAAGATGAACTTTGAGGATTAGTATAGAAGAACTTACTAGAATTTTGGTATTGTAGAGACTTTGTGAGTTTTCCGAGCAATACATCCCTGTCTTGATACGAGCAGGTAGAGGCGGCTCTGGCACAGATGTACCTAGGGGTAAAACCCGAAAACACCGCTTTGATCTAGACTCGAACGGGAACTGGTGCACGACAACGGGCCTTGCTGCACTCTTGGTTACGACACTCCCAGGGGATATGCTTAGGATAACTCTCACTTTCTTTACAAATCATTATGAAGGTTTTATGAGTATATACTTTCTCAAAGAAAACATATTTATGATTATGGATTATATCCATAGATAGTTCAATTTATGTTTAGTGTTTAATAAGTATGGGATTATGTATTTTGATTCATAAACTGATCTAGTTTATGCCATTGTTTAGAAATGGCGCCTAGTGGAAGAAATGGAAACTGTATCAATGCACACCCTCCATGTAGGGATTGCCCTCCTGCTCACGATAATTATAGTGGGGCTGGTGATGCAACTGGTGCTGATCAGCTAATCACCGTACTGGGACAACTTACTCAGGTTATGAATAATAACCTTACCCGTATGGAGCACCCTGATCCACAGCGTGGAGGATCAATGTTAGATCGATTCATGAGACAACAACCACCAACGTTCAATGGGAGTACAAATCCCTTAGTAGCTGAGCAATGGATATTTTCCCTAGAGAAAATATTTCAGGCTTTGGGGAGTAGTGAAAGGGAAATAGTTACCATGGCAGTTTACCGCCTCACTGGAGATGCTGATCAATGGTGGTCATTGATTCAAAACATGAAGGAAGATGATGAAGTATAAAACATGGAATGGAGGGAGTTCAAAGATCTGTTTTTAGAAAAATACTTTCCTCGCGACCATCGAGCAGATATGGAAAGGCAATTTCTGAGTCTGAGACAAAAGGAGGATGATAATGTCACAACGTATGAGGCTAACTTTACAAGGTTAGCGAGGTATGCTGGAGATTATATTCGCAACCCAAGAAGTAAGATTGATCGTTTCTTTGATGGGTTAAAACCATTTCTCCGTCGAGCATTAGTCTCACAATCCTTTTCATCGTACGAAGACATTGCCTCATGTGCTATCAAGACCGAAAAGGAATTCTCTAAGTCTTATGACTTTAAAGCAAAGCAAGAGAAGAAGAGACCTGCTGATCAATCTGGGAATGGAAATAAGGGGAAGAAGGGAAAGGTTGAATATCCATCTTGTGGTAAATGCGGGAAGAAACATCCTGGTACTTGCTTGAAGGGAATGGGAGTCTGTTACAAGTGTGGTGAAAAAGGCCACCAAGCTCATGATTGCAAGGGGAAGAAGGAAGCTACCAACGTTCAGTGCTACAATTGCAGGGAGATGGGGCATTATGCAAATGCATGCCCTAAGCGTCAGGAGAACTTACCTCAGAAAAGGCCAAGGGATCAAGGCCAGGCTTATGCTATCACTACTGCTGAGGTAGAAGCTCCGAAAGACGTGGTGGCAGGTAATTTAATGGTTTCCTCAAGTTTAGAAAATGCATTATTTGATTATGGATCATCGCATTGTTTCATATCTTCCCAGTTTGCTAAGAAAATTAGATATTTCCAATTTGATTTAATAAGGGAGTTGTCTGTTAAAACTCCTAAGGGAAGTATCGTTGCAACAAAGTTTTGTGAATCAGTCCCCATTAGAGCACATAAATTTTCTTTATCTGCTGATTTCATCGTCATACCTATGATTGAGTTTGATATAATCCTCGGTATGGACTGGCTTTCGGACTATGATGCGAATATTTATTGTAAGAAGAAAGAGGTTACGATTCTTGATGATAATGATAAGGAGCACCTTATTTTTAGAGCAGAATCGTCACCACCTAATTCTTATTTAGATCCACCCCCAACAGCTCAACTTAATTCAATTATTGGGGAGGAAGAGAATGAAATAACTGTCGGTGAGGAAAGGAATGTTCAAATAGAGGATGTACCTGTTGTGAAAGAATTTGTAGATGTATTTCCGGAAGATTTACCTGGACATCCTCCAGAACGAGAAGTTGAGTTTTCTATTGATTTGATTCCTGGATCAAGGCCTATATCGAAGACCCCTTATAGAATGGTCACTGTAGATTTATTCGAACTAAAGAAACAACTAGAGGAATTGAGTAATAAGGGATTTATTCGCCCTAGTGTTTCTCCATGGGGAGCCCCTGTTCTTTTTGTTAAAAAGAAAGATGGATCTATGAGGTTATGTATCGACTACAGGGAGATCAATGCTATAACAATAAAGAACAAGTATCCCCTACCTCGTATTGATGATTTATTTGACCAACTGCATGGAGCTCAATACTTTTCAAAGATTGACCTTCGATCTGGATACCATCAGTTGTGTGTGAAGAAGGAAGACATTCCGAAGACAGCATTTCGAACCAGGTACGGGCATTACGAGTTTACTGTAATGCCGTTTGGATTGACTAATGCACCCTCTGTGTTCATGGATCTGATGAATAGAGTTTTCAAGGAGTATCTCGATAAATTTCTGGTGGTATTTATTGATGATATCTTGGTATACTCCAAAACCTACGAAGATCATGAAAATCACTTGCGCATTATCTTGAAGACTATGAGGAGGCATGAATTATATGGGAAGTTTAGCAAGTGCAAATTCTGGCTTTAGGAGATTTCTTTTCTTGTCCATATTGTCTCTAAAGATGGAATCTCTGTTGATCCTTCTAAGACCAAAGAAATCCAAGAATGGCCAGCACCTACGAGTATAACTGAGGTACGCAGTTTTATTGGTTTGGCAGGTTATTATCGACGTTTCGTCCAGAATTTTGCCCGATTGGCTAACCCATTAACGAAGCTCACACGTAAAGGGGTTAAATTTGTTTGGAAAAAAGAGTGTGAAGAATGTTTCGAAGAACTGAAGAAAAGATTAGTCAATTCTCCTATATTGACTTTACCATCGGGGAATGATGGGTTCGTTATTTATAGTGATGCATCGAAGAAAGGACTTGGCTGTGTCCTTATGCAAAATGATAGAGTTATTGCCTATGCATCACGACAGTTGAAAATTCATGAACAAAACTATCCTACTCATGATCTCGAGTTAGCAGCAGTGATCTTTGCTTTGAAGATATGGAGGCACTACCTCTATGGTGAAAAATGTGAGATTTATACTGATCACAAGAGTTTGAAGTATATTTTCTCACAAAAAGAACTCAACATGAGGCAAAGGAGATGGCTTGAATTACTCAAGGATTATGATTGCACGATACACTACCACCGGGGGAAAGCAAACAAAGTAGCAGATGCTTTGAGCAGAAAAGACCATGGAGTTCTGAACATGATGAGAATTGAAAGGGATCCAATTTTCATGGATCTAGTGAAGATGGACATGGGAATAACCAGGGAAGGTGAAACATCAATGCTTTTTCAAATGGTTGCCAAACCATCTTTACTAGAAAGGATTAAGAGTTCTCAGAACGATGATGAAGAATTTCAGAAGAAGATTAAAGCTGTGAATGATGGGAGATTGAGAGACTTTGTGTATGAAGATGGAATTTTGAAATTCGGGAAGAGACTTTGTGTTCCCAATATACCTGATCTAAAAAGGGAATTGCTGGATGATGCTCATAGTTCCAATTTCTCTATACACCCTGGGAGCACCAAAATGTATAGAGATTTGAAGGAACATTTTTGGTGGGATAACATGAAGAGGGAGATTGCTGATTTTGTGTCAAGATGTATGGTTTGTCAACAAGTGAAAGCTGGAAGGCAACAGCCTGGAGGAGTCATGCAACCTCTTCCCATACCAGAGTGGAAATGGGACAATGTTACGATGGACTTTGTCATGGGGCTACCAAAGACTCCTAGAAGGAATGATGCAATATGGGTGATTGTTGATCGTCTTACCAAGTCAGCACATTTTCTTGCTATAAGAGAAGATCTACCCCTGGAACGTCTAGCAAGACAATATATTAATGAAGTTGTGAGACTTCATGGAGTACCCCTATCGATTGTTTCTGATCGTGACCCCCGTTTTACTTCAAGATTTTGGAAAAGTCTTCAGAAATCCCTGGATACTGAACTTCATTTGAGCACTGCTTACCACCCTCAGACAGACGGACAATCAGAACGGACTATTCAAACCTTAGAAGACATGTTGAGATCTTGCTCACTTGACTTTCAGGGTATGTGGGATCAATATTTACCTCTGGTAGAATTTTCCTATAACAATAGCTTCCATTCAAGTATTCAGATGGCACCATATGAAGCGTTATACAGAAAGAGATGTCGTACACCAACCTGTTGGGATGACGTTGGTGAAAGAAAACTTGTAGGCCCAGAACTGGTGGAGGAAACGGTGGAAAAGGTGAAAGTAATCCAAAATCACATCAAAGCAGCTCAAAGTAGGCAGAAGAGCTATGCCGATAATCGAAGGAAGGATTTGGAATTTCAAGTCGGTGATCATGTTTTCCTAAAGGTATCTCCATGGAAGGGAGTCATACGTTTTGGTAAGAAAGGTAAATTGATTCCCAGGTACATCGGACCTTTCGAAATTCTAGAACGAATTGGGGCTGTAGCTTACCGATTTGCAATGCCGCCAAGTCTCTCCAAAGTTCACGATGTGTTCCACGTATCTCTGTTGAGAAAATACATGCCTGACCCAACGCATGTACTCACCTATGAGGAATTAGAACTGGAACCCGATCTGTCTTATTGCGAAGAGCCCTTCAAGATTCTTGATACGAGAGAACAAGTACTGAGAAACCGGACGACGCGTCTGGTAAAAGTTTTGTGGAGAAATCATAAGATGGAAGAGGCAACGTGGGAACCCGAGGAACTTATGATGAAAAACCACCCGAGTCTTTTTATGGAGTAATACCCTAGAAATTGCGAGGACGCAATTATTTGAAGGAGGGGAGAATGTAACACCCCACGCTTCTACGGTACGTTTCCCTTCGAATAATGCTATAGCGTGTGTTGTACGCAACCTCGAGTTCTAACACACACCACAACTAATTAAACTAGCCGTTGTGAATAGTAATACCTACTTTTTGAAATAATATATATTTTATATTTCAAAATGGACTTCATTTTTAGATTCGGAATATCAAAATTAGCCTAGGGTGAAATTTTGGTACTTTTCGGATAACTTTTATATTTTGATGAATAGTGAAAATTACTAAATTTTAATTAAAAACAACTTTTTTAATCAAAATAATTAATAGTGATAAATTGTGAATTTGAGTGGTTTTAAAGTATATTTAGAATATATTTTTACCATTTAATATAATGTTGGTCATTGGACATAATTTTACAATTAAACCGAACATAAACAAGTGTCAATCTTTTGATAGTTATTACCTCTTAAAAACACGCTTTTTGTTTTGACAGCGGGAATTAATTTTAAATTAATTTCTGCCACTTCTGTGTTTTGAATTTAGGAAAATGGATTCCATATTTGGAATCAGGATGTTCAAATTGTGTAAATAGGTAACTTTTATTTTTAGACATTTTGAATAGTTACTGTGGTAAATATTTTATTTACCATGGTTAAAGGGTAAATCCGGTAAATAAGGGTTAAAAAATAATATTATAATAATACAAAATTACCCTAAAACGTGTCCTAACCTTATTGGTGGACACATACCCGACCATGGGCATCCTTGGGTCAATTTGGGGACCCCTTGGATCCACTTGTATGTGGTAGGGACACATTATATTAATAAAGTTAAAATAAAAATAAAAATGGCATAAGGTTACATCTTTTAGAAGAACAATTTTTACATAGGGTTATACATGTTGAATTTTCGATTATAAATATTCATTAGAAAGATAAAAAGATTTCCTAAATAATGATATTTTATTTATAATTTTTAGACATCAAATAATTTAAATTATTAATGACACAATAATGATGCAATGTTTACCTCATTAATAAATCATTTAAATAAATAAGATTATAATGATTAAAATATTATCTAAAACCTGTCCAATTCTTATTGGTTGATGTTATTTAGAATATGAGTCATCTTATCTTCGACCTCAATGATTTTTGGACCATTATAAACCGAATATAATTATATTATAAAGTAATACTTTCACTCTTTCCTAAAGAGCCCCTCCTCCCCCTTATAAAAGGAGACCACTTCTACTCATTCCTCACACCTCTCAAGCCACTTGGCTCGTCCAAACTCTGCCCAAATAAGCTCCCCACATCCCTCTCCTCCTCCTTGAAGCTTCCCCTTAGGCAGAAAGCATTTCAACAAGTCCTTTGGTTCCAACCAAAGTGAGTTACCTAAATTAAAGGTAACGATTTCTCTTAAATTATTTTCATTTATTTTGCTTCTTCAACCCCCAAACTCTTTTTATTTCCTTTATTTTGTAACAACACCAGTATCCTCAATATACTAGGATGTTGTTATAAGAAGGATTCAAACTACACATACACACAACACCATCTAATGGATGATGAACATAATGTTTCTGTGGATGGAAAACTAACGCCTCACGAAACGATGATTGTTCAAATACATCTTACCGCCTCTCATGGTGGCCATTATGATGGCACTGTAATTAAATATGATGTTAATGATATATATTTTATATATAATCTTCTGTAATTCCATTTTATTTCATACCATTATTCGTTTCATGTTGTATATACATACGATAATTTCATTTGAGGAAGTGCGGACTACCGCCCCCTTAAAATGATATGACTCGTTCATACCACACATGGAACGTATAAAGGATGGTGTTAATGAACTTAAGTAACATATATAAAATATTATATTATACTGGAATAGTAATATACCTATGTATCATTTGTATTCGATTCTTTTAAAATAAAAATTAAATGGAAGTAGCGTTCGTGCGTACGTACGGACTACCGTCTCCACGAACGCGATGAGATTCATTTTCCATCGTATCCATTAAAGTATAATTATCATTTGATGATTTAAAAATGATGTTTAAGGACTTGATACCATTCTGGATTTGAATAATATACAACTTATCCTTTACAAACATGTCTTACGTAACAAAACATACAAAAGCAAACAAGTAAGTTCACACCCGAAACAGCGATAATACTAAGATATTATTATCAAATCAATATTAAAAGATCATATATGATATCATATTAATGTATATGATTCTTGTATAATTTAGTAACAATTATTTCACTATTATACAGGAGGTTAACCTACCCCAACCAAGGAAAAGTACAAGGTAAGGGTTATTTCACAATCTCTTCATTATCCGAGGTTGTTTATACGTAATAATCTACTGGGATCTCTTTATCATCCACATCCATGTTTCTTAAAAATGTATTTCAAAACATTTTTACTATTTACAGGAATATGGGTTTAAGTCATTTATACCCTTGTTTGACTTTTTATAAGAGGTTTATAAAGGAATCTTTCCGTCGTTTTCAAAACAAGGTCCTTTTTAACCTTTTCGACAGAATTGAGGTAAGAATGTTTTTTTTTAACTTATACGGCGGGTGCGGTTATTTTCCGCCGTTATAAAATCGTCGAAGCTTTCCATACAAGCTTATAAGAATATTTTCAAAGAAAATGTTTTATTTTATATGGATCTTAAATGATTTCAAAATAAAAGGAGATACTTCTTTAAAAATAATTTTGATTTCATCTATGTCAACATCCTTTGATGGATTTTAAGATTATTTGAAGTTGATTTATTATGATACAAAACTTCTATATTGTATTGAAGGTTTTGTGATATGTTTGACTGTGGATGTTCTATTTTTATACCATTCATAGTTTATGGTGAAATTATTGACATTTCGTATGCTAGTTTTAATACGAATGTTTATGTTATGTTTAAACCTTTTCATATGGGAATGCATTGGACTTAATAAGTGACGAGTGGAGCCCGCTATAGCTCCTCGATGCATCGGTAGGTCTCATGAGACAAACTAGTGTCTTGGCACAAGGCCTTGACAAAATCTTATTTGTAGTCTTGGCAAGAGGCCTTGACTATGTGGTTATGATAGTCTGGCATTATGCATTCCAACATTATGAAAGTGGTTATTGATTTTTGCATGTGATTATTTGATTAGTAGAATATCCATGTGAATAATTAAATGGCATTATTTCATTTTATTTATTCCATACCATGTTAAAAGTTCATATTTGAAAGGCTTTTGTTTTAGTTATACATTGCCTTAAATGTTTATTCTTTCACCTATATTGTTATCCTTACTGGGCATTTGAGCTCACCCCTTTTCTATGTTTTATTTTTCCCAGGATGTGAAGAAGTAAGTTATGAATGACCTGCAGGGATTTTATGAGGGGATAATAGTGTGGTCTATTGAGACATTATGTTGTTGTAGTAGTTTTTCATTTTATAATGTAATGTAAAACTTATGAATATATCTGGAATTTTCCAAGGCTACTAAACCAATCGGTCTTTCGAGATTTGATCTTTCTTATGATCATGCCAATGTTATGTAATAATGCACCGACTCTGGGTAACTGGGGTCGGGGCGTTACAAATGTGAACCGAGGAATGCTTTGTAAATCCACTCAAGTGTCGGAGAGACCCCTTAACCCCTACTTACCGTGGTTATGTGTACTCAAAACGGCGTGTTGATGTGCCTAAGGGTTATGTCACACAGGTCTGGTGGCTCCAGTGGAGGCCTCGGCTCAGGGCTGATGAGTAGGCCCGTGAGGGAGTCACATAGGATAGGGCTGGATTGGAAGGATTTTATGTGGCTCGGGGAACAGGAACCCTGAAGGATTCGGCGGGACACACTGGGGTATGGGAGGTGGTTCCCTTCACATAGGGAGGTTCTACGCAGTTGGAGAAGCCATCTGCGATCCCGAGTGGTCCACGGACTGATGGGAATCCCACGAACCAAGGTGGTTCGTGGAATGGTGAGCATCCCACGAACCATGGTGGTTCATGGCCTCGTGTTCGATCCGTGGACCAGGGTGGTCCATGGACTGATGGGAATCTCGCAAACGAAGGGTGTTCGCATCTTCGGGTATGATCCGCAAACTAGGGTGATTCGCCGAGGGATCCATGCAAGCAGTGGTGGCCAAGGGCGGCACTGGTCGGGGGTTCGTCGGTCAGGACCTCGCTCACGTAGAAGGGTGCTACGTGGTGCAGCAGATCAGAAAAGAGGCATAAACTCCCTGGACTATGGGGAGTGCATCCTCGGAGGGAACATGGTTCATAGTTTTCTCTTCTATGTTATTTTAGGTTCACATTTCACCAAGTTATTATGCGTTTTTGGTTCATTATTAGTTCATTCCCAGGTTCAAACCTACTCTGGTTCACGAAATGGAACTTCTGAAATCCGAAGACTTCCTTTGAAATCCTTCCACCATAATCTGATTGATCTCTTCTGAGCTCTCCAAATCCTCATCTCTCTTCTCTTCCCCTTGATCTAATTTTTTAGTGTGGGTAAAGGGATGTATCTATGGTCATGTTGCACCTTCTTCGGAGGCCCATGACTAAAAACCCGATTCAGAGATGACTCGGTCAATTCGCAACATGCGGGGGGCATTGAGGGCATCTCCCCGGCAAACCAAACGATCTCCCATGCGAACCAAATGAGCTCGGAGAGTGCTTCACGGCCGTGGAGGGTTCCGCCTCCATTGCATGAACGACAGCGTATTCAGCATGGGCCGGTCAACGCGGTCCACGGCCAGGGCGGTTTGTGATGGTGGACCGGTTCGGCGCCTATTATGCTTCACGCCCGTGGAGGATTTCCTCCTCTATCTCGCGAATGAGGCTGGTCTGCGGAGGGGAATGGTTCACTGAACCGACCACGTAACACTCGGGCCGGTTCACGGACCAGTTGGTCCTTTTCCAATTTTGGGTATTGGCATCCTTCCTTTTCCCAATACATTGAAGGGAATTGGGTAAAAATCCTCTCTCTAAGGGAGGTAATTATTATCTTCACTATCATATTTTTTCACGACCATACATATACATCATATCAAAACCATTCAACATATTTTTCATATAGATTTATATATAATTTTAAAACATTTTAAAGAACACTTTATTACATACCCAATATGTTTTTTACCCTCTAATATTCTAAATTATTCTACAAGATGTTAGAAACATAATAACTAATAATGGGAGATGGGTAGTTGCCATGTTTCCTTAGGCAAAGGTGTGTAATTGTAATTCAATACATCCCACTCTTATTTTATATCTCGAAATTTTTTTTCATGCATTTTTATAGTTGTACTTATTCTTGTAATACCTTATATGAAAAGTATATCAATATTTTAGTTTTCCTCTATTTATTTACATTAAATTTTTAGTCTCCTTAAATGTGAGTATAATCCCATATATACATCACTAATTATTATTTATACATAAGGTTACTTCTTATAATACTATAGAATAATATATTTTTTAATTTACTATTTTTAAAATAATTGAAATAATACTTGAATATATCTTTTTTGCCCTGAAAAAAATTTCCCTTTCTTAATCTACTATATTTTATCATAATTCTCTATAATTTTGGTAGCTTAGAGTCAGTCTTTAGTGGCTTCAGAACAATTCTATTTCTTCTAGTATAATATTCTTCGAAATCCAAAATTATTATTTCTTTCAGTATAATTTTTTCTTTTTATAATATATTTCATCACTAGAAATAAGTTATAACTTCATTTTTATATTGATTATCACAACAATAATATATTTCTTTATACAAAAAATTAGATGAAAGTAATCATATCTAAAAATAATAATTATAAGAAATTTAAAAGGTTAAATTATTTGGTATATTTTCTTTAATTTCATATAGTAATTTCTCGGACCTCTTTGATACATTACATTATAAAAATCTGGTGTTTGGGGTGTTATAGGAGGCTAAGATGACTTATTGTTGTAACCACTTTGTGTATAAGGTTGTATTTGTTGTCAATAGTTATCAATAGAGATCAAAATTAAGGGGATCCAGAAGTACTCTAATGAAGTGGGGGAATGTAAATTCAGATGATTTTTGTACTGATCATAAGTTCAAATAACATATGTCAAAGTTGACAAATTGTTTACAACAATGAAGAATGGGGCTTTTGATGAAGACCATGAAATTCCTCATTATTGCATGAGAACCATGGCTTTTGATGAAGACCATTCAATTCGTCATCATTGCATGAGAACCATGAGATTTGATGAAGACCATGAAATTACTCATGATTGCATGAGAACCATGCAAGAGACGTCTTGAAGAATTGAATCATATGCATTCCATCAAGTGGATAATGACAGCTGAATAAGAAGACAATGTGCAAGGGATTGGACTTCTGATATGGTCATGTGGAGTTTGAAATTATGAGATGGCCATGCACATCACATTTTATCGGAAGATTATGATTCTAAAGGTGTTCCTTCAAAGAATACATATCACGATAGTGGAGTTTGTTATGACAGTAGAAGAGTTGCTGAAGGATTTGGATCACCGAGAAGAAGTGTTTTTGAGGTGATTGTTCTTGTTGACAAAGAAAAAAAATGACACACAAATTTGTTGATAAAAGGGATTTCATGATGGCATATCGAGTTCAAGAGTTTGGGTCAATGATCTATGTTTGTTTCAGGAACTTCCACAGAGGAATGAATGATCCGGAGGTGGTACAAAAAGAGAAGATACAAGGTGGCACCATTTTCCAGTGTTTGCCAAATTTTAGGGCCTCAAAATCAACAAATGAAGAAAAGTGAGTTTGGCAAAGGTAATTGCGCGCCGTACACTTGACGGATAGGAAACTTGCGTGCCACATGTTTTTTAGGATCAAAAAATCAAAATATGGCAATGGGATAAGGTTCGCGCAAGTGTTGGTTAGGTTGCGCAAGTGGACATGCGTGCTGGTACCTAGGAGGATTGGAACTTGTGCGCCAATTGTTTTCCAAGAGTATAACATCAAAATATTTCTAAGGAAAGAAGGTCATGCATGTATTGGTTGGGTCGTGAAAGTGAGTTGTGCGACATAGGCTAGGGGAGATGAGTAGCGCACCGAGACATACGCGCCAAGGAGAGACTTGCACGCCACCACGCAGGGGGTCCAGTTTGCCTATAAATAGAGGACCACCCCTCCCCATTTCTTATGGAGTTCATCACATAGAAAAACTAGAGCTTCCGTTTCCCATGTGTGGATTTCGCGCATGTATTGTATGTGGTTGCACAAGTGGACTTGCATGCCAATATTTGATGTTGTGCGACGATTGTTGGTTGCACGCCCAAGGCGGTTTGGGTGAGAAAGGAAGTGAGTCGTGCATGTTAAGAGTTGAGGAAGGCAGTGTCATACAGGTGGTTTGGTGAGACCTACGTGGCAGTTTAGACCTACGCACTGAAGACTTCCATGCCGTATTGAGACTTGCGTGCCGTTCTTGGAGAAGCACGCCAGGTACTGCTGATGTTCGTCGGTCTGTTTGGAGCTGCACGAAAGCCGGATGATTGCCCGATTCATTCGGTGTAAAGTGGGATTGAAGAAGAAATCTAAATGTTACATGTATGATATCAAGCATACATGATGAACTGATTCTTTCAATGCCAAGTAAGCTGAGCATCATTTATTGAGCAATCACAGAAGTTATTGTGATCCAGGAAAACAAACACTAGGGTATCTAGTGCATTCATTCATTTCACTAAAGAAAAAGTATTGAAATGAAAAGAGAATCAACTCTGAACCCTGATGCAAGAAAATTCTCATGCTGAACAAGAGACAAAGAACTTCATGTCTATCTATTGAAGAGAAATTCACGTCTATAAACAGAGTGAGACTTCACCAATATTAGTGAGCCAGGGGGAGTCAACGGGAGTGACCCTAGGGACGTAGTGTTGTATCCCGAAAATTTTGTAAAGGCAGTAAGCCTGGGAAAGAGTGATTATGCCTAAACCTTTGTAATCTATAGCTAGTGAGTCATAGTGGGTTTTGGTACGACCGACAACCTATCAGCGTTTGCTCCTTGGACATATCCCTTAGTGGAGAAGAAAGTAAAAATAGGTGTGTCATCTCTCTGCATGTGAATGTTTCATTACTAATCATATCTGTCATATAGGTTTAACAAGTTCCTACCAACATGGGAACAAGATCCAAAACTTTAAGAAGAAAAAGTTGTCATCCTGATTCACCCCTCCCCTCTCAGGGTGTCTCGGGGTCCTTCAAGTGGTATCAGAGCCAAAGGTTCACGTATGCTGGATATTCTCCAGTAATTCTATTCAGAATATTATTTGTGTTTCTTTCCTAAAGTCAACAATGAAGAGCAGTATTGATGAAGATTTATTGATTTCTGAGCAGAATTCTACATCTATTAAGACAATGAAAAATAGGAAAAAGAAAGAGAAGAAGCAACTGATGAAGTCCCTCATATCCAAAGAAGATGCAGTGTCATGTTCTCCATGCCATTCCAATAATGAAGAAACATTTGGCTTGGAATGTATCGAGCAGGTAGCCCAGGATTATTCCAGAGGAAAGGATGACACCCCTAATTCAAGATTTCAAGAAAAACTCCAAACATATCTGCATGATATTCCTGAAAAAAGGGTTTCCATTATTTGTAGCCTATTCCAATCTATGCAGGTTGAGATCACTCCATTAGAATGGGAAGATGATAATATGGAAAAGGGGTTAGAAAGAAAAGTTATGGAATGTATGAAAGTCACCAAAGAGGTGAATGTGTTTGAAGAAAAAGAATAAGTCAATAAGACTCTAAAATAAAGGATCCATGCACTTGATGCTAAGCTGAAGAAGAGCAATGAAGTTTAGAGTTTTTTTTGGAAGAAACTTACTTGAAATTCAGGGAACTTGACTCTTTGTTACAAAACAATGTTAAGATGCATGAACAATGAGGATGAAAGGTTGAAGAAGGCTTGTGAAGAGAAGATGATCATGATTGAAGATCAGAAGATCATCCTCAATATTGAAGGTCAACAATTGGAAGCCCATTTGACCAAGATTTAGAATACACATATTGAGACATCACAAAAGAATAAAATGAGTGATGCTTGTACTCAATGTTTGTTGGAGGAATCTAAAGCTGAAATACCTCCAACATGTATCTAGAAGATTATGACAACTCTTGATTATCCACATCAAGAATCATTTGCTGATGGCACTCAATGCTCACTGGAGGATTCTATTGTCGAAAGACCTCCAACATGTGATAAGAAGATCATGACTTCACTCATTAATATATCATAAGAAACTTAGAAATTAAAGGTACCATCCAAATAATCTTGTACTCGTGTTTCTAAATACATTCCTACAATTAGTGCAGGTTGGATGAAAAGTTCTAAACAAGTATGGATGAGGAAAGGTGAGTTGAATAAACCTTCTACCATGGCTAGGGTGGATGAGATGAAAAAAGTGGAAGTTGGTACCTCAAATAGAGCATAGAAGATTAAGATAAAGTCCCAACAACCTCATGCAGAAGATACAAAGAAGAAAAGATTTCAGGGTCAATGTTGGTGTTGCAACATATTTGGGAATTGTTCACAGGATTGTTGGTACAATCCCTTTAATGGAAAAGCAAAAAGAAAGCCTGGATCAAAGGGAAGAAATCCATAGAAAAATAAGCAACATCTTCAGGTCCAGAAGCATCTGTTTACAGAAAATAGATTTGGAATGCTTGATAACATCTGTGATGTATGCCACGGTAGTGGTCACAAGAATGGTTCGTGCCTATGTCACCAGATATCCAGAGCTAATAAGAAAAAAATACCACACAAGCTATATAATAAAGAAGAATATTCCTTGGGAAGAAATCAGAAGAATATTGTGAACACACATTTCCTCAAGAAGATCTCAAGTAGGGAAGCTGAGTATACCCAAGATTCTAGATCCATGAAATTGAAGGGCCATTCATCCAAAAGAAAATCATAGTGGAATGAAACTCAGATGAACCCATGTGGAAGATCCAAACCTGCCACAAAAGTTTCAAATGACATATTGGTCATCTGGCTAGAATATTTGAAAAGAATGAGGAAACATGAAGATGAAAAGGCCAAGGAAAGTTCTAAGGAAAAGGAAAACATTAGGGTGATGAAGACATAGTGCAAGAGAGATTGAAAACCATGAGAATCACATGTGTCGAAGAAGTTCTGTGTGAGAGATGAAAGAAATCTAGTCACATTGAAAAAGGTTTTCTAACCTTAATACCAGAACAAGAAGTAGTCCTTTATAGGAGTAATAATGTATCATTCACTATGGTTGTTAAGCAGAACTATTCTCCACACAAAGCAGAAGATAATGTGAAAATATTCATGCCACATCAACACATATCAGAACACATGTTGAAATATTCAGGCATGAAGACTAGAGTGAACAGAGGAACATGGTTGAAAAAAATACCTCAACCATGCAGCTCATATTGATGAAGCAAGGATGAACCACCTTTGTCCCTTAATCATTTATGTATTGTATTTGTGATAATAATGCATGGAATTGAAGGTGATTCATGCGCTTAGGGGGAGAACCTGAGAAGAAGTGAATGCTATCAACTCTTGATAGCCAAGCTAAAGAAGTTTCCATCCTTAGTAGATTCATGAATTGATATTCAAATATTAAGATGATGAAGGATCACTCTTGATGAAGATGATGAGGACTGTTTCACTTGAGGGTGAGAAAAAATAAAGAAGCTATCAAAATCACTGTTTCAATCAATATCAAATCCAGCTGGACTCAAATGTAGTTACATTGTGAATTTCATGAAGAACATGTCAATGGAGAAGGTATGTCATTTCTCAATCTCTATCCCTTGGTTACTCAGATCAAAGATCATTCTACAAAGGGGGAGTAACTTAATTGATCAGTGACATAAGAAGAATGGATGTGACGCAAGTTCACTTATCCGGTCGATTTCACTTGAATGAATTTGATCTGTTTGCTGATGTGAGTGTAGGAGTTTCAGGTTGATTATTCCCTATCACATTTGATTTTTCTTCTACCTGAAATAAAATTTGTAAACCCTTGAAGTGAAAAAATACATGAGTTCTCATATCATATTGGTATCATGATCTGTGAATAATAGACAACCTTGTTGACTTAATCAAATCCTATTGTTTTCTACATCGATCATTTCTCAAGTATACTTGGAGTGAAATGATTAATGAAACATTTCATAAGTATGGATTCATACACTCCCTACCATGCTCTTTGTATTTCTTGACAATAAGGGGGAGAGAACGTGAAATGAATGTTTTAAAAGAAAAGTTGATTGAAGAGAAGATTCTCATTTTGACAATGACAAATTCATTTCAGAAGATGTATATGTATTAACAACAAAATACAAAGGGGAGATTGTTGGAACCACTTTGTGTTTAAGGTTATTTTTGTTGTCAATAGTTGTCAATGAAGATCAAAATGAAGGAGATCGAGAAGTACTGTAATGAAGTGGAGGAATGGAAATTCAGACGATTGTTGTACTGATCATAATTTAAAAGAACACGTGTCAAAGGTGAAACATTGTTTACAACAATGAAGAATGGTATTTTTGATGAATACCATCCAATTCCTCATTATTGGATGAGAACCATGGGTTTTGATGAAGACCATGAAATTCCTCATTATTGCATGAGAACCATGGAATTTTATAAAGACCATGAAATTACTGATGATTGCATGAGAACCATGTGAGAGACTTCTTGAAGAATTGAATCATATGCTTTGCATGAAGTAGAAAATGACTACTGAAGAAGAAGACAATGTTCAAGGGATTGGACTTCTGATATGGTCATGTAGAGATTGAAATTATGATATGGCCATTCACATCACATTGTATTAAAAGATGATGATTCTAATTTTGTTCCTTCAAAGAATACATATCACGATAGTGGAGTTTGTGATGACAGCAGAAGAGTTGATGAAGGATTCAGATCACCGAGAAAAAGTGTTCTTGAGGTGATTGTTTTTGTTGACAAATCAAACAAACGACATACAAATTTGTTGACAAAAGGTATTTTATGATGGAATGTTGAGTTCAGGAGTTTTGGTCAATGATCTATGTTTGTTTCAAGAACGTCGACAGAGGAATGAATGATCTGGAGGCGGTACAAAAAGAGCAGATAAAAGTTGGTGTCGTTTTCCAGTGTTTGCCAAATTTCAAAGCCTCAAAATCAACAAATGAAGAAATGTGATTTTGGAAAAGGAACTTGCGCGCCATACACTTGACGGATATGAAACTTGCACGCCATAATTTTTTGAGGATCAGAACATCAAAATATGGAAATGGGATAAGGGTCACGCAAGTGTTGGTTAGGTTGCACAAGTGGACTTGCCCACCGGTACCTAGGAGGATTGGAACTTATGTGCCGATTGTTTTCCAAGAATAGAACTTCCAAATACAGCTAAGGAAATAAGGTTGCACAATTATTGGTTGGGTCGTGAAATTGAGTTGTGCGAAAGAGGCTAGGGGAGATGAGCTGCACGCCGAGACATGCACGCCAAGGAGAGACTTGCGTGCCACCACGCAGGGGGTCTAGTTTTCCTATAAATAGAGGACCACCCCTCCTCATTTCTTACGGATTTCTTCACATAGAAAAATCATAGCTCCCGTCACAAAGGTGTGGAATTCACGTAAGTATTGTATGTGGTCGCGCGGGTGGACGTGCGCGCCAATATTTGAAGTTGCGCGCCAATTTTTGGTTGTGCGCCCAAGGCGGTTTGGGTGAGAAAGCAAGTGAGTCGCGCAGGTTATGAGTTGAGGAAGGTAGTGTCGCGCAGGTGGTTTGGTGAGACATTCATGCCGGTTTTGACCTGTGTGCTGAAGACTTGCACGTCGTATTGAGACTTGCACACCGGGATTGGAGAAGCACGCTAGGTACTGTTGAAGCCCGCCGGTCATTTTGGAGCTGTACAAAAGCCAGAAAATTGGCCGATTCATTAGGTGCAAAGTGAGATTGAAGAAGAAATCTAAATGATACATGCATGATCTCATGCATACATGATGAACTCATTTTATCAATTCCATGTAAGCTGATCATCATTTATTGATCAATCAAATAAGTTATTGTGATCCAGGCAAACAAACACAAGGAGATCTAGTGCATTCATTCATTGCACTAAAGAAGAAGGATTTAACTGAAAAGAGCATCAACTCTGAACCCTGATGCAATAAAAGTATCATGCTGAACAGGAGATAAAGAATGTCATTTCTATCTATTGAGGAGACCTTCATGTCTATAAACTGAGTGGGACTTAACCAACGGCACTGGGACAGGGGGAGTCCATGGGAGTGACCCGAGGGATGCAATGTGATATCCCCGAACTTTTGTAAAGGCAGTGAGCATGGCACAGAGTGACTGTACCCGAACCATTGTAATCTAAAACTAGTGAAAAGTAGTGGATATTGGTATGACCGACAACCTGTCGGCGTATGCTCCTTGGAAGTTGCCCTTAGTGGTGAACCAAGTAAAAATAGCTATGTCATCTATCTGCATGTGAATGTTTCATTACTGATCATATCCATCATACAGGTTTAATGTGTTCCTACCAACATGGGAACAAGATCCACATCTTTAAGAAGAAAAAGATGTCACCCTGATTCACCCCTCCCCTCTCAGGGTGTCCCAGGGTCCTACACTTATTTCATCAATTTTCTTAAATTTATAATTTTTTTAATAGTGTTTCTAGGATTGTATCTCGTTAAAATGGTAACTTGTTCCAGAAGTGCTTCATTCCAGCAAAAGCTCATTCCAATGGTAGCTCATTCCAACAGTTGCTCATAACAAGGATTTCACGTTCAAATGGTGACTCGTGAACTGTAACACATGAATGGTGTCTTGTGAATGGTGACTGGTGAACGGTGACTCATAGAATTATAGCACACCGAATAGTGACTCGTCCAATGTTGACTCGTCCAATGAAGACTTATCCAATGATAACTCATCCAATGACAACTCATCCAACTATGAATCATCCAATGATGACTCATGAATAGTGTTTCCAGCTTCCTAGAGATTCACCTCTTTGAAATTATCATTGTCATAAAACACATTCAAAGAATTTTTTTAAGAGATTTAAGGCCGATTCAAATCCCATAACCCATATCTTAATTATTCCAAGGCTATCAGTGTCTTTACATGATCAAAACGCATATTCATGACCAATATCACCCTTTAATGGAAAATCAATACATATCTAAACCGCTACTCCATTTAGATCTCTCTAAAGGTCGAACCTTGTTATTCTTTATTGTCCCCTAGTATGAGATTCTCAAAAAATTACTTCCATGCCATAGGATTCGTGCATGGTGTTATAGCCTTGGATCATATTTTTATGTTAGTTTCTTCCTACTTTATGCACACCCCCTATTTTGGTGGAACTAGGAGTGTTGATCTATCATTGATATAAGGTATGCTCTACCTCTTTTCTTCTCAGATACTAGATCAGTTTCCACCAATTCCTACATTCCATGTGATGGAATGTGATCTCCATGTTTCTAAGAGACCTTTTATTGGGTGTTGGTTGATGCGATGGTGTTGTGACGTCCTTAGGTGGATGCAATCATACAAGATAGGTGATCATGATCCATTTTATTGGTTTATTCCCGCATAAAGAATGTCAGAATCCTTTTAAGGTATTTTATTTATGGACTATTTATTATTTTTATGCGAATTAATAGATATATCATGTTTTATCCACAGAATCTCATTGAATGTGGCATAATAAATATTTGAACTGGATTAAAGAATTCATATCAATTTCCTACAGATGTTATTATCTATTGATTTTCTAGATAGTGTGATATCAATGATTTTATTATTTAGTAAGTCATTCGTTGATGGAAATTGGAAAAGAACATAAATCTTGGATTAATTTTAAATTAATTGGCTAATAATAAAGAGTCATATTTAATGATTCTGGTTATTTTTGTTGTTCTTTGATGATAATCAAATGGATGCTGTTATGCATATTGAAATGAATTGGTTAATTCACGATGGAATAAAGAACCAATTGTGTGATAAATATAACAACTTGTTGGGTATTAGTTACCTTCTAACTTTTAAATTCTAAACTCATTATGATTTGGAGATGTGAGTACACATTTTGTTTGAAGGATGAATGCCTTGTTTAGGGCCAAGAGCCCAAATGCTATGTTGTTTGTTTCATGTTGCTTTTATTGTGGTCTGATCTTGGGATAACTATGCCTGGAGGTTTGTTGTGGTATTTGGGCATGGATTACCAATGTTTGGGGTAGAAGTTGTCTCCTAGAGTGGTGAGATGCGTCATTTTATGAATGTGGTTGTCAAGGAGGACACTAGGGATGATGTAATAGGTTGAAGCCGGGCTTACCTATCGATGAGGAAGTGCTTGCTGTTGATCCTATGTTTATTTATTTTAACTTCCCCAATGATTGAGGTATATGGTATTACTTAAAATAATTACAAAATATGAGAAGATACAAAAGGTTTGACACATGCTTTCTGTGTTTATCTTCTCCATGATGCATGGGTTACTCTCATGCTATTTGTGGTAATGAATCAACGGGTAGTTAATCTACTCACAGCATTGAGCCCCTTATTATTTGTAGTTTTGAATGTTTTCTTATAATACCTAGAATTATGGAAATGTGATAATGATGTTAATAAATGATTGAATAAATGATGTTGAACCCATGGGGTTGGAACTTGTTGGGATGAAATGTTGAGGATATACTTCTGAGGATCCATGGACTCAGGTTTGTTATTTTTAGAGGGCATGGAACATTTTTGTGATTCTAATGTAATGTAATGTAGAAACATTAATGGTTACTTAATAGTGAAATAATTGATTAATGTAAGGTGGAACTAGTGAAAAGGGATAAGTAATTTAATAAATCACATTAAATGGTTACGTACTTATAGGATATCAAGTCTTAACAGTTGAAACTGAATGTATGACAGAAATTAGCTGTAGTTGAGTTTGTGACTAGGTTTTTCTCATAGTGTGGTTTTGAGCTATATTATACCATGTAATTGTTGTGTTTCTATATGCTACTCCACCTTGTCAGTTTGGGAATCTAACACCCTGGGGTTTTGAATCCCTAGGGTGTGTTCTCCCCAACAACCTGGTGGGAGGATGGATGGATGACTCCGCACTTTGGCCCTTCTCAATTCCCTTCGTATATACTTGTGATGGTATGTACAATGGTTATATTTTACCATATATTTGTTTAGAGCACTAAAATGGCTTGTGGTTATTTCATATACATACATTCTGGATATAGTATCCTATGGACAACTATTAGTATAATTTGTATAAGATATGATTGATTTATTGTCCTTAACCTCTGTATGGGTTGCAATGGATTGAGTTATAATACCAGATGTATGATATATGTCATGCGGGCTATAGTGGCTCTCAGAAACTACCTAGTTACTTCTGGTTGTGTGGATGGTGTAGGGATACGCCCAAGTGTCTATGGGAAAGTCTTTTTGTTTCACAAGGTTCATGTTGTGGTTCTCCCTGAGGTGTCTTTAGGCCATCCTTTTTAGAGAGAGAATCTCTGGATGTATGATATTGGGGAAACACGGAAAACTAGTGGGGAAGTGGTAGTAGGACAACTGTGAGATTATTTATTATATTATATACTCTTGTATGTGATACCTGGTGAGAGTATCCATGGTGAGGCTGGGAAATTAGTATTCATATTTTGGTGATGTGTTAGTTTCACTTGGTGTTCACTGATCTATATCTTTATTTATTTACTTTTTCACTAGAGGATCCATAAAGGATCCTATTGAGTATATTTTCATACTCACCCTATGTTACATAAATTATTTTCAGGCCAATTGGATAAGGTTGGAGATCAGGATGGTTACTACTAGCTTGGGTTTTAGGAGCTTTTTGGACTTTGTGGTCTCTTTAGTTTTACTTTCTTTTGGTACATACAGTTTTCCATTTCCAGTTTTATAACATATTTCATGAAATTAAATATTTTTACTAGGGTTTTCATTTACATTCTGCACTAATATGGAGTTGGTTAGTGTCTTTCTTATCTCCCTCTTTCTCATGTGTTCTCTTAGAGGGTAATTTCTTCCATTAGTGTGTTTATTATACACTTAATTCTAGTCTCTAACCTAAGGCCTACTAGATGTAGGAATTGGGGGTAATTATATCATTTATCACATTGGTATCCCATGATGGGTACACTTCGTGGGGAGTGGGTCATGAAAGCATGGTATCAATGTTATATTGATTGATATAATGCATCTTAGAGTTAGGAATAGGTAAGGTTGAATGGGTTGGTAAGGAAAAAATTCCATTCAAGTTTAGAAGGCATTGTAAACATGGGGGACCTTCTGAGACATAGGTATTTAGTGCCCCCGATGATTTGATACATAAAAATTTAAGTATACAGTGGAAACCAAACGAGGGATACATATTGCAGGTTAGATACCTAGGAAGGGATAACACATCATTCTAATTTTCACCCATATTTGAATGGGTAGACCTTGAGATATGTTAACCTAAAATGAATAAAAGAAAACACTTAATTAATGATAATGTATTCCAAATTCCATG
The DNA here is from genome assembly GCA_963277665.1 of Viscum album. NCBI lineage: Eukaryota > Viridiplantae > Streptophyta > Magnoliopsida > Santalales > Viscaceae > Viscum > Viscum album. The sequence goes on from OY728162.1 coordinate 561,873,404, forward strand.
TTAATGAGCTATAATTGGTTGTTATTTTTGAGGTATGGCTTAATGTTGAAATCCTTGTCCGGTTCGCACAGAATATGTTTAGCAGGTTGTGCCAAAAAATCGTCATAGGGTAGAGGTTGACGATGATGAAACCTGGAGGAGGATACTATATTAGTTACAACACCAAAATAATTTTGAATTATGAGGGATCTATTTCAAATTTATTCAAGGAAGATTGGTTGGAGGAGGTTGAGATAGATTTTAGTTCTATTTGTTCTCAGAAGGAGCACAAGGTATCATTGGTTGTGACGATGTTTCGTAGAATAGTGAGGTAGTGGTGGTTCTTGTTCCTTGGAGATCACGAGGAGTCGAAAGTAATGTGATAGTAGTTCCAAGAACAGTTTAGAGTTGACATTATTTCTTCAACTGTGAAGGCAACCAGTCATGAGGAACTACTTACCCTTCAACTGGGGAGCACTAGTGTGCAAGAGTTTGTAATCCATTTCAAGAAACTTTTGTGATATGCTTCATACCTATTGACATACGAGGAGGCTAGATTGAGGATTTTTGAAGAGGATTTTTGTCTATATATCCAGTTCCATATCATCCTATTTATTATGAAGTCATATCCTTAGTTGCTAGCATGGGCACATGTCATCAACAGGTTTTTATCCACAATAGGATCTTTATGAGAGGGGAGTCATCATGATTCCTCACGAAGTAGATCAGTGGTTAGGGGTTATAAGTTTTTAGGGAAAAATAGTTTCCGTTTGGCTGGAAGTTTTTCACATCCCTCAATATCTCATTTCTCTAGGTGAAGCAGCTCTCAGACCAATTCCATGTGATCAAGCACTGGTTTTTATTGTGGAGGTTGAGGTCATTATCAATTCGAGTGCCTGGACATTCTATGTAGTTAGTGTGCGATAACTATTCCAATTTATATTCCTCCATTGATACAATTCCAGATGAGGCAGCAGTAGTACGTTTCACTAATTTTGGATCAGTAGAGAGCAGATGAGGCGGGAAGATGACACCCCCAAGATGCTCCTCATCCTAAAACAATAGAATGTGAACATGGAGGTGGTCATCAGCTAGGTCAGAGAGGTTGTGGAGCCCGTCACGGTAAGTTTCATGATTTATCATTTCTAGCTCCAAGAAAGCCATACATCGTTCGAGGTAGCCTTTTATTTTTTTCTACATTGGTGCATTACTTTTTTGATTCAGGAGTGATATAATTCTTTATATCACTTGAACTTACCTTTGCTTTGGGACATGAAAAAGATAGGCTTCCAATGACCTTGGCGTTGACTATGCCAGTTAGAGGTCAAGATGATTTGTTTGAAGTATGTATAGACTGTGATCTAGTGATGGGGAACACCGCGCTTGGGGATATTTCTTATGTTTAAATATACAACCATATGATTTCATCCTCAGTATGGTTTGGCTATATTCGGTGTAGTATATTGCAAACAAATTCATGAGGCAAGTGTTTTTCGTTGAGGTAGATAGAGAAATAGCTGTGTTTGTTGGAGAGAGATACCCTTAGGTGAGTTAGAGGAATGTTCGAACCTTATTATACCTGATGGATGAGGTGATGTTGATTTAATTGGATATTCAATAGTTGGAATATCCTAAGGTCGTATAGGAGTACCCTGATGTATTTTTATAAGAGGTTATAGAGTTACCCGCTCAAAAAGACATTGAGTTTGAAATTTTTCTACATCGAGGTGTGTCTCTAATCTCAATGTATTCTAATTGGATGGATTATTTTGAGTTGTAGAAGCTGCATATATAGCTCGATAGTCTATTGTAGTTTGGTTTTGTTCGGTCAAGCATTTCACCATGGGGTGCACCTGTCTTGTTCATGAAGAAGGCTAATGGAAGTTTGCGATTGTGTGTTGATTATCATCTCTTAAAAAAAGTGACAATAAAGAATCTCTATCATCTTCCCTGGATTTATGATTTATTTGATCAACTAAAGGGTGAATGTTGGCTCTCAAATATCAATTTGTAGTTAGTATATCTTCAGATTCATGTGAATAATGAGGATATCTTGAAGACTTCTTTCCATTGTCATCATGTGTATTACATGTTCGTTGTGACACAGATTGGTGTGAATAATTATCTAGTAGTGTTCATGGGGTTGATAAATGCTGTGTTATATGATTTCCTGGATAATTTAAAGGTGGTTTTTATATACAACATTCGTATGTACTCTGCATCCATGGAGGAGCATGTAGAGCATATTCATTCCATTTTGGGAGTCCTTCATTGATAGCAGTTGTTAGGGAAGATTTCAAAGTGATATTTTTGGGCTCGAAAAGACTATTTATTATGTCATATTGTATCTCATAAGGGATTTGATTTGAATCTATCAGTGATAGGAGAGTTTGTGTCTTGGCAATCCCCCAAGATAGTGGAAGATGTGAAATGATTCCTTGGTCTTCCAAGCGATTCAGAGGGTTCGTAGACAAATTTTCCCTATTTGAAACTCCACTAATAGTGTTGACTAGAAGAGATCAAATGCCTGTGTGGAATGATCCCTATCATAATTTTTTTGATTTTCTAAAGGAGAAGTTGTTTACTGATTTGGTTCATTTTATTTCACCAGAAGGAGTTCGGTTTGAGGTTTTTTTTATGCTTTTCATATGTGGTTAGACTATGTTTTGATGTAGTAGAGATTAGTTGTTTCTTATGGGTAAAAATAGATATGTCTCCATGATCATAAATAGGCCACCCATGATCTCTAGTTGGTTGTAGTTGTGTTTTAAATGAAGTTATAGATACATTACCTTATGGGAGAACACATTTTGGTCGTCACCGTTCTTAAAATCCTAAGATACATTTTAACCCTGTGTAACTAGTACTTGTGACATCGTCGATGGGTGGATTTCTAATAGGGTTAAGACATTGAAATTGCATATACACATGGTAAGGGGAATTTTTTTGCTGATGTGATAGGAATTAATTTGCGTAGTGATACAGTGTGTGAATCTGTTGATTCCTAGGGAGTAGTGGAAGAATATTCAATATTACATCTCGATATGGGAGAATTTGGTGGAAGAGGTTTTCTTTTTTAGATGATGGTGAAATCATACATGGGGTAGCAGGTGGGGGAATATTAGTGGTGGATCATGAAGTGGAGGTCTATAGAGAGTGATTTGTTTGTGGGGAGGACTCTGATGGTTGGTCTGAAGATGAACTACACCTGGTGTTGTTTTAGGGAAGGATTTTTGTTCCTTTAGAATTGCGTGACAAGGTTCTCATAGAGTTCCATAGTTTTTCCTTAGCGATACAAGCTAGCATGAAACAGATGTACTGATATTTGGGGGTTAGATTTGGTGGATTGGGTTGAAGCATGTAGTTGCTGAGTTTGTGTCTTAATGCTTAGTCTCCCAAAAGTTAATGGTCGATCACCATGTTCCTAGTGGGTTTCTCTAACCACTAGATATTCCTCAACAGAAGTGGGAGGACATCTCGATGGACTTTTTTTTGCTGGTTTACCTCAAGCTCATGGATTCTATGATGCTATATTGGTGGTAGTGGATCATTTGAAAAAATCATCCCACTTTATAGTGATCAAGGAGTCAAGCATAGTGGAGGTTTTTAAAGGAAATTTCTAGAGGAGGTGGTGAGACTCCACAAATTCCCAAGGATGATCATTTTTTATCGATATCCATGTTTTACCTCGAGAGTGTGGAGAGGTATCCAAAATAATTTTGGTTCTCAATTACACCTTAGCACTTATTTTTATCCACATATGGATGGTCAGAAACAATAAATCATCAAAAATCATGAAGACATTTATCACTATTATGTACTACTTTTTGGAGGTTTGTGGATGATGTACCTTCCCTTGGTAGAGTTCTCTTACAAAAACTATTTCCACTCCACCATCAGTATGGAACCATCTGAATCCTTGTATGTATGGCCTTTACATTCTCAAATTTTCTAGACTGGGGTCAGAGAGTCAGCAATTCTCAAGACAAAACTGGTACAAAACACATCATAGATGGTACAGTTTATTCATGAGAGGATGAAGGAATTCTAACATCATTAATAATCCTATGCCAATTGTATGAGTAGACCTTTCGAGTTTGAAGTTGAGTATCACATGTTTTTTAAGAAAAATCCCCATCATGGGTTGTAGAGTTTTAGTTTTGGGAGTAATCTTTCTCCTCCATTTGTTTGGCCTTTCGAGGTGATCGGTTGTATTAGAGTCATGGAGTATCGGGAAACATTTCTTCCACAAATGATAGGAATAAACATTGTTTGTCATGTGTTATTGATTTGTCCTTACCTTCATGATGACATTTGCATCATCTATTGGGAAGAGATCAATGTTAAAGATGTTGCGACCTTCGAGGAGTGGCCTATAGTGATCTAGAACCACAAGGAGAAAGTGTTGTGTGGGTGTGTTATACAATTAGTTCATGTCTTTGAGTGGATTAGTGTCTCGGGGGATACAAATTGGGAACGTGAGTCATAGATACTTTCTCAGATCCCTGAGCTGTTTCAGGTTTATATATTCTTTTGTAATTTTTTTTGTTTAATGATTGTAGAACCTTCTATTTATGAGATGGATTACTCTTTTTGATTATGGTGGATTGATCACTTTTGAGAGGTATCTCCCTTGGGAGAGTGTTTAGTAAATGGTTTATTTTTTTGTGGGGTTTTACATTGTTCTTTGGTGATGTGGTTGAGTGGTTGTGGTGGCGATATCCTTGAGAGGTATCTCATGGGGTGTCTGTTCGGATGATACCTTTTCTATTTTCTCTCTCATCTAGTTTTCAATTATTGAGTATGACAATGTTTTGAGTGGTATCTAATTCAATGGACCAGACCTCTCTAGTACATCCCATTATTTAAATCTAGTGTTTGGGGTGTTTTTGTTGGTTAAGGTGACTTATTTCATCACTTTGCTAAAATTTCTAGTTTTGTGAATAGTGTTTCTAGAATGGTAGATCCTTCTAATAGTGAATCAAGAATGCTGACTCATGAATGGTTTCTCATGATTGGTGACTTAGGAACAGTGACTCACAAATGTTGATTCACATAACGGTACCTCATTGAACGGAAACTGCTTTATTGATTAATCATCCAATGGTGACTCATCCAAGGGAGACTCATCCAACAATGACTCGTCCAATGGTGACTCTCCTGATAGTTACTCATTCAATGGTGAATTGTCCAATGGAGACTCATCCAAAAAAATCTTCAAACGACAACTCATTGAAAAATGACTTGTCCAATGGTGAATTTTCTAATGAAGACTTGTCAAAAATGTTTCCAATAGCCTATAGTTTCACTAATTTGTCATTATCTTTGACATAAAACACATTCAAATACCTGTTTTTATGTATTTAAGGTTGATTAGAAGTCCATAACCCCTATCTTAATTTTTCTAAGGGTCCTAGTACCTTTACTCAGTCAAAACACATAATCATGTCTATTATATACCTTTAATGGAAAATATTAATACATCTATACTTCTACTCCATATAGATGTCTTCAAAAGTCAATCATTGTTCTTTCATCTTGTCCCCTAGTGCAAGACACTCGACCCTTTTGTTCCATCCCATAGGATTCATGAGTGGTTATGTAGCCTTGGATCATGTTTTCCCTATATTTTATTCCTGTAGCAAGTGCACCCCCTATTTTTTGTGAAACCAGGAAGTGTCAATCCGTCTTTTATATAAGGTATTTTCTACCTTTGTTCTTATGGGTTCCTTGACCTATTTCCTCCTGTTCCTTCTTTCCATGTGATGACATGTGATATTCATGTTTCTAATAGATCCTTTTTTGTGTGTTGGTTTATGCAGTGGTGTTGTGGAATCCTCGGGTGGATGGAGTCTTGTGGGTGAGGTGATAATGATATGTTGTGTGGATTCATTCTCATGAAAATAACGTTGGAAACCATTTGAGGTAGGTGATTTTTGGATTCAATATTCTTTTTATGTGTTTTTGTATAGTTTTCATGTTTTATCCACTGGATCAAAATGAAATTGACATAATAAATATTTGAACAGGATTGAATATTTGTTATCAATTTCCTAGCAGTGTTATTTTTTCTTGATTTTCTAGATAGTGCGATATCTATGATTTTCTTATTTTTCATGTCGTTCCTAATGAAAACTGGTAAATAAAATAAATCCAAGATTAATTGTGAACTATTTGTCCAATGATAATGAGGCATGGTTAATGAATATAGTTGTTTTTGGTGTGATTTGATTATAATCAAGTGGATGTAGTTATACATGTTGAAGTTCATTAGTTAATTCAAGATGGAATAAAGAATTGTTTATGAGATAAATATAATGCCATGTTGGGTATAAGTTACCTGATTACTTGGCCAAGATCCTTATTCTTTGGAGATGTGAGTTCTCATTGTGTTTGAAGGGTGAATTCCTTGTTTATGGCCAAGAGACAATATGCTATGTCGTTTGGTTCCTACTACTATTTTTGTGGTGCGAGCCTGGGATAGCTAAGATATGAGGGATTTTGTGGTATGTGGGTCCAGGGAGGTCCAATAGTTGTGGTATAAGTTTTCACCTAGAGTGGGGAGATTCATCGGTTTATGGATGTGGGAGATGGTGATGAAAATGGGAATGATGGAACAAGTTGAATTTAGACTTACCTATTGACATGAATGTGGTTGCTTTTGAAACTGTTGTTTTCTTGTCTATTTTATCATTCCCACTTCTCGATGAATATGGTTGTGCTTAACCTCCTTCTAAAAGAGGCAAAGAAACACAAGGTATGACACGTTGTTTTTTCATGTTTAGCTTCTTAAGGATGGATGGTTCTACACTCCTTTTATAGTTGGAAAATACTCCACGGGTAGTTCATCTACTCACTGTGTTGATCCACTTATGCATAGTAGTTTAGAATGTTTTCTTTGAATGACTGACCTTATTGGACCAAAGGCCATATTTTGTTTATTGATTTATGATAAACCTCCTTTCAAAGGTATGAGGGTGAACCCTTAAAAGGCCCATAGGCTTAGATAGATTACATGACTCGTAGGTCATAGGAGAAATATCCTGGCTATTTCTAAATGGAACTTCTCCTCCCATTCATCCACATCATGATATCAGCTCTTGACCTTTTCATGGCTATTCGGCTATACTTCACATGCATTAAATTGTTGGTCTTGATGCAAATTCCATACCCTTTATTTCTTCCACATCCATTTATCTTCTCCTCTAGGAAATACACACTCTATGAGTCCTCATCTAGAGTCTTCTCCTTGTAGAGTATGCCCAGTCTATTAAGAACAATTTCATGTGGCCTAAAAGCTGTGTGGTGGCCCGAAGGCCTTGAGGTAGCCTGAATTCCTTGAGGTGGCCCGAAGGCATTGAGGTGTCCTGATGGACTTGAGGTGTCCAGAAGGCCTTGAGGGGGCTTGAAGGCCTTGAGGTGGCCCAAAATCCTTACTGGACCAAAGTCTATGGGTGGCTTTAAGGACTTGAAGGACTCGAGAACCAAACTGGTGGCCTGAAAGCCCAAACCAATGATTAGTTATGACTGATACAGTGTCAAAAAGTACCTACTACAATCCATTCTATAGTGCTTGATATAGTAGTACTACATTACCTGAAATATATCTCCTCCCGATTTTGAACTCGGGTATCTTGGATGCACTTTCTGAGTCCTCGTCAACTGAGCTAAGGCTCATGTGAAAAACGTTTGTAAGGTTAACGATCAACTCCCACTAGACCCCCCTTCCCTAGTGCAAGCTCCACATTCCTCTGTTAGGAAAATAGATTTTAATTTCCATGTGTATAATACACACATTGTCCAAGTTTGGAAGGACTTGAGCCTAGGCCAGTTCCCACAGTGAGCGATAGGTACAATCAATGGGTACCAGTCATCTAACACCCCATGGGATTTTCATAGAATACCATGAATTATGGAAAAGTGATAATAATGTTAATAAATAATTTAATAAATTATTTTGACCCCATGGGGTTGGAGATTTCCAGGAAGAAATATTGAGGTTATACTTCATGAGGAATTTTGGAATCAGGTTAGTTATTCATGGAGGGCATGAATCTTTGATGTGATGCAGATGTAATGTAATGAGGAAACGTTGCTGGTTAATAAATGGTTAAACAAATAATTAACATAAAGTGAAACTGATAAAAAAGGATAATTAATTTAACAAATATTTTTAAATGGTTTTGTGATTATAGGATATCTAATCTTAGTAGTGGAATCTAAGAGTTCGAGGGACACTAACTAAATTGGAGTTTGAGACTATGTTTTTCCCATATTTTGGTTGTGAGATTTGTTATACCATGTGATTTTGGTGTTTCTATATGCTAATCTACCATATTCGTTAGTGAAACTAACACACCAGGGATTTTGAGACCTAGGGTAGTGTTTTCCCTAACACCTTAGTGGGAGTATGGATGGATGAATTCCCCATTTAGCCCTAATCTATTCTCTTAGAAGTTACTTGTATAGGTATGCATGGCTGTTAGTTCTCACCATATATGTGTGTAGAGGGTTGTAATGGATTATGGTTATTTAAATCAAATATATTCTAGATATAGTTTCGTACAAACTACTATGCATATAATGTATATAGGATGTAATGGCCTGAGGATTCTTACTCAGTGTATGAGCTATAATGGCTTGAAGTATAATACTCGTTGTATGATACACGTTATACTGGCGGTGGTGGCTCCTGGAAACTACTTAGTTACTTATGGTTGTGAGGATGGTGTAGTGATTCACCCAGGTTTCTATGGGAAAGACTCTGTATTGCATAAGGTGCATGTTGTGGTGCATTCCCATATATCTTTGGGCCATCCTTTTTGGAGAGAGATTCTCAAGATGTGTGACATTGGGGCAAAGAAGCAAACCATTGGGGAAGTGGTAGTGGAGTACCCTTGGGATTATTTATTATATTATATACTTATGTATATTATACATAGTGAGAGTATCCATAGTGCGTATAGGAACATAGTATACCTGTTTAAGTGAAATGTTAGTTTCACTTGTTGTTGACTGTTCTTTGGCTTGCTTTCATTACTTTTTCACAAGAGGCTCTGAGGAGGATCCTATTGAGTATTCTATTATAATCACCCTACATTATATAAATGGTTTTTAGTTCAGTTGTAACATAGTAAAGATCATGCTAGTAACTACTAGTTGGGGTTTTTCATGATCTTTTTGGGATTTGTGGTCGCTGCTATTTTAATTTATTTTAGTACTTGTAGTTTTCCCTTTCTAGTTATAGTTGTTATTTCATGAAATTACATATGTGTACTTGGGTTTTATTTTACATTGTGGTCTGAGCAAGAGTTGGTTGGTGTCTTTCTTCTCTCTCTCATTTTCATGTGTTCTATTAGAGGTAAATGCTTCCCATTTCTGTGTTTATTATACCCTCAGTGCTAGTTTCCAACCTGAGGCCCACTAAAGGTGGGACTCAGGGGGTCATTATCTCTCTTCTCACATTGTCGACCCTGGAGGGATTCAATTTATGGGGAGGGGATCGCGACCCATATCTTCATGGAATCCACAAATATATTCCTTATATATTAATGGATTTCAATATAATTACCCCTATTTATCATTAATCCTGATGTGAAAATATTTTTTAGTTTTCAGAAGAGTATATTACTTATTTTATAATTAAATATTTTCATAATAACAACCACAACTTATTGAAGTCACCATTTGGGGATCTTAATTAGAGAACATGCCTTATTGTCATTATTTTAATGTTTTTGAAAACATTAATATATTGATGTATTTTCCATTTAATTGTATTAGCATCACCTCTAATTGAGGTAAAACTTCTTTTTTAAACATCATTTTCTATTCTAGTTTTTTAATGAGAAAAATAATATTATTTTTGAGATTTTTCTATTTTTATTTTCGATTCCCAAAAATCATGAGTATATTTTATAATTAACAAATATACATTATTTTATTGATATTCATACTTGGAACAAATTATATCATGTTCCCATCTCCATGATTCAATAATTTCTTTAAAACAAATTATCTATAAATAATAAATTCACTACATACAAGATTTTTAGAAGATAAAAACATTCATTTATGGTTTTGGTGATTACCTAGATTTCATAAACTATCCCACTAAAAATATACTCATTGAATAGATAATATAATGTCTTAAATTCATCTTATTTTGTAAAATCAACTATTTATATCATTAAGAGTGAATCTAAATTATTTGATTTACAGGATATTTCTATATATTAAAAATATTTTCATTTATCAAGAATATAAAATTCATTCACCTCTCTTGGATTATCATTATCATTTTTTTCTATTCTTTTTTATATTCTTCTTCCTATTTATTTTTTAGAGTAATGAGTTTTTCTTATATATATTTACATTAACATCATATTTACATAATCAATATATCATCAATTGATATTTTTTTTCCTTATATATTCATTAAATTGACCCAAATCCCAAATATTTTATCACAATGAATAATAATTTAAAATATTACTATAATGTGATAGACATGTCTATAGAGGGTGGTAGGAAATTAAGGTGTTTTCTAAATATTGTTTTCTCCCGAAATAATTTCCGATATTTTATATGTAGTTCCCATTTTATTCAGAACCAGTGTTCATCCTTTATATTATATAATAAATATAACTCTCTAAAATATTCTCAATAATGAATTCATAAATATAAAGAGTGTCCATGATATGAGGACTTTACAAGATTCACTAAGAAGGCCCAATTCAAGGAGAAAATAATAATGTTGTGTCAACATCCCAGGAGAATAACACTAGCCACTATATATTCTAAAACAAATTAGAATGGGTCCCTTATTGATCATATTAAATCTTTCACTTTATCTGTTCTGAGAACTATATTGGGAAATAAATGGAAAATTTATAGGCATGAGTGTCTCTTAAATATATTATTGGAATGACGGTGTCTTATAGATCAACATAGGTTCTTGAGACACCTTGCATCTTCATCTCATGTAAGAAGAGTTGATATTATTTTATTTCATTGAACCCCTCTTTTTGAATATAGATAATATCAATTAATTATAGAGATATGAGTAATATGACTTCCTCAACATATATTTTCGAATATACCACTATAAATACTTCTCAATATTTTAACTATATATTTTTTAATATACCACTATAAATACTTCTCTATGTTTTAACTATATTTAATTGAAAAACATGTATGGATTTATTTTTTATTGTTTCACTCACCCTTTGATAAATGAAAATGGATTTATTTTCATTATTTTAATATTCACTCTCTCCCAGTTTATAAAATAATTTTATAGGGGAAATATTTTAAGTGATACTACCCCTCCATCCACAAATGACTTGAATCAAATTTTCATGGATCTCTACCAGAGCCTCCTTGGGAGAATCTAAGTCTCACTTCTTTTTGGAAAAAAAATACATATTTAGATTCTATTATCTCCATTTTTCATGTAATCCACTCATAGTTCACTTGATAAAATTAATTAAAAAAAATTCTCAATCAAACATTTTAAAATTATCATTACTAAAATTATTTTATTTTAATAACTTCCAAATCAGCCTTGAATCTTGATCCTTGGTATCTGTTTTCCACCTTCTAATGTTTAAATTCTCCATAAAACATATTTATTGAACCTTTATAGATTTTACCATAGGTGTATCTCCATATTCATAGTTCATCTTGGATTCCACTTATTGAATAAAGAAATTCCCTATTTTCACATTTCATGCTCCATGTCATTTTCTCTATTTTGATTGATTTCAATTAGTGATTTCTATGGGTGAATTTAACATTTGAAAATAAATCATTAACAAATCATCAATTCCCACAGAGTTGGAATTTGGTATAGGAAACAAGATTATAAGGAAAAAAACTTATAGCCACCATTATCACACACATACTTCTATATTCACTTTTAAAAATTCATTCAGATTTTTCACTTTCATTAACATATCTCATGATCTCAATTACTCTAACACAAAACCATAAATGAATAAATAATAATGTATAAAGTGTTTATTTCATACAAAATATTCAAGTAACTCATATAACTTATTCATGATAAAAGTTTAATTACATGGGATATCATTAATATTTACATAAATCATAGGAAATCTAAATTATATAGAATAAGATAATCATCCATTGAGGGATCCTCACAAATACACTTTGAGTCCTTTAGATCTTCTAACCATGTATTGAGATAAATTTCATTATTGGGAAACCATATTTTTTTATAATAGTTTCTTCCAAGTACCATTAAGATATCATAGAAGATAACTAGTTAGTACTAAATTTATTAAATATGAATAAATGAACATGAATTACCTAAGAATTTTTACTTCATCATTCAAGCTATCTTTTCTTATATACAGTTGTACAGTATCACCTAGGGTATGGATTTAAATCATTTTTTGATCACTATAATTGGATTATTTATTCTTCGTATATTAGATAAAGATTTGAGTCATCTTCAACTTTATCTATTGATCAATATCAATATTTTTTAAACTTCCTAAAAAAATAAAATTACAGATTGAACATATAAGTTCAATTTCATTTACAGACACCACATATTGATTCAATCATTTATTGATATAGTTAAAACATTTTTTGAAGTCATCATATCAATTAATAACATCAATGGAATTGATATAACATGAATAAATTATTTCATTTAAGCACAATAACATAAATGTTTCTCTATTCATTACATACAATCCCCTTGAATTGAAACTCTCTCTTAATCCTATACTACATCATAAATAGTTACATATATTTAAACACAAGGGGAGAATAGTATCTCTGATCATCCTCAAGCAGAGGATTGAGGTTTGTCTTTGTAATATAACATGTTTATTAAAATATCATTCAATATATTCTTAGTCTTTATTCGTTGGAAAAACCCACTTATAAAAACATAATTCTACATATGTGTTTTATTATTCTCCATCTTATTTCTCTTAGGATTCACCTCCATTAATAGAATAATCCCAGTTGTAAATATTTCCACCATTGATGACCAATGTGTTCATTATTTTCCATTCAAATCTCTTTATTGGATGAAAAATCCATCAGTATTCCTCTCATAATTTACAATGGGATTCATGAAATAACTAAATGATGCCTCCTGTTTCCCTATATCTAGTGACATTAAATCGATCATGATTATTTTATTCTTGATGATATTTTTTGTGAACCTCTATTTATATTCTATATAATGATGTAATTTTTTCTTATATTTCATAATATATTATTTTAATTCCATTTTTTTCATTTTGAATAGTCCATTAATGATACTTTATTCATCCTCCATGTCCTTCCCAATTCAAAAGAATCATGCACCAGGAATATTTTTTGAGTTGAAAATATTATTTTTTTTCTTTTAATAATGTCTATTTTTTTTCATAATAGCAGGGGATCTATTCTTCAGACCTCCATTATTTTTTTTTTATTTTCAAAACTCATTAAATGACCATGATTAAAATCAATATAACATAAACTATTCAAATATTTATACAGTTCAATAGACATCAACGACTTATATATATATTAATAGGTCTAATTTGATTCAATATTTTTAATTTCCCCTTACACACAACCATTTTTTGTTCAATGATTCCATAAAAATAAAACATCTTCAAAAAAAAATCTTTAAGATTTTAACATTCAAAATATAGAAATAATATTGTATTTATATAATAATTTCATATATTTTTTCTAATTAAAACTGAATGGACACTCCATGTGAGAAAATTTGTTGTTTTACTTTTTCCCACAACATAAAGTTCTCCCTAAATCTTTTTAAACATCAAATAGTTCTCATTTAGTTTCACATATAAATTTTGAAAATGAGAATTATTATTTTTATATACAATATTAATGTTCTATTTACACTACTCTCTTAGGGCAGACATTGATGATTTATGGAGTTTCTCTTTTTTGAAGATTAACATTAACTATTGAAAAAGTTACTGACATATTTATCTTTGTTACTTGGCATTATTTTTAATTATCGAAATGATATCTTATTATTTTTTACATTTCATTATAAGGGTTATATTAGATTCATATAAAAATATAATTTATTTATGATTATTTATAACTTGAACCTCCAATAATTTCAATTCTATCTTTAAATTTTGTAGTTTCATTTTCTGTACAAATAATATCAATATTTACCCAAAAAAAATATGGTTGCATAATTTTTTCAACACCAATAACTATTTACTTATTGTATAATATTTATCTTAATATTAATGATATGCAACTAATATTGAGTTAGATTCAGATATAAAAAACTTACTAATTTTGTCCACCTGAATGAGAATACTAAATTTCATGGTATCCATATTCTGGTTATTATTTATATTGCTATTGATATATGAAATTATTTTTAAATAGAATTCATACATATATCTTAAAATGATTTATATTTTACACAACAAAAAGTAGCATAGTTCTCTTATTTCAACATATAATATTTACCATACAACTCTTCCATCTGTAATCACATTTCCTTAGATGATTTTTTGTGAGCTATCATCTCAAATACACCCTCTTCCAAAGAATCATCAAAATTTTTATCATCAAAATAGTCAGTATCTAAATCTATTTGATCCATCTTAAATACAATTCCATATAAATTTATCCAAAAATATCTACTTAACAAGATATCACAAGGGATTATAGCACGCACTACTATGTTAGACATTGGCTCATTCATTAATTTTGAAATATATTTTCCACTAAATAAATGTATTTTTATTATTGAATCCATATATTTCATAATACTCAAATCCTCAGAATATAAATATTCAAATTTCGATCTATAGAAAAACCTAATAGACTTAATACAACTTACTATATCCCAATAGACATCATGGTGTAGAGGTTTTATTATAATGATTTCAAATTAAATTTTTTCTACCACTTGATCATCTAATTTTAAAATATATTTCTAATTTTATAAATAATTAGAATAAAAATATTTATTATTTATTTTATCATGAAAAATCACTAAATATTAATCAAGAATTTAAAAGCATGATACATGAAAACTATAAGTGGATTTTACATGGTTTACAATAATTTTCTAATACCATAAGAATACAATGATGACATGTCAATGTATCAGGAGAAAACACTACTAAATTAATTTTTTTATAGAGTCTAATAAGGAATCACTATTGATCATAAGGGAAATACCATTTTTTTTTCTTTTCCTAATTACATCCAGGAAGGACTAGTTAATTTATAGATGTGAGGATATCCTCAATAGTGTATATACATGAAGGTTTCATACTAATCTATAAAAGATACTAAGAAACCATTGATCTTAATCGTTATTTTCATGTTCTGTTATGATTTTGTATGCATTTAACATATATAATCCAGCCAAGATTAAATAAATTTATAGATTTGGGTATTTTTACTTTTCCCTTCAAATATTGGTGAGGGTACCGAATTTTTATGAGGAATTTACTTTTGAATAAATAATTATCATAGTAGTGACTAGTTTCTTCTAGATGAATATTTTCATCCACTTGGATTATTTTGTTTCTCTTTTACCTCTTGAATATATATCTATACCTATAGAAATCTTACTACTTTCAAGATACTTATCTCATAAATAAGTTAGATAAAAAAAATATTTCCACAATTGGAACTGTTATTCTCATCACATAATCAAATATTACATATATGTTTAGTCCCCCCATATCTTATTATTCCTATAAACAGGTATATCAATATAATCATTTCTTTATCTTTGTTAAACTGTCAAATTTCCTCATATATATGTAGTATTGAAACTAGATGTATTATTATTTTTCTCATAATATAAATATTTACATTACCATAAGAATATTTATTCATAAATATTTGTCTCCCAGAATTTATCTGTATTAATATCTTAGTAACCACCCACAGTTCTTGACTTTTTCTTCCTCATGATATCTTTTAATAATCACGAAATTATCCTCCAGTATGACGGTATGTTAACTTTATTGGGGGTAGTGAAACATCCAAATAGATATCACACCTAGAATATATCTACACCTCTTTATGATCCTTGTCCATTCTTCCCATGGGTGAATATATACATGAAATGTCATAGTATCAACCTCAATATGTGATTTATAATTTATATCATAATCTATGGTTTTACAACTTATCAACTCTCACAAAAAAATTAAATATCCTTAAATGTCTCCAATGAGATAAGGAAATGAGTCTTTTATTTCACCACTGAGTCATGGATACGAATCTTATGTATCATGGATTATCAGTGGAAGTGTATCTTACGTTCTACCCTGTGGTCATAGAAGTGACTTTAACATATCACCCTTTAGTCATGAAAATGACTCATATCTATCATCCCTTTGATGTGGGAATGAAGCTTATATAAATAAGGATACCTACACACTTTTTATGATATCAAGGTCTTCTTAGAGTGATTATTATATATCATAGTAAAGTTACTCTTACATATCATTATGAGTGTGTGATACCTTTTCCATTTTATAAACATCATCCAAATTTAATTTTACATAACCTATCGACTGACTCTTACATTTCGGCCATTATCAATTTTTGTTTCTTCCATATTAAGAAAACATATGGATTTAATTTTTTGACATCACTTCTAAAACTCCATACCTCTTAGGGACTTGAAAAACATTCATATAACATATAACATCTAGAATAATCATTATTAAAATATTATAGAACATCTTCATGGACAAAATCTAGTTATTTAGTTCCATTTCAATAATAAATATAAACTCTTCAATAAAAACACATTGTCCTCCAAAATAAAATATTCCTTTTATAATAATATATTAATTATTAAGAATTTATTATTGATTCCAGAAATCCAATAGAAACTTATTGAACGTACATTAATTCTATGTATATAATATTTTAATGCATACTCAAACACTTAAAACCCAATTATCCAAATTTCATTCTGATGTGCATGGTAACCATCCTATTTTAAATATGAGTCATCATGTTATTTAATAATTTTATTCTTTAATCATAAAAAAATCTAAAAAATGTGGTAAAAAAATCCAACACACAACCAATTTATTGAAACAAGTTGTTTTCTATCAATGATTAATACAAAATCACTATTGTCGTTATATCATATATTTTTTCTAGTGAATTATAAAATTAGTGAAATCATGTAATCAATCCATAATATCATCTTGGAAAGATATCTAAAAATAAAAAATTTCAATCCTCCATCCCTTATATTTAGAACCATAAAAATATTAAAGGTATATAATGAGTCCCTATAAATCATAAAATATAAAAATAAATTATATTGGTTATGATTTCTGAAAGAAAATTTAGGATTTGATACCACTTATTGGTCACATTACACCATAGGGTTACCAACACTATAAGGGGTGTCGAATAATAGTGTTCTATAATAATGAGTAATTTTATCCATTGAATTATTTAATCGGTTATTATTCCCATGTAAGAAGTATTATAAATTTATTTGATGAATAATAATATACACATTCAGGGAGATTAATCAATATTAACAAACACATTTAATACATCATTTTACATGAATATTCATTAGATATAATTGTAATAACACTTCAGAACCTGAAAGTTTACTGTATTTAGAAACTAGACACAGAAAAAAAACTTATGTTCCAAAATTATTCCATGTATCCCAAAAATAATCATCATACATGATAGCCTTTTATATATTTTATTCACAACACTCTTCTTAATTTAAAAGTGAGTGAAAACCTAAGAAAATGTGAAACCAGTCACTCAATAATGGGTAAACATAAGGGATAATAAACAATGATCATATGTGAGAATAATATGAACATGTGGGAATGGTATTATAATTGTGGTTCATGAACATAAAATAAAAAAATCATGCCCAATAAAACATGGATTAAAACCATAATACATTGAGAATAATAGAAGACAAGAGTCAAAGAATTTTGGAAATTTCCACAAAAATAAAGATCCATGAGAACATAAATAGGTTTGTTTTATAATATATATATATATATGTCATAAAAATATGTAATGAACATAATCATATAAAATAATTACCTATGTCATGTCTCAATGTCAAAACCATTATCACATAATGGAAGTGTCACATAGTGGACTGAGTTCATCCAAAATTCCTAAAAACATAGTGTGAAATGTACCATAGTATATTGGGTTTACTCCCCGATACATTACACATCATCTCATGTGATGTAAAACATTATTTAATTCATTTAGTGTATATATTAATATTTTCCAACCTATAAAAAATAAAAAATAAATAAATATGTGTGTCACAAGAACAAAAAAGTATTTATAATTATTTCAAACCATAAAAAAATATTTTGAATGAAATGTGTTTTATGAAATCTTCACCAAGACATGATTGAAAACCATATAGAGATAGATTGTGGATAATATCATTAAATAATATCAAAAGTTAAGAATACTAAATTTCAAAAAAAATTCAAAATATATGAGAAACACATTAGATGAGCAATAGAAAATTAATTTGAAAAATATGAAGAACCATCCTTTAAAATTTTAATATCATTTATTTTAAGTGGATATAATTTCTAAAACAAATAGAAGAAGAATTATTTTGGAAATTCTTGAATATATGGTAGGTATGACTTTTAATGAAAATGGAAGAATATAGTGGGATAAAGAGGGCATTTTTAAAATGATTAACAATTTATTCTTTTATCATTTTTAAATGAAATTCAATGTATATAGAAAATAACCAATGTGGAAACATTAAAAAATGTCTTTCACAATTTTGTAAAGAAAGTAAAAGTCGTTAGAAACTAAAACTATGAAATCATTGAAATATAAATAAAAAAACACATACAACAATATAAGAAATATAAATATTGTGGAGAATGATTGTATACTAAAAAATGAGATAATGTCATCTCTACTTCTGGGGAACCATTTAGTTGAGTTTTCATCTAGTGGGTGGGAAAATATTTATAATTAATGTAAAACCATTGTATGAACATATGGGAAGAAAATATATGTGGTTTGGGTTAGAAATGACATACAATTATCCCATATATTAATTTATTAAAAAATAATCTCGATTTTTTGACTAATCAATAAACCATTACCTTTACTATCAACATCCATGAAGGTCTATTATCCTCATGCATAATAAAATTAGTTTCATTATTCATATGTATAATAACCTTATTAATATTTAATTTTTTAGTATTGATTTATAATTCTTTATAACCCACATATTAATTTTTTACTATTAAAATTAATATTTGGGTGTTAATTGTTATATTTTCCACACTTGCCTCAATTTAACAATAATAATACATACTTATTGAGAATGGAATAATCATATTTATAATTTTCATAATGATATAGTATATTTTGTTGACATATTATTGGTATCCAATTTCCATTTCAATGATCTTATGATTTCGGTTATCATGAAACATTTAAAATTTTCATTTTTGTTGATTATTTAATTAAACAAATAAATTGATTGATTTTTTATATAAAGTTTTTCATATTAAAATCATAGAGATATTATAAAATATTACATTATGTATTATTTACTATTACAATTATTTAATTTTTATAACTCATTACTGATATAAATATTCTAAAATCATTCATGTAAATTGTAAAACTGACCAAAATAAGAATATACTATAATGATTGAATGACTAATAAACTATTAATATATATTGATATTATCACTATTTTAGATTCTTAATTATTTAAAAAAAATATTATTAATGTGTTAAATGTAATTCAATAAGAGGTAGATGAATAATATAAGGTAGAATGGTTTGGTTGAGGATAACACTTACATTGATGAATTGAACCACTTCATAGAATGCCTCTTGGAAGATTGGATTTGGATTGACTTCCTATGACCAGTGGTTTAGAAACATAGGATAGTATTGTTTAGAAGCTAATTTGGGTAGGAAATATATATAAAATGTATATAATTACATGGTTTCTATTTAGTTGTGGGTTAGTCCTTTAAGTGGTTATTTTAGTGACATTTTCATAAATACTCATTCATTAAGATATAAAACATAAATATATATATTTGGAATGTTAATAAAAAGTTAAAAATAATGTATATTAGATAATGGGAATTTTGTAATTCCCTATTACACAAATTTATAGATAAATTTACATGAAATATTAGTCTTTAACTCTTAATTCATCCATTTTACCTCATTTTGGATTTTATTATCATATCTTTGGATCTGATGACTTGTTTTTATGACTAAAAATGAAATTGAACTCTATAAAAAATTTTATCTCGAAAATATATATTTTGATTCCTATTTAATAAAATTTTATTTCTAAATATGAATAATTTAAATTTAAAATAAAAACATAAATTTTATAATGAAATAACTATTTTTGTAGTAAAATAACATTTTAATCCTTAAGTGGTGTTAATATTATTTATTAAAATTTAAATATTAAATGAGTGTTACTTAATTAGTGTATACATTGAATAAATAAATTATATTCATATAATACACAAAAGGATATCAATTTAAGTCAATAATTTCAAAGTACAAAATGTTGTTTAAAAAATTATTTGAATAATATCTTTTTTAGAATCAAATGATTTTAATAATATCCAATTGAAATTTATTATTTATCTTCTATCTATTCAGTTATATCAATATATTTTTATTATAATATTTCTATACATTTTTTAAACATGTCAAATCATTATTTACCATGAATAACAATATTAATTCAAATATGCAATTTTATAATAAAGCATTATCTTTTTATTTAATTCCAGGATTATGTATTATAAATAAATTTTATTTCCCTTAGGTTGGTGTCGGTGTGGTTTGGGTTGGGGGTCATGTCATGGGGTCGCGTCCCTTGATGCGATCATTTTGTTTATATTTTCAAGTGTATAAAACCGTATTAAATTATATATATTATATCATTTGTAATTCATTACTAATAATTAAACAACCTCAATGAACATATTAGATACATGTATATAAATTGATATTATATCCAATTTCCAGATTCCATAGACTGTATAACCAACAACTACATATATAAAATCCTTATCAAATTCAAATATATTTATTTACATACATCTATAAAATAATTTATCATATTGTACAATTCTATTATCAAGTTCTTTATTGACTTTTAAACATGTTTTATTTTTATATAGTAATATTCAACAGTATGATATTCATGGATGGTCATGATGACGATAATTTAAATATTTTATCAATTATATTTACTTCTAATTTAATTCCATAAATATTTTTATGAGATATTTTTTATTTAATTATCTCATAATGTATCTAATTTTTTATAATATTCTATTATTATAAAAGAAGGAATTGATCATTTTAATTTGGTAGTGTGTGTATCACTTACTCTCACACACATATGATTTATTTAATGTAAAATATATACAAAAATATTTGGGTTTTACATAATACTAAATTTATATTAATTTCACAAAATTAATTTCATTACATTAATTAAAAAACGAGGTTACTTCTGCCACATTACATATTTAGGTTCCCATTTTTATTCATCAAACTTATGATTCCTCAAGAGATTATTAACTAAGTGAGTGACCTTATTTCATATTTATTTATTTATATCATCCAAGATATCTATAGGATATTCTCTATAAGATAGATCATGTTTTACATTCTCATCCTCTATGTTCTCTACATCTAAAAGACAAATAATGTTCTTCATTAAAAGTTATTCATAGAAAACATCATGCACTTGGGAGTGGTTTCATGGAACTATAAAATGTTAAGATAAATTCCTTACATTATCGAGGATACCAAATGGGATCATTTATCTAAGGTCCAATTTTCATTACATCGTAAATATCTAAAACTTCTAACAGGGCGATATTCAATGAAATATCTTATCTCCAACTTCAAACACTATATCCTGCTAGAAATTATCAGTGTATCTCTTCTATCAACATTGTGTTTTATCAAATATCAATTAAATGTATTTAATATTATATTCAATTTAATGAGAAATACTAAGTCCTATAACCCAATGTTATACAAAATTGTCCTCACATGTTATATTTTTTAACCTCTTCCAAAAAACAAATCCATATATGGATAAATTTTAATGCATGAATGGAAATGGTTGTTATATGAGAACTATAATGGTGGAGAGTTTTGATCATAAACACTTTTTAAACCGTTTAAATATGACACCATTATATATTCCATAGTTTGAAAGGTTCTTTAAGATTGAGAACTAGTTTTAGGGAGATAAGTCATTATAAATCTCAACTATATATTCAAGGGTTATTGAAGTATTTATAGATCAGTGAGGTAAACCTCAGAACCTGATATTATAATATGAAATTATGCACTCTGCGCATCCTTAACACTTGATTAATGTATATATCTTAATTTTTATTTAGTAGTAAATATTATTAAATAGTAATTAAGCATATAATATTTGTAAAGAAATCAACTACACCTAAAATTGAAGTATGGACAACATATAAATATGAAGATATTGAGAAAATACCAAGGTATGTTCTCATAATTAAATCTAGGTATGTTTAATGGCTACATAACCACCCTATAGTAATATCATTTTACATCACCTTCTATGAAGAAGAAACTTTGATGTGATAACCCATGTCACTACTGTTATATATTTTATATTAATTTGGGGAAATAAATTTTTAGATGTTTTGGAGATCATATTTTAATGATTTTAGATTTTTGTAAATAATTGAAATTTTTATATGAAAGTGCTAGGAAAACTATGTGATAATTCCTAAACATGGGTAACTCTAGTTTATTTTGTTAATACACCATTAGTTTTCATGGTATGTGCAATGTTTGGACAAAACCATGAAAACAAACCACACACTATCAAAATTAACTTGAATACCCCTATGTAAGACATCTCAATGGGTTTCATCTAAATCATGCATACCAACAGTGTAATATAAGAAACAATTCCATTTATTCCAATGTTTCAATCCCAAAACATCAAAAAATATAAATATTCACAAATGAATAAAAAATATATAACAACAATGAAATGAAGGTTTCCCAATTATTCCCAAAATGCCACCTTCATCCCCCATATTGTACCTGTTAAAATTATAATACAAATAAAAAAACATCACTTTATTAATGGTGGGAGGGTACATAAATCATAATGAGTTCAAGAGATAACCATACAACAAGAAACAAATAACTCATAAAATTCATAGATCCAATCCTCAAACATCACTATAAATCACGAAGGATATACCAAACCATAATCTCCAGAAAAATAACATTAATAATATGGAGACAAAATATTGTTCCATTACGTTTTATAATCCAATAAATTGGTGAGAATTGGGATAAGTACTCTAAATAAATAAACACCACCAAGATAAAGGTGTTACAACTAATAAACTAATAAAAATAATAACCCTTCATAAACAAGAATAGTAATCATGAAATTTATCTCAAATATCCATGTTAAAAAAACCCAAGAAAACAACAAAATTATAATAGGTAAATGACTTTTAATCCTCAAAATCCCATATAAATAAAATTGAAATGATACAACAACCAAAAAATCCCCAAACAAGACCCAAAATAGAATATAATCTTAGGTCACCAAACTGAGTAAAATAGGTGATTAAGGACCTCAACCTGGTTCACCATCAAATAGTGAACACAAAAATATTCGAACCAACACCATCTAGTGAATAATACAAACTAGTTCCATGTCCATTCTAGTAACTCAATGCACAAACCCAAGGTCCCATATATTCCAATCCCTCACACCCCAACCATTAATGTTTAACATAAACCTCAAGAGATATGATAAAGAATATATGTATAAGAATGACCCCCATAATCAATAATTTATGTACAAGAAACCAGAAAAAACTCAAGGAATGATTCAAACATAAATCACCACAAAGGGCCTCAATCTAGTCTATACTCAATGAACATGAATCCCAAAATAAATAATCACCCAGATCTAGGTTACACTATAGATTACTCTATATAATTCTATGTATAAGATTTATATAAAAATTTAACCACCTAAATTCTTCAAAATGTTCTATTTTATTGTAAAATATAAGATGATGACTGAAGTGTCTCAGAGAAATTTTTTTTCCAAATGCACCAATATATTTAGTGTCTGTGTAGATTCAACATCTAAAATTATTATGCATGAATTATATGAAGATTCACCATAAGGATCATCATTATAAATAGATTTTTAAAATTTCCTCAGTACCTTTTTGGGAGGTAGATATAATAAAATTGATCCAAGAATCTAACCAATTAATGTTAAAAAAATGACTTATTTCACACAAAATGAACACCTAAATAGAAAAATCCTAGACGAAAAATAAACAAAAAATATAATTAAAAAGAAATATTCTCTTTAAAATATACTACTTTAGTAAAATTTCATTGAAATAAATATATTCATTGAAAAAATAATTTTCCCTAAAAAAAGCATTAAAAAACAGTCCAATACACTTTTAATAAAATGACATAGACGATTTGAAACTCATTCAATCTCTTTAAAATAATTTCTCACATAAAACTCATAAAGTTATATCTTTTTTAAAAATGTTCTATGGATTCCATTATAAAACCCAAAATTAACAAAAAAAACACCCTTATAATTTAAATGAAATTAAAAAAACCCCACATTCATTTAATACAATTTATATGAAATCCACCTTAAATTAAAATATTTTTCCAAAAATTCATAAGGAAATCAACCATTTTCATGGAATCCTATAAAAATAAAAAAATATCATTAAAATGAAGCCTAAAAATATGAAAATATTTTAAATAAATCATCGAAATAAAAATTAAAGGAGAAGACTGATCATTTTCAAAACATTACATAAAGAAACATAATGCATATCATTACCTTTAAAAAATATGATTTCATATACAATATCCCTACAAGATATCTTTTTCACTAAAAAAATAGTTTTCCAAAATACAAATCAAGAATTTTAAAACGTGAGTCCAAATAATAAATTACAAATAATAACTCAAACCATCCCCCTATAAAATAAATTCAAAATAAAAATCCTTTAATGAACATTTCTTAAATGGTAGGTTCTATTAATATAAAATCAAGAGGAAAGGGATACAAGAAAACACATCTAGGTGAAAAATAGGGTTGTGTGTTATTTAACCACAATGGTTGGAAAACCATTCACCCACCATGAAAAAACATCAAAAATGTATTAAAAAAATAAGGTGTGATAACTGTGTAACTCAATTTCCTACAATATGTTTAACAAAAATTTTAAATATAGCAAGACAATCAGTGGAAAAATATTTAGAAATGAAAATAAAATACTCTAAAATCAAAACATATCATTAACAATCATAAAAAAATTAAATATTCAAATAATGAAAACACATTCTAATTCAAGGTTGTATGAGAGAAATAATTATCTAGAGTCTCTACATACCTCCCTATCATGATCCAAAATTAAAATATATATACTACAAAATATTGCAAATTATAGGATGGATATGTAAGAACTTAGGACATTAAAATACCTAGTATTTGATTCTTTTGGTAACAAACTAGCTCAACTAAACCAGAAATGACACCAAACTTGATTTGACACTTGGCCTGAAGGGTATTCTTAATCATATCATGGGTACCATGAACACACACTTGTTAATGGGTTAACCTTTATAATAATTTTTTTTTAAAAAAATAGAAATATTACCAAGAATTTTACATAGATAAATCATTCATTGAAATACCATTAAAATAAAATAAACACTTTCAATATAAATGAATTATTAAAATAATTAATAACAATTTATATGAAATAAAAAAATCTATAAGTCAAAAAACACAGCATTGTCATAAAATTGAAACAATCATCTTATATAAAAAATTACCCAAATGAATGGTCTGGACCAACAAGTTAGCTACATATTTTCCTAAATAAGAAGTACAGTTGGGCCAACACCCACCATTTCTATGTGACCGATCTTTACCCACCGCATTTCATTACATACATCAGTAGACAAAACTGGACAAATCCAAAGTAAGACCATAGTAAGGGAACCTAAATGAAAATATGTTACCTATATTTAGGTACTGGTGTATACAGGGTGAGAGATAAAGATGCTTGAGATTGTTATTTCATAATTATATTTTGTGGATAGTGCATGGTTTGATCTAATCCATGTTATTTATAGTGATAACCATACAAGTCTCATTTTACTTGAGGTGTTTCTACATGGATATTAGAATCAATGTGGGTTTCTCATGCACCGGGTTGTAGTTTTCAGTTGTGTGATTTTCATAGTTATAGGTTCATTTGGGTAAACTAGGCAGTGTAATATTGTGATTCGAGCACATAACTTCCAATGGATCCCATATGGTTAGCTTATAGTTTTGAAATCTATACTAAAAACATTATGGATTTCCTAGATTATAAAAAAAATAAACTCTTAGTTATCCTATATAGATTTTATTGGATTTACCCTCCCTTCACCAATATTATTAATTCTACCATGCATAATTGTGGAAAAAGGAGTTCCCACCTACCTTCATCTTCAATTTATAGCCTCCATCCTTCAATTCCAGATAGGTTCTCAAAGTCAATGAATTAATTTTTCTTCATTGAACTTCCATCAACTCCATAACCCAGTTATTTTAATTTGGAATTATCCTATGAACCCTAGGGTTCATGATGATCAAGATTATGGTTTATTGTGGTTTTATTTTAGGGATTTTGAATATATAGGGATCTTTTTTGGTGCCTTATTTCTTAGTTTGGAATACACCATCAAATGTGGTTCATTATGACTAGGTTTTACGTAGGATTATATTAGTGATTTTTTATTTTATACCACTGTAATAAAATTTTGTTATTTATGTTTTTTAAAACCAATTTTCATTAAATTATATATATATGGAAAATTTAGTAGATTTTGAAGTGTTTTACTCATTATTTCCACATGACTAAAATGTTGTTTTTATTGTTTTTATATTTTTATGTGTTTTTTTTGCAAATTGTATGTGAAAATATCATCACATATGTTTTTAATGGAATTTTGGAGACTAAAGTAAAATGTCCTCGTTTGGATTATGGAATGGATAAAAGTGTTATTTTCAAATGATAATTTTAATTAATGTACGGTTATAGTATTTTTAATGATTTTAATGAAAAGATGAGTCTTGGTTCACTAATTATTTTTATGTGAGGATTTATAGGGTTAATTCCAATTATTTTTTTAAAAAAGGAATCTATAAATGATGGAATATCAAGTGGAATCCAAAGACAGTTTTAAATAAAGTTTCTTTGGAACCTTACAGAAATTATTTTCTTCTTAAGTGTGAATCCTTTGATTTAACCCCTTTTTATGTGTTCTTATTATTTTATAGTATATCCCCACGTTTAATATTATAAATATATATTATTTTTTGATTTGGATATTTTGAAAGGGTAGTGGAGGTGGACCGAGCACTGCATAACATGATCTAAAATTGAATTGTTTATTAATCATGTGAATTTATTGTTTTCTGACCACACAAGAATTTTTTCATCGGATTCCTAGTAAATTAGTAACTAAATTTGGTGAGTGAAACACTAGTTTATTTCTTAAACTAATGGGTGACCCATTTTAGATTGTACTCTGGTTTACAGATTGTGTTCCATGGAAGTTGAGTAATCCTAATATAGATATTGTCCTATGGTAAGTGAGTATTATTGGGTTAGATTATATGTCTCAAATAGTCTAATAGGAATACTAGGATTGTAGATGTGTTCATTTAGGCTATATTTAGGTTCTAGTATCCATGTTTAAGTATGTGTTACTAGATTTCAAAGTTGTTTCCCATGATACATAGATAATGTTGAGGATTAATTTGGGGAATCATTTCTCTACCTTATTTTTATCAGATATTTATAGTATTTTCTATTAAACATTATTGTATTAGTTATTTTTTCTTTTCCATTCCAAACGATTAATATCATAGTTCTTGTATGTTGGTGTATTTAATTTTCTATATCGTTTAGATTTAAATTAAAATTATTTTGTAATATGGTTTAGAATGGTCATTTTTAAACTGAAATGATGTGAACTTTAATAAAGAGTTATATATTTTTTGGAAATAGGTTAAATATTTCCTGAATATTCTCAAAAATGTAATTAATAAATATATTTTTTGGTTTAAAATTCGATTTTTAGAAGGAAATGTTTTTCAACACTATTTATTTTATGAAGGGGGAGGATTTATAAATGATATTATCAAATTTCATTTGGATTTATTTTACTTTATTATGAAAAAAAAAATTCAATTTATAATTAAAACTAGATTTAATGAAATGGATTTTGAAATGAGATACACAAAATTAGTAGTGGAATCATATGAGTAATGTTTTTCTCATACCATACAAATACCAATGGTTGTAAGTTAATTTCATGTTTTCTTTCATCTTTCATAATATTGAATAATTTTCAAATTTTTTTTATTCTAGTTCGATGATTGATGGTATATGATGTGGTGAGTAACCATGGGTCACACAGAGAAGGTGTCAATTGATTATTATTTTTGTTTATTTTTTTGGATCCAAGTACTGACATTGTCGGCCCAAATATTTTTTTTATTATTTTATATATGTCATATTGGTTTCCATTTTATGTTCAGTATGCATCATGATTTAGATTATTGTTTTTTATCAATCTTTCTTTTGTTATTATCTATTTAGCTGATTAATTTTTATTAATATGATTTATTTTATTTTTAGGTAGGTCCAATGTATTGACAACTCATTGTGGATTCATAGTAATGCTTCCACTATTTTTTTTATTTTTATGGAGATCAATCTATTATATAGTGCATTCCACTGATACCTAGGTACTAGTTTCTATAATGCGAGGATTAGAAATTTAGTTCAGGACTATAGAAATATTGGTTCATTGAAATATTGTTTTAACCATAGTTAGTTCATTATACATGATATATATACTCTCTAATCTCCCACTTAACTATTTCACACCCAAACATCTCATTGATATATCCAAAAATAATTTTTCATCATATATGAATTGAAACTATTGATCTATATGTAGAAGCTAACAAGTAAATAATAATATTTTTTAAATAAGGGACACATATTAATTTCATATATCTTATAGTCAAGGTCGCATGTTTTTATTAGACTATAAATTTGTAATGGATTTTGAAATTTTTCAGTTTAGTGGATGGGAGAACAATTGAATGAAGTTTTAGAATGGAATTATAAAACATGTAATTCTTCGAAGAAGTATTTTTTAACATTTTTAAGGCCCTAGATGTATCTCAAAAATTTGGACGAATTTTGGAAGCATTAGCCTCTGGATTATCTTTTTTTAGAGATACATTGGTGCACATCATAAATGCACAGTAAATGGTATACCTGAATTCAAACCTTGTCATCTTCTAAGGGTGTCATGTAGATTTTAAAATTCTGCAATCTATGAAACACGTTTGTGTGACTTGTTTTAGTGCGTTCATATAGGAGACCACATAGGCTACACATGTTCTGAAAAATTCTATGCTTAGTTGTATGCCTAAGGAAATTGTGGCCCTCATATTTGGCACATAGTTTACAGAACCACACATCCAAACCATGAGGATCATTAAATTGAATTAAATAACTCATTTACCTGACCAACCTTAATCCTTCTTCAACATTAATAATCCTCTATTTGGCCATGGGAGATCTCCCTCTCATTCTATTCTAGGAATAAAAATATCTCCCTGATTTGGACACAAGATAAACAACTATAAAATGAGTTGAAAAAACCAATATGTATTTCTATTACTCCTACAACCACTTTTATCATTTTTATTATTGTATTTTCACTAAAATTATGGGACCTAGTACACCCAATTTTCAAGTCATTTTTCCAATTTATATATTTCAATCACCTTGGAAAGAATCAAATCCCTATAATGGATGAGTGAGGCATTTTTTTTATAATTTAGGTAGTATATATACCTTTTACTTAATGTTTTTATGTTTATAAATATTCAATTATGTCATGAGTTGGATTATCTATGAATCAATTCTAATACAATAAAAACCATAAATTAAATGGTTTCCCAAGAATCATATGTTTCTTGAATCCCCTTTTTTACAGGTAGAGAATAAGTACCTATACTCAAGATTCCCTCTAGGTGAGTTCAATATATTTCATGAAGAACAATAATCCAAATTAAAAAATAACCACCTTTTTAGGTGAAATGTATTATAAAATGAAAACATGTTAATTAATGTGAAATTTATGGTATTTGAAATGGATTTGAAGTTTCATGTTGTTGTTTCCATTTGATCCAAAAATATTCTATGTGGGTTTGGGTTGTGATTTCCATTTTAGATTACTAAATTGAATTAATTTGGATGTGAATGTCACTTGTACTTTTTGAATCATAATTGTATCCAAGAATAATTTGAATATTAATGAAATGTGAAACCATATGAATGTGTAATAGGGAGCATGATTAGTAGTAGTCATGTTACGTATATAATATTAAACTACCCCTATGGATAGGTTCATTTACACCTTTTTATATGGGATTTATAATTTAATTAGATGAGATTTGAATGGAAAGACCATGCCACTCAACCTTTCTGGAACATATAAACGAAATGATTAAAGGTCTGTTAATTTTAGAGTGGCATATATTTTTCCCATTAACTACTTTTAATTATTAATGAAATAATGCCTATTCATATTACTATTACATATGGGACACCGAGGTTCTGATTTATAATTCAATGGATATGAAATGTCAAACTATATGATTTATTAGTGAAGATTCATTACTATTTATGTGATATCTATATTTATTATATAGAATTCCTTGGATGGTATTAATAGTTATATGAATTGGTATAAACAATTAGTGAAAACTAGGTTATGATATGGAATGCCTTGGATAGACTGAGAGGTAAAATGAAACAATATTATTCCTAAATAGACACATAGGCTCATGATACATAATGACTTTGATGCGGTCATAGTTTAAATGATTTATTTTATGACATTAGCAACACTTGTGTTCCCTATTTGGAATTCCTTGGACTATCTTAGAGGGTGATTCCATTATACCACACCATGAGTGATGTACTAGTTCCTCTAAATAATTAAAAATACCAGATTGTTGGTTTTTGGGTTTATACTACACTTGGAGTGATACCAGGGTTCCACATACGGAACACCTTATAAGGGACCATGATACAATTTAATTAATTGATTACATGACATGTCTAAAATTTCTTATAAAAATCAATATTTTATTATATTATTTAAATTCATGGAAAACATTATCATTATTTGAGATTTATGGGGATGAATTTAGTTATCTTTTACGTGAGTACCTTGGGAAATATGTCCCTTTTTCAAACATAGCACTTTTATTATATTATATGTGGATTCCATGGTTGTATGCCTTAGGTCCTCCCCAGATTCTATATATACTCACACTCACACACACAGATATATATATATATATATTAATGTATATTTATATATGTATATCGTGATAATTGATTAGAGATATTCCAACTTAGGCTGAAGCAGGTACCGTCAGCCAAACATCCCATGGGGAGCATGATCTGTTATTGTTTACATTGACAATGTTAAATTATTTTTGATATACCTATAAAATGAACTATTTTATACTAATGTAAATTATGAAATTATACACCATTGGTGGGTGCCTACTAATTTTACCTCACACCCAATTTGGGCCACCGTTTGGTTCCCAGAAATACCTCTTAGTTGTAGGTTCAATTATGTGTTATGTTATGTGATGTTACTTTTGGACATGTGAGATTAAGATCACAAGACAGATCCGATTATTAGTATCATCATATAGATATTACTTTGGATTTTTTTCCATTATGAATAGTTATAACTATTACATAATAGTTTTTTCTTTTATTGATTTATATTTGGTGCTGGACAATTTCTTAATTTATTATTTATACTAAGTTACTTTTATCTTCTACTATGATATTATTATTTGATTCCTTAACTATTTAATTTTTATTTAGGAGATATATCCTCTACACCATACCATCATTATACCCTCACTACTATTATACAAACTCTGATATATGAGGAGGTATGCCTAAGGCCAGGTCACTAACAAGATCATGGCACTTTTTTGTGGATCTTGGATCAGGATGAAACAAGTAGTATCAGAGGTTTGTTTCTAATTTTTCTTATTATTGGGATGATAGATAATAGAAAATGAATGTGTAAAAAAATTAAATTATCTCATGTATATGTCATGAAAACCCATGCATGCGGGAAACATCAACTTTCTAGGGATGAGACTCTTGTTTAGAATGTTGGATATTATAGTTGAATATGATATCACTATGAGTGATTATTGAAATTAAAATATTTATTATTATATAAATTCATATATTTTTACCCTTTTACTTATATTTAATTGATGTATCACCATAGACATGTTGAGATTCACATGTCATTCATATGACATTTTGTGTAGACTGCATTTCTAGATTTCATAATATGCCTTTAATGTGACTTGTCTAAGTATTAATCATTCTTAATTGTATAATATTATGTGGTATTATTAATCATTTTTATATTTATACCATGTATGTGATATTATTTTTCATGATACATTTATAACATTATATCTAATAAATTTTCATGTTTAAATGTATTCACTCGTGATGTAATAGATTTCCCTTTTATTGATAGGGTATAAGGTGGCTAGATAATATTTCATCATCAAAATACGTAGATTTATCCATCACAGATTGATGGTGAAATTCAATTTATACATTCTAAAATTACATAAACAAATTGAATTAATTTAAAAAGGGGAATCAATCAAACTCAATGAAATTTCTAAGTAAAAATCAAATTATTCTTAGTTTGGAAAAATGAATTCAATGCTTATGGATGCCAGTTAAATTGTTTTACAATTATAAATTATAAAGAAGTGTACCTACATAAAATGCTAATGATGACACATGTAAATAAATCCTTTTAGTTTTGGATCTACACTTATTGGAAAGTGTTATCATTTCATTATTATGTGATGAAACCATTAAGTGTGTATGATTTTTTAATACATTATGAATGGGTTTAACTTGAATGTGAATTTAATTATAATTTATATAGCGTTGAATCCATAATTGGGGAATATATGGCCAAATTAATGTACCTAGATTGATATTTCCAGAACCTTTTAGTTTACATTTTGCTAATTATTCTTTAGTATTTAAATCCATGGTGGTATATTAATTCTAATTGAGATGGTTATTTATAGTATCTACAACCAGTTATAAGGATTGTATAAATTTATGGTGGAATATTACTTAACTGATTCCTCATTAAATGAAAAAATCCATTATTTTATATTTCTATTCCTTATTGATATTAGTATTATGTTAATTAAAATTATTGTTAAAATTTAATATTTTCCCCTCTATTTCATTGAAATTGAAATTTTTGTTAAGTATGATAACTATAAAAAATCATGTGTAAATAGTTAATTGAGTAAAAAAAATATCAGATAATTATTCCTATAACTATATATGTGGTAAGTTAATAAATTCATAAGTATAATTTTCCCCAATATTTGGTAATTTATATCCCATGTATATGAGTTTACTAAATGAAAAAATGAATGATCATGAGTGAATGGACATAAAATAAATCCTACTAAATTAATTATAACATGAATCCCTATGTAAGGGTAAGCATTACTATTTCCTTCAATATGACTTGATCATTTCCCATGGCTCTCAATTGGCCTCTTTATTCTATTTCTTGATCCTAAAAGATAGGTGATAGAGCCTAATGATCATTTATGTGTGTAACATCCTAGGTAATTATAAAAAATATATTTTCATATATATTAATATTTATGAATCATATATTAATTTTACTTAAACAGTTACTCTAAGTATGATATCATACTCGACACCCGGTAATGGGTTTTCTCAGAAATCATATGTTGCACCCAATACTGAGTTATACAAAAAAATAAAACATTCTAAATATTATTATTTTAAATGGTAGTTATGGACTGGTAATTGATTTAGTAGGAATGAACATAACTAACAAAATTATGTTTACACATGTTTTTTAAATATTTTTATATTTATCTAATAAATGTTAGAGGCATAAAAAGAGAATAAATCTAATTTATGTATAAAATACCCAAATATTTTATAAAAGGTAGTTTACTACCTTTTTCGGTTGAAACAATTTTAAAAATAGTTTTTTACATTTTTAGAGGATATATTTGAAAAAATAAACTTATTATTTAGTGTGTGAACATAATAATTTACCTTGGTTAAATTTTTGTATTTTTATGATAAAATTCATTTTTAATGAATCATGAAAAATTCTGCATTTTAATTCCAAACATCCCTTTCATATAATTTATTTATATAGATAGGTTATCTTTTTAATTTGTTTTAAAGTGTAATTGGAATAAATTTTTATAATTTAATCCAATTTTGTTCATTGTTATTAGTTTCACATTGAAAATTGATATAAACACATGCCAATATTTTTCTGGTTTTTACTTATAAGAAACCCATTTTCTCATTTTGATAATGAGAATTAATTCTAAATTTATTACTACAATTTATGTGTTTTGAATGTTTAAAAATGGATTTAATATTTGAATCATAAGGGATATATTAATTAAATAGTTCCCTTTTATTTTGGTACATGATGATTAGTAACTTTAGTAATTATTTCTATTTACCATGATTAAAGTGTAAATCAGTTAAATAAGGGTAAATATAATACTATACTAATATAAAACTACACTAGCACTTTTAATAATCCTATTTTATGAGATATTTATTACTAAGAAAACACTTGGGACTATAATTTTTCCTCTGGAAGCCACTTTGGTGGGATTATGATACTTCTAATTTATAAATTAAAGTAAAGGAAAATATCATGTAAACATATATCTTCATACTAAAACAATGGTAATATGAGTTTATATAAGCGATCACATCGACTATAAATATTAATTATAAATAAAAAAATATTTCTTACATTATGGTATTTTATTTAAAAAAATTTATATTAAATAAATAAATTTAATTATGACACAATGATGAGGTACTGATTTTTTTTAATGATGGAATCAAATAAATGATATTATAAATACTAAAATAAATATTATTTGATTTAATTTATATCATGAAATTTTTTATAGAGGAATATTAAATTTTATAATATTATTCATTGTTTTTTTTCAATGTTATCTCTCTCTTTATGTTTTATTTAAATTCAATAATATGAATAGTGTAAAAATCGACATAATTGATGTTTTATAAAAATAGTAATATATTATATTATTTAAAAATCCAAAAATATTTTAAAATATAAAAGCGAATATAATAAGGTATAAAAGATCAGTTTGTTTCCAAATATGAGAAATTAATCACATATAAGTAAAATTAATAGCCTCTTAAATTGAAATTTTGTTACCACTTTTAAAATTAAAAGAGAATAATTAACGGTAAACTGAAAAGATAATGTTTAAAATAAAATAAATACATTATAAAAATTATAGGATTAGATTATTTATAATTATCCTAATATTATATTCGAAAAATCACAATTTGTTTTATTTTGGATTAAAAAATTAATATATATTCATTTAATATTAAAATAATTTCAAAGGGCGATCCTCTCCTTTCTTACAAAAAGGTACCCTCTATTATGTAATACTCACCCTTCCAAAGCCTATTTTTTCTGACAATATCTTCACAAAAATTTTCTTATAATCCCTCCCCACATTCTAGAGTCCATATTTTAGCCATAACACCATTCTTATAGGTCTTAATGTGATCATTAATGGTGATCAACCGAAGAAGAGGTATTGTTTTTTAAGAGTTTTTATTTTTTCATCTTCAAAATAATTTAAATATTATTTTTCAAAGATGAATAACAACTCAGTATCCTCAATATACATAGATTATATTATCTTATTATAATCCCTTAAATTCATCTCTACTTTAATCAAATGGAAGAGGAATTAATCGTTCGTGTGTACGTGTGAATTATCACCTCCACAAACCGATTTAGTTCATTTTCAATTTCCATATATCAAGATAAATTATAATTATAGAATGAATATTAATATGTGATATTAATGAAATATTTATCATTTTAAAATAATAATATTTCAATTATGTTCTTACATCCCATTGACATTAAAACAATAACGTCATTCATGCGTACGTTTGAACTATCACCTCCACAAAGCGAAGTGAATCATTTTTAATCACCACATAACTTGTATTATATGTATAAGTATATTTAAATTATTATTATTATGATAAAAAATTATGATAATGCTTTAAAGCTAAAATAATAATTACCTTATTTCCACAATGATCAATGAAAAATGAAAACATTATTCATGCATACATACAGCCTATCATTTCAATGAATATAACATTGTTCATTTTTTATAACTATAATTAATGGTTCGATTTAAAAATAATCATTAATGTATAAAAGTGATTATTTTTTCATGAATACTATTCTAGAGATGATTTACTTATGAACACGTGGACTAGTGACATCAAATCCATGTTTATTTTTGACTCAAGTACCGAAAATAAAAAAAACATCCGATATGAACTTAAGAAATTAAAATAATTTTTATAACAAGGTAATAAGTGATATAAAATAAATAATAAACATGAAAAAGGTTTTCAAGAAATTTCAAATTAATCTATGTTTAATATTTAGGAATATAAATATTATATGTGACGTGTTAGACTCAATGTAAGTGACATCATCTCAATATCCTTTCATTGAGGAATAATTTTATATTATACAAAACATTATTTTATACGGTGCATAATAAACACATTAAACAATTAATTTCATTCTCCAAATTTCAAAAGGAATCTTTTGTATACAAATAATTTTACTAAAGAAGAAAATGAATGTTTTTTAAACATATGCAGCGACAATGACCTTTCCCCCGCTATGACCATTATTTGGTAATTGGCATCCTCTACACGACGTAATTTTTTTAAAATAACAGTAAACACCATAATACTTTTTAGCTATTTTTGTACTAAAAATGTATTTGTTAATGTATTTAATATATCTATTTCATTAAATAATATCTTATTATTGAAATGTGGAAATATTATTTTTCTTTTATACATGGTGTATGTGTAATGATTATTTTATGGTTATTGGGAATTGCTTATGTATATGGTTGGTTCCATGATAAAACGAGGGAGGGTGAGCCCATGATATATCTCTAATGTATTGGGTAATGATATGGAGTTAAATGATATGGTTTATCCTAAGAGATTTAGGGAATATACATTGATTGGTATTCCAAATGTAACCGTGATGGTTACTCCCTAGGTATTTATGAAGATACAATTTAAATATTTTATAGATTCCAAAAGTTACATTTTTGATTTATTATTTCCATGAATTATTCAGGAATATTATGATTTCATGATGTATTTTAAAGAGATATGTTTTATGGTTGGAAAGTATGATATCATGGGTTTATAAGTATTTATATACTAATTCTTTCATTTCCTTATTTTATATCCCTTAATGAGTTTTTATTCTCATCCCATGTTTTTAAAATGTTTTCATATGATATAAGGATGGGTATGAGAAAGGAATAAGTCATGAATATTTTTATCATGAAAAATAAAACATGTTTACTTTTAAAAGATTTATATTATGGCTGAAATAGATATTGTTTTAGTGGTATCAAATTTGTATAAATTTAATTTACTATGTATTAGGTATGTCCGTATTCTCTAAAACTCTAAATTTGAAAAATATCCTTAGTTTTAATTCTTGACATAACTCGACATTATGAAATCATTATGTTTTGGGCTTTATAGTTGATAATAAAGGTTGGTTTAGATAACATTAGGTGTCAGGATATCTTTAATAGAATATCCATAAATTATTTTTACTGTATGCTCAAATTGAAATGATATAGAATTTGAAGATTACCATGTTGCTTCGTGTAAGATATGTTTTCATAGAATTATTTTCTATAGAGTAAACTAGGTAGCTATTCTAGGATGATATCAAGAGGAAAACATCCTTCTAAATCTGCAACCTAAGATGGTCAGAATCAGATATGAATAGTTTGTTTTAGTGATGGTGTAGTTCAATTAGTATATAAATTTTGGTGGTATCCATGCACAATATTATCCATGTCAACCATAGAGGAACATGTCAGTATTAGAGAATTTACTAAGGCAACACCCTCCATCATTTAGAGCATCATCTGACCCTGTGCTAGCTGAAGGGTAGATTAAATAACTAGAAAATATTTTCAATGTAATGGGGAGTTCATACAATCAAAAGTTTTTTCTTTCTATTTACCATTTTGAAGTTGAATCTGATCAGTGGTGGTCTATGGTTATTAATATCAAGGATTGTGAGGAGATTAATTCCCTTGATTGGGATGAAGTCAAAGGAATGTTTCTTGAGAAATATTTTCCTAATGTGGTTCAACTTAAGATGAAATAAAATCTTGGAATTGTGGTAGGAGGATGAATCAGTAGATTCTTATGAATGAAAATTCACTATACTGGCATGGTATGCTCCAAATTTCACCTGAGATCTTGATAGTAAAAGAAATCATTTTTTCATATGATTAATTCCAAAGTATCTAAGGGCATTATCCTCTCATGAGTTCAAATGTTATGAAAATATTGTTCGATGTGCAGAGAAGGTGGAAATAGAGTTTGTTGATGATTAGGTGTTTTTGAAAAATAGTATAATAAGATTTTGATGTGGTAGGTGAAAGGGAATAATTCTTTGAAAAAGTCTAATGGTAAGAAATTTAAGTTTAAAACAATACTAGTTTTTAATCTACTCAACATAGTACTCTGGAATTTATCATTACCCAGGGAGATAAAATTTGTTTTGATGTTGGGATTGAAGTAATAAATGAGCTTCCTACAAATCCTTGTAAAATGAATCTGAACCCACATACTTTGATGTTGCTTAATGGGACACATCATACCTTTTATGGTCATCATAAAAGGACTTAACCATTAAATTTAACATCATGTGGTAAGGAAATATTGGTAGAAGGTTCCTAGTAAACGTTTGGTGTGAGGATTATACCGAAGCAGCCCATGTAACATAGAAAGGATATGAGTTTTCATTTTATATTAGGCCCTATTGAGAATAAAGCCCAGAGAAAACCGGGATGATTTGGAGTCTTGGGTTTAATCCTCGAGGAGGCTTTCTACATATCCAATTTTTAATGGAATCAAATCCGACATATTTTAGTATGTATTGTTGTGGATTAAGGTCCTTTGAGAGAAATTGGTTGGGGATTTCTCCTAAAGATGATTCTTTTATAACAGGGTCCATGATATATGTATTAACTCATAGAGATTAAAGGGGGGCTTAATTCAGGTCTTATTACTCAGGATGATGCCTAAACTATGGGAATTAGGGATATACTCTTAAGGAGTATGACCATTGATCTTGGACCTTGTGTGAAGGCTTCCTACGTATCCCAATTATAATGGGAATCAGAGTTATCATAGTTCAATATGTGAGAAGGATTCTGAAGATGTGCGATCATTAAAAATATCTAATACCATATGATTCATGCTCGGTATGCGAAACAATAGAATTTGAAAGATACTACAAACCACATACTTTATCCTCTGCTGATGGAAGAGCTTGGTCCTATGAAGCAAGAAGCTAGGGTGATAGTG
Organism: Viscum album; assembly: GCA_963277665.1. Classification (NCBI taxonomy): domain Eukaryota; kingdom Viridiplantae; phylum Streptophyta; class Magnoliopsida; order Santalales; family Viscaceae; genus Viscum; species Viscum album. The sequence continues at coordinate 561,913,203 of OY728162.1, forward strand.
GATGATGTCATGGAGAAACGAACCCTTCAATGTGAAATGAATGTGAATATCATTGAGTCCGGTCTGAAAGGCTAAGGGATTACTCTAGGAGGGATTCCCTTCAAGGTTGGGTTGGGACGTACTTCTAATAAGGATTCCCATTTTAGTATTGGTAGTTGATTACTCTTAAGGAGGATTCTCATTAAAGGATTGGTTAGGGATTACTCCTAAGGAGGATTCCCATTGTGCTTTCGTTGGGTCCTACTCATAATTAGGATGACCATTTCCAAATTGTTTAGGGCTTAATATTAAGAATGATTCCCTTTTTAGGATTGGTTAGAGCTTACTCCTAAGGTGGATTTCCATTTGGGGTTTGGTTGGGGATTACTCCTATGGAGGATTCTCATTGATATTTGGTTGGGGATTCCTCCTAAGGAGGATTCCCATTGAGGTTGATTGGGACATACTGCTAAGGAGGATTTCCATTGAGCATTGGTTGGAGAATAATCCAAAGGAGGATTCCCATTTCGGGTTCAGTTGAGGCCTAATCTTATGGAGGACGGCCACTAATATTTTTATGGGGATTACTCATATTGAGGATGGCCATTGAGGTTGGTTGGGGATTACTCCTAAGGAGGATGCCCACTAATCTCTGGATGGGTCTTAATACTAAAAAGGATTCCCAACGAGGTTGGTCGGGGCTTACTACTAAGTAGGATTCTTATTGTAGCTTAGGTAAAAAGAGTAGGTCTGTAGTGTAGGTCCACGACACAGGTTAGTGGCGCAGGTCAAGGGGCGTAGGTTGGCGGTGTAGGTCGGCGGCATAGGTCGGTTGCACAGGTCAGCAGCACAGGTGGCCAGTGCACGTTGGCGGCACAGGACGTCGGTGCAGGTCAGTGGGGCAGGTTGGTGGGGTATGTCAGTGGGGTAGTTCGGTGGCGCAGGACCGGGGCACAGGTCGACAATGCAGGTCAATGGCGCATGTTAGCAGTACAGTTCGGTGGCATAGGTCCGCCGCGCAGGTCTGTTGCGTAGGTCTGCCGCATAGGTCCGCCGCATAGGTCTGCTACCTTGGTCTGCTGCAAAGCCCGACGACATAGGTCCGTAGTGCAGGTCCGCGGTGTTGGTCTGTTGTGCAGGACTACTGTGTATGTCCGCTATGTAGGTCTACTGCGTAGGTTCGCTGTGCAGGTCAGCTGCACAGGTCCGTTGTGTTAGTCATTAGATTAAGTCCTTGGATCAGGATTCATGTTCTAGACCTTTATGGGACTATTATCCAACTTTACCCCTTTAATTCTCTATTAAATCTTCTTTATGAGAGCTATGTTAGAGTTTTTGAGGACCTAGGCAAAGTGGTTGCACTGTGAGAGCTCTGAGGATTCTACAAAATTTTTCAAACTCTCAAATGGGTAGCCCAAGTGTCCTATATATGGGAAAATAGGGAACCCTAGGAATAGGAGTTACTCTACATAGGTCCTTCATTTTTATCCTCCACATAGGTCCTCTAAACGAGTCATGTGTGCAGGTCCTCCACACCGGTCCTCTGTCCAGGTGAGGAAAATCCCTTTGTATATTTTCATCCCCTTCTAAGTGCCATAGATTTTGATCGATAAGTTCGTTTGGGCTCCACAACCAGTGAAATCGAAACTCTTGATGACATATGCACTTCTGTAGTTTTTGAATACACCATGTATTCTAAGAAGAAACATGGAAATTGATTTTTGATGCATTGAAGCCTTTTTATCATTGATCTTGGAAATCCACAACCTACTTATGGAGTGGGGGGGGGGTATTTCCGCATATCCCTCATTCTGAAGTAGTCTTGTGTAAAATGAAAATCCAACCATGAATTGTGTGGTAAAGTTCATGAACCACATTCTATGGTGTCAACCAACATTCACCCTTAAGATATATAAAGGAAAACCTCTTATGGTACCAATGTATACATGATCAGTATGATACCATCTAGTATATACTAAAAACCAAGTTAAAAACAAACATATAAAGTATATAGAAATCCCAATGATAATGATACTCTTCAACCTTCAGATAATACCCCGTGCATAAACTAATTTACATTGATTTCACTCCCTATGTTGTGTCGATCACCTTAACACTACTCACAAACTCCACTGCAAGACTCCAAAAGTTCAAAAGTTGTTTAGGTATAAAATTATGATATGATACTATATCTAATAAGGTATGATTATGTGAAAAATATACAAGACTAGTATATATGACTATCAACGGCCCGACCTCACAGTCCTCATGTTTTGGAAGAACTACATGTAATTGTCATACCCCACTTCCCCATACTACAATACGATTTTACTAAGCTACGTCACTGTGTTGATACGGGTGATCTTCCCTCGATGTATTACATTAACTGCCTCAATAACAATGTCTTGAATAACTAAAATTGCCTGACTAATATGGTGTTAAAGAACCCCTCCAGGTATAGTGTTTCTACCTAGATCCCTCATCATTACCTATTGGTTGAGGTTTTCTTCAGTACCTCTTCATGTGACCCATCCTAATGCAATATTGTCACTTCACTAACGATTTGGATTAGTGACTAAGAATGTGTCCCAACATACCACACTAGTGGAAGTATGTACAATTACTTCTATAAGTAACAGATCCCCTCCCTTGGACACAACGATTACAATATACCTGGTTTATATTCTCATTGAGATAATTCCTTCTTTTTGATAATTTACCTCATAGTCATCCAACAGAAACCGCCTACTTTCCACTAGAAGCCTCCTTTTAGATCCTCTCATAAATTAGAGCTCCATTCACCACCTTAGAAGACTTCTTCAACCGAATGGTGTTAATATGGAACATAATATAATATTTATTTCCATCTTGATAACATATTTCCATAGTCGACTCATCTTATACCAATTTAAGAGAAAAGCGCTACAAATAGGTGAATTTATGGTCATAGTCAATCATAGACATACCCTCCTGAGTCAATTATATGAACTCTATTTATCTCTCCTTCATAAGAATCCTATCATAAAAGTGTTCTAGAAACTTATACTAAAACTCTTTCCATACCATAATCTCACGCTACTCATACTGAGTCTCAATGTCCTACCAACAATTCTATTGACCATGTAACATATAAATCACTTACATGACCTTTTTTAAATCAGGAGTCTCTAAATGGTCAAGGATCATATGTATAGACTCAATCTATGACTCATATACATCAGGTACACCCTATCTAGTGAAAATAGTGGGTGTTGAAATTAGAAATACATTGTGAGGTCAGAAATATTTCACACAGCCCACCATGTGTATATTTAAACAAACTGTGTAAATAGATCAAGGTTCACATAGAGTATCTCTACGAATCCTTCACATAAAACTATCAGAGTATCTGGCTCTACTGATATATGTACATTTCCAGGCATGTCCTTTGGTCATCCTATCAACAATCGTCCTGATAGCAGCATATCTATACAATTCCAAAAAAATATTATTGGAATCGTAACACATCATTAAAAAAAATTGTTTGAGAGATTCATATTAATCCATAAACCATCACCCTAGACCATTCCACACTATCAAAACCATGGAACAATCACTACCCTCAACTATCCCCCATATGGTTCACTGATAACATAGTGGAAAACGCTTCTATTTTTCAACATTTTTCATTATGAACCATTTTAAACATACCAATATCTACATTAAACATGATTTGAGTTGTAAATTTTATTATTAGGAACCTTTTTATCTTATATTACTCAAACAAGGAAAAGCATTTCATTTTAACAATTCACCCAAAACATACTTTTCTATGCTTACCTAAATGATGCATGTCACAATACATCCTGAGTGACTAGAATTTGTCACATATACAGAACTGTCATTCCATTTCTATCCATGAAAAAAACTCCATGAATATATTAACATCACACAATATGTTCATCACATTAGGTGAAATAACATTCAATTATAACAAAAACCCCCAATAAAATTAATCCCCCCATAAGTATGTGGGTTTCCCCCACACATGGGTTTAGTACTACAATAAAAATGCACATAACCAAGTCCAAACCTAGCATAGACTAATGTATTCCATTCCCAATTTGCAAGATAAGTGTAAAGAAAAGAAAACCTCATTTGATACCACTTTGTAACATCCTTTCCAGGTTTCCACAATTTGACATCATGAGGCGATTTTTTACATGAACTCAAGTGATCCTCCATATATAATAGAGGTTAATGACTAGTAGTGAGTGTCAAAGATTTTTTATGTGGAGACTATACCATCTTTATAAAATTATCACAACATTGGATATGAATAAATAATACCACAATGATCGTATGAAATATCAAATATAATACCATAAAAAATAAGGCCAACATCACATGATAATTTAAAAATAAGAAAGAAATAAGCATAACCAAATAATTATATATTTTATTCCATATATGTGTCATATGCCAAATGAAAACCGAAAATAAAGATAGTAACAACTCCTAAGTGGGTCCCAACATTTTCTTTGGTCCCCTCATCCATGATCAATCCCAAGTCCTAACTTAAATTCTTAATATAATGATCTTTCCCTTATAATTTTCCACATACATATATCCTACTCTGGTACTGATTCGGATTCCAAAGTTAGGTGTGATTAAAACTCTATATGCCATAACAAATAGTGTCTAAAACAATGTTGAGTCTATAATATTGTATGGAGTTTTAAAAATAATAAATTAAAAATGAATAGGTAAACAATTTTTTAATTTAAAATATTAATTAAATTTCAACATAAATCTCAAGATCCTGGGGACATAAGAACTAATAATACTTTATTGGGACGATTTTAAATTTCAAACCATCCATTAAATGGATATCATGTTTCATGCAATCTTGGCACTTCATTAATCATTTAATTCCAAATTTGAAATCATACAATGGGGTCCTAGATCAAAAATATGACACCTCATGGGTATTTGGAGAAGTAGTACATATCCCACAATGTGATGATAAAATGAAATAATATATTTATCAGGGTTTCTAGAGGTATCTTCTAACACCCTGTATGTATTTTGGGTAGAAACCCTTCTCTTAAAACTAATTCAAAAATATCACATATCATGGTTCCATGATCACAACCCATTTATAATCCATTTAAATATATCATTAGTCCAACAATTTGATAAATTATTTTATAAACCACATTCATAATTCCCCATTTATAAACTTTTCTTAATTCCCAATTCATTATTTCAATCATATCAACATACCCTATGGGTTTCCATCAATTTCATAATCACATCAATTAACCAAAGAATTAATTCAATTAAAAATGAAATTTCCTAATGTAGAAATTGAAAATTCAAGCCTATAATCACCCAATTATATTCAAGAATATATTATTTTACAATTCTAAATCCTACCTCAATATTGTGGATGGATGTTCACCAAGCCAAAAATCCCCAATTTGATATAGATCAATCATAAACAGAATAGTGCAGAAGATCTAGGACTAATAACTATGATCAAGATCCAATGGAATAATATCCATTAAAAAATAGATCTAGACAATAAAAAATAGAGTAAAATAATACCTATTTATAAATCATGAGAGATAGGAGGGGGAAACCAAATAGGGAAGAAAACTCTTACCCAAGAGGATTTGATCAATTTGGTCTTCGATTTAGAAAGAAAGTGTTTCGAAGAGGCTTGGGATCCTCCGGGGATCCTACATGGTTAATGAAGCTTCCTAGGGTCATAATAAGATGATTTGGGGTAATATTTTGGTGTTTTAGAATTATATATAAATTTCTTAGGTATTAAAATCCCATGTTCACAGTCTACTGGGTAGAGGTGTGAAATGTTCCAAACCGTTCTCCTTAACTGTACACATTTACTTAGGGGCCACACACTTTCTTCTAAGTGAAGAATAATTTTAAAATCCATCTTCCAATAATGTAAATACACTATTTTTATGGTTCATGATTTGGGTAGGGAGACTTTATGGTTTTTAAAAACTGTCTTCCAAACACGCGCCACCACATGTCCCATCAAAATAGGGCACATAGTTTTTTGGGGAAAGCCTCGCAATTTTCCTTAACCAGGAACCAAACATGTACAAACCCATTGAATTAAAAATTTCCTAAAAATCACCTAAAACATTCCCAAATAAAATCCCAAACATTTTTTTAACAAAAAATTGGGTAAAATAGTACCTTAATAATACACACGAGGCATCTCCATAAATGTCGGGATCTTACAATACGTGTGCATAAACATTGTTTCTATCATTCTATAGAGAGATAAAAGGAAAAGTATATAATTGGTCATGTTAAATGGATCATTATTATGTTATATATATCAAACATATTCATTAAATTCAACCTTATTAACTTCCATGTGTTGAATTATTGAATATTAATCACATTGCTTCGTATGGAAGTAATCTCTCATACACATGAGAAAAATTATGTATCCCATAAATAATAAAAATTAATCTATGTTTCTTATATAATAATTAATTAAATGTTTTTAAATTATAAATTTCATATAAATATATTAATTTTATCATTATATCCATCCGTGAGGGGCAATTAAGTAAAAATGAATTACATCGGTTTATGAGGTGGTAACCAGTTGTGCACCTTATCAACGATTTCATTTCCCATTTCAGGGAAGGAGAGGTGAATACAGGTCATTAAATAAACATAATTTTTTTTACATATATATATTATAATTATTTTATTATATCATCATGGTTTAATAATAAATCAAGGAGGAGGAATAAGAAATAAAATAAAAATATCCATTCAGGAACGTTATCTCTTCTTCGAGTGGCCTCTTTAGGTTTGCTCCAAAATCCATCCTAGAATTTATATATGATAAAAAAAGATAGATTGTTCCTCGGGAGAGGATTTATTAAGTGTTTTTTGTGTATATGATCCTAACTAAATAGATTTTTATGCTTTTATAGGTGATGATAGGAGATGTATTTTAAAAAATGGGGAAATTAACCCACTTGGAAATTACATGGAAATTTCCTAAAATAATCCAAAATCATAAAGTAATTACCTATAAAAATAATCCAAATGTAAATTTTTTAGAACCTTTGATAATATATGGTTAAACTAGGAAAATCCAATCTAAAATAGACAATTTTTACAATATTTTTTTACCCTTATCATTTTATTTTAACCCCTAGTAAAAACATTTTAACCTTAACTGTGCTAACTAATTATTAATGATTTCCCTATTAATTATAGAAAAACAATATTTTGACCATATTGTATTATATTAATTATTATGATTTTATATATATAATCCATTTTACTAAATAAAATTCACAAAAATTTTATAATTTAATTTAAAAATAAACTTGCAGACTCAATGAAAGGGTTGTCTTCCAAAGAGAAAGTGATCATAAATTTAAAATGTTTTAACATTAGAATAATATATGAAATTAATTTAAATGATATTAATTTGATTAATTAATTTATAATTGAAATAATTTATTTTTAAAACCATCTTTAAATTTTGTGGAAGCCATAAATTTTTTTAAACGAAACTATCATTCTTAATTAAACTACTATTTTCAATCATCATCGAAAAATTAATATTTTTAAAAAATTAACAAAAATAAAGCCAAAGATAATTTAGAAATGATTATTACAAAAATTAAGTTTATGTTTCAAATAAAGATTCTAAATATGGTAAACATTAAGTTTAAAATATTTGTGCAGAATTCCAAAAATCGTATTTGTTAAAACAAATATAGGTTTAAGCATGAAATTTGATTTCGTATTATCTCATGATAATAAAATATATTATATGAAGGTTAAAACATTTTATTGAATATATACTATATAAATTTCATTGTATTCATTCAAAAAAAAATTTGTAATTTATTGAGACAACACATGTTTTTTCACATAAAAATAATTTTTTAGAAAACAATTTAATTTATTTTTAATAGGTGTTTATTTACATTTATAATTAATTAAAAACCAAATAATTATTTTTAAATTTTTCTAAAACAATTATTTTTATAATTAAGTCATTCATATTCTTACCCACCATTCCAATGTCTAGGAGATAACAAATATTAATGTTTTAACATAAAATATTATAGTTTATTATAACTCATTGTTTCATGTAACACAAGATAAAAAAGAAATTAAATATATTTTATAAGATATAATTCATGAAATATTAGTTCGTAAAATTAAAATTATATTAAATTGAATTTTGAACTCAAAATTCTATCATTCCATTACAATCAAATGAGGATACGTCCATGTCATCACATCGTTTGGTTTCCATATAGATTTGTTAAACTCGTGGTTTTTTATAAAACATTGACTATGTGAGTGGTTTGTTTTTCTAGAAATTTACCTCTATAATCTAGAATCACCATGAATGTTTCCTTATAAGAAAGATATTTTTTCAGTGGTATAACCTATGAGTTCAGTACATGCAATGTATATGGTATTTGCTTCCTCAGTAGTTATACAAGAACACATCATTAACTGGAGATATATTTTTTGGTAGATCCTAATGGTATGATACTTTTCTAATATGATCAAGAATATCAAAAGGCTTATGTATCTAGGTAATAAATTTCTCTTCTTTATAATAAACAAAACTATATTACAATGTGATATTTATAGGAATACCTTCTCACCAATTATAAATTCTAGATCAAGTTTGCTATTTTCAGGATAATAATTTATAGTGTTTTTCTTTCCTTATCGGATACCGAATAGCTCTAAAATTATATAACATTTCTTTATTTTCACAAGATCCCAATATCTTTCTTTCTATAATATCATTGTATATTTTATGAGTTCTATACATCATTTCCTAGAGGGAATAAAGAACCATCTAAATTCTCAAGTTAAATCTAATGTTGTTAGAAAACATGAATAAAAGACTGTGTTGATCCCAACCACCTTTTAAAACTAGATAAAAATATCTCAACATATACTCTAGGGTTTGAATTTTTCTCTCAGAATGACCATTTGTTTTAGGATGATACAGAGTGCTAAAACTCAATGTTTTTTCAAGGGATTGCTGAATACATCACCAGAATTTGTTGTTAAACCTTGCATACTTATCATAATAAATAGAAAGTGGTACTCCATGGAATATTACGACTTCATTAATGATTTTATGGAAAACTAATCATGATAGATATATTATATAATGAAGATGAAGTGTTTTGATTTTTTAAGATGACTGAATATAACCCATATATTTTCTATACTTTATAAAGTTTGGGGAGTCCAATGAAAAAATAAAAGGTGTTGTTTTACCATTTAAATTCTTGTATGGGTAATGATTGTAACTTCCCCTTATACTTCAGTCTCTCTACCTTATTGTGATGAAATGACAAGTACCAAGATAAAAAATGTAATATCTGTCTTCATGTAATCCCACAAGAATTATTATTTCTAATATCTATACATATTTGTATTCCATTGATGAATAGATAATGAGGAGCTATAGGCCTCCTCTAATAGTTTCATATTTGTATCTATTATGTATGAAACACATATATGATTCCTGAATCAAATTATTCCATCAACATCAATGTTACATCCATGAACTTATCTAACATTCTTATGTAGCTCCACATTATCCCTTTACACCTATTTAATCATCTCTTGAATAGATAGTTTAATCCCCATTTGGGAAAGATAAAATATTTCCCCTTATTTAATGAACTCTAAATTCATCCTTTTGAAATTTAGAAATTTTTTAAATTTTTTGATCTTCAACACTTATAAGATAGTATAATCCTTTCATGTAAATACATCATCTCTCTTATTTTCATTCATAACATGGTAATGTATTGATTAGGCATAATATTTTATCAACACCAAAAATCATCTATTTCACATATTTATCTCTTTCTGAGTGAATATATATATTATAAATTCAATTTCAATACATATCTCACACATTTCCCCATAAAGATATTGCCTCCACATAATTAATGAAAAAATTACATATGTTACTCTAAATCATGTGTGTCATAACTTTTCTCGTGAATGATCAATTGAAAGGAAATATAAGATATGGTCATACCATTATTCATGATATCACACCCCATTACCATCTTGAATTCATTTTGAAGACTAAAAATCCATCTCCAACACAAGAATTGTGAGGACATGTTCCCTAAAAAATCATCTCTTCTTCTGCATTAAATTCTCATAACACTCATTTATCCAACATAACTTAGATCCCTTTAGAATTTACATGTTGATCAGATAGGATAATAGTGAGAAATATTCTATAAATATTCTTTAATATCCATCCAAACCAAGAAAATTAGACATCACAAGCACTGTTTTTGGTTTATTAAAACGTTCAACAACCTTTGTATTTTATAGATCCATATATATAACATCTCTTGATATTATAAAACCCAAAAATGAAAACTTGTTCAACAAAAAAATAAACTTTCTATATTTCTTATAATATTTTTATTTTCTTAGGGTATTCAGTAAAATCATTAGATGATATTAATTCTCATCCATTCTATTTGAATATATTAGAATATATTCTATAAATGATTCCATATCTGATCAATGTAATATCTAAAGACTATATTCATTAATCCCATGATGATATTTGGGGAATTAAAAAGACAAAATGGAATAACTATATATTCATAGTGTTTGTACCTTGTTTAAAATTATATCTTGGGTATATTTTCCTTCCTAACCATCAATTGGTGATATCCAGAACGATGATAAATATTGGAAAAGTATTTATATAGATGTATTTGATCAAATAATTCATCAATTTGATATAGAGGATATATTTTCTTCATAATAATCTTTTTAATCATTCGATAATCAATTTAGAGTCTCAATGATCCATCTTTATTCGTAACAAGAAGAACTTGTGCACCCCAAGGTGAAAAACTTCCCCAAATGAACCCCTCATAAATATTCTCTTGGATTTTATTATTTAATTCCTATAACTCAATAAATTTTATTCTATATAAATTATTTTATATAGCTAAAGGACTAGGTATGAGTTCTATTGATAAATCATCTTCTAGATTAAGTGTAAGACTAGAAAATTATTCCATAATGATATCATAAAACTCCCAAACAATAGGAATATCATTGATGTAGTGTTTCTCCCCAAAAATATTGGAAAAAAATTAAATAGGAATTAATACCCATTCATTATATGATAGTTCAATTATAATTTCACAATTATCATCACGCTGATAGATGGTAGAAGGAAATTTTGGAACATCAAATGTGACATAACTTACTTAAAAATTGGTGTGTCCTTTTTATTGATAATGAAAATCATTGACTATAATAACATAAAATTAAATAAGAGGGAGAATTACAATATTTATAGGAATAAAATTTCCACAAGTTTCTATTGGAAAAGTTTTATAGTCTTAATATATAATAATTGACCCATTTGGGGTTTTTATTGCTAATTAAACATCTAATCATTGGGGTGGAAAATTTATACAAATAGAATATTATTAATATATTAAATAATGGGTAGATCCAATGAAAAATAATGAACTTTAAATTATAGAGTGGATTTTATGTATACATTTCACCGCATCATTATTATACCCCTCATCATAAACAGTTATCGCATGTTATTTCCCTTATTCTCTTGGATTAAGAGGTCGCTAAAACTAATCATCATAGTTAACCTTGGGATTTAGAAAATGATTATAATAATTGAAATTCTACTAACATAAGAAAAACTATAGTCTGAATGGTTTATTCTGTGGATATCTTTCTATATTCTCATAATTAGCTAAATTTTTCCCATCACCTCGGTAGTTTATTTACTGATGAAATCCCTTCCCACAATTAAAACATCTGACAGTCCCATTAAGTAAATTTCATCTTTTTCCCACAATATAAGCATAATGGAAGCCCTATATTCTTCTGTCCATTTTTTAGGTTTTCCATTAAATTCTATCTTTTATTTTCCCATCAAAACCATGGTATTGATGCATAACACCATCCACAATTTTAACATTGATAGGAAATTGATAAATTTTGTTATTATTAAAAAAGTATATAAAGTCAAAATCCCATTGGAGACTTGGTTTTAAGCCACTAATGTATAGATCAACCTTAATCTCAGGTCGAATGGTAATACCATAAATGTAACTCACATGTCTTGTAAAATTTTCTTCACATGTTCAAACTGATTCATTATCCTTTTTTCTTAACTCAACGAACTCATTAATTATTTTTATTAAAATAATATAAGGAATGTAATTATTTAAAAAACAATATCTTAAAATTATCATAATCCATGGAGTCAATTACATCATGTTGACTCATATTTTTTATTATATTCCACCATAGAATAGATTCTCTTTCCAAATTATAGATATCCAAAATGAATTTCTCACGTTTTGAACACAAGAGAAGAAAAAATAATGTTTTAGTGGTACAAATACACATCTTAGAAACTAGTTGATCAGAAGACCCACTAAAAATGTGTATGTTTCCTTATGAAGTAATCAATAAAATTTTGTTCCACCAATTTCCTATTTGATTTTATTTCATGATTCATAGCATTATATTTTTCTATGAGTATATCAACGGAACATTTTATTCTAACTACAATAAAATTAAATTTATCTAAAAGAAGTTACATGAACTATATATCAAATTCTATATTAACATGATTTTTTTGGGTTCCATCCATCAAGTAAAACAAAAAAACATGATGTGAAATACATTAATCATAGTGGGAAAACCACATAATAATGAGAAATAATATAAATTTTTTAAACCAATGAATCCTTTGGTTTAACCTAGGTCATCCACAATAATGATTATTTAAAATACTTTATAATGGATTGTAAATAAAATATGTGATAACTATAGAATATCCATGAGGAGTTTAAAAACATGTGCGTAGTAAGGCCCATTATCATGTTATAGGTAATTATTGAATTAAGTCTGACACATCTTTTTTAGAGTTATTACTAGTAGGTAAATTTTTTATAGATAAGGTGGTTTTTCTAGGTAGGCCACATAATATATTCCTTATAAAACATTATAATATTATCCTATACATAGGATTATCCTAAGGGTTCTCACAAATGTTTTCTCATTATAGTTACATATGGTTAACAAAACCTAATATCTAATGAAAAATATCATGACCTAGGAAATTAAAACATAAATATTAATTATTTTAGAAGAATAAAAAATAAATTAAATAGAAACATGAATGGGGATCATAAATTATTAGTGTGATCATAATGTAGATAAAAAAATATTCTTATTTTGTGAATGATCTCCATCATCTCTCAAAAAGATATTCTAACACAATATTCCTCTTAGACATATCTTATATAATACAATTCCTCATAACATGGGGAAAGTAAATAATAAATAGTTGATGTTATATTATCTATAAGGGTATGAAAGTGAGATTTAAATGATCACATAATAATATCATGTATATAAGGATATATGAACATGCGAATAACAATTTAATAATATACCATACAAATTAGAGATCCTAATCATGAGACATTAAATATAGATCAGAATTTTATAATACATGAATCATATTTTAACTAAAATAACATAGGATATGAGAGAATAACATAGTAATAAGGAATAGAAAACCATTTCCATAGTAGTCAAAAATCTCTACCATGGCTTTAATAGTGGAATGAGTTCAGTCCCTAAACCATCATAGTAGTCAAGTTTCACTCCAAAGACTATTATATTTGAAAAATTTCCTTACTAAATAGGGTTTACTCCCCATTCATTTCATGTCTATATCATGAGATCTAAATAATTACCCAATACATTAGAGGGAGACATAGGTCCCACACATCACATAATGGAAAGCCTACATATGTGTTCCAGAAGATCATAAAACATTCATCATGAAATAACCAATGAATAAAAATGGGTTTTATAAAAATTTCATCATAGAATAAAATGTGAAAAATAAATGGGTTTCATAAACATTTCATCATTTCATTATATCATAACTCATGGTAAAATAATCGAGTTTTATACTTATTTAATCATTTTCTAACACATGGATGATAAACAGGTTTCATAATAATATAATCATCAAAATCATAACAATATGTCATACATAGATAAAATACAAATGATATCATGAGATCTTATCCACATTAAAACATATGTAACAGCAAAGTATTTCATATTAGATGTAAAATGATTTTGAAAGATCCTGGTGAATATTTAATGAGGAAAATATCATTTTTGATTTGAAATAAAATTTTCTTTGAAAATATAAAAATTAACTAAATATTAAGTAAAATATATCCCATGAATGTAACATTGAAAACATAAAAATTATTATTTAGTATATATAGAGTTCATGATGGAATAAAATTTTATAGTTGTAATATGTGTTAGTATAATTATTACATTAACATTGTTTTAAAAATTAAGAAGATCCACGTTTAAAAATTACAAGAATATTCATTTTTATTTTTAAAAAAAATTAAAAAACTTATATTAATGTATCTAAAAAATAATTATAGAATTTTTCAAACTCTATTTAAATATGTTTTTGAAAATTTTGTTATATAGGAAAAATATTTTTGACTTAAGCGATAAATAAATGATAAAACTCCTTAAAACATTATTTTGGAATCATGAGTACCTAAATAGATGAAGACGAGAGAAAAATATATGTTCTCAAGATATAAAAATTATATAATAAAATTTGTGATAATTATTTATAGATATATCATTAAATTTCATGATTGTAAACTTAATCATTGACTATCCAAATAAATAATGAGATTGCAATATATATTCCTTACCGTTTTGGTGTCATTTGAATCATAAGATCCTTGAAATATAGAAAAAATATATTTATGAAAATCCTATTAATGATCTTGAGAATAATTATAAAATGAATTCATTATATATATATACAAAACAAAAAATGAAAAAGTGGATAATACGGCATGTATATCACAAATATCAAAAGTGATATAAAAATTAATTACATTAATTCTTGAATTCCTTTTCACACATTCCAACCTCCGATCTAATAAATATATTTTTTATAAATTTATTATAGAACCAAAATAATATTTATCATCCCTTTTATGATTTAATTATGACCATTTAATAACATTTAATAATAATTACATGTCAAAATCACTTTTATAAATGATTCATTTTTCATGAGGGATTTAGTTTGGAAATTTTAATCATTTTAATTTGGTTATCATTAAAGAATCTACAGTATGTTAAAAAATGAAATTAATAACATATATTATCATTATATACATATTGTAATTCACTCACCAATTTTAGAGATAGAAATATGAATTTTACTTTTCATTGAGTTGTTATGACATATATACACATAAATGTTTTTCCCATATTTTGACAGACTGAATGAAGGAAATGTAAATAAATTTTCAAATTTATATAATAATAATTATTTAAAATATATATAATATTTTTATAATATTAATCTTTATTACTTACATTAAAATAATTAGTGAAAATGAATCAAAATGCTTCATGAGGTGTCAATCCACCGGACAGATGAGTGAAATTATCGCATCCCCTTAGGGTTGGAAAATAAATTAGTGTATGTGATATTATAATTTAAGAAGATTATTTATTTTAAAAATAACATATAAATATATTTAATTCATCCTTATATTCAACCATGAGAATATATTATGGAAGAAAATTAACATCGGATCACGATGGAGTAGTCCGCCACACACTCAACCGACGATTTTATTTTGCATTTGTGGAAGGAAGAGGAGAATAACATCTCAGTATATGTATGATTCTAAGGATATTATATCAATATGGTTTAATAATAAATAAAGGAGGTGGAAGAATAAATAAAATAATAATCCTCATTTAATAATGTTGCCTCTTCTTTTGGTGACCTCATTAGGTTTACATAAAATCCTTATTAGGATAAAATTTTGAACAACATAAGGGATCTTCATTATGGGGATGAATATAAGAAATGTTTTTTTTGAAAATCCTGACTAAATGAAAGGTTTTTCTAATTATTTATAGGATATGATTGGAGATTCTACTTATATGTGGGGAAATAAACGGACTTGGAAATTACATTAAAATCTCCCAAAAGAATCTAAATTGAAAAAGTAAATACCAATAAAAAAAATGAAAGATCATGAACATACAGTTGATGTCTCAATATTGTGTTAGGTAGCCTTTTAATATTCTTTTTGGTATATCATGGTATAGTTTTACATTTGGTATGTATCTTGTAAAATTT
The DNA here is from genome assembly GCA_963277665.1 of Viscum album. Lineage (NCBI taxonomy): Eukaryota > Viridiplantae > Streptophyta > Magnoliopsida > Santalales > Viscaceae > Viscum > Viscum album. The sequence continues at coordinate 561,929,467 of OY728162.1, forward strand.
GATAAATTTAGAAGCTAATGGGGATGTGCACAATTGGCACATGGTTAGAGAAAACCATGTTGCTTAGAATAATAAACAATGAATCGTATTTTTTAGATACATTATATAGAAAAAATTTGGCACACAATTTACCCATACCTTAAAAGAACCCTCCCCAAACCATGCTCCCCAAAATAGTGGTTGATTACGTGGTTGGTACACTATTTTTCAACCCATGAGCTAGTTAATAAAAATAGTGTGACCCATAAGGTGAGGTGAATAGTTAAAGTGCATACTTTAGAAAATCTGCACCCCAAACTATGAAACCGTGTATGAAGGGTTTAATTCATATTGTTTTTAAAAAAAATCTTAAGCCCCCAATTTTATGGTTTATTCTCCCCCATTGTATCTATTCTTATTTCCTCTGATTATAGAAGCCTCTATAGGGATTTCAAGGCACAGAAATCCCCTTTAGTAATGAATTAAAGATCAAATTGAAGGATCTTATCCTATACGGTATGTGATTTCTTCCTCATTTGGTTTCTTATCTATTTTAACCCCCTTTCAAGATGAATTGGAATGATTTTTATCCATTGGTGAATGTTTAGATCTAGTTTTTAATGGATTATATTCCATTGGATTTTGAATTTAATTAGGGTCAATGATATTCCATTTCATTGTGATTTTGATAATTCCTTATCAAATTGGTATTTTTGGTTTTTGAACATTCATCAATAACATTGAGATAGGTTATCTAATTTCAATTTCCAAAATTCTTGATCCTAAATGAATGTATGTAATTGTCAACTTTTTATTTCAATATTGGTAAATTTAAGTTTAAATTTAATTAGTTAATTAATTATTTTTCCCATGTAATAATGAGTTTTTTGAATTGTGATTATTTAATTGATGAATAATTGGATTATTCAATTGATGAGTAATAGAAATTATTAAATTTTTGAATAATGGATTATGAAATTGATAGTGACCCATGATGTGTGACGATATAATTTTTATGATGACTTATAAATTATGAAATGGGTTATATAATGACATATGGAAATGGATGAAAAATGGTTAAAAATATTTTAGCTTGTGATGTGTTATTTTATCGAGTTGTGGGACTAGGATAACCACTCTAAATGACCATGGGGTTCTGAAATTACACTATAAGCCCCATCTATATTTATGTATTATATCATATCATTATGTTGTGGGGCATATACTGCTACTCCAAATACCCACAACATGCAAAATTGCGTCTCTAGGACACCATAGTTTGAATATGAAATAAGAATGATTTGATTAATTGAAAACCATAGTGGAATGTGATGTAATGTCCCTTTAAGTATGGTTTAGACCTCATAATGGTATAATTTAGGTATTGATGGTTCAGGCTTCATCAGGAACCTTGGGAATTATGTGGTTAATTAAAAAAATTAATGTGAAAATAGTTTACTTTATTTATTGTTTTTAATTATTTATACAATTAAATAAACTGTTATAGACTAGAAAATGTTTTAATGGATGTTGGTGGGGGTCATCTGGGTTGTAATCACATCATACATGGGATTCCTAATTAGTACTCAAATATACATCATGTTTGTAGGAGAGGATAAGGGAAAGATCCCAATGTTAGATGGCTGAGTGGGGATGGATCATGGATGAGGGAACTAGAGGTGACGTTAGGACCCATGTGGGTGTTGTTAGTGTGTATTTATTTTGTTTTTTTATTTCATATTTGACACATATGTGGCATGAAATATCTATTAAATTGGTTAAAATAATATTTTCCAATTTTTTTTTATCATGTGATACTATTCTGTGTTTAATATGGCGTAATTATGGTTAATTTTTTATCATTTGGCTATCATTTGTTAGTTTTTACAATTTTTATGATTTCATAAAGAGGTTATAGTATTATAATGATAAATAGTTTACCCTCACTGCTAGTCGACAACCTATGGTATACAATGAGTCATTATTGAGTTCATGTGACTAACCAGCTCAGGGTACCAGTATGCGGCACCCGAGTCAGGATGTTACAAAGTGCTATCAATGGAGTTTTATTTTATTTTTAGTTGTCTTAACATTTGGTAACGGTAGAAAAGATACCAGGATAGGTCAGGCCAACATTGTTAGTTGTTGAATGTGTGTATCTTACCAATGTATGGGGTATAACCCAAGAACCTAATGTTGGATTGTTGTTATTGAGGTTTTCTATTAAAGTTTGATGTTATTTAACCATGGGTGATGAACTTGTGTGTCATATTATTTTTTATTGGATTATTACTTGTATCCCAGTACGGAATGTGTTTTTTGTTTACTATCATCATTCTAGGCACTCAAGAAATATTGTGAAACACATCATTTTAGGTAAGCCTATAAAATCATGTTTTATGTGAGTTGTTTAAATGAAATTGATTTTCATTACTTGTGTAATTTAAATAAAGATGTGCTGATTCATAAATGAGTTTTTGATGGAAACAATTGTTATATGAAAATGTGTTACATAATTTTAACCATGAAATATGTGTTGGATGATTAAGTTTAGTGTTAGTGACTCATTTTTGAAGAAGTGGTGGGGTATGGGGATGAATTGTAATCCCTTTATATGAATCCCTCTTATGTGAATGAGATAATGAAGTGTTATGTTTCATAATATATGTGTTTGGAATTGTAGATATATTCCTCTATGAAAACACTTTTTTATAGGATGATAGGTGGATATGGATATAAACGATCCTCGAGTAATGAACCTAAGGATATGATGGTTCCATCTAAAGAAGTTGGAGAGAAGTTCCATGGATACTATTATCACTTTATATAGTTTTATAAGGAACCCAAAGTGGGTTATGTGAAACATATCTAACTAGACATTGGAGTTCCAGTTGAAGAACCAATCATCATTTACTCGAGAGGGTGGAATAGAGGCCTATGAGTTATTCATTCATTCTATCAATATGATCCTTAACCATTTGGAGACTCTTACTAGAAATAGAATGAAGTTGGATGCTTATATGTTATGTGTTCAAGCAATTAATTAGTAGAATATCCATATTGTAGATGGAATGCAATAGAAAATGGAGAGAAAGGACTTATAGTATATTTTTGTAGCACACATTTAACATGAGACACTCATGCATTAGAGGGAAGGGAGTTTATCTGGATAACTGAGGTGGGTATTCCATGATGGACTATTATGGACACTTTAATTATTTTCAACAATTTATTTCTACATTGGAATGATATGAATCAACTATGGTGAAATTTTTTCAAGAGGATCTTAAATGTGAGACTATGTACTAGGATTATATCATTAGGTTGAATGTGTATTTGAGGTGGTGAATCGGGTTCTCATTTCTTAGTGGAACATAAAGAATGATTCTAGGGGAATGTAGGTATTTTATAATAAACTACCTGGGGGTATGTCTTCCACGATTTGGAAAAATCTCTTTGAGGACTTCAACTAGGGATATGGAAAATAAAGTGGAAAAAGTGAAGTATCTGTTACTCATAATAGAAACTAAATATACTAACACTAGTGTGATTGGTATGGACACATTCAAATCCAGTTTCCATGAACACCAGTGGTGTGTCGAGATTGAGGTTTGATGGGTCGCTTTTAGTGGTATTATATAAAATCTTAACCAATGGGTATTGATAAAAGATCAAGGTATGGACAGATAATTGTAAGGGGGTATTTTACCCCGTGTTAATATGGAAGTTGGAGTTCTTCTAGACATTGTGGCTGAGGTAGTAGATGGATTACTTTATGGAAATAACACCAATATTATCATTGTGGTGCACCCTAGGGGACTCAGTCTACAATATAGATTTTAGGGTCCAGATATATTCATGTAGTTTTTCATTCACTTATGGATAGTGAGGTTATTCCATTGATATTCATATTCACTATTATTAAATCTTATATTTTTTTCTTGTTAATTATTTGATAATGGAGCCTCCAATTATTTTTTATCTTCATAACATTTGAATGGTATGAGTCTAAAGTGGAGTTTGTGAGTGTTGTTATGATAATCGATGTAATATCCAAAGTTTTAAATTGAAATATTATTTGTTTTATATACATTTTTATTAATTCATATTTTGGAATAATGATAAAATATAGTTTTAAATAATTTTAATGACAATTTATTAAGTTTATATATTAAATTAATCACTACTTTTCTAAACGTGATATTATTTTCTATTATGAAGTTATTATAAATAAATATTTTGTAATACATGTTATAATTTATAATGAAATAATAATATGTTTTAATAAAATCAATTTTGAAATGTTTTTAAGCATTGTATATAAATATAAATATAAATATTATAAAATGATATTTTAAATAATTAATTTTCATAAAATAACATTTTGATTATATAATTTTAAAAAATATTAATAATTAATGGTGCATTAAAAACAATACATTATTGTTTTGTCAAGTATTTAATTAAATAATATTGAATTATATATATATATATATAATTAGGTAAACATAATATTATTAATTTAAATAAAGACATTTTTGAAAAGAAACTTATTGTTATTTTCAATGTAATATATATTTATGAAATTTATTTTATAATTATAAATTATATTTAGATTTTATTAACCCAAATACAAAATTATATTTTTGTTAATAAATTAAGTAATAATATTAAATAAAGGTAAGACTTATATATTTTTACAATTTTCTGTTATGTTTATTACTTTTACAAAATTTTGAAATAATATATTCACTTAATTATATTATTATTAAAAAAACAATTTCATAAATATATGATGTTATAATTATATTATATTATTAATATAATTTCTTATATATATTTTCTAAAAACGATATATGATAAAATGCTTAATAAAATATAAAAATAGATAAAATAGTAAATCTTAAAAAAATGATAAACAAAATATAATGAAATAAAATGAAATAAAAACATTAAAAAAATAATATAACTATTGATTATAATTAAAGTGATGATTGGTTTGAAAAAATTGAAAAAAATGACACAATTAGAAGGAAAATGAGAGAGAGAAACATGAAAAGTTAATGGAATAAAAAATGTAAGGAATAAAAAAACTAGATTGGTTATGTTAAGAAATAAATAAAATTTATGTGTAATTTAAAAACAAAAATGTGAAACGCATCAAAACAAGGAGAATAAAACGATATAAAAATGATAACAATATATAATACCATGGAATAGGGGTGGAAATTAATGGTGACCCATATAAACTAATAGTGACCCGTGAATGAGGAAGAAAGAAATGTTGAACCATGGTTGTGGGTCTTTTTTTAGTTTAGTTTTAAAGATAATAAAAAGAAAAATAACTTAACTTCTTTAAGATTATTATTACACATTCTTTATTTTATAAATATATGTGACATCGGTGGAACCTCTCATTAATGGATCGAAGTCTTGATCCGAAACCTCTCATTTCGTTCATGTTCATAAGTAGGAAAAAAATTTCTTTCACACTTCGGTTTCCTAGAACTTGTAAGGGATTTATTATTATCGATTTTATTTTATAAGGGGTCGTTTTATTTTACAAAATTATTTTTCTTTAACTAATTTTTACATATATATGTGTATATATGTATATAAACACATATATAACTATCTATTTTCTGTATATATAAGAAGGGTTTTTTGTTAAAAAAAATTATTTCCAAAACCTATTATTTGTAAGGGTTTATTTGTATTATAATAGTATTTTTATTTTAAAAATACTGACATATATATATGTGTGTATATATCACATATATATATATGTGTGTGTGTGTGTTTATTTATATATATACATATATAATTATCAATTTTCAGAAAATATAAGATTAGTGTTTTTTATTTTGAATATTGTTTTCTAAATCTTGTGGTTTGTAAGGGTTCAATTTTTTTATGATTGATTTCATGAAAGCACACACACACACACAAATATATATATAAAAAAATATACATATTTTTGTTTAATTATTTATATTTACAAATATTCATGTAATAATATCAATTTATTTATAAAAATGGGTTAGTCATTTATTTCCAAACCAATATACAAATTTTTAAATTTATTCTTAATGTATTAATTTATGGGTTATGATTATGTGTAACGTAATTATCATTTTATGTGGTATTATAAAAAATGAAATTATGTCATGTGTAAAATTATATCTTCACACCTTTTTTTCATGCATAATTACGTATGACCATTATCTAACATGAAATATACATTCCATGCACTTTAGATCATGTGTGATTTTATTTCATTATAGTTTTTAATTATGATTTATAAATAAGGAAAAAAAATTTATGTATGGGATTATATTAAAAAAAAAATTTCAAACCATATATAATATTTTGATGACATTTTATGAGAAATGTTATTTTCTTTTTGAAAAAAATAATATTATGTATGTATTTATGAAATGTTTTGGGTTAGGAATGAGAATGGAGGGTCCATTGAAAGTTTTTGTCAAAAATTGGAATAAGTATGTTATGTGACGTTATGGTGAGTGAAAAATAATTATTAAGGTAATATTAGTCCATAATAGTTAATATTATTGGCCACATTTTTTTATTATGCTCTTCTATGTTTCATAAATAACCCTGAGAAATTATTTTTTCAAATAGAGAAATACAAATGATCTTCTCAATAATAATTATTTTGAGAAATTAATGGTTTTATTTTATAAATATATATATATACTTTAATGTTTTTGAAATTCTAATTTTAAATTTACACATTTATTAAAATTAAATATTTTAACTATATTTGTTAACTATTTTATAACCCCTTATTGGGCATTTTTAATGTTCACCCTACATTTTAAATTCATTTATATAGGATTAGTAGATTTATTAGTAATATATTTCTCAAAGGGGAGATAACACACTAAATATTATTTTTTTAATTTAATTTTATTTTTTATAGATTTTTTGAAATGTAATATTTGAATCCAATTCTCCAAAACCATGACTGGTAAAAGTTTTTGGAAATATAAATGCTATTTTTATTTTTAGTTATCTTTTTACAAAAATGTTCACAGAACTTTACACATTGAGTCCCAAAGCGTGGGCTCAGGGAATTATAGTTGGTATCAGAGCAATGATCTAAAAAAATTTGAAGATTAGATGAAATTGGTATAATATATAAGTTTGTCAGTTTTAGTTTTTCTAAATTTTAAAGAAAAAAAGTTCAGAATTTTATAAAGTCTCATTAATGAATTGTGAGGAGACAAATATATTGAGGAGGGAATAATGTAAAATCCTGAGTTTAAAATAAAAAAGTTAATTTTTTTATAATTATTTTTATTATTTCAATGTTTGGAATAAGGATAAAATGAATTTTTTAACAATTATAATGATAATTTATTAAGTTTTGATATTAAATTAATCACTACTTTTCTATACATGGTTTTATTTTAATAAATATGTTATTAAAAACAAGTTTTTTAAAATGTCTGTTATAATTAAAAAGAATTAAAAATAATTTTTAGTAAAATAATTTTTAAATGATTTTTAAGAAGTGTATATAAATTGATATATAAATATTAAAACATGATATTTTAATGAATTAATTTTCATAAAATAATAATTTGAAATATTTTTATTTAATAAATAAATAAATAAAGGTACATTGAAAATAATACATTATTTTTTAATATTTTTTATTAAATTAATCTAAATTATATATATAATAAAATAAATTTTTAGGTAAACCTAATATTAATAATTTAAAAACATATTTGTTTTATATAAACTTATCTTTATTCTCAATGTAATATATAATTATGAATTTATTTTATAATTATAAATTTCTTTTAGAATTTTTTTTAACCAAAATATAAAATTAATTTTTATCAATGAAACTTAATAATAATAACAACTAAAGGTATGACTTATATATTTTTAAAATATTATGTTAGGTTTTTTCCTTTTATAAAATTTTGAAATTATATAATTATATAATTATATTATTATTAAAAATGAATTTCGTAAATATATGTAATTATATTTCTATTATATTATTATCATAATTTTTAATATATATTTAATTGAAAGGTAAATTTTAATATGTTTAAAGAATAAAAATAAATAATTAAATCATTACACTCATAACAATTTTAAATGAAATAAAAAAACAAATATAAATTTTAAAAAATGTAGTATAATGACAGATTATAAAAAAACATAAGGATTGGTTTGACAAAATTAAAAAAAGAGACAAAATTAGTGGGATAATTATAGTGAAAAACAGTACAAGATATTGGAATAAAAAAAAGTGAGCGGAAAAAACATGATTGGTTATGTTAAGAATAAAATGAAATTTATGTATAATTTTAAAAAAATGTGAAATGAGTCAAAAATAAGAATAAAATGATATAAAAAATGATAATAATATATAAAATAATGGAATAAGCATACAAATTAATGCTGACCCATGAAAAATAATGGTGACTCATGAATGAGGAAGAAAGAAATGTGGACCTATTGTTGTGGGTCTTTATTTAGTTTTTGGTTTTTAAAAAAATAATAAAAACAACGTAGCTACTTTGAGAAGCATTCGGCACTTAAATTTATATATATATTACATAGGTAGAACCCCACCTCCACGGATAGAAGAATTAAGCTATAACATCTCGTTTGGTTCATGTTTATAAGATGGTAGACATTTTCCTCCACACTTTGATTTCATCTAATTTTTATGGGATTTATTGTTTTCAATTTTTTTTCGTAATGGTTCATTTTATTTCATCAAATTATCATTCATTCAAAAAGGGTTGCATATATATTTGTATATATGTATATATACACATATATAACTATTTATTACCGTTATATATGAAAAGGGTTTATTTTGTTTTAAATATTTATTTCCAAAACATATGGTTTGTAATCGTTTCTATGTTTTATAAAACAATTTTTATTTGATAATGACTCACATATATATGTGTATATATATTAGATATATATTTGTGTTTGTATATACATACATATATAATTATTTATTTTTAAAAAATATAATATGAGGTTTTTTTATTTTAAATATTTGTTTCTAAATCTTATGGTTTGTAAGGGTTCAATTTGTTTATGTTTGATTTCATCAAAACATATATTTATATTTATATACCCAAATACACATATATATGTATAATGATTTATATTTATATATATACATGTATGCATATCAATTTATTTATAAAAGGGGTCAGCCATTAGTTTCCAAACCCATATAGAAGTTTAAAATTTATTCTTAATATATCAATTAATGGTATATTATTATGTGTAACATATTTACCACATTATGTTCTATTCTAAAACAAGCGATTATTTCATGTGTGAATTTATATCTTCACTGAATGTTATTTAATACATAATTAGGTATGCCCATTATATAACTTATAAATAACATTTCATGCACTTTTCGATCATGTGTGGATTTATTTCATTATCCTTTTTATTTAAAATTTATAAATAATGACAGTTATTTCATTTATGATATTATCCTAAAATTTTTTCTAGAAAATATCGATAATATGTTGATGACATGTTATAAGAAAGGATATTTTAATTTTAAAGATAAAAATATTATGTATGAATTTAAAAAATTATTTGGTTTAGGATTTAGATAGGAATGCCCATTAAAAGTGTTTTTAAAAAAATTATCACTTAAATACTATGTGATGATATGGAGAGTGAACCCATAAGTCTTAAGGGAAATATGTTCTATATGAGTTATGAATATATTACTTATGGGTTTTATTATGTTCTTCCTTGTATCATAACCCCCATTAGAAATTATTATTCTAAATTTACAAATCTTAATGATCATTTAAATTATAATTATTTTGAGAAATTAATGGTTTTATATTATATATATATTTCAATTTCAATGTTTTGGAAAACCTAATTTTAAGTATATAAATTTATTCAAAGGAAATATATTAAATGTATTTATTAATTGTTTTAGAACCCCTTATCAGGAATTTCAAATGAACACCCTATATTTTAAATTATTTTTTATAGGTTTAATAGACTTAGGAGAGATGAATTTTTCTATGTAGAGGTAGCACACTGAAGATTATTTTGATTATTTAATTTAATTTTTTATAGTATTACAGAAATTTAGTATTTATATCTAATTCTACAAAATCTAGTCCAGTAAAAGTTCATTGAAATGTAAATACTACATTTATTTTTAGTTATCTGTTTATAAACAAATATATGTAGCATTTTAGACACTAAGTCCAGAAGCACATGCTTGGGTGTTATAATCGATACACCTTTCAGTGTGAGGTAGAGGGACATTTGTTTAGGTAAGGGGTGTTATCATGAGGTTTATACATGTCATTTCTATTGGTATCTCTATATACATGACATTTCAGGAAAAGACTTGATTTTGGATATGGATTGGTTGGTAGATTACCATGCCTATATAAATTTTTATCATTAGAGAGTGACATTTACATCTATTAAGTGTGATATTTATATTCATCATGGTGAGTGTGATATCTGGGCAGGCCATGCAGGGATAGTACGCAAATATTCAGGTGATGTTACCCCCCAATCATCATGTCTTTTATAGGATTTAGAGGGTGTTTAATCTTGTTCTTTTACATCTATAGTGAAATAGTTATAGGATCTGTTTCTAAATGACTTATTATGGATTCAACCTGAGAGGGGTGTTGATTATAAAATTGAACCCATTATTGGAAATGAACCTTATTATATTCCACCTAAAAAAACAAAAACAACTAATATTTATGATCTCAAAATATAACTTGAAGAGTTGAAAGATAAAAAATTTATCTATTTGAGTAATTGTACATGGGGTTCATTAGACTTTTTTTCTATGAATTTTGATGGGATAATGCACTTATGTGATGATTATCATAAGTTGAATAATATTAATGTTGAGATTCAAAATCATCTTCATCGTATCGATGATCATTTTGAATAGTATATGGGAGATTCTGTTTTCTATAATATTGAATTGAAATTGGGGTATCATTAGATGAGATTTAGACCATATGATATACGAAAAACTTCATGCAGAAGCTAATTTAGTATTTATCTGTTCTTTTTTATTCCATTTGGGATTATAAATACTCTAATTGTTTTTAGGGCCTTGATAAACCAATTATTTCACACGTTCTAGTATGTTTTGTAGTTTTGTTTATAGATAACATATTGGTTAGATAAAAGAATCATGGTGATCGTGAACATCATCTTGAAATCATCTTAACCAGGACAACATAAAAACATCTATACCCTAAACTACATAAGTGTCAACTTTGAATACACATGGCACATTTATTGGGTCTTATAATGTCAATTAAAGGTGTGTTAGCGGACCCAGAGAAAGCGAAGGTAGTGGTTCTTCAAGAGTATCCCATGAATATTTTTGATATCCATAGATTTACGGTTTTGGAATGTTATTATCAGATGTTCATTTAGGAATTTTCATTCTTGGTATCACCATATTTAGGTTTTTCCATGAATGGAATTAACATTGAATGAAATGGAGCATGTGATAATTCTTTCCAAGAGTTTAAGATTCATTTTACTACTACAAAAATTTTGATCCTACCCAAGCTATGTGAGGAGTATACCATGTTTTGTGATATTTCAGAGATTTGACATAGAGTAGTTTTGTTTCTAGGATATCGAGTTATGGCATATGGGTCACATCATTTGAGTCCACATTAATGGAACTAACATACAAGTGATCTCGAGTTATGTGTTGTGGTTTTTGTTTTTAAGTGTTTAGGGAATTACCCAATTGGTAAAAAATTTACATTATATAATGATCACAAGAGTGCATAGAAAGCCATTTATCAATTCTATTTGAATCTTTGATCATAGTGATGGGTTGAGTAAATTAAATCATTTTACTTTTAGATATCATTTACTCCCATTAATGGGAAAAGGTTTTATATCCATTGATTTAGAAGTCACTGACTCCGGCAGTTTTGTAGTCTATTTATGAGAGGATAATGATGTACTTTTGAACTAATATGCATATTTTGGTTCAGGATATACATGATAATATAACTCTATAATTAGTATCAGTGGATTCCACACTTTTGAACTAGATCAAGTAGAGGAAATATGATCATCTAGAGTGGTCGGATTTGAAGAAAAGACTTAGTGGTGAGGAGTCACATTAATATTGATCCATAGATGATGATGAGATCATCTATATGTGAGGTGATGTTTTTATTCATACGTGTATGTGTGAGGAGATGATTCATGAGTTTTGTGCCTCAACGTTTTTGGTATATCTTGGTTTGAATAAAATATACCATGAACTGTATCAATCTTATTGGTGGTCGGTCATGAAAAAGGAGTGTTCAAGGTTTATGATATAATTCTACCCCTATCAACAGGAATTGACCAAGAATCTATGACCTCATGGCTTACTACAACCATTTCCCATTCTAGAATTAAAGTGGGATGATGTTACATTGGATTTTTCTATTGATATTATCAGAACACCTCAAAAGAATGATGATATATATGTGATTGTGTGCCAATTGATGAATGTAACCCATTTCATTCCAATTTGGGTGAATTTTTGAGTGGATTAGATGGGTGTCTTGTACATTTTAGAGATAGTATGGAAAATGTTCAGAACTATGAGGATAGAGGTAGTAATGATGAATAACACTAGGAAGAGTATGATGCCATAATTGTTAAATAACATTGATTTGGCTTTACATAGAATCACCCTTTTACAGTGCTAAGAAGTGGTGTAACATTTTCAGCGATAAAAAAATCAATGATAAGAGGTCCATTTAATAATGCTAAAAATAGCTATTAAAAGTACCCCATTATAATTAATTTTTTAATCATTGATAAAAGAACCCCTTTATCAACGTTTTTAGCACTGTTAAATGTACCCCCTTTATCAATGTTTTTATAGTGGTGCTCATAAGGGGGGGGGGGTTATCCATTCATTCTTACTAGCACTGATAAAGGGTAAATTTCACAAAAAAAATTATATATCTTTAAAAATAATATATTAACAAAAAAATATATTTATATTGATATATACATATATATATATATATATTTAAATATGATTTATATAAGTCTAAATACACATTTACACTTAATATAGAAGATATTTAGTGAAAAATTGGTTATAAAATAATTTATAAAATTTTTTAATTAATAATTTTTTAATTATTATATATTAATAGTAATTTATTGGCAATTTAAAGATAAAAAATCAAAATAATAATAAAAGATCTAAAGTAAGATGAAAACGTAACTCAAACATCAAACGTTTATACCTTTTTATCCAGATTTTTGTTTGATCAATAACACATACAAAATTGAAGAAATAAAAAAGACATATGCTTTGGTGGCTTTGGAGGACCCTCGAAATCGTATTTCAAGGACAAAAAAGACACAGAATGCCTCTAAAATTGAGTTTTTTTGTCATGGTATCCCATTTTTTGAACATTTGATAAACTTTTAGCCTCATTTAAAGGGTTATTATTTTCATTTTTGGTTGAGAGTCAATTTATTTTCAACACCTACACTCATAGGGATATTATAAGATTCCAATCTTATCATTTTTCATAGTGTGCTTTTATTTATAATTAAGTATATTATTAATATAAATATTTTTATATATTTACTCATAAAATTTTAAATTTTTAAATAAATATAGAAACATATTTGTATATAACATTTCTCTATAAATATATAAAACATATCTAAATATAAAATAATATCTATTCAATTTAAAATAAACATATATGTATATTTGTATATCTATATAGTGTATGTATGTGCGTGTATTTATATTTCGTTTTCATAATCTAACAGACTAATATATATTATCTATATATTCTAATATATATATATATATATTAAAATATAATATATGTAAATAAATACAAAAATTTACAATTATATTTATAGACACACATATAATATATATATATGTATATATGTATGTTATATATATGTATGTATTTATTTATTTATTTATAAACTTACACACAAACAAAATTTCATATAAACGTATTTAAAAATAATATATATATATATATATATATTAATACATGAATAAATACATGGATAGAAAAATATAACTATATATATACACACATAAACAAATAGATATATAATTAAATAGAGAACAATGCAATTTAGAAGAGAGTTATGGGCCCAGACACGCAAGGGAGGGGTTATGGGTTGGAATCCTAGGGGGGGTAGGGGCGCATAGGTGGGTGAAGGGGGTGACTGTAATTATTAATGGAAGAACACCTAGAAATGAAGGGGGGTCTAGTGATGTTAAAGGTTTATTGGAGAGATGATAAAAGGGGTAGTCTCTGCCTATGATTTTATTTTTAATTTTCAGAATTTGTTTTAAAAAAATTATTTTTTGACTCTTGTTATAAATTTTATTTTAGTGCTAATTAAATTGTCCATTATTTTCACTTTTTTAGAACTAATTAAAGGGTCCCATTATTAATGATGCCTAGACCAACAATTCCTTTTTAGCACTATAGATGACATTTTATAGCACTGTTAAAATCCATTTCTGTTGTAATGGTTTGTGACACATCCACATCCAATAATGTTGGTATTTAAATATTTTATAGATTAAATTTCATGGTAATTAGGGTTTTTTAATTCCTCATCCATATAGAAGAAGATAATGAGTTGGAATCCTAAAATGATTCACTCACACCATGATACGCACAATAAAGGATATTAAAAATATGACCATGTGAGATATTTGGGAGAAAATTATTCTATTTGACCCTGAAAATTATAACATGAATTAGAGGGGATATTTTGAGAAAATATATCAACCTCATAGGAATATTTTTTCATTTAAATAAGGGTTTTTTTTATAACGTGATTGGAACTAAAAGATTTACATAATATTGGGTTCAAACTTCTTCTTTGGTTAGAACTATTACTTATAGTTAGTTTCAGTTTTATTTCACCCCTATCATGGTTGGCAAGAGAGATTATTTTTTTATCACGGTGGTCATAATGAAGGGGAGTTGATGTATTCAGGTATTATTACTTTTTATAATGATATTTATTGTCCTTTATTTATTTATTCATTCTCTCAGATATCTCTCTCATTTTCTAATGCATAATAATTAATTTATAGTGGATAGTGTTTCCTTTGGTGAATTAACTAGTTGGTAGTTCTCCTTATAAACATTGATTGAAGTGAATATTATGTTTAAATATGGATTTTTGTTACCCAATATATTTATCATCTAAAGTAACTATGGGAAAATGAATACTTAGTGAATACATGTTTTACTAAACATATTTATTCACATAAACATGATTATAATAACTGCATGATTGTCCATTAATTTATTTTATTCCTCCCCTTTATGAACCTGGATTTTCAATTATATGGAACTTTTAAAAAATCTCTGAATTTAAAAATGAGAATTAGTTTTTGTTCAACTTAATTTATAGTCTAAAATGTTTTGTTAGATATCTTATACGCTATGTAGCTATTTGTTCGACCTCATAATATATGTTTCTTATAATATATATTATTAGTTTTATTATTTAATGGATACTTTATATAAAAATTAATATAAATGATTATTTCATAGGAATTTATGAATTGTAGTGACAAGACAAAAACTCAACAATCTCATCATTTAATATAATTAGAAAAGTAAAAAATTATCTACCTCATTTTATAATAAAGGCAATGGTTTATATCATATGAGAAAATTATACTAATAAATGGAATTTAAGAAAAAATAATGAAGTGGGCATGTAAATGATAACATGTAAGAGTCTCCCCATATATGAAAAAATAAATCACAACAAAAAAAGATTTTTTGAAAAATGTAAAATACAACCCCTAAAAAATGAAAACTCATTTGGGATATAAACATTTAAAATATAATCAAATGTTAAAATATATAGTAGAGTACACCCAAACATAATTTAGGATTTATATATTTCTAATATTTATGATTTTTTAATATTCATCATAGGTGAACTCCACCATTATAAGTAAAATTAATACTTTGCGTTATAATTCATGTTAATGATATTTTTATATTTAAAATTTTTTGTTGTGATTTTAATATAGACATATTATCATATATTTTGAATGTAATGGATATGTAGATAAATGTATCATATATATAAAAGAATATTTCATCTGTAAAGAATGTAACATTATACTTTTAGATATAAAAATTAAATTATGCATACTAACCATAATGGATTACATCACATAAGAATATAGACCATTTAGGTATAATGTAATTCATATAAGATACTCAAGAATTCCAAGATAAATTTTATTTTCAAAATAGGAATTTGTTATAAATGAATTATTGTTTTCATGAAACTAAATAAACCTCAAGTAATAGTCATAAGAACAAGGTCTAAATGAAAAAAAATTAAAATAATTTAGAAGGAAAATACATAGGTTTTTACACTTCACAATGTTTTTTATATAGTGACTTGATTCCTACCCACTATATCAGACAAACTTACTATACTTATTCATCCTCTATAATGTATTAATATTTTCATAATTATGTCATCCATTAATTGAATTGTATAGGGACACATTAATCCTTTCAATCTTGACTATCAACATTAAATTCTTCTTTTAAATGGATTCTAGATCCTCACATGATTTATCAACACTAAAAGTTATAATATTATTCAATTAATTAGAATATTTCACTTGTTTAGATACTTAATAATCAAAATTTTTTGTCAGACATATCAAGTTTTTTATTTTTCTTACATTTATTATACAAATATTATTATTAAGAATATAATTATGTTGTTTATCATTATTTTTATTCAACTAATCAATACTAGGATTATCTTACATAGAATCAATTTTAGAAATATAAGAAAAATATCACTCCAAATCATTTATCATATACATTATTTCCATCAGTAACATGTTTTCAGGTTATTTATCAGTTCAAAAAGTTATCATTTGTGTATGATTCATTAGTAAAACTCCAAACATAGAGAACCATTTTATACTTTTTATTTAACTTTTTATATTTTCTTTTACTTTTATTTCTCATTCTTTCATTTTTGGTATGCTATTAACTCCTATATTCATAATAAATAATAAATGAATTTAAATTTGATATTTTTTCAAAATTATTGTCATTAAAAATAGAATTTATTCATAATCTTCTAGATATTTTTTCACATTGATTTCTTTGAAAAATACTTTGGTGGCCTCGGTTAACCTCATTTTATCATTAGTTATGGAACTTAAATAATCATACATGGAATGAAAATAATTTACAATAGTATTTCATGAAATAATTTCTAAGTACCATGAACCTTATTATCAATAATTTTCAATTATTGTTCATCTCATAAAAGTAATCCAATAAGAACATCATGATTGAATACATTGATGTTCTTCCTATCATGAATGAAAATATTTTCGACATTCCATTTCATTATATATTATACGATATCACGATCTAATATAATAGTATTTACCAATGTTTATTCACTTTCACTCATCAAGGTCACAATTCTTATGATAATTGTAAACATTTTATTTATAGTCATGAGTTCTCACATTTTGAAGTCTTCTTATTCTACTGATTATATACCAAGCTTAGTTATTTTCAAATTAGTAATTCCATAATGATTAAAATACAAAATTCTTTAAATATCATGACATTTATCACATATATATACATGAAAAAATATATTTTGGAAACAACAGCACAATATATAAAATTCAAAATTTTATCATTTGAAACATACTTAGCTTCATCACTAATAGGTAGTGAATCAGGTTCCACTATAGGTTATTTATAATATATCACTATTTATGTCTAAATTTAAATGTGGAATTGTTTGAGAAAAGTTTCCATTTTTGTTTATGTGTAATCATATTCATTCCCATCAATGAGTGGTGGATTATATTCAATCCATCCCTTATTTAGTACATTAATTTAAATATATAATAATCTTTTCAATTTTTTTTATAGTTTGTGAAAAATTGTTAAATCACAAAAATAGTTGACCGGTAGATTCAATAATGAATGGAATTTTTTTTATAAAATCATTAACTATAATAAAAATTATTAGGTCCCATGTAAATTTTTGTCAATGGAAAAATGGGTATGAATTTTCATTCTCAATACAATTTGATAAATTATAAATATAATGTGAAATTTATTGAACATAATAAATAAAAAATTTGAGTATAGTAATGTGATTAAAAAGTACTTTTTCAGAGTGTATTCAGTTAATAAATGAACATGATGGCATATGGATTTTATTGTGGTTCTCATGAAATGATTAGAAATCTACTTTCTACACTCTCAACATGAGAGTTTTCAAATATTATAGATACATAAAATTTATAATGGGAAGAAACTGAACACAAAAATTTATAGGAGCTATAAAAAAATTCTTTTATATGGGTTTAGATCTAACCCAAAAATTTACATGAGTAGTATTAACCTGTTAACATTTAACAAGAATACGCACAACCTCTATTCATTTATTTTTGGATAAGTAAGAATAAAATGAAATTTAACTTTTAATAGAATTATAACAAATGTATGAGTTGTGTTATAACTTAATTAAAAAATCAATACATTGAATATTATAATATAGAAAAAGAGTAAATTTAGATGAATGAAAGTAATATTATAATGGGGCTACCGGTGATGAATGCGAACCCTTTTCCCTTTGATGGAATTTTTTAAAAATTACACTCTGAGTGAGTAACAAGGAATTTACTATTTTTGAATGATAAAAAAAATATTGGATGATAAAATACACAAATATTATAGTGGGTAATTTTGTCCTTCGATCCTATTAGGGTATTTATAAATATAGTATGATACCAGATCTTTTAAATGTAATCATCCTCAAATGTTTATTCTATAAATATCCATTCACATGGATAATTTATTAGGTTCATGGATTATTCTTCAATTATTTAGAAGTTCAATATTTGTATGTTTAGACTTCTGAAGATTAGTCACAAGTAGATTTATTGGACATTTTCAAGGTAGTGGCAGCAGAAACTTAAGAATATAGCTCAAAACATAAGAATTTTGTAAAATTATGATGGATGTTGGTAATATTGGTCTTTTGGTTTGGAAAATAATGTATCAGTGGGAATGGTTGAGTTAGTGTAAGCCTCAATCGAATGGAGAATTTAATAATAAGAATACCAAAAATTTTGAATTTTTGTGATACCTATTTTACCAGTAAATAACCACTTAAAAGGGATGTGGGATTACCTATTGTGGTGGAGATAAAAAATTATTGGATAGTACATAATTAAAAAAAATTTAACACTGTATTTAAAAGATATTATTTTTGAAAAACATGTACATTTAGTAAGAAAAAATCATTAGAAGTGTTCTCCCATGGGAACATGACAAAAATTTGAACCCCATAAAACTGGAGGTCTCTATTTTCTTGTTTTGCGAATAATTTCTTGTGTGTATGATTCGTTTTTTGAGCAGTGATTATTTATCATAAAAACTTTTTAATTTTGGTTCTCTAATAGATACGTGGAAGATCTAATAGTTTGAAATTATGTTGTGCTGAACCATATGGGGATATAGACATTCTATGAACATAGGTTTCAAATGAATTATATTTCATAACACCATTCATAGTGGAGGTATTTTTCGTCCATAACATGTGGAATTAGATGGGAACTTAGACTTGGACACACTCAGCATTTTTTAGGAATATTATTACTTTACTCGGATTCATATTAAATTTTAGTTAGTTATATTGTAATATAAATATGTGAAAATAGATGAAGGTTATGTTGTAATCAATCTGTTCAACAGAATAGAATTTGATTTCTAGAAAATCTAAATAGAGGACAGTCAAATACAAAATGATCCTGAACTATCATGGGGTGAGAAACCTAAAAATATAGAGAATTTTTAATGGGGTATGTTGGATAGAAAATCTGTAGGCTTGGTCCGGATGTCATTGGAATGAAATATTTCCTTCAACATCTCAGATAATAATATTATAGATGAAGTTATGGTTGCATTAGCGGAGATATATGAAAATTTTACATCATTAAACAACATGTTCTCTATTTTGAATTTGTTCATCTCAAGTCTATCTGGTGGATGATCTATATAAGATCATGTGGATGATTTCAATAACATCATAAGTCATCTTGAATCAGTGAAAGTGACCTTCAGAGATGATGTACGAGCCATTCTACTACTCTTATCATTACATAAATATTAGGAATCCATGGCTACTATGGTTTGAAATTCATGAGTAAGTTTAATATTTTTCTTATAGATTTATGGAATTTGATCTTTAATGAATAGATCAAGATAATATAACTCCAAGAACATTCTGGTAGTAAGTTCAACACTAAAGTTAAGGTATTCTCACATCATTAGATATATAATCTAAAATTAGGAGAAATTCCAAGAGAGATAGCTTGTGGATAGTAAAATGGTATATGTATTACCTGATGGCATTATAGTGAAAGAGGATATCTTCATAGAAGAAAAAAAATCACAAGGGATAAAATAGATTAAATTCTCCTAGAAGTAAAATATATATTATGATAATGGAATATGTTAGTAATCTTATAACCACTATTCATAATACAATGGTTTCATGGGTAGTTCACTCTGGTGAATTCTATAATGTCCTGGTTCCGGAAGCCGCCCAGAGATGCCCCGTACTCAGTTGGTCAAATGACCTCAAATGCATTTCTCTAAAACCCAGAGGCTGTCGACTAGCAATGAGGACCTTCGGTGTGATAGTGGGGAAACTATGCCCTCATTGGCAGAGTAAAGAAATGTAAGTAAATAAGGATGCAATAGCAGATGGAAAATACATTATAAATAATAGAAAACAATGGTAGACTGATGAATTAAATAATAAGAACTAGAGAACATATATAAATGATGCATGATACATATATCTTGGAAGGATACCAAATAAATCATAATGTGAAAATAGATAATAATACTAAACCGAAGCACAAAATAATACAGATAAACATTTCCTCATCATCGCAAGCCTCATCTTAATCCCATGCTCTCCAGCTCCAAAGCAATCATGTAAATAACATATAAGGGTGATTTCTCTTATCTATACTTGCAACAATATAATATGTATGGGTCCAAAAGCATTTCCCAAATTGGGTGTGAGAATAAATCCCAGTGGGAAACCACAAAAGATTAACCCTATAAGAAGTACTCACAACATATTCCCTCTAGTCCTATCTAGAATTACAAGTAACCCTCTACGCAGTACACTCAGTCTAACCCATCTAGTTCAGCTTAATGATAGACTCTCTAAGGAAGCTCTCAAAGTCAATTCCTCTTATAGTCCCATATCATAACAAAAGGCACAATGGGGAAGCACTTACGTCACATTCACCATGTGGCCTGCATTTAGGAACTAGAAACACTATGAGGAAGCACATATGCCAAATCCCCCTTTGTTCTCACATCATAACAGTAAAAAGACACTCTGGAGAAGACTTCCCATCCATTCTCCTCATGGTCTATACATCAGGATCTCACAGCCCTGTGTAATTCAAGGAAGCATAGAAATGTGTATCGGCCAATGTAAACTTCAAGCACTAATTGGCTATATAGTCTACAACATTCCATCATGTCATAACAACATTCACACGATCCTACAATACTAGGAATGTGAAGTAAACATCCTAACAGGAAAACAAGACCAAATAGTCAAAACAAGAAATCATGCTTACGAAAACACTTCCAAATCATAGAACTTAATCCTATTCACATTCAATTAACCTCTAATAAATCATTATTGTAAATACCCGTAAATTTCAATGGAAATTATTTCTTAATTTTCATTGGGATTTTACAAGTATGATGTTTCGGATGGCACCTAATTCTGAGGCCCTGTGTGCCCAGAATCAATTTCCGAAGTTTAGCTCGGGCATGTTTAGTGAACGAACGAGCAGGTTTTTCTAACTTTTGAACCGGTGCCCAGAATTGAAATATGAGGGCACCGTTGAAACCGCAACGCCGATATTTTTTTATGATGACCTTTTTTAGAGTTTCATTTTCTCGGGAAGAGTTGTTTAAATTTTGTGGATTAAGACTATAAGGAAATAAAATTATGCTACTAATTTTATTTCATTTAAGTTGTTAAATCCTAAGGATGGAGGTTGGGTGGAACGAACCACCCATGTGAGGTTAATAGTGAGGCGGGGCCCACATGAGCCCCCACCTCTTCAAAACCCATAAACCCCCTCTTTAATGTTTGCAACCCCCTTAAAGTTTTTGACCTTCTCTCTCTCATTAATTGAATACCAACACACCCATTTAGTTAATTGAACCTCGTTAATTAATTAAATGAGGTTTTTGAATTTTAAAAATGTTCGAAAGTGTGGATAAATTAAGACAACGTCTTAATTTGTTTTTGGTTGGTTTGTTATGTGGAGTCTGGGGAGAAAATAACAGAGGTCTCGAAGAACATCGTCCTCCATGTTGAAGAATGCGAAGGACGTCAAGACCTCGACGAAGAACGTCATCACCGCAAAAGAAGACCGTCATGCCGTCTTCTCTCCTCTCCGCAGCCGGTGAGAGATGCCTTTTCCGAAGAACGACGATGCGCCATCCTTCGTTCTTCTTCCTGTGTCAAAGGAAGGGAGACACCGTGCTTCTTCGGGCATTCACAGAAGATGTGTACGGAGCCACACCCCGTGACGCCACTTTCCGCGATGCTCATCAATCGTCAACTCATTATCATGGTAGGGGTTTGTGTTCAAATATTATGGATTAAATTTTGTGCATGCCTGATGAAGATATTTATCCTTTTTTTGAGCTGCATGTTATCGTTATAACGGGAGGAGGTTGGACCGCACGAAAATGGCCGACCCTCCACCCTCTTTGTTGTTGTTCTTGTTGCGGCACGAACAAAGGTAGTACAATGCAATGACACCATGCGGGAACATGTAGAATCATGGTGAAGAATAACGGCATAGTCGCGCCGCGCCAGTCAGACCAAGGCCACAGACTTTGGCCGCAGCGGAGCAAGAGAGGGCAGTCGGTGCATAGGGGGCATGACCGGTCAGTCCCGCGTGACACCCTGGCCGGCCGTTATGGCCAGCCAGATCTGGAAACCAGGGGTCATAACCCCCGGATGGAAAGAGAAAGTGACCCCCACGTGGGGAACGCCGTTTCGATCCGGGGGCAGTGCCCCCCCCCCCCTTTCCGCGAGAGCTGGGCTGAGCCGAGCTGTCTGGCCATGCGTGTCGTGCCTATGCCAAGCCAACCGACCGCCCAGGGCGTGCCAGACTGCCCAGGCTGGGCCGATCCACCCAAGTTGGGCCGCGCCCACCGGGCCGGGCCGCACCCTAATGGGCCGGACCCAGACCCGGGTCGGCTCGACCCGGTTCGGGCCGACCCAGGGGGTCTTGGGCCGAGTTGGTCTGGGCCCAAAACCCCATAATACCGGACAGGTTCATTTAAATGCACGTAACATGGGCTACAGACCTCCGATCGACGCACCATCAGTTGTGATGCGATCCTTGGAATGATAAAGTCATTTCGGTATATTACACTGAAGGTTTCGGTGAACTTGGGTTACAGCATTCTCGTTCCAAGGATCGCATCACAACTAATGTCCGATTGATGTGTCGTCGACTTTTCTAGATTACTCTTAGTGAGACGGACCTTTTTTCTTACTCCACTCAAGGTTTGGACACAGTTGGAGTATGGAGAGGTTGGTTTTTACTTAAAAACCAACCGGGCCCCTAGAACGAAAGAGCCGATAACACTCACACCGGGCGTCCGATGACACACCGTCTGTCGTGTTGAGTTCCTATCAATGAGGCAGAACTTTGGGATACATCAACTTCTGACTACATTCCAGTTTATGTATCAACCCCAAGGCTCGTGGAGTGGACCGTCCCGGACACGATCAAGTTGTGTGCGGGAACCCTAGAGCTGGCTGCGGCTATGACGACGATGATGACTGCAATGAAATCCTCCGTTGGTTCGACAGCGATGATGATCGCACTGAAATCCTCCGTGGGTTCAGCAGCGATGAAGACCGTACTAAAACCCTCTGTGGGATCGACAGTGATGACTACTGCTCTTGTATCCTTTGTGGGTCTGGCAGTATTACTGTTCTTGTATCCTACATGGGTTCTGTAGTATTTGACCTCTATTGTAGTATCCTACGTGGGTCCGATAGAGTAGCTGGACATATATATCTTACATGGGTCTGATAGCTTAGCTGGTTTAGTATCCTATGTGGGTCCCATCTTAGATGAATTTTTGGCTACATCTGATCATCTCTATCACCTTACGAAGATGTATACCTGTGTGAGCTCAGTCATGACTTTCAATCATTATCTTCGATATGATTGACTTGCATTCATATTTGGATTTTGTTGTGCTTTCCTGTGTGGATTGGGTTGTACTATCTTGTGTGGATGTGCTCAAACTTGGGCTCGGATGTTGGAACCGAACTGGAATTGATGACTTTGGTATATGTATGGGCATATACCTAAGTAGTGTTGGATGTTATTTTATGATTGTATCTTTCCTTTTTGGATTATCCTTTGTGGATTGTGGGAGACCTTCAGGGGTCTAGGGGTCCTTATTGAGTAGCTTATAATCACCCCTACATGGGCTATGCCCACACTACGTTGTGATGGATGTAGACGACAGACATCGCTGATCGTGGTTGAGACTTGTGGAGCAGGTCGGTACCTGGAGGTGGACCACAGGGCATGACGCACACGGAGCGGACGACTGGACATGAGGAGATGAGGAGGCTATCTGTACCCACCCATTAGTTGGGACTTCCAGTGGATGGCTCGACGTTGCAGCTTTACTTTCAGATGATGTACTTTCTTCCCAGTTTTACTTTACTTTCAGTTTGGGTTTGTATTCTTGCCCATTTACATTCATCACTTACTATTGTACCCAGTTTTACATAGTGTCTACTTTTGATGGCTTACTATGTTGTGTTTGTTTTGTTTATAAGGCAATTACTTCCCCTTTTTTCGGGAATTACACCTTTGGTGCTAGTCTCGATCCCCTAGCCTATGGGAGGCGGGTTTGGGGTAGTCACGACATGGGTCCCAAGGATGGGTCATGACAAATTGGTATCAGAGGTGTTCGGTTCTACCACATAACTCAAGACTCTGATCATTCATCTATGTGATGTAATAGTGTTAAGGGTATTGAGAGTGATTATCAGTCTAGGGAGTCCAGTGTTGGTGTGGCCGCCAACGAATCAGTACACCAGGACCTTGACTTCTGATGTCTGAATCAATGCACCAAAACCTTGATTGAATGTGTGTTTCAAAAGTTTTCTTTGTGATTACTTTGTGTCAGCTCACCAGGTATACTGTTTTGACCGTGGTGCACCTGTTTCTTTTCAGTATGGCCCCACGACGGTAGTCATCTAGGGTTCCGAGATTTGTGCAATATGACTACCCACCGAGAAACGAGGCCTTGGTCCAGGGCCCTTTTATAGTAGAGGCACCAATGGTACCTCTACCCACCGAGCCTCCGATTCCACCAGCCCTAGCCACTGAGAGTTCACATCACCTTAGTGCACCACATGAGTTTCAGTGTCAGAGACTGCCCAGGTTCCGCAGGGAGAGGGACCCTCAGAAAGCCCACGATTGGCTGGAGGATGTAGTTTGAGTTTTCAGGTTAGTGGGGACACCATCTGACCTCATGGTGATCCTTGCAGCGAGTCTCCTACACGCGACAGCAGGAAGATGGTGGAGCGTGATTCTCTAGTTGCACGATGAGGCATCTCTTCTATGGATGGACTTTGAGAGCCTCTTATGATCAGAGTTCTTCCCAGCCTCCCTACGTGCGGTGTGCATTTAGGAGCTACTACAGCGGAGGCAGGGCAGCGTGACGGTAGCCCAGTACTTGGAGAGATTTACCGATATCTCACGTTATTCGACGAACATGGTATGAGACCCATTCTTCTTGGACTGGACCTTTGAGTAGGGGCTGAGGCATGAGATCAGAGCATCGATGATCTCCCTCAGCATTCTGACACAGGAAAGAGTACAGGAGCGAGCCCTTCTCGTATAGAGCTTTCTTGCTGAGCCTACACCAGCAGCGAGACCTACCATAGGGTGGCATGTAGCAGATTCATCTGCAGATGGCAGTCAACAGACATCATAGGTTTCCAGGCGGACTAGATCATCAGTCAGATGACCTCAAGACACTGGTTCAGAGGATCGGGGCACACGGCGCAAAGCCAGCCTTCTATGGAGCAGACAGTGCTATGCATGCGGAGGGCAGGGCCACATGTCTCGTGACTGCCCGACCAGCCATCCAGAAGAGGAGCAGATGGTTGAAGAGCCACCTAGGAAGAGGCAGAGGGTCGACCGTGGCGATCTACAAGGAGTAGGTGGACGAGTCAGAGGAATTGGATGAGCAGTAGGTGGTGGGTGACACTTTGAAGCTTTACCACCACCACCACCTGGAGGTCCACCCCGACCAGAGGGAGCTGGCGGGCAGAGACAGGCTCAGCTTCAGGCAGTGGAGGCCTACGACCATAGCGCGCTAGAGATAATTCGATTTAATATCTGTGTCTACTCCACCCTTGATGTAGTTCAAATAGAGACAAGAGTGAGTCATTCTTTCATTGCTGCTACCCTTGTTCAGAGCTCTGAGATTCTGACGGAGTCGTTGGCTCGATCCTTACGGATAGAAACTCTTACGGGAGCAGACTCGATGATTACACACTGGTGCTGGCAGTGTGAGCTTACTCTAGGAGGTGAGAGCATCAGCTAGGATCTCCTTATAGCGGTGTTGAGGCCCTGCGATGTCATCTTGGGCATGGATTGGTTATCTATAGTCAATGCTTAGATCGACTGTATTAGGCACATGGTGCGATTTGATCGCACAGATGGGAGAAGGTTCACCTTCACTGGCAAGAAGGGAGCCTTAGTAGCACAGGATGGACTCGCGAAGTTGAGAGGACATCTGATCACTCATCATTTGGCTAGCCTAATCCTAGGAGTAGTTTACATGCGGAGTCCTAGTTATCCTGCAGTGGTGGATCAGTATGCGGACATTTTCCCTGATGACGTTCCAGGACTACCTCCTCGCAGAGAGGTAGACTTTTAGATTGACATGTACCCCGAGACAGCCCTGATATCCACTCAAGCATATCAGATGGCTCCCACTGAGCTTTGAGAGCTGTGGGTACAACTGGAGGAATTGTAGGGGAAGAGATTCATCTGACCCAGTGTTTCACCCTAGGCATCCCCGATCATGTTCCCCAAGAATGGGGATGGGAGCTTGTGACTGTGTGTTGACTATCATCGCCTGAACTAGGTGACCGTGAGGAACAAGTATCAGCTACCGAGGATTGATGAACTCTTCAATCAGCCCAAGAGAGCACGGTGGTCCTCGAAGATAGACCTCATGTCAGGCTATCATCAGCTCACAGTTTGGGATGAGGACGTGAAGAAGACATGCTTCAGATGTTGGTATGGCCACTATGAGTTCTTGTATTTTCCTTTCGGTGTAACCAACTCTCCAGCAGTGTTCATGGGTCTCATGAATAGGACCTTTCAGCCATACCTCGATTGATTTTTCTTGGTCTTCATCGATGACATTTTGATATACTCGACCACTGAGAAGGAGCAGAACTACCACTCCACCATCGTGATGGCACCATACGATCCATTGTAAGACCAACCTTGCAGATCACCTCTGTGCTGGATAGACCCTGGGGAGTCAGCACTTGTGGGACCAGATATGGGCCAGGCCACGGCAGAGAAGGTCCAGGTCATCCAGGAGCAGATGAGGAGAGCTCAGAGCTGGCAGAAGTCTTATGCTGACAGGAGGCGGAGACCACTGTAGTTCTAGGATGGCGACCACGTCTTCTTCCAGGTCTCACCTCGATGTGGATTACGGAAATTTGGCCGGTGCGGCATGTTATCTTCGTGCTTCATCGGACCATTCTAGGTTCCCACAGGATAGGTGAGGTTGCATATCGTCTGGCTCTACCACCTCAGTTGCACCAGGTGCATGATGTCTTCCACGTATCTCAGCTGAGGAGATACGTACATGACCCGACACATATCATCGACCATGGGGAGCTGGACATTGATGATGAGGTGACTTTTGCGGAGGTCTCCATGGAGATCGTGGATCGACAGGAGCCGGTCCTATGTGGGCAGTCGATTCCCCTAGTGTGCAATAGATGGCATCACTGGAACATCTAGGAGAGCAGTTGGGAGAAGGAGGCTCAGATTCGTGCTTAGTATCCTCATTTCTTCCCATAGTTTTGTGTTGTATCTTTACGAGGTTGTAAATACCTGAGGTGGGAGTAATGTAAAGACCCGTAAATTTCAAGGTAAATTTTTTCTTAATTTTCTTTGGGATTTTATGAGTACAAAGTTTTTGATGTCACCTGATTCTGAGGCCCAGTGTGCCAGGAATCAATTTCCAAAGTTTAGCTCGGGTACGTTCAGTGAACGAACGAGTGGGTTTTTCTATCTTTTGAACCGGTGCTTGGAATTGAAATCTGAGGGCACCGTTGAAACTGCTATGCCAATATTTTCTTATGAAGACCTTTTTTAGAGTTTCTTTAGCTCGGGAAGAGTTGTTTAAATTTTGTGGATTAAGACTACAGAGAAATAAAATTATTCTACTAATTTTATTTCTTTTAAGTGGTTAAATCTTAAGGATGGAGGTGGGGTGGAACTAACCACCCATGTGAGGTTAAAAGTGAGGTGGGGCCCACACGAGCCCCCACCTCTTCAAATCCCTTAAACCCCCTCTTTAATGTTAGAAACCCCCTTAAAGTTTTTGACCTTCTCTCTCTCTTTAATTGAATGCCAACACACCCATTTAATTAATTGAATCTTGTTAACTAATTAAATGAGGTTTTTGAATTTTAAAAATGTTGGAAAGTGTGGATAAATTAAGACAAAGTATTAATTTGTTTTTGGTTGGTTTGTTGTGTGGAGTCTGGGGACAAAATAACC
The DNA here is from genome assembly GCA_963277665.1 of Viscum album. Taxonomy (NCBI): domain Eukaryota; kingdom Viridiplantae; phylum Streptophyta; class Magnoliopsida; order Santalales; family Viscaceae; genus Viscum; species Viscum album. The sequence goes on from OY728162.1 coordinate 561,958,454, forward strand.
GAGATCTCGAAGAACATCGTCCTCCATGATGATGAATGCAAAGGACATCAAGTCCTCGAGGAAGAACGTCGCCATCACAAAGGAAGACTGTCATTCCATCTTCTCTTCTCTCTATAGACGGTGAGAGATTCCTTTTCCAAAGAACGACGACATGCCATCCTTCGTTCTTCTTCTTGTGTCAACGGAATGGAGACGCCACTCTTCTTCAGGCGTTCACCGATGACGTGTATGGAGCCACACCCTGCGACGCCGCTTTCCGTGATGCTCATCGATCGTCAACTCGTTATCGAGGTAGGGGTTTGAGTTCAAATATTATGGATTAAAATGTGCACTTTCTTGATGAGGATATTTATTCTTTTTTTAGCCGCATGCTGTCATTATAACGGGAGGAGGTCGGACTTCACGAACACGGCCGACCCTCCTCCCTCTTTGTTGTTGTTCTTGATGCGGCTCTAACAAAGGAATCACGGTGAAACTGCACCGTGCGGGAACATGGAGAATCTCGGTGAAGAAGAGTGGCGCTGTCGCGCTGTGCTGTTGAGGCCGAACGAACCTACGGCTGGAGACGGGCAACAGCGAAGGGGGTGGCGTCGTCGCGCAGTGCCGGAGAACCACGAGGAAACCGCAGCCAGAGAGGGGCCGCGGTGGAGGGACGCGGTGCCGTCGCGCTGCACCAGTTGGACAAAGGCCACGTCCAATGGCTGTGGCAGAGCAGGAGAGGGCGGCCAGAGCCGCTGGCCGCCGATGCCCAGGGTGCAGGACCGGCTGGTCCCACGCGACACACTGGCCGGCCATAACGGCAGGCCAGATCTAGATACCGGGGGTCGTAACCCATGGCTGGCAAGATGAAGCAACCCCATGTGGGGTCTCCATTTCAATTAGGGGGGAAGCACCCCCCCCCCACCCTTTTCTACAAGAGCTCGACCGAGCCGAGCTGTCTGGCAACGCGGGCCGCGCCCGCGCCAGGCCAGCTGAACGCCCAGGCCGGGCCAGGCCGTGCAGGCCAGGACGGACCGCACCAGCAGGGCCGGGCGACGCCGTAATGGGCTGGACCTGGACCCAAGTCAGGTCGACCCGGTTCGAGCAAACCCAGGGGGTCTTGGGCCGGGTCGGTCTGAGCCTACAACCCCCTAATACCAGACAATTTTTTTTAAATGCACGTAACATGGGATTCAGACCTCTGATGGACACACCGTCAGTTGCGATACGATCCTTGGATTGAGTCGGTAGTTTCGGTATATTAAAATCAAGGTTTTGGAGAACATGGGGTATGGACGGGATGGTTTGAACATGAAACCAACCGGGCCCTCGGAGTGGAAACACCTATAAATTGATCATCGGACGTCTTATTGATGTGCCGCCAACTTTGTTGGATTCCTCTCAGTAGGGTGGACCTTATGGATTACTAAGCTCGAGGTTTGGATGCAGTTGGAGTATGTTTGATTTGTTTTTGACTTAAAAACCAACCAGGCCCTTGGAACGAAAAAGGCGATAACTCTCAGACCGGGTTTCCAATTGACGTGTCGGTAGTCATGTTGAGTTCTTATCGATGAGATGGAACATTGGGATACATCAACTCCAGACTACGTGTCAGTTGATGTATCGACCCCTTAGCTTGTGGAGCGGACCCTCTCAGAAACAAGCATACTGTGTGCGGGAACCCTAGAGTTGTCTACGACTATGAAGACGATGAAGACTGCACTGAAATCCTCAGTGGTATCGGTAGCAATGATGACTACAGTGAAATCCTCCGTGGGTTCGGCAACGATGAAAACCATTATGAAATCCTTTTTGGGTTTGACGGCGATGACTACTATTCTTGTATCCTACATGGGTTCAGCAGTATTACTGTTCTTCTATCTTACGTGGGTCCAGTAGTATTTGACCTCTATTGTAGTATCCTACGTGGGTTAGGCAGAGAAGCTGGACTTGTATCCTACATGGGTCCGACATCTTAGATGGTTTAGTATCCTACATGGTTCCCAGCATAGAAGAATCTATGGCTACATCAGATCATCTCTATCACCTTACGAAGAAGTATACCTGTGTGAGCTGATTCTTGACTTTCAATCATTATCTTCGATATGATTGACTTGATTTACTATGTGGATTGTGTTGTGCTTTCCTGTGTGGATTGGTTTGTACTATCCAGTGTGGATGTGATCGAACATGGGCTCAGATGCTAGAGCCGAACTGGAAATGATGACTTAGGTATATGTATGGTCATATACCTAAGTAGTGTGGGATGTTACTTCGTGATTGAATCTTTCCTTTGTGGATTATCGTTTCTGGATTCTGGGAGACCGTCAGGGGTCTCGAGGTCCCTACTGAGTAGCGTATACTCACCCCTACACGGGCTATGCCCGCACTACGTTGTGTCGGATACAGACGACGGACAGCGCTGATCTTGGTTGAGGTTTGTGGAGCAGGTCGATACCTCGAGGTGGACCACTGGGCGGGACACACATGGAGCGGACGGCTGGACCCGAGGAGATGAGGAGGCCATCTGTACCCACCGTTCAGGTGGGACATCTAGTGGATGGATCAAAGTTGCTTCTTTACATTCAAATGTTTTACTTTCTTTCCAGTTGTACTTTACTTTCAGTTTGGGTTTGTATTCTGGCCCATTTACATTCCGGACTTACTATTGTACCCAGTTTTACATAGTGTTACTTTTACTGGCTTACTCTATTGTGTTTTTTTACATTATAAGGCAATTCCTTCCCCTTTTTCTGGGATTTATGCCTTTGGTGCTAGTCTCCATCCCCTGTCCTATGGGAGGCAGGCTTGGGGTAGTCACAGCACGGGTCCCGAGGATGGGTTGTGACAATAAAACCATGGCAGGAAAACAATAGGGCTAAAATAGTAGACACACAACACCACGTTCATGGGTATTGGTGTTTTTTGCACTTATAACTCAACAACATCTAATGGAATGGAAATAACCACCCACATAGGCATTGTAGGATCGCTATACGTGAACCTCAAGCCCTGAATCTCCCTAGAACATCATAGATCTAAAAAAATACTAAAAACACTAAAACTAAGATAACTCGTGAAAATAGTATAATCTAAAGAAGGTGTTCATTAATAATATATAACACACTAATGTGATTCCAATGCAACAGACTGAGTTTGATTCAGAGAACGGATGCTCGATTGGGGGCTCGATGATGATCTGCACCATTCTCTTGCCCTCAGACAAACCAAACCTAGATGTAGGTGCTTATGTCTGTAGAATGCGTCCTCGGTGCATTTAATGAAAAAAATAAAGTACATATCATGTACTTTATAAGTACACGGCCTTTACATGCCTTTATCAACAATCGTATTAAGCGGTCTCCTGGTCACCACACACGGCCGTGTGCGTGGCCGCTACAAGGCCAACACCCGACTACCCACGGTATCCGAGTCTAGGTCATGTACTCATAAAGAACATTGCATGTACTTAAACAATTTCTAGAAAAAAACATTTTTTATCCAAAATGACCAGAAAAGGAAAACATACCTGAAAAGAAGATCCAAGTTCATAAAAACATCCCCCCTTAAAGAAATTCATCCTTTAATTTTCCTATCAAGGCTACGTAGAAAAATAATCTTCAAATAGATTTGACCACTGTGATCGTACGTCTGCCTTCCTCTCCCAAGGGTCATCCTATACTCACCTGTGCTGCCATAGAACTTGTACTAGAGGATCATACCAGCCATTGAGAACCTTTTTAATGCGATCGAAAATCCGGTAAGATACTCTTTGATCGATGCATCCACTTCTAACTCAACCTCCTTGAGTTGGAAGACATGAGAAGGGTCGTAGAAGTAACGTCGAAGATGAGAAATGTGGAAAACTTCATGCATAGTCTGGTACCTCTGAGGTAACTACAGCCGATAGGCAGCCGGCCTGACTCTCTCCAAAACCTCAAATTGACCGACGTACCTCAGTGAAAGCTTACACTGTCTCCTAATATTTTAGTATCCCAACCACGGTGTGACACGTAGGAAAACCCAATACCTGACCTAGAACTCTAGAGGTCATCTTCACTGATCAGCGTAAGAATTCTATCGAGACTGTGCAGCAGCCATCCTCTTCTAAATCAACTCCATATGCTCTATGGTCTCCTGGACAAGATGACCTCCCATCATAGCTACCTCTCATGCCTCCATCCAACATAAGGGTGATCAACATAGACTACCGTACAAATCCTCATAAGGATCCATCTGAATTGTTTCTTGAAAACTATTATTGTAGGAAAACACCACAAGAGGTATGTGCTTCTCCCAAGAACCTCCATGTTCTTGAATTTCTGCTCGAAGCATGTCCTCAAGCACTTTAATTATACACTCAGACATTCCATCTATATGGGGATAGTATGCTGTACTGAAAAGTACCTATGTACCCAAAGCCTTCTAATGCCCCTTCCAGAGCCGATAAGTAAAACATCCATCTCTGTTTGAAATAATGGAGTGTGAAACTTCATTTAAGCACAAAATCTCTCTAATGTAAAATCCTCATATCTCATCAACACAGAAAGTCTCCTTGATCGGAATGAGCTGAACAACTTTTTTGAGTCTATCATTGACAACCCAAATAGCATCATTCCCTCATGGCGACCTCAGAAAACCTGTCCCGAAATCCATTGTGGCATCATTACACTAACACATGGGAATGAGTAACTACTAAAAAATCCCTTTTGGACGTTGATGCTTTGCCTTTACTTGTTGATAGGTGTAACACCTCATGAAAAAACTAGGAACATCTCTTTTTATACCAGGCCACCAATACTGATGGTGTAGATCATAATACATCTTGGTGACATCAGGATGAACTACCCCAAATGAGGAGTGAAAGTCCCGCATCAGCTCCTCAGATATTACTTCTCACACCCATACACACCCATGAAAATTCAAGATCTCATCCCTGCCTATATTTTATCTAGGAATAGGGTCCTCTCATGACATGTTATCCCATAGGACTGGGCCTTAATAATCTGATAGCTTCCTCATTCGCACTTGATCAAGAAGAGTAGAGGTAACAGCTATTGAAGAAAGAAACATTTTCCCTAGTATGTCATGATACTCCAAATGAATCTCAGAGAATATAGCCATAATCTATAACTCACTACTGGCCTCTCGAACTACCAATATCTGAGTCCTCCTACTCAGCGCATCAGCCACTGCGTTGCCTTTTCTAGGAATGTAGTCAAGCTCAAATTCAAAACACTGAAGGTACTCAACCCATCTTCACTATCTCAAATTTAAGTCATGCTTAGTGGAGAGTCCTTGAAAACCACAAAATGCTCTCCTAGAAGATAATTTCTCCAACAATGTATGGCATGAACAACCACAGCTAACTCAATATCAAGGATCGGGTAATTCCTTTCTTGTGGCCTCAACTATTGAGACCCATATGCAATTACTCCTTCTCCAAGCTTACATAAAGATCCCAAAGAGATAACTGAAGCATTAATGTAAATAGTATAGCACCTTCCCAGCTCTGGAAATACTAGAATTAGTGTTGAAGTCAACCTACCTTTCAGGTCCTGAATGGCTGACTCACAAGAATCTAACCAAAAAAACATTTAACCCTACTTAGTCAGACCCGTTATTGGGGTTGATAAGTGTGAAATGTCATGTATGAAATGTCTATAGTATCCAACCAGCCCTATAAAACTCTTCACCTCAAATATGTTCTTCGGCTGGTCCTAGGAAACTACAACGATGAATTTATCGGGTCTACTCATACTCTTGTATCTGAGATAACATGACTCCAAAAGTGAATCTAGTCTATCCAAAAGTTTCATTTTGTTATCTTATTATATAACTGATGCTCTATCAGTGTACTCAGAACGCTATCAATATGGGTATCATGGTTATGTCGAGTGTGAGAGTACACCAAGATATCTTCCAGGATGACCACCACGAAGGAATCCAAGTATGGATGGAACACTCAATTCATCAATGCAATTAAAACATCAGGAGCATTTGTGAGACCGAACAAAATAACTACATATTCTTATAGACCATATCTACTCTAGAAGGATTTAAGAGGTATATCAAATGGTCTAATGTGAAACTGATGGTAACTGGATCTCAAGTCAATCTTTCAGAACACCTGGGATCCTCAAAGCTGATCAAAGAGATGATCAATTCTTGGAAAGGGGTATCGGTTCATGACTATCAAATGTTTCAACTTCCGATAATCCACACAAAGTATGAGGGTACCATCCTCCGTCTTTGTAAATAGGACAGGCGAACCCCAAAGAGAATTACAGGGTTGGATGAAACACTTTGCCTGAAACTCCTTCAATAATTTCCTTATCTCCTGTAACTCTGATGTAGAAATCTTATAAGGGGGAATGGCCACCTGTGCCTCTCCTGGAACGAGCTCAATAGAAAAGTCCACCTCATGCTCCAGATACAAACCTAAAAAGTACTCTAGAATGAAATCCCTCAAACGATCCACTACTAGAGGAAAGTCATTTTGGGAAATCCCCGAGTCATCTAGATATATACTAGACATATGGGCTGTAACTCCTCCCGACCCATTATGCTCCTGTCCCAATCTGCTCGCCTTGACATCCCATTCGCCCTTATAATGGAAAGATGCACCATCTAGTGATGTGAAAATCACCCTACGGTGATATCAGCCGACATCATCCTGGAAGGGAACTAACCAATCAATTATGAGAATAACATCATCGCCTATATCTCTAAGACATAGAGGTTCAATAAGAAGTGACACCCACCCACCAATATAGGGAAATATTTACACTATCTCAAACTAGTCATTCTAGTCCACAAAGGAGTTTCTAGCATAAAGATATCAGTAAAAGAAAAGATGTAGATCCCAAGGAACTCTACATAGCAATAAATGTAAATCTATTGGAAGCCTCGGTATCAAAAAGAGAAGAAGCTAAAACAGAGGCATTTATGATCATACCTCAAACTATAGAGGGTATGGGATCCTGATTATACTGGGTCTTCTCCACCACAAAAGTCTGACCTGCATCGCGGCCCTATGACACAGCTTGACCACTCTGAACTGGACTGCACTGATTTCGCTAAAAGCCTGGTAATTGAATACTATGGCCACAACCTCCACCTCAGCTTGACCGGCTAGAAGAACTCCAGTTCCCAAACTGATGAGAAATTGGTGGCGCTGCTCCAGAATGAAGAGTCATAGAAGAACCCATGTCACCAACTATTGGTGTGAAGATCTAACAGAAATGCTAAATATGAACCATCTTTCCATAAGATCGTCACTCCACTGGGTCTCTCAGGAAATTTGGCATCATATTCTCACACATTCCACACTGATAGCACACCATTTTGCTACCAGAAGAACTATCTCGCCTCCCTGGATCACCACGTGAAGACCTCATGTGAAGCTTCCTAGTGTCCTTAAGAGAAATACTAACTTTGTTTGTTGAACCTACCGGGCTCACAACCCCATAATCCATCAGATTCCTCACTTTTATTAGCGCATAGTTGATGATATGAGTGATAGAAGTCAACCTGAATATGTTCACCAGTGGTCAGATATCGTGCCTCAGACCATCCTCAAACTTCCTTACTAGGAATAACTCATCACCTCCTGGAATTGGAGTGATTCACTGCAGATCAGTGAAGCAAGAAGAATGATCTATAACAGAAAGAGTACCCTGCTCCAGACTCATAAACTCTTAGGCTCGATCATCCCTCAAAGTCTTTGGATATAAGTAGTCATAGAAGGAATGCTAGAACTCGTCCCAAGACATAACCTACTAAAGTCCCACCTGTGAGATCACATCCCACCATCTTTTGGATGAATCCTGAAGAATGTATGAAGCAATTATCATCCTACTCTTTGGATCCTTCTATAGATGGTCGAAGATAGAAATATTGGACATTAACCATGACTCTACAGCCTAAGGTCCTCCTTCCCCCGTGAAGGTGGGAGGATGCAGATACTAAAAGAACCACGTCAACTTTGCCATAGAACATGCAGGACGCAGTACTCCTTAGAAGGTTTGAATGAACATCATGAAGCCCTCTCAGAACTACGCATCAGTACCTATTTCTAGAATGACGGCTGGTGCCAAGACTGGCACTACAGGAGGATCTATTGGATGTCGTTGATCAGTTGTGTTTGGTGTTTGATTTTTTTTCCCTGTAACTGGCGTACAACCAGATGACGTCTCGGTGGCATGACTCTGCAAGGTCAAAGCATTCCTTAGATCAAATTATCAAGGAACATAATCTAGATTAGTAAGTTTGGAATAGGAGAAATAAAGAATTAAATTTTAACAAAACAAGGATACACTACTTGTATAATTCTAACACAGCGTGTTCCCTTAATCAATTCACACGGGAGTGTACTATTTCCAACCCAAGTCGTGTAACAACACATACATGGCATGTTTTCCTAACACACGGCGTGTACTTGAGTCCTCTTCCCCTGCCTGAGTTCCCTTACATGTCTAGGACACACAGTTCTCATCGAACAATAATACATGGCGCATTAGTGCCAAACACGGCATGTACTAGATGAGCTTAGCCGACCCATGTTGTTAGTGACAGGGCCGGATACACGACTCACACTACACAATGTGTTCTAGAGGGACACAACATGTACAAAAGGATTTCCACCAACCTGTGGTGTTAGATACATGGTCGGAATCAAGGTATTACATTACATGGCATGTTCATGACTGACACGACATGTATTGCTTAAGTTTCTATCCATCCGTGTCGTTAGTCCTAGGGGTGGACACATGGTCTACTCAACACGGCATGTACAACCAGTACACATTGTGTTCCCCCATAGATTTATGTATCCCATGTCTTTACCCACATGGCCTATGATATGGTTAGAGACTAAAAAACCTGTACATTCGATAAACGGCGTGTAATTAAGAAAAACAGTTACTTCCCGAACAGAAGAACACATGGCATGTAGTCAAAACTACACAGCGTGTATTCTGGGTTTTCCCAGACACTATTCCTTGGAAACTACTCTTTATCCCATAAAATCACTAAAATGAACATAAAAGTTTCAAATTCTAATCCGTGAGGGCCCATACTCATCGTGATTCAAAGTTTGGCATCTTATACAAGTTATAAACAAGGATAACAGTGTAATGATCCACCGAATTCTGTTCCATGAGGGCCCATAACACCTCAAGATCAAATGTTTTGCATCCATTCATGAAAAAACTTACATAAAACAATACCCTATCAAACGACAGATATTATATCAAGGAATCAATCATAACAACATGCATATCTAGCACAACATCTCTCACAACAGCATGAAATCTCTAATGCACCCTAAATGTCCTGACAAGAATGCATGACATGTGATTTATAGCAAGTGACTATATGGAAAGTGACTAAATGATGCATGATACATGGGTATAATCAAGCATCCAAAAAAATCACAATGTTGGAATATAAAATACAACTAACCCAATGTAAAAAATATATAAATATCTCCTCAGCATCGCAAGTCTAAGCTTGGTCTCATTCTCTCCAGCCCCAAAAAAGTCAAGTACCTGACATAGAAAGGAGCGTGTCCTTCTCTATACCTACAACATTATAATCTATTTGGGAACAAAAAAATGCCCCCAAAAGGCTGTGAGACTAAATCAAAATAGCCAAACACCACAAGATTTTTTCTTAATGTTCTGTGAATATATAGAAGGTAATAATAAAATAAAAACAGTAACAAGGAAATGAACAAGGTAAACAATTCCCAATGTTTCAAGAATTCAAATAACCATATCTCAAGAAACATAAAAAACACAAACAGGTAACCATCTCGGAAGTACTCATAGCCTATCCCCTCTGTTCCAACCTAGAAACACAAGGAAGAAACTAAACACAAATGGTAACCCTCTGGGAAGTACTCATAACATATCCCCTATGTTCCTACCTAGAAACACAAGCAAGAAACTAAACAAAAAGGAGTAACCCTTTGGGATGTACTCATAGCCTATCCCCTTTAGTCCTACCTAGAAATACAAGAAACCCTCTGGGATGTACACTTTGTCTAACCCCTCTATTTCAGCTTAAGCATAGAATCTCTGAGGAAGCACTCACCGTAATTTCCTCCCATAGTCTCTTATCATAACATAAGGCGCTCTTGGAGAAGAACTTACATCACATTCCACATGTGGCCCGCATCGATGAACTAAATAAACTCTAGGGAAGCACTTATGTAGATTCCCCCTATGGTCTCACATCATAATAGTAAAAAGACACTCTGGAGAAGCCCTTCCGTCCATTCTCCCTATGGTCTACACAACGGGTTCTCACGGCCATGTGTAAGTCAAGGAAGCATAGAAGTGCGTATTGGAAAATGTAAACCTCAAGAACTACTTGGATAAATATTATAAAACATACCAACATGTCATAACAATAGTCACACCATCCTACAATACTAGGCATGGGAAGTAAACAACATAACTAGAAAACAAGACCAAATGGTCAAAACAAGCAATCATGTATGGAAAATTACTTCAAAAGCATAGAGATTAACCCTAGTCACATTCAATTAACCTCTAATCAATAACAAGAATAGAGGGAAAACAATATGGCTAAAATAGTAAACATTCAACACCTCGTTCAGGGGTATTGGCGATTGTTTCACATATAACTCAATGACTTCCAACGGAAAGGCACCAACCACCTACATCGGCATTCTAGGATTTCTATACGTGAACCTTAAGACTTGAATCTACCAAGAACACTGTAGATTTAAAAAAATAGTAATAATGCTCAACCAAAGATAACTCGTGAAAAAGAAAGAATCAGAAGAATTTTTTTAAGAAGAAGAGTGAACTCTCTGATGTGATTCCAACGCAACGGATGGAGTTCGATTCGAAGAACGGATGCTCGATCAGATGCTTAGTGAAGATTGACACCATTCTCTTTCTCTCGAATGAACCAAACCTACAAGGAGGAGGTTCTGTCTATCAGACATATCCCCAGTTAATTTAATAAAAAGAGAAAGTATAGGGTGTGTACTTTATAAGTACATGATGTGTACTTGCCTTAACCGGCCTCCGCATTAAGCAGTCTCTAGGTCACCACACACGACTATGTGTATGGACTCTACATGGCCAACACTCGACTACTCGCAATAACTGAGTACACAGTTTGTACCTAGACAATTTCTAGAAAAACCTCTTTTTCTAAAAAATGGACAAAAAATTAAAACATACTGGAAAAGAAGATATGGGTTCTATCAAATTCTTACACTCATTTTCTGATTATAGATACATGAAAAATTATTTATCTAGAGTCTTTGGGGAAGTTCTTATGGAATATGATGAAGCATATTAAGTGGTTTGAAAGGGAGATATAAACCTAAAAATTCATATTGGGAGTATTATTCTATTGAAATTAGTGAGACACATACCACGACATAGGTGGAATCTCATCTAGGTGAGAAACATAGATGATGATGTCTTCAATACCACTTTAAATAATGGATTATATAATGTTACTTGGGGATCCATGATTTTTTTTATGAGGAGTTAAGAAAAAACTCGGTATCTAACTGGTTGTTTAGATGGAGGAAAAATAGAAAAAAATTCAGTCTTTAAAAATAAATTGGTACTGAATTACAGAATAGATCAAATTAGTGAGAAAAACATGATGGTTATAATAGTAAAGGTTATTATGAATCTTGATCACAAAACTATCAAAATGTGTTAGATTTTTGTTCTTGTAATGAAAATGATGGTCTCATTCAATCTGAATGGTCTGAATCCCAAAGACTAAAAGATAGATCTTGTTTATGCACCTTCATCAATTCAATATCATAGAATATCACAACACACCATCACATTCATTAATGATTTTATGAGGATGGAATATGTTTATTTTCATTAAAACAAATTTATTTTTTAATGCATTTTTATAGTTGAAATCCATGGTGAAATTAAAAAGTTGATAGAAATGGAAGTTCTTAATATCTGATAATAGTGGTGAATTCAATAGTAGAAACATACATAAAATCTATCAAATGAAGTAGAAAAAGATTTATAGAATAGTACATGTTATTTTACAGTAGAATAGAGTTTCATAGAGAATGAATAACGATCTAATAGAGAAGGATATATTCATCTGTGTAAACTATAGTGATCCCAAGGTAATCTGGAAAGAAACAATTAACATGGAAATATACTTAACGAATATAAGTCTAACCCCTATAGTAGGAAAAATATCACCTAAATAATATTTGTATAACAAGATATCATAGGCTAAATAACTCAAAATATTCTGTTTTAATACTTATTCTATTTTCAATTACAATGACATAGATAAGCATGAGGAAAAGTCCAAATCCTAGTTTCATAACGGCTATTGAAATGATGTGAATAACTACCTAATATAGAGTGTTTATCAATATGAGATCATTAGATGTTGATATGTTATCATTAATGAAATGATCATATAGATAGATCAGAACATGGCTAAATCATATGCTATGGAAATTATATGAACGATGGATGTAAAAACATTTCTAGATGAAAACACCTAAAATTCAAAAAATACTACTAATACCAGACATGAGAATAAATGCATGGGAAGTTTAAAAAAAGGATGACGTGATATAATACTAAGGAACTATTGAATCTTTAGAAAATTATCTAGTTTAAAAATAATTATCTTTGAGGTCACAATAAGATTTTTTACCAAAATATAAATTTTTGAATAATAATGAAACATCTATGAGAAGATATTCTAGAGTCATATTACTTTTTAGTTGTATGGGATTGAAATGTATAATTTCATGAATATGGATCCACTAAATCAATGCTTTGACCTACTGGGTAACATGGCCTCAAGTATTCCTATCTGTAAGAGAGAGGTTGTTGACTGGTAGTGAGGGTCCAAAGAGGTACAATGGGGAAACTATATCGTCATATCATAGTGGAAAAAAGATTAGATAAATAAATATAAAATATATGAAGCCTAATATAATATAACGTATAGTGGAAAAAATATAATAAACAACTGTATAATCATAAATAAGTAAGAAACCTGAATAAATAATCAAAATCTAAAATATGAGTTATATACAGTGATGACATGGCATGATGATATTAAAAATCGGAAATAGGGGGAAAATATAAAAACTGATATACATAAAAAAATACCAAAAGATGGTTCCACTAGAATTATGAGAATATGCTCGATCCTCTACTCCCATGATCCAAAATATTATTATAATAGATCACACATCTTCAGCATGATGCTTTCCATTATCCATACCTGTAGTCATGAAGTCTACTCAGGTACCAAAGGTGGCTAGAGTATCATGTTATATAAAATCTGTTGGACACCACCAACAGTGTTGATAAATAATCCATCTAGTATACATTTCATAGTAGTTGATGGTATAAGGAATGATAAACAAAGATTAATAAATAAATACCCATCAGGTCAAGTTCAATAAGGATACTTAATAGAATCTAACTCCTTCAACATAAGCCTAAATATGTATGATCTAAATACGATATATATATATGTAATAATATATATATAGTTTTATACCATATACACCAATATTAACTATTTATTTGATGATATAAGTAAGAATATACATGTATACTAGGTGCTAGCAAGACCTGGGGCATGACTCAGGTATCCATAACTAGTCTAATGAGTTATAGGCTCAATAAATGGTAAAATCTCTAAATATCATGATGAATGTGAGATATCGTGAATGTATTTCAAGATGGAGGTGCGAGTTATCATTCCCAACACTTGATAAAAAAGAACCTCTAATGTTATCCCCATCATCAAAATAAAGGTATAATAGTGTGTGATATCATGCGCAACACCTGATATAAGTGAGTCTGAAATGTCATTCTCAACAAGTCCTTTATCCATCATTAAATATCCAATATCCATGAAGTTCCAATAATAATAGAAAAGAATATAAATAAATATTTCAAATTAATTAATTCCAATCAATTAAGGGCATCATAATTTATAAAAATACCATTTATAAATATATTGTATGTGTCTTGGACTTTCCACCAACATATAATCCATTAAACTGAGACATTTAACTTAATTAATCAAAGAATACCCATTTTAGAGTCTAGTATAACAACTAAGGAGGGGTAAAATTCATTATCCTTTGTATTAAATATGTAAATTTAGGCCTTCAAACCAAAATTTGTGAAAAACAATGAGGTATAATTCCAATAACATCTAACATGGGTAAATGTGAGTATAACAACATGCATCAATTAATTTAGAAAGGAAAATATGATTTTAATAAGATGCATGGAAATGTATGGAATGTTGAATAATATAAAAATTTATATGATATCAATAAAATTTAGGGAAAAACTAGTCTAGATCCCATAGTTTTGTGGATGATCACTCATCCAATGTCAGATTTTGATTTGAATAAGAATAGATAAAATGGGAGAATGATCCAGCTTCATAAAAATAAGGTGAATGATCTCACACAAAAATATTTAATGATATGGGAAGAGAATCTATGAATGGAATAATGGGTATTAAAGAGCTTACTGAGAGGAATCCATTACATCTAATGATAGTCTGTTTAGATTCCATATAAAGGCACTATCAAGAAACCTAGGAGGAGGCTATGAGGAGATCTTCATTGGAGAGGGAGTGGTATCCTATCATTGGAGAAGATAAGAGGAAAATGGGTGACATGTTAATATGAGTTAATGAAAACAAATGTTCTTTTTACCCATGAAATTTTGGGTCACATAGTTTAGTAGTACGGTTGTCCAAACCATGCCGCAACCATGCTCCATCAACTGCCTTTGAACACCACTCGCACAGACTAGGTGTCTATTTTTTCTATGCATATTCAAGCTGTGTGAAATACCTCTGTGACCAACCTATTCTATCACACATAGGAATTATCCCCTACTTTCATGGTTTCATAAAATGTTTTTATCCTCTCCTATGAAATCTATTCCTGACACTGTTGATATTCATGATTATCACTAACCATGTACTAACTATATGACCCACTATGTTTGTCCAATTATCAATGATCTGGGCTCCAAAAAATTCCCCATATGATCCCAAAACCTTTTTTTTCCAAATGGTATGTTTTCCAGGATAATATAAAGGATTAAAACCAAAAAATAAATGATTCACACCATTGAGAAAATTTGGGGTCATTACAACCTACCCTCCTTAAATAAACCCATCCTGAAGTTGGCATTTAAAGGGTGAAGAGGGATTATAGGAGAAAAGATCTAGCCAATGGAATTGTATATCACATTCCTACTCCTAGGTATTATCAGGTAATCATCAATGATAATATAATACCTATAAAATAAGAACTAATCTTTTTAAGTTTTTTTTCATGCTCCGATCCACAATATGCATTGGATACTCCTCAAAAGAAGCATTCTTCTATGACTAAACCTCATCCGGTTGGAATACCTGCATCGGTTCTGGATAATATCAGTGAAGTTGAGATACATGAAAGAAATAATGCATAGGTTTGTATCTCTAATGAAGTGAAATATTGTATACCACTGGTATGATTTTTTTTCTAAACCTCAAAGGGTCCAAAAAATTGATGTGAAAGATTACCCTACCTTTTGAATTCATCGGTGGGTTAACTTGGATGAAACAAGTAGGAAATCCTAGTCCCCGACATCAAACATGTAATGACCGAACACTTTATCAATGGAATTCTCTTATTATAATTATTTATAATATTATAACAATATAAGATTACAAATATAACACAATAATAACCTTATAAATGAATAATGAAAAAAATACAAGGTATCTTTAAATGTTAAGGAATATATAACATTGAAATAGTAATTTTACCTTTGGAAGAGTAATGTGAACCTTGTGAATATTAAACTGGGAAATTGAATATGAACATCAATAATGACAGTATAAAAAAATTTATCCATTCTATATGTGATAGTACGGTATAATTATAGCTTAGTAAATGTAAATAAATTTTTTAAAATATATTGATTAAGAGTTGGTATTTTTGTTAGTAATTTATATTTAATTAAAATTTTATGATTAATATAATTATTAAAAATAAAACATATTTTCATAACATGTATTCATAGATAATTATTTTCATGATTTATTATCATAAAATAATTTTATGAGACCATTAATAATTTTCCAAAGTGTTAAAAAAGTAGTTGTAAGTATAAATTTTTTATTTTATAAGTAAATTATGATTTTAATTAAAAATTAAATTTATCATATTTAGAAAATTATTTTTGAAAAATTGAGTTAATTTTTTAATTCTACACATAAAAAAATTGTTAGGGTTATTTTTTAGGATTTTGCTGAAATACTTGAATTTGTTGACAAATACTGAAATACGTTAATATACTGTGTATATACATTATGAGTTAAACACAGTATTACTAGCATCATTACTAGTGTAAAACCAATTGGTTCAAACTAACATGCCCTCTTTACTATTTTTGGTCCTAATAATAAAGACTATTCATAGTCTTGAGTAAAAATATGAAACTAATGATTAAAATAATGGGAAACCCCTCTAATCCTCCACTATAAAAACCATCGTCACCATCCTCTTCTCTTCAATCATCTCAATCCTTGGTCCTAGTCCAAATTCTTATGAAATCTCTCCCTAATCTTCTCTAACATTCCTATCATCTCTTGGACTCTTCAGATGACCAAATAATCTCCCTTAATGTGGTTCTCAAGGAAGATATATTCACAAGGCAAATTCCTCTTTTCATTCCATTAATTTTCTTTCAAGTTCCATTGTTTTTTTACCTAACATCCATTAATAAAATGTTATGATAACTCCAGTAACATAAAAGTACTAGAATTTTTTATGATAATGTAATTATTAATCATCATCTCTAAATTTCTATCCTTTTATACAATAAATGAATACACCATCGGAGATTTGTTAATTTATCACATTCAAGGACGACTGGTTTTCAATTTCTATTACCATATTCAATTAGATTAATGAAATCATTTTAATTGTTTAGAAGAAATATAATATATTTATTATTTATAATTTATAGTTCTGGAATATTTTTTGCAAATGATATTAATTTATAAATAAAAATGTTTTTGATGTGATAAAAAACTACCAATCAACCAAAATTGTCATCATTAATGTTTTATATAATGATTCATATTCACTCCAAATAACCAAATTAATTTTTTAACCAGGTAATATAATGGATGTTAACTAGTAACATACAAATTCAACTATGAGAAACCATTCTCATATTAGATGTTTATCCTCACATGTATATAACTAAACCAATCATGAAATCCAGCGAAACAAACGCTTCTAAATAATAAAATTGAACCTTCTAACACATAAAAAAAGTATGAATGAACTTAATTGTAACACCCAAAGCTTCCACGGTACGTTTCCCTTTGAATAATGCAATGACGTGCATTGTACGCAACTTCGAGATTCTAACACACCAAAACCAATCAAGCGAGTCGTTATGAATAGTAATACCTAATTTTTTAAACTTTATAGATTTTATCTTTCGAAATGGACATCATTTTTGTATTTTTAATATCTAAATTATCTTAGGGTGAAATTTTGGTACTTTTCGGATAACTATCATATTTTAATGAATAGTGAAAATTACTAAATTTTAGTTAAAAACAACGTTTTTAATCGAAATAATTAATAGTGATAAATTATTAATTTGAGTGGTTTTAAAGTATATTTAGAATATATTTTTACCATTTAATATAATGGTTGCCATTGGATGTAATTTCACATTTAAACCAGATATAAACAAGTGTCAATATTTTGATAGTTATTATCTCTTAAAAACACGCTATTTGTTTTGACGATGGGAATTAATTTTTAAATTAATTAATGCAACTAATATGTTTTGAATTTTGTAAAATAGACATAATTTTTGAATTCATAATATCAAATATATCTTAGGGCTAATTTTTGGTATTTTTATGGAAACATTCATTTTTTGATGAATAGTGAAACCACTAAGTGGTAGTTAAAAAAACTGAATTTTTCATAAAACTTAATTTTACCGCTTCTATGAGTGGAATTTTGAAAATATGAGAGACACGGTTAATATCAAGGAATAAAATTCGTTTCAATGAGATGAAAATAATTTTTGGTGAATAGTAACTTTTTACTTTTATATACCACGTTTAAAAGTAAATAGGGTAATTAAGGGTAAAAATGATATTAATATTACCCTAACACATGTCCTAATTCTATTGGAAAAGTTTATCTCGACCAAAAACAACCTTAGGAGTAAAATATTATTATCTAGGTCCACTTGTATTAGATTAGGACATTAATTATTATTTAATTCAATGAAGAGTTAAAAGAGTTAAAATCAAAGTTTATTTACTAAAACATTTTTAATATAGGGTTATACATAAGATAAATTAGATTGTAAATATTCATTAGAAATCTAAAAAGATTTCCTACAGAATGGTATTTTATTTATAATTTTTATAGATTAAATATTTTATTTTATTTATGACACAATGGTGATGCAGAGTTACCTAATTAAGGAAATATTAAAATAATTGATATTATAAATATCAAAATAAATGTAATTAGGGACTTTTTATGAATTACAATAATATTATAGGTTAATATAAAATATTAGGATTGACTATATAAATTGTGTTTGATGTAATAATGTTGTTATGAATTTATCAAAAACAAAATACCCAATAGTGTCGAAATTGACATAAAAGAGTTTTTGAAACAAATATTATATTATTAATTTATATTCAATTCCTAAAAATCTAAGGTTCGGCCAAGAGACTTATATAATGATAGGTGTATCATTAATGGACCACTTGGGGGTCTCTTGGATGTATATAGTATTTTTATTTACCATATAATAGAAAAATACAAAGAGACATTGTAAAAGTGAAACTAATTAACTAAGAGTTAATACTTAAAGATAATGTTAATATAATTACCCAAACCTGTATAATTCTATTCGTTGAGTGGTTTCAGACCCATACCCAACTTAAACTTTAAATGATCCACTTTTGAGCCATTAGAAACTGAATATGAATTTATTATAAAATAATATTTTTAGCTTTGCCAAAGGTGCCCCTCACCCCTCTTATAAAAGCGCACTCCCCCGTCTCACTAATTCACACATTCAAAGAATTTTGGCTCAGAAAAAACCTTCCCAAATAATCTATAAACTACCCTTAATACAACCTAGAGGCCTTAGTTTTATCAGAAAGCCATCCTATGGAGACCTTTTGATCAAATCAAAAGGACGAACCTGAAGAAGAGATAATGTTATCACCCCCCTCTTTCAAGTTCATTTATTCTTCAACTTATTAATTCTTTGTTATTTCTATTATAAAATAATAATTCGAGTATTTTCTATATTATTTGATGTTATTATAAATATGGTACAACCATATTCAGTATTCTATCCATCCTTTGAATGGCTTGTCACCATACGTGCGTACGTATGGCTTACCGTCTCCACGTCGTGGTGTAATTGTCATTCAATAAATTATTATTTGTATGGGTATAAAAATGATGTGTAATTCATGTAAATAATAAATATAACATGATAGTTATTCTTTCTATACTATATTCCATCCAATTATATATTATTTTAACATCAAAAGAATGATATTGTCGCTCATGCGTACGTATGGACTACCGTCTGCACGAATGCGATGGGATTCATTCTCCATCATATCCATTCAAGTATAATTCTCATTTAAAGATTAATTATAATGTTTAAGAACTTAATATCATTTTTGATATGAATAAGATACATCCTATCCATAAAAAACATGGGTTGCATAACAAAACATATAAAAGAAAATGAGTAAGTTAACACCCGAAATGACAATAATATTAATATATAATTAACAAAGCAATGATAAAAGATCATATATGATATCCTATTAATGTATATGATTCTTGTATAATTTAATAACAATTATTTCACTACTATAAATGAGGTTAACCTACCCCCAACCAAGGAAAAGTACATGGTAAGGGGTTTCTTATCTCACTCTTAATATCGTGAGAATTCCATTGTTCATCACTTATTTATTGCATGTGGTGTATGTGTATTGCCCATGATTGTATTCATTGTGTAATATAATTTAATTTATGGGTATTTAAGTCATCATTGTATGATCTTTCTTTCATGTTTGTATGTTTCTTAAGTTACCTAATCGATAAGGGAATTTGAAATTTCAATTTCCACTCATTCGGCTTTACGCATACTTCATTGATTATATTACTCCAAGATTATGTGTGGAATCACTATTCATTTGATTATGTCATAATTTCCACTCCTGTTTCTCTGGATATAATTTTTATACACATAATCACTCCATTGATAAATTCTCAAGTCATCGGTATGAACTTGATAAGAGTAATTTTTACTCAATATCGATTTGTTGAGATAAACATCCAATTCATTGGTGTTGTTTTTAAAAAAATATGTGTGAATGTATTTTGATTGTTTTACACTGCATATCCAATCATATTTAGTGTATTTATATTTTTCACTCATAATTATGTCGTTGATTTATCCTTAAACTAAGGATACGACCTTTATGAGAGATTTCATCTCAATTTAATTTCCATTGAGACTTCTTTGTTGTAATACACCAAATCACTTTTATGTGGTGTATATAATGTACTTTGACATAGTATATCATGAATCCCATTATTCTTTTGATATTACAATGTTTTGATTACCTCAATTATTTGTATTCAAGTGTCTCTCGTTTGGTTAGAAACTCTAACTAAAATACCATTTTTAAATTTTTTAAAGACTTACTCTTCTAAATCTTTCTCATTAATGTCCATGTTTTAAAAATAGTTTTAAGGATTTATTTATATGGAAATTAATTTTTTAAAATTAAAAAATCCTTTAGGAAGTTTCGAAGTGGTATGGGACACTTTGATTCAAAAATATATTTTAAATGGCTTCTTGACAAATAGTGTGACTTTTAAATGATTTCATGAAAAAGGGGGATATTTCTCTCTAATATTTTTGACGATTATTTTAATCTATGTAAATATCCTTAATTATTCTTGATTGAGAATAAAATGATACAATACAATCTTCTATATTGTACCGAAAGAGTTATTTTTGACTGTGGATGTGCTATTTTTATATCATTCATGGTTTGTCGATTAAGTATTGATATTTCATGTGCTAGTTTAATATGAATGTTTATGTCATATTTAAAAATTTTCATATGAGGAATGCATTTGACTTAGTAAGTTACAGGTGGAGCCCGTTATAGCTCCTCGATGCATCGGTAGGTCTCATTAGACAAACTAGTGTCTTGGAATGAGGCCTTGACAAAATCTTATTTGTAGTCTTAGCATGAGGCCTTGGCTATGTGGTTATTATATTATGGCATTATGCATTCCATCTTTATGAAATTTTTTATTGATATCTCATGTGATTATTCGACTAGTAGAATATCCTTGTGAGTAAGTAAACGGAATTATTTTATTTTGTCATTTCCATATTATTCTGATGTTCATGTTTAAAAGGCTTCTGTTTTAGTCATACATTGCCTTAAGTGTTTTTTCTTATCTATGAAAGCTTCTGTTATATTTTTATCCATACTGAGAATTTGAGCTCACCCCTTTAAATGTTTTATTTTTCCTAGGATGTGAAAATGTAATTTATGAATGACCTGTAGGGATAGTATGAGAGGATATGAAGAGAATATGTTGTTGTAGTTTTTTTCACCTTATGATGTAATGTAAGACTTATGAATATATCTAGTGTCTCTAAGGATACTAAACTAATCGTTCTTTCAAGACATGATCTTTCTTATAATCATGACAATGTTATATAATAATGCACCGACTCTGGGTATCTAGTGTCGAGGCGTTACAGTTGGTATCAGAGTAATTTTAGTACAATCCTTGGAAGTAATATTTAGATAAACTCTGATTAGAGCATGTAGACCTAAGATGAACTTTGAGGATTAGAATAGAAGAACTTCCTAGAATTTTGGTATTGTAGAGATTTTGTGAGTTTTCGTTGCAATACATCCCTATCTGGATACGAGCGGGTAGAGGCGGCTCTGGCACAGATGTACCTAGTGGTAAAACCCGAAAACACCGCTTTGAGCTAGACTCAAACGGGAACTGGTGCAAAACAACAGGCCTTGCTGCACTCTTGGTTACGACACTCCCGGGGGATATTCTTAGGATAATTTACATTTTCTTTACAAACCGATTTGAAGTATTATATATATAAGATTAGTGTAAATGACCTTAGTTAATCCTAATGTGTTTCAAATTGAGAATATTGTGACATGTTAATCTCTAAATGATTTTATGACTACTGTTACTCACATAATGCTTTCTAGTATTAGTCAATGGCTGGATTCCAAGGATGTCATAGTGACTTTGAGAATGTTGTACAAGGTTGTAATGGTGGTGGAAATGAGAAAGAAAATGGAATGTTGATAGGTATAAAAGATATCGTCTTTATGCCAAATCAATTTTCCAAATATATGATCACCAATATATATATTAACCAATTTCAAGACTCAACAAAGAAGAGAAAGGTGATGAATGATAAGAGCTCCAGCAGTGGAGACCATGGAGAATGGAATCCTCAATTTCTATCATGTAGGAAATGTGGAAGGAGACACCCAGGAAAGTGTCTCAATGGGACAAAAAAATTCTTTGCGTGCTGGAAGGAAGGACATAAAGTGAATAATTGCCGAATAAAATGAAGAGTACTATGGAAGAAGATAAAAATGGTCCCAGGAATCCATTTACAGTCATTTGCCGTAAATTTAAGGGACCTGGCCATTACCCGTGTGAATGACCTATTCTATAGGATATTTTCTTGGTCAAAGAAGAAGCTATGTGGAAATAAATGGTTGGAGAAATGTTTAAAACTTATTAGTGCTCCTTGTTGATGCTTTTACATTGGAATAATTTTCTGTTGTGTTTCTAACCCTGTAGTTTTCCATTTGATAATGATATTTGAGGAAGAATTATCTTTTCTCTTGTGGATATAGTCTAAAATAACCATTTGGTTTTATATGATCGTTGGGTTGGAAGAAATTATAAGTTATCATTATTTGGGATGAAAATAAAAGGTATGATATAAGATTTGTGGTTAAATTATGTTATGGTTATTTTGAGGAATTTATCTCCTTTTGGTAATATTATAAAATAATGTTTTTGAAAAAGGAAAACACGCAGACCGTGTGACAACCCGTCGTGTCAGACAAAGCTGTGGGAATCGAACCCCCAACCAAAGTGCGATAGGGATTTGTCGCCTACCACTGGACTACGTGAAGTCCCTGGTTAGTGTTACTATTATTTTTAGTTAAATGATTTTTTTGATCAATAATAATTTGATTAGGGATCTTATGTCTTATCAAATGAATACCCTTAGTATAGGAAAATGATTTGGTGATTAAGTGAAAAATGTTATTTTAGAATTTGATTGCTTTGTTGAGAACACTATATTCCCAAGGAAAAGTGAATAGTATGTGATTTCATTTGAGAAGTAATTTTTGATTTTTATCTATGTTTTTATTGTGTATTTATATTGATTTGGGTTATTTGTGGAAATAATTAGGTTAATTACTTTTAAGTATGTGACATTAAGAGTAATTAATTTCATTTGGAGATAAAATTTAACATGGCAGAATACATTCTTATATGTTTTGGGTTTCAATATTAGTTTGGATTATATTGAAGGATTTTAAGGACAATTGGTTATTGAATGGTATTTATTTATCTTTGGGGTATTGTTGGTTTAATTTTAGAAATTAAGATTAGTTTTTTTTGTTCTCTAATGGAATATCCATTTGGGGGATCATCAGAAATTATACTAACCATTTTGGTTTTGATTAATCTCTAAAGACAATGTAAATATATAGTTTATCCTATGTGGATAATGTGTTTCTTTTTAAGTTTATTCAAGCTCTTACATTATGACCAAGTCTTCTTGAATATGCATTGTTCAAAAAAATTGAGTTAGTGGTAAAAATTTAGTAAATAATGAAACTCTACTTATAAAGTAAGTATATCTCTTTATGTTCTTAGTAAATATCATAAATTAATTCCTCATCCTTATTTAAGGTAACTTAAAACAAAAAATGTTGTCTGTTTACTTTTCCTACTGGGAGACTAATGACCGTTTGTCCCAACACAAGTTTTGGATTTTCTTATTGTTAACTTTTTCCTAATCATTTTTTCTATCCCTCTCCATCAGATCTTAACAATTAGTTTATCTTCCATATCTATGTTTTCCTACATTGAATCCTAGTATGGGTTATCTTGTGTGACATTTATACCTCTATTCCTTTCTATAAAAGTGATAGTTTTATTGACTCTTTTTCTGATGTGGGACTTTCCATTATATTATTAAGCCCAATCTTAAAAAAATTGTCAGGACGCAATTTATTGAAGGAGGGGAGAATGTAACTCCCCAAGCTTCCACAGTATGTTTCCCTTTGAATAATGCAATGGTGTGCATTGTACGCAACTTCGAGATTCTAACACACCACAACCAATCAAACGAGTCGTTATAAATAGTAATACCTACTTTTTGAAATTTTATAAATTTTATCATTCGAAATGGCCTTCATTTTTGGATTCGAAATATCGAAATTATCTTAGGGTGAAATTTTTGTACTTTTTGGATAACTTTCATATTTTGATGAATAGTGAAAATTACTAAATTTTAATTAAAAACAACTTTTTTAATCGAAATAATTAATAGTGATAAATTATTAATTTGAGTGGTTTTATGGTATATTTAGAATATATTTTTACCATTTAATACAATGTTGGTCATTGTATGTAATTTCACATTTAAACCAGACATAAACAAGTGTCAATCTTTTGATAGTTATTATCTCTTAAAAACACGCTATTTGCTTTGACGACGAGAAATAATTTTTAAATTAATTAATGCAACTGATATGTTTTGAATTTGGTAAAATAGACATCATTTTTGAATTCATAATATCAAATATTTCTTAGGCCTAATTTTTGGTATTTTTCTGGAAACTTTCATTTTTGGATGAATAGTGAAACCACTAAGTGGTAGATAAAAAAACTGAATTTTTCATAAAACATAATTTTACCGCTTCTGTGAGTGGAATTTCAAAAATCCAAGAGACATAGTTAATATCAAGGAGTAAAATGTGGTTCAATGAGATGAAAATAATTTTTGGTGAATAGTAACTTTTTTCTTTTATTTACCACGGTTACAAGTAAATAGGGTAATTAAGGGTACAAATGATATTAATATTACCCTAACACATGTCCTAATTCTATTGGAGAAGTTTATCTCGACCAAAAACAACCTTAGGAGTAAAATATTATCATTTAGGTCCACTTGTATTAAATTAGGACATTTATTATTATTTAGTTCAAAGAAGAGTTAAAAGAGTTAAAATCAAAGTTTATTTACTAAAACATTTTTAATATAGGGTTATACACATGATAAATTAGATTGTAAATATTAATTAGAAATCTAAAAATCTTTACTACATAATGGTTTTTTATTTATAATTTTTAGGCATTAAATAATTTAATTTATTTATGACACAATGGTGATGCAGTAATTACCTAATTAATGAAATATTAAAATAATTTATATTATTAATATCAAAATAAATGTAATTTGAGACTTTTTATGAATTCAAATAATTTTCTAGGTTAATATGACATATTATTATTGATTTTATAAATTTTTTTCGAAGTAATAATGCTGTTATAAATTTCTCAAAAACAAAATACCCAATTTTGTCAAAATTGACATAAAAGAGTTTTTAAAACAAATATTTTATTAGTAATTTATATTCAATTCCTAAAAATCTAAGGATCAGCCAAGAGACTTATATCATGATAGGTGTATCATTAATGCACCACTTGGGGTCTCTTGGATGTATATAGTATGTTTATTAACAATATAATATAAAAATACAAAGAGACATTGTAAAAGTGAAACTAATTAACTAAGAGTTAATACTTAAAGATAAGGTTAATATAATGACCCAAACCTGTCTAAATTCTATTGGTTGAGTGGTTTTCGACCCATCCCTACCTTAAAATTTAAATGATACACTTTGGAGCCATTAGAAACCGAATATGAATTTATTATAAAATAATATGTTTAGCTTTTCCAAAGGTGCCTCTCACCCCTCTTATAAAAGGGAACTCACCCTTCTCACTAATTCACACATTCAATCCTTTTGGATCAGCCAAAACCTGACAAAATAACCTCTAAAATTCCTTTATTACCACCTAGAGGCCATAGTTTGATCCGAAATCCATCCTATGGAGCCCTTTTGATCAAATAAACGGGAATAACCCGAAGAAGAGGTTATGTTTTCACCACCCTCATTCAAGTTCCTTTCTTCTTCAACTTATTCATTCTTAGTTATTTCGATTCTAAAATAATAACTCCTGTATATTCTATATACTGTGATGTTATTATAAATATGGTCAACCATTTTCATTCTTCTATCCATCCTTTGAATGGCATGTCACCATACGTGCGTACGTACGGCTTACCGTCTCCACGTCGTGGTGTAAATGACATTCAATAAATTATTATTTGGATGGGTATAATAATGATGTTTAATTCATGTAAATAATAAATATAACATGATAATTATTCTGTCTAAATGATATACCATCCAATTATATATTATTTTAACATCAAAATAATGATATTGTCGCTCGTGCGTACGTACAGACTACCCTTCCACGAACACGATGAGATTCATTCTCCATTATATCCATTCAAGTCTAATTCTAATTTAAAGATTAATAATAATTTTTAAGGACCTAATATCATTATTTATATGAATAAGATACAACCTATCCATAAAAAACATGGCTTACATAAAAAAACATATAAAAAAATGAGTAAGTTAACACCCGAAACGACAATAATATTAAGATATTATTATCAAAGCAATGTTAAAAGATCATATATGATATCATATTATTGTATTTTATTCTTGTATAATTTAATAAAAATTATTTCAACATTATACAGGAGGTTAACCTACCCCCAACCAAGTAAACATACAAGGTAATGGGTTTCTAATCTCACTCTTAATTTCTTGAGAATTCCATTGTTCACCACTTATTTATTGCATGTAGTGTATGTGTATTGCTCATGATTGTATTCATTGTGTAATATAATATAATTTTTGGGTATTTACATCATCATTGTATGATCCTTCTTTCATGGTTGTATGTTTCATAAGTTACCTAATCGATAAGGGAATTTGAAATTTCAATTTCCACTCATTCGGCTTTACATATACTTCATTGATTATATTACTCCAAGATTATGTGTGGAATCACTATTAATTTGATTATGTCATAATTTCCACTCCCCTTTCTGTTGATATACTTTTTATAAACATAATCAATCCATTGATAAATTCCCAAGTCATTGGTATGAACTTGATAAGAGTAATTTTTACTCAATCTCGATTTGTTGAGATAAACATCCAATTCATTGGTGTTGTTTTTACAAGAATATATGTGAATGTGTTTTGATTTTTTTACACTGAATATCCGATCATATTTAGTGTATTTATATTTTTCACACATAATTATGTCGTTGATTTATCCTTAACTTAAGGATACGACCTTTATTAGAGACTTCATCTCAATTTACATTCCATTGAAACTTCTTTGTTGTTATAAACCAAATCACTTTTATGTGTGTTTCGCGCGGAATCCGGGGATGACCTCCTGGACGGGAGATTCAAACGTTCTGATCGGTTTCTAACGGGTTTGTTCGTAGAACCGGAAACATCCAATGATTCCACATCCGTTTGGACCTACTTTCCAAAGGCAGGCGCTCATTAGCTTGTGGGCTAATGAGGCTTAGGAATTTGCATTGGTCGAGAGGATGGGAGGTCGGACTCATCACACCTTTTTGAGGGAAATTATTGTCTACTCCGGGACTCTCTTTATAGATTTAAGTTAAGTTCGTGAATCCTTATTACATTACCAAGTATAAAATGAGCTTTCCTTTAGTTTTAACAATCAATGATTAAATATGCAAGAAATTTAGAGAATCTTTTATATGTATTCGAGGTTCTTCATCAATATAGAATCATCTATATTTGTTTAGAGATTCTTGGTCAATGGTATCCTTCAAAACATTTATATAAAAGTCTCTTGGTCATTTTGATGACCAGGCTGGTTTTAAAGCCACTCAGTGGGGCACTTGAAGTTTATCGTCATTCAGAAGGACAGAGATTATTTCAATGTTGGGATCGAACCCATGAATGGGCTACCTACGTATCCTTTGTTTTGAAAAAAGGAATCAGAACCCACGTAGTTCGAGGAATGGGATATGATGTTTTATGATTGATGGCTCAAAGATGAATGTCATAATTACTTTTACACTCTAAGCTCACGTGAGTCATGCTCGGTGTGAGAAACAAGAGGTATTGGTAAAATTTAGACAATTGTGCCATAAAAGATGCAATCATAAGAATTTGTTTTGGGGCTTATGTATAGATGACTGCCCAGATAGGCGAAGGTTTAGGATTTACTTTTAGGAAGAAAATCCATGAACAGGGTCCACAAAGTTATATGTGCTTCATGGAGATTTGAATACTCTAATCTTGGGGCTTACTCCTAAGGAGGATGCCCAAGTTAGGAGGGGACTTATGATTGGGTTTTATTCCTGAAAAGGAAACCCAAATCAAAGGAAATTTATGACTGGTTAAGAGAAATTTTAAGAGACTTGGGGCTTACTCCTGAAAAGGAAGCCCAAGGTTATGACTAGGACTTATTCCTGAGAAGGAAGCCTAGGTTAGGGGACTTGGGGCTTACTCCTGAAAAGGAAGCCCAAGGTTATGACTGAGTCTTATTCCTGAAAAGGAGACCCAGGTTAGGGATTAAGGTTTGGGGCTTACTCTTGAGGAGGATGCCCAAGTTTAAAGGACTTTGATTGGGGCTTATTCTTAAGGAAGATGCCCAAGTTTAAAGGTTTTATAACTGGGGATTTATTCCTGAAAAGGAAACCCAGGTTAGGATTCTCTCATCTTAAAGGATGAGGTTGAATGAATGAACTCTCAATCTTTGGTGACATAAAGATGTTTAAATCATTAGGTTTTGAGAGATATTTCACATAATTCCTTTCAGATAAGGATGTCAAATCAAGAAATCATGCCATAAATGGCTTTGAAGAGTATCTTGAAGACTGAATCTTGAATAGGAAGGGTGAAATGGCTTAAGAGGGGTGAAAAAGGGCAAGATGGGCACCCAAAAAGATAGGGGCGCGCAAGTATTGAAGGTCGCGCAAGTCCTGCGGCGGCGCGCAAGTATTGGTCGCGCAAGTATACTTGCGCGACATAAGGGATACTTGAGTGATTTTCAATCAGAGTTGAATTACTTGAGTGACTCTTTACTAAACCCTTTCCCATCCTGTTGAGGTTCTTCCAGAAGAGGGACGCGCAAGTTATATTGAAGGAATTAAATCGGCGCGCAAGTGTTTGATAAGTTTCAACACTTAGGCCTTCCTTCTTCCCTTTAGATCTTCCATTCTAGGTAAGAAATTACCTTAGAAGTGTTCTGGAAGCTTTGAGAAGAGACTTGGGCGTCGGGAGCTTTGATCCGAGTTTCTGGGAAAAAGATCCTCCTCAATGGGGGGCCCACAGGGTCTATTTATAGGCAAAAGAAGACCCCGGGCGGTTACTGGGCGGTTATCAGATCTGTCGCGCAAGTCCCTTGCACGACCATGATGGGTCGCGCAAGTATTGAGGCGGCGCGCAAGTGTACTTGCGCGACCAAGATGGAACTTGCGCGATACATGGGCAATGTTCTCCTTTTCCATCCCTTTGTCGATTTTTTGATGTTTCTTCAAAGGATTAATCACTTTTTGCTTAGATATTCCCCTTTTCCGATCTTTGGATTCTCTGACGAAAAGGAGCGTCAACAATGTGGTGTATATAATGTACTTTGAAATAGTATATCATGAATCCCTTTATTCTCATGATATTACAAATCTTTGATTACCTCAATTATTTTTATTCAAGTGTCTCTTTTTTGTTAGAAACTCTAACTAAAATACCATTTTTAAATGTTTTAAAGACTTAATCTTCTAAATCGTGCTCATTAATGTCCATGTTTTAAAAATGATTTTGAGGATTTATTTATATGGAAATTATAGTTTTAAAATTAAAACTCCTTTTAAAAGTTTCAAAGTGGACTGGGAAACTTTGATTCAAAAAATTATTTTAAATGGCTTCTTGACAAATAGTGTGACTCTTAAATGATTTCAATAAAAAGGGGGATATTTCTCTCTAATAGTTTTGGCGATAATTTTCATCTATGTAAATATCCTTCATTATTCTTGATTGAGATTAATCTGATACAATACAATCTTCCATATTGTATCGAATGAGTTATGTTTGACTGTGGATGTGCTATTTTTATACCATTCATGGTTTTTCAATTATGTATTGACATTTCGTAAGCTAGTTTAATATGAATTTTTATGTCATATTTAAAACTTATCATATGAGTAATGCATTGGACTTAGTAAGTGACTGGTGGAGCCCACTATAGCTCCTCGATGCATCGGTAGGTCTCATGATACAAAATCGTGTCTTGGCACGAGGCCTTGACAAAATCTTATTTGTAGTCTTGGCATGAGGCCTTGGATACATGGTTATGACAGTCTGTCATTATGCCTTCCATCTTTATGAAAGTGGTTATTGATATTGCATGTCATTATTAGACTAGTAGAATATCCGTGTGAGTAAGTAAATGGAATTATTTCATTTTATCATTGACATAATATTCTTATGTTCATGTTTAAAAGGATTTTTATTTAGTCCTACATTGCCATAAGTGTTTATGCTTATCTATGAAAGCTTCTGCTATATTTTTTTCCTTACCGAGCATCTGAGCTCACCCCTTTCAATGTTTTATTTTTCCCAAGATGTGAAAAAGTAATTTTTTAATGACCTACAGGGATAGTAGGAGGGGGTATGAAGAAAAGATGATGTTGTATTTTTTTACCTTATGATGTAATGTAGGACTTATGAATATATCTAGTGTTTCCAAGGATACTAAACTAATCGGTCATTCGAGACTTGATCTTTCTTATGATCATGCCAATGTTATGTAATAATGCACCGACTCTGGGTATCTAGGGTCAGGGTGTTACATTTATAAGGTTATAATAAATAAATTACATGAATAATAAGTTTTCTAAATACTAATTAATTAATGTATTTTGGTTATTGAGGGCATTTAAATCAATATAAGAACACATTTGGACGTAAGGTAAGAGATTCTACCCTAACACCCTTTATTCCTTTTATTTTCTCTATAATTATTTTCACCCAAATATAGTTATTTTTCCTTTTATTTAAATCTTATAAATGATGTTTATATTAAAAAAAATGTATCAAGATCCATTCATCATTTTATTTTGGGTATATATATGTTTTCAAATGATTCCCTACTCAATACATCCCAATAAGAAAACCAGTTTTAAGGGAACATTCTAAATTCTTACCCATTTTCAAGTACACTATATAATATATATTTTAAGCCAAAATTATTATTGTAAAACTAATCTTTTTATTGTGGAATCCTTTTTGGTTCACGTATTGTTTTATATAAAATATTATTCCATTTATGTTTTAAATGGCCTTTGATCTTTTTCTTTAACTACACTAAAATGTTTTAATTATAATGTATCTTAAGTACTATTATTACAAGTTATTAGCTAAATATGAAATCACTTTTCATGATATAATCTTATCAAACTCTATTATGGAACATTAATGATATAATTACTTATATTTTTGGAAATGTTTATGAAACTCCCATTTTTTATTATTTATGACATGATTATGATACCCAATTCTTACAATTGATAATTGTTATGCTTATGTATGATTGAATGTGTTTGATTCTCTATATGGAAAACATATTTATGAACATGATATGATGGGTGTGCCTAGATAGAGATCCAATTCATTGGGAAATGTTGAGTCTCCTGTGATTTTATGTGCAATGGTCTTGGTGATTAGCCTTGACTTGTGCTACCATGTGCAGCGGTCTTGGTGGATAACCTTGACTTGTGATTATATATGTGAAACGAGACTTGAATCATGATAAAGTCATGTTTTATGTTGATGAAACATTAATATTACTCCATGTTCATATGATCCAATATTTATATGCTATGATTCCATATGTTCCATGCCTTTTTATATCATTATGTCATTCCTTCTATCCCATGCGCTAAATATTTATTCTTATATTTATTCATTTACTAGGATTTTAACTCATATATTTTTTCATGTTATCCCCATTTTATCCTATGAATGTGTATGAGAACAACTAAAGTTAGGATCTCTTTATGAATACTACAAAAGTAAATTTTTTATTTAGTTGCATGTTTTATATTTTATGTACTTAGTCTTCGAAGACACTGGAGTTTTTGATCCTTGACTTGTAATATGATTATTTATTATAAATAAAATCATGTAATGATATATGTAAATGGATTGGGTCTCTATATTAGGTATCAGGGGATAGTCTAGTTTTTTTGAGATTATGAATAAAGAACTTTAGTTAGAACATTAGGGATAAAACTAAGTATAAGAACAAATCCCTGAATTTGGGTAAGTACAGAGTAAGTGGTTTCTCAAGAAAATACATCCATATCTGGATACGAACAAGTGGATAAGGCTCTAGAACATATGTATCTAGGTGTAAAATAAGAAAACACCTCTTTGGGCTAGACTCGAATGGGAATTAGTGCATGAAAACATACCTTGATTCACTTCTGGTTTGAAACTCTTGAGGGATATGATTTTCTAAATTCATTAGCTTAGTACAAACCAATATCAAGGGAATAAAAAAAGATCCCATAATAATATTAGTTATAAAAGAGATCCACGATAACCAATATTTAAAACTATGGAATCACGTGTTAGATATACTTCTTCTTTATAATTTTATCCTTTCATGTTAAATGTTTTATTTATGCTTATTAGATTGGTATTCTAGACCCCTAATTGTACATTATTTTTCATTGTTAATAGAGGGAAATATAAGAACATGTGCCAATAATCAATGTGATAGGCAGTGTTCTGATTTCCCATGTCATATTCAAAATATAATGAGAAAGGATGCTCAAAACTTCATGATAGTACTTTCTCATCTAGCTCATGTTATGAATAATAACATGAATCATGTGGAACATCTTCCTCCTCTAAGGAAAGATTATCTTTCTGTCGAATAATTCCTCTGGAAAATGCCTCCCATGTTTAGTGGTTCTTATGATCCACTCCTCGTGGAACTGTGGATTCACTACATTGAAAATATATTCTCTGAACTCCAGTGCTCAGAAGAAGAGATCGTCGTGCTGGTTGTCTATAATATTGACGGGGAACCTAATCAGTGGTGGACACCGATCAAGAATATGAATTCCTTGGAAGAAATTGATTCCATGGATTGGGTGGAATTCCTAGAAAAAAATTTAATAAATATTTTCCGCAAACCTTCTATCTCAATATTGAAATATAGTTCCTCAGACATAACCAGAAGGTAGATGAGTCCATCGGGGAATATGAAGCAAACATTACAAGGATTTCAAGATATGCCTCTGACTTTTTCATGAACACTGAAAGCAAGGTGGATCACTTCTTTTGCAGACTGAAGCCGAGTCGATGAAAATTGTTGGCGATTCGTGACTTTGACAGTTACAGGTTGATTGTCCATTGCACCCTCAAGGTTGAAATGGATATCGAAGACTTTCAATGGTATCAAGGGGCATATTGAAAAAAAAAATATGGCGTCTAATATGGTTGGTTTAAAAAATTAATCCCTTTATGGTAATAATATCTAACACCCACATGTCAAAATTGTGGGAACAATCATCCTAAGATCTATCTAAAGGGAACCGGTAATTTATTCAAATGTTGCTAAATGGGATATCTGGCTAAGAACTACCAAAGAGATTAGAAGAATCCCACTAATGTGGAAGAAGAAAGGAAGTATCAGATCAATGCTGATCCTATAGTGCAGTATTTCAACTACAATGAACATGGGAATTTTGGGAATAATTACCCTAAGATAAGGGTTGTTGGAGGAAATCAATAAAAACCTCCATGGAAACATGGAAGGGATTATGATATCACTACTTATATGGTGGAGCTGGAAAATTATGTGGTGTCATGTTCACTAGTTATTCATTCAAGAATAGAGAACATACAATTTGATTCTAGTAATATACATTATTTCATATCATGATAGTTTAGTATGACCATTCAAACATCACCTCAAAATTTGGAGATTATGTTATCTGTGAGAACAAAAAATGGGCAGATTATTGCATCCCAATTATTTAACTCCTACCTAGTTAACTTTTTTGGATTGAACCTCCCAAAAAATATCATCCTACAGCCTTTAGTGGAGTTCACTGTTATATTGGGCATAGATTGCCTATATTTATATAAATACAACATCTACTTTCAGGAAAGCGATATCACTCTTCACATCCCAAAGAATCCTGTAATTATTTAGAAGTGTAAAGAGTTAGATGATTATCTTTTAGAATCATTGTCTCATGTGTGGATATTATTGCCTTATGAGAAATCATGTCTAGCTTAAATGATTGATATAAAGGACATAATCATGCTCAAATGCATACACATTGTAAGGGACAACACTGATATATTTCCAAAAGAATTTCTAGGTCTTTCTCGTGATTGAGAGATCGAGTTCTCAATTTAAATTTATATTAGATCCCCACCTATATCAAAGATACCTTATAGAATTGATATCGTAGAGTGGGAAAAGATAAATATGCTGTTACAAGAGAATCTAGAAAAGGGTTCTAAATTCCCAAGTGCCTCACCATGGGTAGCTCTAGTCCTTATCATCAAGGAGGATTGTTCAGTGCACCTCTATATTGATTATTGTGATCTCAATATAATAATGATAAAGAAAAAGTATCCCCTACCACAGAAATATGGATTGTTCAATCATCATCCTAGGGATAATTATTTATCTAAAGTAGACAATTGGTCATGATATCACTAATTAAAGGTGAGGAAGGATGATATTCCCAAGACTACCTACAGAATGATGTATGGACACTATGAGTTCATAGTAATTCCCTTAAAACTCTCTAATGATCTAGTAATTTTTATGGATCTGATGAATAGATTATATAGTGATTACCAAAAAAATTGGTGTACTATTTATCAGTGATATTCTGATATACTGTAAGAGAAATGAGGATCACAAAGATCATTTGAATATTGTGATAAAGAATTTGCGAAGGGAGAAAATATATGCAAAGTACAGTAAATGTGAGTTCTGGATGGATGAAGTATCATTCTTGGGGCATGTTATGACTAATAAAACGACATTTTTAGACCCTTCAAAGATGAAGGAAATATAAGAATGGTCCATGCCAACATCTGTAATAGAGATTTGTAGATTCCTTGGTCTAGATGGGTATTATCGATGATTATTGAATAAATTATCATGTTTGTAAAACCCATTGACCAGGATGCAACGGAAGGTGGGGAAGCCTTTCTGGGCTCAAGAATGTGGGGAAAGATTTATGGAGCTCCAAAGGAGGCTTATCACAGCGCTAGCAATCACACTCTCAACAAGTATTGAAATATTTATGGTGCAATGTGATGCTTCAAATAAAATCTCAGGCTATGTACTAATGAAAAATGATAAAGTGATATCTTATGCCTCAAGGAAGCTAAAAATCCATGATAAAAACTATCCAAGACATGATATGGAGTTATCTATTGTGATCATTGCATTGAAAATATAGCGTACTTATCTCTATGGGGAGAAGTTTGAGATATATATTGATTACATGAGTGTCAAATATATATTCACACAGAAGTAATCCTATATCTTTATCAATTATGATAGTTGAGAAGGATCTAATCTTCTTTTATTTTTAGAATATGGACATAGGAATCATTAAGGTAGTAACACCATCAATCCTTTCTCAAATAGTTTCTCAAACATCAATCATGGTGAAAATAAAGGATGATCAAAGAAAAGGTATCAAAATTTTAAAAAAGGTGGAATCTATTAGAAAGTGGAAATCCTATGAATCCAAGATTTTTGATGAAGGAGTTTATAGATTTGGGTCACGACTATGTGTACCATCTCATCCAGATATAAGGAAGGATCTTTTGAATGATCTACATAGATCAATCTACTCTATTTTCCCAAGGAGAACAAAGATGTATCGAGATATTTTAGAGAACTTTTGGGGGGACAATATGAAGAAATATATTCTCAATATACATCAAAGTGCCTGGTATGTCAACAAGTGAAGGTTGAAAGACAAATGTCTAAGAAGATGATGTGACCACTATCTATACCAACTTAAAAGTGGGAGAACCTTACCATGGACATTGTCCCCGGTCATCCAAGGATATCCATAGGAATAAATTTTATATGAGTCATTGTGTATCTTCTTACAAAGACAACTCACTTTATCGAAAATCAAGAGTACTTCTCATTGGATCAACTTCCACGGATATATATCAAAGAGTTGGTAATGTAGGATGGGGGGCCACTTTTTTATTTGATCGAGTCCCCAAATTCACCTCAACGTTAAGGATAAGTAATCAGTATACTTTATGCATTAAATTGAACTTTAACATGGTCTATCATCCCCAAATTCATGGTCAATATGAGAGAAATATTTATACATTGGAAGATATGTTGAGAAACTTTTCTAGGGACTTCAAAGGAGGGTGGAACATGTTTCTTCCACTGGTTGGATTCTATTATAATAATTGTTTCTACTCCAGTATCCAAATGGAAGCATATGAATCCCTTTATGTAAAAAGTTGTAGAACACCAGTGTGTTGGGATGAACTTGGTGAGCATAAGCTACTAGAACCTGAAATGGTTGATGAAATAGTGGATAATGTGAAAACCATTCAGCAGCACATCAAGGCATCCCAAAGTTAACAAAATAGTTATGCATACAATTTTCGATGATACCTTGAGTTCATAGTTGGAGACATAGTATTATTCTTCATATCTCCATGGAATAAGTCATGATGTTTGGGATGAAAGGAAAGCTATGTCTTAGGTATATTATCGCATTCTAGATCATTGATGTTGTTAAAGGTCTTTCCTATTGAGTATACATTCCACCTACCCTTTTTAAAGTACATGATGTATTCATTGTATCCATCTTAAAGAAGTACATACCAAATCCTTCACATGTACTCTCTTTAGAGGTGGTATAGTTGGAGAATGATATTTCTTAAGATGAGTATCTTGTGAAGATATTGGATCATATAAATAAATTTCTTCACAAATAGACTAGTCACATGGTAAAGTAATTTGGTAGAACCATAATTACAAGGAGGCGACATAGGAACTACAGGAAGCAATGAAGGAGAAGTACCCACACCTGTTTACAATTTATAATGTAA
Source organism: Viscum album (assembly GCA_963277665.1). NCBI lineage: Eukaryota > Viridiplantae > Streptophyta > Magnoliopsida > Santalales > Viscaceae > Viscum > Viscum album. The sequence goes on from OY728162.1 coordinate 561,995,918, forward strand.
AATGAAATTTTAAGGGTGAAATTTCACAAGGTGGGGAAGAATGTAATGAACCAATGTTTTTAACCAAATTCCATTATTATAATTATATACTATTGTATATTCATATAATATTACATATAGAACACAATAAAATCCTTATAAATAAATAATGAGTAAAATTGAAGGTATCTCTAGAAGTTAAGGAATGTATACCGATCAAATAACAACTTGAACATTGGTATAACAATGTGACCCTTATGAAGATTAAACCAACAAATTTATTAGTAAAAGCACCAATGAATGTATAGAAAAAATTTATCAATCCTATAAGATACAATGTCATATAATTATATCTTAGTATATGTAAATAAATATTTTAAAAATTATTCATTAAGTGTTGGTATTTTGGTAAGTCATGTATTTTTAATTACAATATTATGATTAATTTAATAATTCAAAAGATTTTATTTTCATAAAATGTATTCATAATTAAGTATTTTGATGAGTTATTATCATAAGAAAACTTTATGCGGCCTTAATTAATTTTCCAAAATGTAAGAAAAGAAATATTAATTTTAAAATTTGTATTTTTTTAAGTAAATTTTAATTGTAATTAAAATTAAAATTTATGTTATATATAAAATTATTTTTGAATAATGGAGTTCATTTTTTAATTATACACTTCAAAAAAATTGTTAGGGTGAATTTTTGTAATTTTTCTAAAATACTTGAATTTGTTGATGGACAGTGAAATATGGTAAGTTACCGTATATATACATTATAAGTTCAATAAAATATTCCTAGAATAATTACTGAAGTAAGACCAATTGGTTTGAACTCACATGATCTACTTAATATTTTTGGTCACAGGAATCTAAAAAATTCATAGTCTTCACAAATAAATTAAACTAATGATTAAAATAATGGGAGACCCCTCCTATACTTCATTATAAACACCACTCTCCCCCCTTCTTCTCTTTAATCCTATTAAGCCTTGTACCTCATCCAAATTCTACTCAAATATATCTCTAATCCCATCTCAAACTTCCAACACCCCTCAGTCTCTTTAAATTACCAACTACTATCCCCTAAAGAGGTTCTCAAGTAAGATATATTTTAGAGGTAACTTCCACTTTTCATTTCTTTTATTTTCTTTCATGTTCCATTATTTTATTTTTTTACCCAACTAGTTTCATTAAAATGCAATGATAGATACAATAACATACATTCACATTAATTTTGTTATGATAATATAATAATTCATCATCATATCTCCCTTCCCCTCATTTTATACATGAATTGAAAACACCATCCAAGATGTGTTAATTTATAACAATCAAGGATGATGAGTTTTCAATTTATATTACCATATTAAATTCTGGTCATGAAAACCTTTAGATGGTTGAACTAGACTATAATATTTGTATTATTTCTAATTTAAGGTTTTATAATCTTATGTGCACATGATATTAATTTATAAAGCAAAATGTGTTCAATGTGATCAAAAACTGCCAATTAACCAAAACAGTCAACATTAATGTTTTATACAATGATTCTACCTCAATCCAAATAACCAAATGAATTTTATTACAAGTTAACCTGCCATATGTTAAATATTAATATAAAAATTAAATTACAGACAACCATTATCATCTTACATGTTTATCCTCACATGTATATAAGTAAACCAATCATAAAAACTAAGGAAACAAACGCTTCCAAACAATGAAATTGAACCTATTAACACATCAGAAAGGTCATGAATGAACTTAATAAGGTTATAATAAATCAATTACATGAATAATAGTTTCTTTAAATACTAATTAATGAATTTAATTTTGTTATCCCAGACATTAAGATCAGGGGAGGAACACATTCAGACATATGGTAAGGGATTCTTCCCAAACCTTCTTTATTCTTTCGGGTTGCATTATCATTATTTTTACCCAAATGAAGTTATATTTTCTTTCATGTACATTTTATAAATTCTATGTATATGCTCCAAAATAATGTATAAAAATCCATTCATCATTATCTTTCGGGGATATACATGTTTTTAAATGATCTTTTCCCCAATACTTCTTAATAAACAATCCTCTTTTAAGGGAACATCCCGAATTCTTACCCATTTCCAAGTAAACTATATAATTTTTTTTTAAGAAACTATTATTTTTATAAAATCAATTTTTTAGTATGAAAAATTTATTGGTCCACTTATGGTTTTATATAAAGTATTATTCACTTTATGTTTTAAATGACCTTTGTTCTTTTCCTTTAATCTCACTAAAATGTTTTAATTCTAATATTTTTTAAGTACTATTTTTACAAGTTATTACTTATAGATGAAATAAATTTTAATAATATATGCCTATTATACACTATTATTTTCCATGAATGATATAATTCCTTTATTCATGGACATTTTTATTATACTCTTGTTTTTATGGTTTATGAAATGATTATGATACCCAATTATTAAAATGTATAACTATTATGTTTATATATGATTGATTGTGTGTGATTCTATATGTGTAAATGATATTCATGAAAATGATTATATGGGTGCGACTAGATAGCTCTCTAACACATTGGGTAATTTTGATTCTCATGAGATGTTATATGCAATATTATTGGTAGTTAGCCTTGACTCATGCGAGCATGTGAAATGGTCTTGGTGGTTAACCTTTACTTGTGCTCCTCTATGTGCAACAAGCCTTGAATTGTAATAAATTCATGTTTTATGTCTCTTCCAAATTACTATGTGTCCATGTTTATATTATCCCATGTTTATATGTTATGATTCCTTATGTTCCATTCCTTTTTATATAATTATGTCATTCCTTCTAACCCATGTGCTAATGATTTATTTTTATATTTATTCTGTTTCTGGAATTTTTTCTCATACCATTGTTCATGTTATCCATAGGTTTTACTATGATGTTGTATGAGCATTAGAAGTTAGTATCTTTTTATGACGATGAAATAAATAAATGTTTTAATTAGTCCCATGTTTTATGTTTTTTGTACCTAGTCTTCCAAGACAGTAGACTTTATGATCCTTGGCTTGTAATATAATGATTTATTATGATTGAAATCATGTAATGATATCTGTAAATGGATAGGGTCACTATATAACTTATGAGGTCATTAGTGTCAGTTTACATGTGAATGTTGTCTTGACTGAGCTATCAACATGCGCTTTCTGGTCTATTAGACCTGCTCAGAAGTCTCCTAGATGATACATGGCCCAAAAAAGATGTATCACCTACCTCTAACTACTACATAGGTGATTGGAATGGTGTAAAATATAAGTATTTATAATGATCCATCTAAATGATATCCTGAAAACTGTTTTTGTAAGCGAACTCAAGTAGAAGTATGTGTTTCTCCCAAGAACCCCCAATGTCAAGGACACCAACATAGAGTGTGTCCTCTAACACCTGGATCATTCAATCTATCTAGAAATTGGTCTGAAAGTGATATTTGTTGCCTAGAAGCACCCGTGTACCCATGCACTTTGACAACCCCTTCCAGAACTCTGACATGAAGTGATAATCCCTGTTAGATTCAGTAGATTTGGAAGCTCTATGAAGACATTCAAACTCCCTCATGTATTTCCTATATAGCTGATTTACCTAGAAGGTTTATCAGAGTAGTAATAAGTGTATGCCAAAATAATTTTTTTTTCGAACACTTTTTGGAATATTGAGAAACCCAAATTCACAATCAAGCCCACAAAACACATCCATAACAGACCAAGCAAACAAACATCGAGAGACACCAACAAAAACTAAAATCAAATGTCTCCATACCCATCATTGTAACAAACACAGGAGTCCTCCATGGTGGTCTTTCCCCATTTAGAAGTAGGGTTAATATGCCTCATGAAATCATCATTATATTCCCACCTCGCATCATCCAATGTGATTATCCAAAGACCATCTTTCTTGGACAGGACAACTTTTTTAAAAGCAAGGGTCACCTTATGTTCACGCATAAAGGAGGCTCTAGTGCACAATGGTCAAGGTAAATAGGAATAATCATTCTTGCCTCTTCTTTTTGGGGTAGAAAATGATACTACTCCATCCTTAGTCCTGTTTCTATCCCCACCTTGCACAAAATCACTGTCGCCAAACCCATGATATACAGCTTCCTCCACATTGGCTGATTTCTATTCCAGGTTTTCATGATGTTTCAGGACTTCGACATACATCATCATAAGAATCAACCACTCCATAAAATGGTCATTGAAAACCCAAAATGATCATTTGTCTCGAGATGATCTAGGAAAACCAATCATGGAGACCATAGAGAAGTTGTCTCATTTTATCTCAAGAATGGATAAAAACTGGGAATGTACTATCATTCGCTGATGTTACACCTTTGCCTACTAATAGGTAGAACACCAAGTGACAATGTCAGCTAATTCTCATTTCATACCAAGATACCAATAATAGGGACATTAGTCTAGATACATCTAGGTAATACTGGGACATACTTCCCAAAATGAAGCATGGAATTCCTGTATCAAATCTACTCTGATTCCTTCTAGGACCAAGACAGACCCATGAAATCGTAAGGTCTTATCCTTATCCATGGTCCAACCAGAAGATAAATCATCATCTGAAATACTTTCCTTTAAAACTATGACCTTATGATCATAAATTTTCTTAATTATCATCTATTCCAGAAGGGTAGGGGTCACTGAAATGTCAAATAGGATAGTTTGTCCATGATCCTCTTGAACCATAACATGCATATATTAAAAAAATCCATGAGATATTATTACCCACTAGCCTCCCATAGATCATTTTTCCATGTCTTCATACTCATAACATCATCTATAACATTTCCATTTCCAAGAGTGTAGGAAATATCGAAATCAAAGTATTGTAGGTACTCAACCCATTAGAACTGCTTGAGATTCTTATCACTATATTTTAATATATACTGAGGATTTTTTGGTCAATGAATACCAAAAAAATCTCAATAAGTAAATAATTTCTCTAATAGCATAGAGAATGACCAAAAACTACTATCTTGTGGTCATGAATTAGTTAATTATACTCATGAGGCCTCAACTAATGATAATTGTATGATACAACTCAATTTCCCTACATTAGAACAATTCTTATCCCAATATCATATGGGTCACTATAAATATTATAGCTCCTAACTAGCTCTGGTAGAATCGAAAATTACATTTATGTAAATATACCCATTAACTCCCAAGAGGATGCTTCAGAAGATTCTATCATTAAGAATTTCACACACTTCGTAGTCAAGCCCATGAATGGTGTTACTAAGAATGATAAATCCTAGATGAAGCTTATATAATATACATTTAGCCCAAATAAACTACGCATGTCATATAAATTGTTGGGATGCTCCCAAGAAACTATAAATTTAACCTTCTTTGGGTATAAAAATACTCATAACCCTAAAATTATATGACCCTAGGTGTGGAATTTTTTGATCCAGAAGCAGAATTTATTGAGCTTATTATATAGATGGTTCTCAATTAGTATATTCGATATGAACTCAAGATAGTTTTCAATGGTTGTTTCTAGAACAAAAATACACTAATATGTAATCCATAAAGATTACCATGAATGAATCCACATAAGGGTGGACAAACATATTCCTCAGAGCCATAAAACCCATAATTGCATTCATGAGATCAAAAAACACTACCAGATACTCTTAAAGACCATAACTACTAAAGAAATCTATAAGAGTTATGTCTAATGACCTGAAATGCACCTGATGATAGAAAAACCTCAAATCAATCTTTCAAAACACCCTCACTCCTTCAAGATGATCGATGATTCCATATATTAAATGTATTTGATACCTATTATTAACCGTAAGTTGGTTGAACCATTGGTAATCCACACAAAACCTAAGGGTACCATCTATATTCTTTGAAACAATGTCTAGTGAACCTTATATAAATGTTCTATATAGGATAAGGGATTTATCCTCTATGTATTCATGTATTTCATGATCCCAAGAATCTCTATAGGTTACATCCTCTTGGGAGGAATAGACAGTTGATAACTCTTGGCACTATCTCAATTTTGAATTATATCTCTCACACTGGAGGTATTATAGCAAAGTATTCTAGGAAAAAATATTTGAAACTATCCACTAAAAGAGGAAAAATATCAGGTCGTAAACACTGATCATCCAATAAGAGACTATAAATTTGGGTGGTCACTCTACCCATCCCTTGATGCTCAGGTCCAGCATGAGACACATGGACATCTCGTTTTATATTTGGATATATCTTCTTCCATCAAGTAATGTAAACATCACCCTTCGATGATAAAAATCAATTTTGTATTGATAGTAAATTAACAATTCCATTACAAAATTCAAATCACACCCTATCATTTCTACATAGAAAATATTTCATACAAAGAGATATCCACCTTTCTCAAGGGAACAATACTTACAATAGTGAACTCTCTCCAATCATATACCCAATAAGGTATTGAGTGTCATGAAGGTATATAAAAAATATATCTCAAGGCATAGTTTCTCCATAATTTCCTTATATATAATAGTGTGTGTCATGAATATGTCAAATAAATAAGTCACTAATGTAGATGCTACCAAAATAATACATTGAACAGTATAAGGTTCAGCACTCTGCTCCTCCGACATGGGTTTCACTACATGTAATAGGCATGTTATGTGTCCCTGTGTCACAACCTGAAAACCTTATGTAGGCTCGCTATACTACTGCTACAGGTTTGGATACTGATTACCTACTTCATCCTGAGTAGTCGACAGTACTCCAACTTCCTGCCCGATAAGATACAATTGGACTCACTCCAGAACATGGGGTGGTGTAGATACCCTATTTCTAGGAACTAGTTGAAAAATCATATAGATGTGATGGATATTCCCCATATTACCATATAATTTTCACTACACTATATTTCACATACAATAGGGTTTTGTGTGTCCTAGTTTTCCACACGGGTGACCTATGATGAAACTATTAATATACATTGTTTTACTTCTACCTTCACCTTGAGAAAACCTCAAACCACCACTTACACCCACTAAAAGAAACATTGATATATCTAGGTGTTGAACCACCCTGTTTCCCACCATAGGCTACCCTATGAGTCCTATCTGTAATGATATCTTGGTTGATTATCTCAGAAATAGTAATCATCCAGAAGACATTGATTAACGATCAGATGGTGTATTATATCACATACTTGAATCACCACATATTCATGAGATCATCGCCGGATAAGGTTATATAAAACCACTAAATATTAGTGAAGTGAGAATTATAATACATGATTGAAATGTGTCCCTACTACAAGTTCATAAACACTCTATCTCGGCCAGCCCTCAATGTCTTTGAAAGAAGTATTCAGAGAGGACCATATGGAAATCCCTCCAGATCATGTTTCGATGTTGATCTGTTTGGGTAATGAAATTACACCATCATGTGGTAGAACCTCATATAATATATGTAGAAAGCTTGAAATTGTTCTCAATAGGTGTCTCCAGATGCTCAAATATAGAAAGTATGGTCTTGATCGATGACTCTGTAGCATTTAGTCCACCATCCCATGAAAATGTGGGAGGATGATGCTACAAAAACACCTCAATTAACTTTCCCATAGTCGGGGAAGGTCGAGAAACACCTCACATGGACTACATCGTATGGAAGAATCCCTCTCGAAATTGGTTTTTGGTGCCCATATTAGGAATATAAGGTGGTTCCATTTGTGTAACTATGGAAGGTATCAATGGAGGCATTGGGACCAACAACTCTGGTGCATGGCTGTCACTAACATCATGTCATAAGACCTATGGCTATTTTGATGACATGATTATACAATTCCAAATGCATACCTTAGAAGATAATTTTTCCATTTCAAAGAATTATAGATAGATAAAAAGGATACGCACAAAAAAAAATTAGTAGTGGTCACACCTCATTGCCTTCTCTAAAACCTAGGTTTAGGTGAGGAGTAAAAAACATAACTTCTCATAAAAATGTAATAGAAACACCCAACTAACCACTACTATGGATGAGTTTAGGTCTATGTCTCATATAATACAACAACAGTTCTGATATATAGAGTTTCAATTACATGGTATATAGTAAAACGCCATTTACCTTCCAATTGGTATCCCATATAGTGGTAAACATTTCACTTTTAATGATTTAAATTTATTTGAGTTCATATTCCTTTATATAAATATGAACACATATCACAGTCTGAAACCAATAGGTCCAAAACCCATAATATGTTATAATTAGATAAATAAGGCGTCATTTCCAATCTATGTGGGAAACACCATTTCTATGGACGTTGGAACATTAATTAGTCCAATTATATTATCCCTTCATGAAATTTTAGAACATTTAAATATATAATAATTTAGGTCCTAAGTATATACATTAAAAAAATGCACACAGAAAATAGATGTCGCATGGAATAATTCATGCCATGTTATTCCTAAAATGACTATAACAATGCATGAGATGCTAATTAATTTCCTTACCAAGCCAAGGTATGAATTGTGGTTCAATAACATCAACAACAATATTATCAAAAATAATGTCTCTCACACAATGATGAAATCATATCAATAATTATAGGTGTAATCCAATAACATAAATAACTCATCTTAGGGTAATTTGGGTTTCCCCTATACGTGGTTTAGATACAACCAAGTATAGGATCATTACCAAATTCCATTACTCTCACTCACTTTTCTATCAACCAAATAGTAATTCAATATAAAAAATATGCTATAATACTACACTATAATGTCCCAACCTTGGATCCACTAAACTAATTACCTAAGATGGTGGGTCACATGGACTCAAGCACATGTCATTATTTTCTAGAGGTTTCAGGATAATAGTGAGGGTCCAAGGTGATACATCTGGGTTACTCTAACCTTATATCAATGTCGAAGAATATATAAGACAAATAAAAAAGAGATTAAGCATTAAATAAGAAATGGTAAAATAGAAGCATATATAATAATGAAATATAAAAGCATAAATAACAAAGTAACATGAATAAATAATGAAAATACAATGGTTGATTCATATACAATTATGTCCTAGATAACTAATATACAAAAAAGGAAATAGATGAAGGACATATGAAACATACTATATAGAAATAAAAAATGAACAAAATACTTCTCCAAATTTATCAAAAGCATATAATTAGTCCTATACTCCCACGATCCATGATATAAGTAAAATAGATCAAGCATTTGTAGCATGACACTTTCCCTTATCAATAAGTACACACATGAAGTCTACTCGGGTACCATGGGAGACCCACGAAGGGTAAGATATAAACTTATTAGGACCCCAAAAATTGTTTCTAGAAATAATAAACCAAGTGTACAGAGAATAATAGTGTGAAATTATATACAATGATAAATAAATATGAATAAAAAAATATAAATCGTCTTAGGTTCCATTAGGATACATGGTGGACTATAGTAGCATTGGCGTATGCCGGAATATGTCTAATCTGAACACAATATATATATATATAAGTAATAATATATATAGTTATATACTATATACATGTATATATACTAGATACTTAAGGACATAAGTAGACATATACAAAGATACTAGGTGCTTATTGGACCTGAGGCATTACTCAATCGTCCATAACTATTCAAATAAGCTATAAAATAAAGAAATGGTGCAATCACTGAATCTCACGATGAATTTGAGACATCGTTTCCATAATTTGATATTGTTGGGTGAGTCATTATGACCAAAATGGAATACATTGTAACATGTAACATCATTCCCATAATCCAAATAAAAGTAAAATGGTGTGAGACACCAGGACCAACACCTAATGCAAGGGAGTGTGAAAAATAATTCTCAACAAGTCCCTTATCCATTGTTCAACATCAAAAATCCATCAAATACCAATAATAATAATAATAGGGACCTATATTATATGCATTCCAATTCATTGATCCCATTTAATCATGAGCATCACAATTTATACAATTCCCACTTATAATTATATACCATGTTGTGTGATCTTTCCACCAACTTTCAATCCATTAAACTAAGCCATTTAATTAAAATTAAGAAAGGATGATCAATATTAAATTCAAGATGAACAACATGGGAGGTAGTTAGAGTCATTAACCTTTTTTTAAAGAGGGAAATTTAATATGGCACAACCAAAGGGATAGCTATCAATGAGGGAAACATCCTCTAACAAGATAACATTGGTCAATGGAAGTATAAAAACTTGTGTAAATTAACATATAAAGTAAAATAATATTTTAAGGGGATGAAAAAAAATGTATCGCATGCCACATAATGTTAAAATCTACATAATCATCTATAATTTTGTGAAAAATAAATATACCTCCCACCAAAGTTCTGTGGATGAACACTTATCTAGCTTCGACCATTAATTCAATTAAATATAGAAGAAAAATAAATAATAGCCCAATGCCATTAAAATTGGTTAAATTAGCTCACATAAAAATAGTACAAAATATATGAAGAGAAACTAAGAATGGAATTAAAAATATTAAGGAAGTTATAGAGAGGAATCCAATTCATCTAATGGCGGTCCATTTGGAGTTATATAATGTTTCTCTCAAGATACCTAGGAGGAGGCCATGAGGATATTTTCACAGGAGGAGGAGAGTTCTCCTATTTCTATATAATAGAGGATGAAGATGGTCGAGGTGTTAATGACACTTAAAAAAATTTGGTATTTTACTTATGAAATTATTGTTCCCATGATTTGGCCACATGGCTGGCTAAACTGTGCACCAACCATATGGAACCCATTACATTATCAACACCACTCACATTTTCTAGGCCTAAAATTTGGATAACAATGAACAAGAAATCTGAAAATTCCTCTATCGAAAACCTCTAAAATAACGAATGGGAGTGCACCACTTGTCACAATGATTCATTCATACCATAAAACCTCTCCTCTGTAACCAGGGCCTCACAGTGTTGAGTTTCATATTTAGCTCTAGCCGTGAACTAACCTTGTGTCCTTGAAGACGCACATAATTGAATTTGGGATAAGACAAGAAATTCTATGGAAGATTATGATGTTCTGTATTACTAATTATATAGATATGGTGAGTAGAGTGGTGGTGGACGGGCGATACATCATAGGAGATATGGGTGGAAGAGTTATGATGATCCATATAAAAAATGTTGGAAACTCCAATCTTGGGTGAAATTGAAAGAGAGACACCTATTTCCATGGTGGGAGCAGGAATCGGGATCAGATAGATAGATCGGTAAATATTCCTCCACAACTAATGATCCGAGTGGAATACTACCAATGTGGTTCCTTTGTCCACAAAAAGTGGGACTCTACTGTACCAAAAATATCATGCAATAATTGAAACATGATTTGAAAACTTAAGAACATTTTTCATAGTGCATTGAGGTCAGGAGATTGAGACACCTCTCAGGTGTCGCAAGCATTGTATGATTTGCTAGGGTGCGAATAACAGAATCAGACTCATCAACAGAGCAGATCTAGCCATGGGGATTCATGGAATACCATGACTCCTTAGAAAGGGAAATTTTTGTATGGGAATAAAAGTAGAGTGCAGTGATGAAGCAATTGTATGGAGCTAAGATGATGATTGTCTATGATTAGGCTGGACCAACTATAGTGAGAGGTATGATTCCTTTGAATTCGACATTTTTGCAAGTGTTGTTTGATACTGTTGAATCACATTCCTTTATTTATTCTCACGATGTTGACCCGCTATGTTTAAAACTAGAAATGACTCCTTATATGTTAAAACTGCAAAATCCTCTCAGTGAAAGAGAATGTCATGAATTAGTGTGTAGAGAATGTTCTATAACTATTGGAGGAGAAAAACTATAATAGAACTTATCATTGTTAGAGATGGATGTCTATGATATAATACTAGCTATGGAAAAGTTGAGAATGTTGAAGGCTCACATCGGCTGTTATTGGAGTATAGTTAGTTTCTTGAATATGGAAGGTGTCGAGAATCTCTTTAGAGGAGAGGGGGTTTTTATGAAAGATGCATTGATCTTTTTGGAACCATCAATGAGAAAAATATCATTTTAGTTGGTAGTGTTGACTTTGGCATCAATAGAAGAGATTGAGGAATATATTTTTCTAGTGGATGTGGATCAATTTCTAGATTTCTTTCCCAAAAACATATAATATTTAACACCTCTAAGGAAAGTGAAGTTTATGATTGACCTCCTACCAAGAACTAGTAATTTTTCCCTTACATATTATAGGATAGAACCAGCAGAGTTAATGGAATTGAATGTTAAGTTAGAGAATCTTTAATTCAAGGGTTTCATTCATACTTGTACGTCATTGTGGGTAGCACCAGTCCTATTCGTAATGAAAGTAGATGGAAGTATTCGATTTTGTGTTGAATATCATAAGATTAACCAAATTATGATAAAAAAATATGTATCCAATTCCATGCATTGATGATCTATTTTATCAATTGTGGAGAGTTCATTGGTTCTCTAAAATTGACTTGCAACTAGGATATCACTAATTGCGAGTTAGAAAGGAAGATAGTCCAAAGATACCTTTTAGAATCAGATATTTCCACTATGAATGTTTAATCATGCCTTTAGTTCTAACAAATTCACAAGAGTTATTTATGGATTTGATAAATAAGATATTTCAGTTTTATCCAGACTCATTTGTTGTAGTGTTAGTAGAAAAATTCATGGTGTATTCAAAGACAAGGGATGATCTTGAGTAACACCTATCAACAATGATAAAATTCTTGAGAGATCACTATTTTAATGTAAAATTATCAAAATGTGATTTTGAGATACAATAGGTAGGATTTCTTGGCCATGTGATTTCTATGAAAGATGTTTCAATAGATCTAGAGAATATAGATGCTGTTATCTCCTTGCTACCACTGAAGAATGTCTTTGAGGTATGAAGTCGTCTTGTTCTATCTAGATAATACTGACACTTAGTGTGCGGATTCTCGTGACTATCTTTGTCAATGATAACTCTGAAAAGGAAGAATGTTACCTTCCAATGGATAGAAGAATACAAGAAGTATTTCCTGGAGCTGAATTTTCATCTTACATAATCCCCTATCTTGATTTTTCTAGATTTATGATGGAGTTATATGGTGTTTTGTGATGCTTCGAGGTCAGGGTTGGGCTGTGTTCTCATGCATGGAGACCAAGTTGTGGATTATGGTTCAAGCCAGTTGAGGGTTCCTGAGAATAATTACCCAATACACAATTTGGAGTTAGCTGTAGCCATCCATGCTTTAAATAATTGGAGACATTATCTCTTTGGTGAGAAATTCAGTTTTTAATGGAACATAAAAACTTGAAACACATTTTCTCATAGCGAGATTAAAATATGAGGCAAAGGATATGGATGGAATATCTCCATATTTTTGACTTTGAATTGATGTATACCTCGGGAAAATAGAATTTAGTGGCAGATGAATTGAGAAATAATTCATATTCTCAGTTGGTGAAAGAAGCTTCAAATGAGAGCCTATTGATGTTAGTCTTAGCCGACATGGATATGGAATATAATGATCTTGGGGATGTTGTTGAATTCTATTAATCTACTCTTCTTCCTAATTTGGTAAATATGGTCAAAGAGGCACAAACATATGATGTTGAATACATGGTTATAAGTTCAAAACTCAATGGTGGGGAGACCAGTAAGGGTTGTAACCTTTATGGGAGTTCAGTTTTATTCTTTAGAAAATGGATTTTTGTACCTATCGATTATTAGAAACAACTTCTTCATGCTTACCACCATTCAAGTTGGGTTGTTCATTTAGATATACTGAAAATTTAAAAGGTGTTGAAGGTTCATTTTTGGTGGAGTAGTGTGAAAAAGAATGTTTCTGAGTTCATTTCAATGTGCTTAACTAGTTATCATGTTATGGAAGAGTCTCTATGACTAGCAGATATTTTTCAATGGTTACCTATCCTAGTTTGGAAATGGGAGGAGATAGTGATAGATTTTTTTACAGGTCTCCCAAGACCAGTATAAAAACATGATTCCATATGAGTGATATTGGATCATCTTACCATGTTTTCCCACTTCATCCCTATTCTTTAAACTCATACAAAGAATGATATATCCAGAATCTATATATGAGAAGTGGAAAAGACACTTGGCATACCTGTTTCAATAGTATTAGATAGAGATTCGATGTTCACATCTAGTTTTTGGAAATCCATATTGAAAGCCCTGAGAAATCAGTTGATTATGAGTATGACATATTATCCTTAGAAATATAGGAAATCTAAAAGGATGATAAATACATTGGAAGACATGTTTTGGTATTTTTTAATGGGTTTTAGAGGCTCATGGATGACCATGTACCATTACTAGAGTAATCATATAATAGCAGTTATTCGGCCTCAATACATATGGATCTTTTTGAATTGTTTTATTAGTTTCCTTGCTATTTTTCACTTTATTGGATGGAAACAAGTGAGAATTCAATAGTTGGGACGAGCCTTGTCCTTGAAACAATGGAGAAGATTTAGTTGTTCAAAATGTGAATGGAGATGGATCAAAGTGATTAGAAATATTATGCAGATCATTGCCGAAAGATAATTTCATTTTCCATGGGTGATCATGTGTTCTTAAGGATCTCTCAAAGGAATGGAATTCATTGTTTTGTGAATCAGGTAATGTTATCTCCTCGGTATATAGGACATTTTGAGATACTAAAATGTGTTGGAGAGGTGTCATATCGATTTTCATTTCCACCACAATTCATTGTGGTGCATATCATTTTCCACATATCTTTGTTGAAATATTATTTACCAGACCCTGACCATGTGATCATATGAGATCACAATATCCTAGGGCCCGATGACTCATTGGTATATATCCTAATGTATATTGTGGATAGGTAAGAGAAAGCCTTGCATGGAAAAAACATCGGCCTAGTGCGGGTTTTATGACATCTTGGTCAGATTCAGGAAGTGACTTGGGAAATTGAGAGAGAAATGAAAGAGCAATGGCCAGAACTCATTCATGGAATTGTGTTGTTTCAACCTTCTGAATAGGGAAAGACTAATGTTGGATATAATGTAGTACCCCATGGTTTCTTGTATGTAAACCATACTTGAAACTATAAGGGAGTAGTGGCCTTATAGTTTTCTAGGGTTTACATCTTCCACTTGATTTACTTGGGACATAAATTATTTTTTTTGGGGGAGTCTATAACATTATATTAACTTAATTGGGTATGTTTTCGCTCATTATACGTTTTCTTTAGGTTAAAAGTCCATAAGAGTGGTTTTCTGAATTTTTTGAAGGCCATAGAGTAGGTAAACACTGTGTACTTGAGGTACACGTTGTGTACTGGTTGCTAGATACAAGTCATGAATGGAGTAATCACACTATGAGTATGTACATGTCATTTACCTAAGGTAAATGTCATGTCAGATTTAAATATATGATTTTTAACCTATGGGAATGGGTTTTTGTCATACTTATCCAACATGGCCTACACTACATTACAAATGGGGTACACGTTGTGACATGGACCGTGCCCAGGTTAAAGCCATGCGATTGGAAGTTTCACTTTGTACTTCCTACATAGACATTGTTTCTGTTGACCCTAGGCTTACCCTATCTGATTTTCAGAGTCTCCCCTTCTTATATATCAATTCAATCAGATTTGGATCTTCGTTGCATCTCTTCAGGTAAGTGTTCTTTCTTATTATTTTTTTGTGGTTCATCATTCTTCTCACGTATTCTTAGATATACTTAGATATACTTCTCCCCTCTTCTTGGTTTTTATGATATACAATCTCTATGGGTATATCTAGGTTCTTGAATGCCAAATAAGTTGTTTTTTGGATTTTTTGATGATAGGAGAAGATACCTAAGGCCGTTTTAATGAAAATATGTCCAGATTCTTGTACACTCTTCATTTATTGTCAAGTTTCATAAAACAATTTATGTTAGGTGGCTTCACACTCATCTCCTCTTTGTAGAATTGATTGGATTATTTTTAAATTGATTAAACTAAATGAAATTGATTGTGAAATCTTTGTTCAATGCAAGAAATAAATATTCTCTAGAGATGATTTATTATTTTTGTGATATTGTGAAATCTCGGTGAATTGTTGTGAAAATTGTTTTAGTTTCTTGAATTTAAAATGGTGATTTTAAATTGTGGATTTTATGGAATGTGTAAATGGTTTTTTGGGGTTTCTAATAAAAATGGTGTTTTATTGAAAAGGGTTGGCTTAGAAATGATTTTTATGGAAAAATTGTTTTTAATAATAAAGTGGTTTTACTGAAAAGTTATTTTGGTATGATCCTTTGACATATTGGTCTGGGAGTTAATATTACATATATGAGGGTTGGTTGAAATATGACCATGTTCTCGGTGTCAAATGATTAATGGAACATAGGATATAATTACCTTTTGAAAACATGGTAGATTAACGAGAAACTGCTCTTGAGTACGAAACTGTTATAACGAAGCATACTTTTTTGGTAGTATGAATGTGTGGAAGGGTTTGGGTATGCCAAAAGGATATTCTGAAATTATTTTAATGCTTTATTAGTATTTTTATGGAATGATAAATTTTTGTAAAATTAGTTTTAATATAACTTGTGTATTTTTTATTGCAATAATTTTTGGAACTTGTTTTATTTAGTTATACATTTTTTTGGGAAATTGTTTTATCTAAATTGAATTATATAAATTTTTCTAACACTTCTATCCTTGAGGCGTGAGTAGGGAATTCATTTTTGGAAAGACCACTGAGTTTTATACTAAACCCTAATATGTCACTTTGGTGCTTTTGAATATGATATCTTTCAGGACAGGGGAAATGGTAACATGTCACATGTTTTTTGCACCACTTCATGATACTTGGGCTATTTAGTGATATTTGAGCATGAAGCATGTGGTATTATTAGATTATTTAGTTTCATTATACTTTTTACTTTGATATTTGTTTTTTCAACCAATGTTTCACACTTTGGAGTGGTAGGGATATGAATAAAGTAGGTGAGTTTCTTTCATTTTCCATGCATCATATAGTGAGATGATTGGTTATGGTTGGTTGAGATAATGGTTTTATTGTTAATGGGTAATAAATCCCCGAATTTTTTATAAAATCTTTTGGAATTTATTTCCATCCATCAATGTCATGTGGATGTCACTTACGTCCGAGTGATTACTCATTATATTCTCATTCCAATGAGAATTAGTGGGTCATTATAGTTGACCTGTAAATAACACTGAAAGAAAAATGGTCTTTTACCTAATAAATTATGGGTCGCATGGTTTTTCCACATAGTTGTCCAAACCATGCACTAACCATGTTCCACCTACTACCTTTTAACACCACTCGCATAGGCTTGGTCCAAAAATTGGCTAATAATGCATAGGAAATGAAAAATTCCTCTATCAATAACCTCTGAAATCATGAATGGGTGTGTTCCCCAACTCTCATGGTTTCAGTCATACTGTGTGACCTCTCTAATGTAACTAATGGATCACATTGTTGAGTTTTACAGTTAGCACTAACCATTTACTAACAATCATGCCCACTCTCTTTGTCAAATTCCTGTGCTCCATGCTATGAAAAATCCCTGGATGCTCCGAAAACATTCCCCAGGTCTTAGGGTACATTTATCAAGATAAAATGAAAAAAAATGAAAAAAAAATTGAGTCATAAATTTAATTAATGATTTGTTCTTACAACACCAACATCTTACTTCTAACAAATTCCTAGGATCCCAAATATCTAGAAGTGGTACAAAATATCAGTGACCCAAAGAAGTCAAAGTCAACTATGGAGGAATAAATTAATTCATTATTTTTCAATATGACATTGGTGATTATTGAAACCCCAAACGAGAAATTAGAAATATATAATAAATGGGTTTATAGTTTGAAAAAAATATGGTGTTTTAAGTAAAAGAAATATGGTATGGCTAGTGGTGAGAGGATTTAAACAGAATAAGGGAATCAACTTCTTATTAATATTTTCATCAGTAGTAAAACATATTAAAATAAATACATTTTTAAGGAATGTTTCATCTAATAGGTTCCACATGGATTAGATGGATTTTAATACAATTGTTCTATAGGGTGATTTGTAGGAGGATATCTATATGATTTAACCCAAGGTGTTTGAATACCATTGAAAGGATGGCCTTGTTTTCTAATATAGGTGAGGTATATATGGATTGAAGTAAAAACCTTGATAGTGGAATCAAAATTTCAATGCCTTTAGGAATAAATAAGGTTTCACAAAGAGAGAATATAATAACTTTTTCTATCATAATACATAAAATTATAGAATATATATAATTATCCCACTATATGTGGATGAAATGCTGTTGGCAGGACTAAAAATTAGGAAAATTATGGAGTTAAGTATTAAGTTATTCAAGATATTTGAACTGAAGGATATTGGTAAAGTAAAAAATATCATGGGGATACAGATATAATTGGATATGAAATCTACTACCCTAGTGTTATCCCAAAAAAAATACATGTTAATGATCATTAAAAGGTTTCAAATGATCTGATGTAAATTTACTAGAACCCCACTCACTGGAAATATCATGATATCCAAGGAACATATGACATCAATGTAAGATGAGGTCTCTTTAAATAGAAAAGGTATCATATACTGTAGTTTTCAGAAGATTTATGTATGATATTATTTTTAAGTGGCCTCACATTGACTTTGTAGTGGGAGATATATATCATGTTATGTACAACCTAGGGAAGGAGAACTAAAAATGTGTAAAGTAAATCTTCTGATAATTGAAAGGATCAGAAGATACATCATTGTTCTTTCAGGATGATGATACTTAAAAGTATTTATTGAGGTATATTTTTATGGAAATTCTTAAACTCTAAAAATAATAATGTATATTCATATTACCTTGTGTTGAATATAAATCATTTGGTTGCCACAACTACTAGAACTAGTGATCTTTTCTATAACTAAAGTTTAGTATATTACAACTATAAATCTACAAAGCAATTGATTTGTTTATTTTTTGGTGAAGGAACTCAAAAAATAATAATATGGGTAAATTTTATTCAGTGATAGTCACTGTGTTATCCTCTTTACCAAGATTCCATTATTTCAAAAAAAACTAACATTAAATTATATTTTATAGGAAATATACATGAGGATGAGATTTTTGAGCTTTTATAGATTCAAGGAAATAAAAATTCATCTGACATGTCTAAAAATGGTTTTACATGAAAGCCTTAGGCGATAATAGGACTAAGTTGGACTTAGTTGAATGAGAGTATAATGGAGAAAAATACAAAAAAAAAAGGAAGGATGAGTTGGTTTTACCCATGTATTGAAGTATTATGATGAGGTTGCATGGATAAATCATCAAGTTAGATATTGTTAATATCATGAAGTTTTATTTATGTTATTATATTTTTGATCATAATATTTCCAAACATAAAGTTTTAAGTGATAATTAGATCACTATTAAAATGTCTGAAAAGTGAAAATATAAACTTCAGCTAAGGGGTCAAACCACATGATGCTAATAAAAATCTAATATATGTTGTTCATTTTGGTCTTTAGGTGCAATGAATAGTACATCGGCAGAGATATTATATTTGATAAAATCCTCAACTTAATAGAGATGTTAACAGATGGTTAGCCTAAAATATTAGAGGTCGGTGTAACCTGTTTGACTTGTTATGAAGCACTATAAAGGGAGGTGGGACTAGATACTAAGGAGGTGATAAAAAAATAACTATATTATACTGAATTAAAAATAGTGTAACATTTTATTTCTAATATATAGTGATTGTAAAACCTATATATATTGTAATATAAAATAGTTAGAGGTGTAGAATAATATACTTGAATTGAAAATTTTATTATTTGAACAATGCATCATATGAACCCCCTTCATTTGCTTCTTCAAGTCTACCACTATGAAGGAATATCCTTGGCACTCCCTCAAGATGTTTAGCCCACATCTGCTGGCCCTACTCCTTTAAGAGCTATGATCATTAGCCCCTATTTGAATGTTCTTCGTATACGTGTGGCCTTAGCTTATCTATAATTTAATGAGGTTCTTTTTCACGCTCCTTTATCCATATCATGCATCTCTCCTCTAATCCCAAATTTATCGATGTCATGACCCAACCCAACAGGGATCGAGCTGCGACGAACCCAAGCATTCCCCTATAGGCTAGGGGTGGAAAAAAGTTCTGAAAAGAATAACTAATATGTGAGACCTTATCTTAATGAAACTATATTCACAAACCCAACTATATTGTAGAAAGATTTGAGACTAATAATAATAAAAGATGCAACATCTATAGATTAATCTACTCATTTAAAAACTATCGGTAGTACAAGAATACAATAGTGTAAACAAAAAGGTAAAAATGGGGAAATACACACCCAACTAGTAAATTGTCATAATCTAACCACCGTACGTGGTAAAATGTACCAGGAATCCATAAACTCTTCTGTAATTAATTCCAAAATGTACATCTTCTGCACAAGACGCGATGCATGTGGGAAAATCCCTTATAGGGATGAGTGAAAAAATACCATGTGGGGCGCCTCTAATGATGAAGGTGGTGCAGGAAGAGAAAAAATATTTAATTTATATATCCAACAAAATCAATAGAGTAACAAAATAAAAATACATAGATTTAGATATAGATATTCTCAACAAAAAAGCCCAAATAAGAGAGAAAGGGGGTCTTCCTATCACTTCCCATCCTTGGAAAAGAGTGATATTAGTTCTAGAAGGTATATCAATGATTCCAACCATCTTGTGTGTCTATCTATAGAACTATGTAATGATAACACACCTCTCCATTTTTCTGAAAATTCACAGGGGGAACAATCTCCAAGAATATAACTTGTACCGGAGTCTATTAGGGGGGTTCCACTCACTGTAAGGAGGACCCATGCCCTACCTAATAGGGGATACAAATTAGTAGATAGAGGACCCACATTGTAATTCTATGGGGTGGGGAACCACTTAGAAGATATATAACCCACACTCTTACACTATATGGTGGTACCACTCAATATATTGAGTACCATCAGCCTAACGCCATAAGGTGTACCACTAAGTATATAGAGAAACTACACCCTAATTCCATAGGTGTATCAATCAGTTTATTAAGGACCCATCTCGTAATACAATAGGGTTACCACTCATTAGATATAGTACCCACACACAAAAAGTATATAGGGGCACTAATATGTAAATAAAGGACCCTGTCCATTATTCTACAGGGGTACCAATTTAATGATCCTACCCAATCACAATCATTGTTAAGCACTGCCTAAATAAGAATAAAATAAATAAAACATTGAATCATATCTCAAAATTCACAAAGAATGCCACCAACACTTTTTTCATAGAAAAAAACTCAGGATAGGCTACTCGTGGGTCAAAATTAGTATCCAAATGAAGGAGATACCTGCTGTTGAAGGTTCCTCGAAAATAAATATGCAGTAAATGGTATTTAAGGGGACCCACAAGACGTGTTGTCCAACTCCACTTCCAAGTTGTATTGATATTGGTACATATATCACAACTCATATATCCCTATGTGGTTATTAAGGGAAATACATGGCATACCTCAGCCACCCGGGGGCCTTCCCATGCTCCTAGCCATGTCCATGTTACCTTGCCCATGTCCGTGTACCCTGGTACATGGTGCATCCTTCTTCATGGGGTCCATCCCATGATCTTTATAGTGTCTATGTACTAATATTCATAGTGTGTTCCTAGCCATGATCATGTATATGTACTCACAAAGAACACGTCAAGTCAGTTTTCTAGGGGTCACATGACGTGTGATAATTTACTCCACCCAGAAACCATAGCCACCATAGAAACCATACTACACAGTGGGGGTTCATCATAGTACACAATGTGTATGTGTGTATTTTCTAGAAACCGAATGAAGCTTTACACATCATCTAGATTTGGTCATTCTTCCTCAAATACCACTATTTGATAACCCAAAATTGGTGGATATTTCCTCCGACTGTCATTTCGGACCATCAGTATTTGGAAATTAGGTTCTACGTTACTCTGTTGACACCATATAGACCATGTTCATCACTCATGCCACACCAAACCTTGATTATTATACCAGATTCATCAATACGTTATCTTTAACCTTAAAATCTTCCAAATCCATCACTGGTTCACCAAACCGTTCATTTCTCGCAAATCATCCTTGAATCTAGGCGGCCAATCACACTTAGCCCCACCTAGAAATGTCAAATCGTGACCCTGTGGGCCAACGATGAGTAATGAAAATAATGGATAGAGAAAAGAAACATAAAAATATGTTAAATGATCTTTGGACAAGTGTTTTAGTGCAACTAATATATATTTGGAATCTCAGGGTGAAAAAATAGAATAAACAATTTAAAATCAGCTTATGGGATCA
Organism: Viscum album; assembly: GCA_963277665.1. Classification (NCBI taxonomy): domain Eukaryota; kingdom Viridiplantae; phylum Streptophyta; class Magnoliopsida; order Santalales; family Viscaceae; genus Viscum; species Viscum album. The sequence continues at coordinate 562,018,376 of OY728162.1, forward strand.
TGAAAAGGTTGGATTTAAATGAAAATCCTAGAAATAGTATGATAATGTTCAATATATTTAATAATTAACGGATAGAATCCAAAATTTAAAGTTTCCCAACTCAATTTGGATCATTCATTGATGAAGAACGTGTTCACCAATGAATGATATAACTAATTTCATTCATTGTATCTCGATTCATTTGGATCGGGAGTTTCATTGTCTTTTGATTCCAAATCTCCAATGAGATGTTGGGAAATTATTTTATAAATTTTCTAAGGGTTATAAATATAGCCCTAGTGATCCGGAATAATGGGATATTTAATGTGGGATTCCAATTTTAGGTCATTAAATTTAAATAAATATGTTTATTATTTATTTAAATAAACACACTCACCAACGACTACTTTTATCAAAATGTCCAATAATGAACCATTTTTGGTCACCCATAGGGTAAAAATCATGTTCTAGATTCAACGATGTAATTAAATGTTTTATTTGAGACTCCATTAAATAGTTATCTAATTTTCATTAAGCAAAAATGTCGTCACGATAAAATATATGTTTAATAATTTTATAAAATTAAATCCTTGAAAATAGGTCCTTGAGATCGCACCCCATATCAGTGTCTATATCCATAAATATTTATAAATAAATTTTAAATTCATAAAATGGAAATATACAGTCTCAAGGTTATACCCTCCTACAATATATTCCTCCCTGAAAAGAAAAAAACTAAACAAAAATATCAGGATATTTAGCCCACATTTAGCTCTCTCACTCCCTAGATCTCTCCTGCATACTTTCATGATGCCACAACACACAAAACAAGGGGATAGATCATCCACATTGGATCTTGTCATAAAAATCCTTGATTATCACTGGGTTATTCAAAAAAGATGATCCATCCTTGATGCCCATCTCTCCCGAGTAAATAACATGTGTGGGGTCATGCACATATCTCCATAGCTATAATTCATGGAAGACATCATGAACATTCTATAACTGTAGGGGTATGGAAATGTGGTACTAATCATTTCCAACCATATGAATGATCTTGAATGGATCGATGAACTTTAGGGATAGTTTTTCATTCTAGATGAAGTATTGAAATCCTCATCGTGGTGAGATTCTTAGGAAAATGTGGCCTCCCTACTAGAACTCCAAGGGCATAATATGTCGATCTGTGTAAGATTTATGTTTTCTCTAGTCTATCCTCCGCCTCTAAAATATTTCTTAGACCTTATATTCCATCTCTTGCACAATTTATGGCCTAATAAGAGATACCTCACCAATCTATTTCTAGTACAAGGGACCTGTGAGGTCTCTAGTACAGGGACTCAAAAGGTGTCATGAATAGAATAGAGTGGTATCTATTATTATAAGAAAAATAAATAAATGTAAATTGATCCTCCCAGCTCCAACTAGAGTATAACACATAATCCCTCATCATATCCTCTTACACCTAGATAATATGCTCAGTCTTCCCATCTGTCTAAGGGTAGAAGACCTTCATCATCCTCATCTAGGATTCAAATTCTTATTACATGCTCTCCACAACTATAATTTGAACCATGAATCATAGTCGAAGATAAAATTAAAGGGAACCCCATGAAGGAAAAAAATCTCTCATACATATAACTTCCCCCAAATCTCTAATGAACACTACTACCAGATAGAAAGGTTGTTCACTAACTTCATAAATCAGTCAAATATCACCCAGATAAAGTTATGGACTCTCATTGTTCATGGAATACCTTTCAAGTAGTCCATAGGTATTCCACACCAATTCCACTATATGAGATTAAGGGGATTGAACATGGTGATCATCCTTCACCAACTGATAGGTGAGGCATTGTGAGGAAAACTCAACCATGCTCCATCAAATGCCGAACCACCAATATCTTCATCAAATGTCTCTATACATTTCCCTCACAATATGATATTATGGAAAAGGATATGTGTGAAATGATCTCATCACCTCCTCTAGTATCATGACAGATACCACTATCTATACATAGAAAATGATGACATGATTCCCTCATTCAGAAAATCAATTGGGTGAATCTTTTGAGGATATATATTCATGAACAACATCACAGACGACATATCCCAATTGGGACTCTCTCACATGATAGAGGAGTGGAGGATTTAACACCATAGATTGAAGTAATTTCATACCCTATTTCTCAACTATGGGCAACTGTAGGGAATTCAACTGCATAGATTCATTCTACACAAAAAGAGACTATGACTTCCAACTAAGGGAATATTCAATCATGTTTATCTTCTCCAAGGCATAGACTACCTAAAAGTCATAGTCCTATAGAAACACCAACTGGTGCCTCTATCTTAGTTTTAGGTCATTCTACATGAATACATACCCAAGGATATGATTGTTAGAGTAAACAAAAAATAACTCTTCCAAAAGATAATCCCTCCATATCCTTAGAGTGAAGAAAATCGCTTCCTAATCTAGGTTATGAATTTCCTAAAAATTTTAATGGGACGTGAACTACCTTGATCCATATGCAATAAATTTTTGTCTCCTCACCAAACTATAGCTAAGTCTATCTCATGAGGCATTAAAATACACAATATACTACGCTCCCTCCTCTGTTATCCTAAAAATATGAGCAATCATCCGCCTTAGCCTAAACTCCTCAAAGGATATCTGATAGTACTCCATCCCCTAAAACAACTTCATTTTCTACATTAGGATGGTCAATGGGGTTAAAATATTGGATAAGTATTCCAGAGACCTTCTATATTACCCCACACAACAATGAAAAAACCACACCTATAACATGATCTTGGGTGGGTCCCGAGAAAGAAATGAATCTATCTTCACAGAGTCTATAGTTAATGCATTATAATAAATGACATTCCCTAGTAAGTGGACATCATGAATCCATAACTGGTACTACGAGAGGTTACCATAACTCTGGTGTCCAAAAAAAATATAGGACCATTCTAAAATGTCTTGTATACTCTTCCTCTAATATAGAGTATATGCATATGTCATCAATGAAGAAAACAAACAATCGGGCCAAGTACGACATGAAGAATTAGTTATAAAAATCCATAAACTTGGCATGAGACTTAATCACACCAAAATGTATCCCCAAGAACTCATAGTGTCCATAGTGTCATCAAAATCGCAGATTCAAAATATCTGCCTTGCAAACTCTCAACTAGTGGTAGTTGGACTTGAGATCAATATTTGAGAACTATCTCATGGTTCGTAACCTGTCAAAGAGGTCATCAATCCTCATAAAAGTGGTATTTTTTCTTTATTGTGGTCTGGTTCTGGTTATAATAATCTAGATAAAATCATAATATTCCTTCTACCTTTTTCAAGAACAATACTAGAACTAGCTAGGGGGACACGTTGGGTTTGTTAAAACCCTTCTCTAGATGGTCCTCCAACTACAAAAATAGTTCCTGGAGCTCGGTAGGGGCTATCCAACATCCCAAAAAGGATATGCGAGTGGTCTAGAGATGAAAGTTGATATAAAGGTGCATCGCTCACTTCAGAGGTATTCTTGAAATGTCCTTAAGGAATAAATTCATAAAATAATCCATCGCTAATGGAACCCAAATGTTTAAAGAGCCTATTGCCCCATGGGATATAATAACAAACTAAGGGGTAATGGGTTACACCATCCTTCTTGAAAAAATTTCTCTCCCTACCATGATATCTCTCTCACACTCAAAAGTGTACCTCATCCCTTTAGTGTGAAGAAATCCAACACATCTGTAGTAAAGTTAAATCTTTAGATGGACCATAGATAACCAATCCATACCCAATATGAAATCATAGGGTTGTTTCATTATGTACAAAAGGTCCCATGATAACCTCTCTTTACCAAGAAATATCTATAACTTCTACAAGATAAAAAATATAGAAGAAGAGTTACCTGTAAGAACCTAAAGACAATGAATTTGGACTAAATCCTTAAATAGGAGCTCCACCTCTCACACCGAGAGTAAATAGATGAAGTAATGAATCTCACCTATATCTACTAGAAATGAAGTAACAATATAATAAACATATACCCTACCTCTTATCATCTTTTTTTCTACTAGGTGAAGTGCCACCATAGACAGAATGTTTCTACGACCCAAGAAAATAGCTCCCTAATATTCACATGGGCCTCTTGGTGGGGTGGTGGATGAATATAATTGTGTTATCCACCAACCACAGTTCCTCCTCATAGAGATCCATCTATTCATCTAACAGCTCTATCTCAATGGAGGATATCCTACCTTCACCTAGGATATTCATGCACATAGTGTTAGATCTTCCATGGAGGTTCATTATTTACCTCCCTACCCTACTTAGAGAACGTTTGGTCAAAAAATCATTCATGATGTTAGAATTCCCATCACATGAATTGAAACTCCCCACTCAAGGATACCCTAGTCCTCTTAGTGTCCCCTATGTTTCATGGCCATGTCCCGAGTCTAGTTATCGGGAGGTCTCCTATGCTGAGATACTACCGACTAGTGATTTCTAGTTTCTACTGATGACTCACCCCTATAACTTCCATTGCCGTATCTAGCTACCTAGATATCATTTGACATGAATAGCTCTATCTCTAGTGAATTCTCCAACACCTCTGTATATGTGTGCATGCACATGGTCACTACACGGGCACAAATAACTCTATAGAGACCCTTCCAAAACATTCATGCCCACAAGTAACCTTACTGAATCATGTGATGGGAGTACCACATATGGTCTATAAACCTCAAAACATAATCATCCATGATAATACAACCCTTTTGAAGCTACATATGCTCTTGAATCAGAATTGATCATAAGAAGTTGGGGTAGTACTCCTCACCGAACAATTGTTGGATGTCAGTCCATGATATTTTCGACTCATCATGCTTATGTGTAACTACACCCCACTAGCGCTCAGCAACTCTGTGGAAAAAAAATATATTCTATTGCAATTAACTAATTATTTGGTTTTTAGTTAAGAATAAAAACATTGATCATTGACTATATACAATCCTCCCCAACCTATGGATCTGGATCTTCATAGAACTTCAATGATCTCTGACACTGGAACTCACGAAGTGTGCTAAGCCTGTACTCATCCTCAAACTGCTCTGCTGGTTTAATATTCTTCTCAATAGGTAGAGGCGATACAACCTATCTACCTCTAGGAAGAACCTCACATTGTGGAACCTGGACTAAGGACTCATCACTCATTAGATCATTGTCACAATTTTGAACTGGTAACCTAGTTGGAAGTCGTTGTAGAGGCAACTTGAAAATCTAATCAAGAGATTCCATTATTAGATGAGAATTTATATAAAAGGGAACTAACAAAATAATAAAAATAAAAATTTTCAATTATATATGATGAATTTTCCATTGATCTCTATAACCACGTCTCGGTTTTCTGAGTCAACAAACATGTAGTCAAGGTCTTAGTGAATGGATATGTAGACCACCTCACCAACACTGGGTCCCTTGGCTTGAAAAACACACTCAAAACACTTTGACATTGTTTCCCTATATCCCAACCAAATCATCAAAAGAGGACTAATCCTAAAACCATCACTAGGAATAAACTGCTCTAATATTAATTTATCACAATCTAACCCAATGAGGTTATAGCTGAATCTACCCCAAGCCTACCTCCATAGGCTAGGGGTAGGGAAAAGCACTGCAAGGCTTAAATAATACCATATTACTTTGCCTAATGTACATGTACATACACACCTGACCATATCAATGAAAAATTTTAAAGTAATAATAATAATTATGAAAAGTATATAGAATAAGATATGCAGGTAAAACATTTACGGAAAACAAGAGTATGACAGAGCAAACTGAAAGGTAAAAAGGATAAAATATGTGCCCAAATATAACGATGTATCAACATAAAAAACTATAAAATTAAAGGTAGTGTTTTAGCAACTCTAAATCTCCATCCTCTAACCACTATATGTAGTCAAACACACTAGGTATCACTATGCTCTTTTGTAATCATCATTTACCTATCTATCTTCTGCATAAGACATGACATGTGTGGTAAAATAAAATTGACTTGTGACTGTAAAAAAACCTAGAATGATACCCAAAAAGAATAAGAAGGAGTAGTAAGATACATGATAGTAAATCAACACAATGAAAGAGAGTAAAAAATTCAACCTACTTGAATACATACATACATATATATATATATATATGATCTACAAAAGAATCCCAAACAAGAGAGAAAGGGGTTATCCATATCAAAGCCCAGCCAATGGGAAGGGTGCCATTAGTTTTAGAAGGTCCATCAATGATGCTCATCATCTCACATGTTTATCCATATACTTAGCTGTGTGGAAGTCCCATTGCTCACCATTGTGTCGCACAGTCCATGGGCACTATATCTAAGAAAAGGAAATGTGCCCTAGACTATCTTGGGGGGGGGTCTAGTTAGTGTATGGAAGACCCACTCTCAACCAAATATGGGGTAAAACATTGTATATTGAGGAATGAAACCCTAATTACACTGGGGGTACCAATTGGTAGATAGAGTACCCACCACCTAACACTATAGGGGTTACCACTCAATAGATAGAGGACCCACACCCTAATTCCATAGTTGGTACCACTATGTAGATAGAGGAATCACACCCTAATGATATAGGGGGTACCACTCAGTAGATAGATAGTCCATTACAAAACACCATATGGGAGTACCACTTAGTAGATCGAGGACTAAGACCCAAATTCCATCAAGGGAACCACTATGATGAACTTTCTCGATAACTACCATCATCGAGAACCGCCTAAAGTAGTGAAACAAATATAACACCTCACAACATATCTGAAAATCCACAATGAAGGACACCACCATGTTCTTTTGAGGAAAAATACTCAATATAGGGTACTTACGGGCCAAAATCCAAGTCCAAACGAAAGAGACACAAGAGGTAGAAGGTTCTTCAAAATGGAATATGGTGTACATGAATTCTATAGGAACCCACACTATGTGTGGTCCTAATAAATTTCTTGTATGTGTCTCTACTGATACATGACTCACTACCCAGGTATCCGAACATGGTATGCCTTATCCATCGAAGGTCGTGCGCGTGCTTCTAGATGTGTTTGTGTATGACTATATATAAAGTTTTCCACGATATTCCCCCATCCATGTACTACTAAATTACATAATGGATAGGTCTGCTTGGGGTCACACGAAAAGTGGTCCGTCCACATGGTGTGTTATATTTTATTGCACCATGAAACACTTGTTGCAATACTAAAAAACATGCATTTAACAGTGCTAGAATTACCCCTTATTATCGTTAAAAATGAACTGGCTGTGGAGCATGAATAAAATCTCTAGGATTTTATAATCACTTGAAAATCACAGTTAAAATTCCGTATTTATAAATTCTATTTTTCTAATGATAGAGATCCCCTTTATTATCTATACTATATACACTAATAATGTAATCTTTAGGAGTGCATCTAAAAGTGCTAATAAAGGGGCATACTACAGTGTGTTGTAACAAAAATCTTTAGCCCCCTGAATAAAGAATACTAAAGTGTAATGTAATAGATCCCTTGAGAAATAGAAATAGAACCAGAATTTCAGAAAATGAGGTAAAAATATTTAATTTAAAAGAAAAAAAATTATAATACCAATATATGAAAAAAAAACTATATTATAATGAAAAAGAAGGAACCTGTATAAAAGAACAAACCACCCTTTATCTAGTAAAATAAAACACCTGTATGAGAAAAAAATATTATGCTAGTAATAATATAATGATATAAATTATCTATAAAGTGTTAATTTAATACTAAACTTTGGGTCATACCAGAAACACTGTGTTTCAAATTTTGTTGTGGTTGATTCTTACATGTCACATCATTTCTTGTTCTTATTCATGAATTATCTCTATGAAAATTAATTAAATAATTATATTAAAAATGGTAAGGAGGTCAATTTGTTTATAGGAGATAGAAAAATGAGAAAACAATCTAGGTTGATTTTCTTAGTTTTTCCGATGTGATGTGTGTTTCAAACAAAAAATGACACTTATATATTGATTATATGCACATAGATTCATAACAGTTATAATGTGCATTTGATTGAGGTGTGGATTATTTATGCATGTCCCAAATGACAAATAGATAATTTTTCCAAATTATAAAAACAATTTGAATGTGTTTTATAGGTCTTGACTACGTCACTCTTTTTTTTCCTAAAATGACATTTTAAACTGGAAACATGCACTTTGAGTCATAATAGTCACATAATTTGTTGGTTTAATATGAGAATATTTCATACACATTAAAAACGACTTGTGAATCATTTTAGAAAATTATAAAGACAATCCGAGTGTGTTTTCTTAGTTTTTAGTGAGTTACACTTTCTGAACTAAAATATCAATTTTAAACTGATAATGGAAACTTTGAGTCATACCTAGAACATTGTGTATTTAATTTAGGTTAGGCTAATCCTAAAATGTCATATATTACTATGGGTCATTTTAATAATGTTTGAAAACAATACTAAGGAGTGTTATTAGTTTTGAGTATGCAATATTTTTTTACTACAATTAATGTCAATTATAAATAAAATGATGCACTTGGAGTCATACTGGTCACAACATGCATCATATTGAGGTGTGGATAATTCCAAAAAGTTTCAAATGAATTATGTATCATTTTGATAATGTTGAAAAACAATCTACATTTTTTTATTAGTTTCGAGTACGTCACTTGTATTTTTTTTCTAAAATGACTTTTTAAATTAGAAACATGCACTTTGAGCATAATGGTGACATATTGTGTCATCTTCAACTGATACTTATTAATACAAGTAAAAAATTAGTTATGAATAATTTTCATAAATTATAGTTAAAATATGAGAATTTTTGTTATATTTTATGTGACTAAAATTTTTTGAACTGAAATGTCAATTTTAAAATGAAAATGAACACTTTCAGTTATACTATGCAAATCATGTATCATACTGAGGTGGAGGTGATTCTAATAAATAAAAAAATAATTATGGATCTTTATTCTATTGTTTAAAAAAATTCGACTGATTTTTATAGGTTTTGAGTATTTCAGATTTTTTTTTACAAAACCTAGTGTCAATTTTAAATAAAAAATGCACATGGAGTCATATTGATCACATTGTGCATCAGATTGAGGTTTGGATGATTCTTACATGACCCAAATTACTTATGAATCATTTAACTAAGCAATAAAACCAATAAAAACGTGTTTTATTATTTTTAATATGTCACTTTTCTTTTACTAAAATGTCATTTGAAAATGGAAACATGCACTTTGAGTCTTACCAGTCACATCGTATGTCGATTTGATGTGAGAAAAATTCATACAAATAAAAACTGACTTATGAATCGTTTTACAAAATTATAAAAACAATATGAAAAAATTTTCTTGGTTATCAGTGAGTGACACTTTTTCAACTAAAATGTCAATTTTAAACCTATAACAAGGACTTTGAGTTATATCGATAACTTAATGTATCAGATTGAGGTATGTTTGATTTTTACATGACAAAAATGAATTATGGATCATTTAAATAAATTATTGAAACAATAAATATGAATTTTCTAGGTTTTGAGTATGTCAGTAGTCTTTTTTACTTAAATTAATGTCAAATTTAAATAAAATGATGCACATGGAACCTTACCAGTCGCACCATGCATTAGATTGAGTTGCGGATGATTCCGACATGTCTCAAATTACATATGGATCATTTTTCTAAAGTTTAAAAACAATATAAATGCATTTTCATTATTTTGACTCTGTTAATTTTTTGTTACTGAAATGTTATTTTAAACTAAAAACACATACTTTGAGACATACTGATCATATAGTTTTTTATTTTGACTTGATAATGATTCCTACATATAAAAAATTAATTATGAATCATTTTCCTAAATTATCAAGACAATCCATGTACATTTTATTAGTTTTTAGTGATGGACATTTTTTTAAATAATGTTAATTTTAAACTTATAATAGATACTTTGAGTAATTTATGGGACATCATGTATCAGATTGAGTTTCAGATAATTTCTACACGTCAAAAACATCATATGGATCAATTTTATAATGTATCAAAAATTCATATAGTTTTTAATTAGTTTTGAGTATGTCTATTGTATTTCATACTAAAATTAATGTAAATTTAAAATAGAGAGAAGTAATTGGAATCATACCATTAAAACCATTCATTAGACCGATGGGATACTAATTCCAACATAACATAAATTTATTTTGTATCATTTTCATAAAATATGAAAACAATAAGAATAGGTTTTCTTGGTTTTTAGTACGTCACTTGTGTTTATTAATAAAATGTAATTTTAAACTAGAAACACACACTTTGAGTTATACCAATCATATAATGTTTTTGATTCATGTGAGACAAAATCCTACTCGTCAATAATAACTTATTAATCATTTTTAAAAATTATCAAGATAATCCGAGCATGTTTTCCCAATTATTAGCGAGGGAAACATTTTGAACTAAAATGTCAATTTTAAATTGATAATGGGAAATTTTAGCCATACCAGGCACACTTTGTGTTGAAATGTAGTACAATAGATTCTTACACGTCACAAATGACTTACAGATTGTATTAATAAAGTATCAAAACAATCTTAATGACTTTAATCAGTTTTGAGAAAGTAATTTGTGTTTTGAACTTATATGTAAATTTTAATCTAAAAACATAAAATTTGAGTCTTACCAGTCACACAGTGTGTCAGATTAAGATGATATTGATTATGTGATTTGTATTTTTATTTAAACCATCTACACCAATCCTGAAAAGAAATAAAATATCCATTTGGATTGAATAATAAACACCATGATTCCTAAAACACCTCATTGAAAAGAAACATGTTCTATCATTTCTGGCATGCAACGTACAATTGAAGAAAAAGTATGACTTCACAAAATATATATATAAAAAAATTAGGTAAACTTGATAAGGAAATTAGAAATGAAATGGTTGATAAAATGGGGAAAATTAAATAAATAAGTAGTAGGATGAAACATTTTCATGATGATTGTATACGTTATTCACCCATTTCGTTGTTTTTGTTATCTCATTTGCGGAATCGAAGTTCAATCTCTCTCAATCATGAGAAGCTTCAAACAAAACACCCCAGTTCTAGAAAAATAACCCACCTTTATATGAAAAAAATTCTTATGTTAATAATTTATAATAAATAAATTAAACATAAATATTGAACAATATAATAATAAAATTTTAATTTTAATATAAAACCACACAATTTGAGTAATATTAGGTACATAATGTATTTCATAGAAGTATGGTTGATTCCAAAATGTCATTTTTTCCTACAATGAATTCAACACTCTAGGTTATCTAACAATGTTGTTGATTCATAACCCTTAATGTTTAATGCATTGGAGAATAAAAATAAAATTTCATCACCATGAGTGAATCATACTTGTTGAGTGAATGATCACAGTAAATGAGTGAATCATCCTTGTTGAGAAGTCCATTTATTCCTATAAAGAATTAATAAATATGGTTAACATATTAGTATTCAGTGATTAAACTAAAATTAATATTTACACATGATTTTTTTATAGAACATAATAAAATCTATGTTTTCCTTTCACCATCATAGAGAGAACAAAATCTATGATAAACTCATTACCTTATTTTATGAACAAAAATTATGTGTGACCCATTATGTATTTTCAGAATACACTAATCTCCATTATAAATTATTTACCCCCTTTTGACATTATGAAATATCAGTATATCCCTTTATAACATCCTTATGAAAAAAAATCTATCTCATCCATTAAGTCTTCTTGGATTGTTCTATATATTAGTATATCATTTTAAATATTATAGGTGATGATAAAATCTAACATAACATCATCATTATTTGTTAATATAAATGGTAATATCTCTATTCGAATGATTTTTTTGTAGAGAATGATGATGAATTTTTTATTAATGAGATTGGGAACATAGATCGTTTTACATAATGAATGTTCACATGAATAATGAATTTTACTAGTTTATATATAATACGAATTTATGTTTATATATCATGCATCTAATTGATGTTTAATATCACAAATAGTTACACCACCCACCAAATTGAAACCACTACATTTTTCATTTCTAAAAATTCATTTTTCAATCAATGGAACTTTATATTTTATATTTTTATAACCTTTTTATCAATCTATTACATTTTTTAAATGGGTATTCATTTTTATTTTTAGTTATTCAAGATTTCCTTGGAGGTGGGTTTTTAATTTTTTTGGTATTTCTTAATAAAGTAGTTTCTTTTCATTTGATTCAATGTTTACTTTGACACCATACCTCCTTGATGACCATAATATCTCAATGTTGGTTGTACTCTTATAGTTATATTATACACCTGTCACCTTTAGTGGTCAATTAAAAACATATTTATTCAAACATTAGAGTTATATTAAATACCTTTTTGATTATTGGATTGGAAATGTATTAATCTCAAGTGACTACTGGATCCATTACTAAGACCATTTGATTATAGATTAATGAATATGTGAGCATGAAACTACATCTGATTTTTTTTTATTCAGTTTGTTATTGGTGATGAGTTGATTTAAAACATTAGTAATATTTTATAGTACAAGGAATGTTCTAACCAAAATTATATCCTATGAAAATAATTTTGATAAATTAATTTATTTTGGTTTTATTTCTAAATAAAATTATTCCACTCAAATTCGTGTACAAAATCAATTAAAATAATGGTGGAAAACATTTTTTCAATAAGAAACCTAAAAAAATAAAAAATTATATAATATTAAGTGTTATGTTTTGTGTAAAATTTTAAACACTTTCTCTAAAACAATTCCTTGGTATGATCCTCATTACACTCTATTACATAAAAAATTTACTATTTACAGGATAGTACTTCATCTACTCCTTCACCTTGGCCCCAACCTATGCCGCCTCCTCCACCCCAATCTTTGAATACGACTCCGCCTCCACCTACAGCCATGCCTTCGCCTCTTCCTATTCCTCTGACTCCACCTCCACCTTATCTATTTCACAATAATTTTATTATTTAAATTCTAATGCTACTAAAAAAGTTGATTTCATACATTATACTTGTTTTGAGACACAGATAAAAAATAATATATAACCATTATTACACTAATGATTCACACCATAAATAAATATTTAAGGTCATATCCTATAAAATATCACAAACATAGTAGGTAATCAATGAAATTTGTTGTCGGAAAACATTCTGGAACCATATACACTGCTCACTCAACCATGAAACAATTGACATCATTCATTGAGAAAGAAAGTTGTCAAAAATCATGGTAGTAATGATATAAAATATATAATTAAATGATTAATAAATATTTTTTAATGAAATTTTAATTTCATTATAAAAATACCTATTCAGGGATGCTGGCCTTTTGATGTTTTATGGTCCCTCTCATTTATTTTCAAACATAATAATAATTGTCTTTGCAATTATCTTTCTTCATACACTAAAAAACACTGAAAAAAATAAGTAAATTATTTTTAAATATGTTGCGATCAATAAATATTTCTATATATACCTTGATACAATTCAATTTTTAGAAATACATGATCAATTCATGTTTAGAGACCCACTTAATTCCATTATTTAGCCTATATTTAGTGATCATCCTACAATAAAAAAATTACTGTTAAAGCACTGACTGAAATATAAAATTCTAAATTTATCTATAAAAATTTGATTTTAGTATGTTAAAAATTCTCAATTCACATTGAATGTGGTAAATTTTATAGATATCCATGAATTGGATCTAAAAAAATAATTTTGGGGGAATCTAGATTGACCTTGATTAGCATCTAGTGCTTCCTAAAAAAATTGAAAAATTAATGCACAAATAACAATATATTTAATTTGATTATGTTTTATAGTTTTACCTTTTCATTGTAGGTAGCAAAAAGATTCATTCTTTTATTATTTTTTTATCAAAAACATCGAGCAAATCATCACTTTTCTTCTCAATTTCATTCCTATATAAAGTATTTTTTTCTATATAAATGATATAGGGATTAATGAATCAAAATCATGATTTTCATGCTTTCCCCATTATATTGTAGTAATATATGTTTTTGTACAAAATATTAATATTTTTTTAAAATTAATAAACATACTTCCTCACTATTTGGATAGAAGTATTATGAAAATAGTCTTTATGTAGGTATTCATGATAGAGGCTCACATCTATTTATGCTTGATAATATCATTTATACACTCAAGTCCAACCATGCCTAACAAGGTGGTTCCATATATTTATTATTCCTGTAGAATTTAAGACATATTTCCTTCTTTAAATGTGGTATCTTCATGAAGTTTTTATGATAAAAAAATTTTCTATGAAACTAGTGGGAATAAGGTAAGCCCGGAAGGTCCTTTTGATTTCTTAGTTGATTCACTCGATTTTTTATTAGACTTTTCATTTCCCCATAAACATATCAATCTATAATATCATCCCTCACTACAAATATTTTTTCATCAATTGTTATTGGTTTTTTATATGAAAAAATTTGCTAAATACATACCTCATTCATCATTATAATATTATACGACCATGCTATGAATGTTCTAATAGAATCATTGACCGCTATAATATCTGGATCATCATGTGGAACAAGAAACTATTTAGTCATATCATTAGCAAACTCAATCCAATCATGTTATCTTTTTGTAGTTCTTTCTAGAATATCTTTTATCCCAAGATATTATACACCATATTCTACATAAAAAGGTGGTCTGTGGGTGTTGACAGATAAAAAACACATAAAAATATACCCTACATAATTTTAGAAATATAAAGTTTTTCGATGTTGTTTAATTAAAAATTTGGAGAAAAAGTACTGATAAAATTTATTACCTCAGGTATGGTATGTGGTTGAGGGGAATGACTAGCTTCAAAGATAGTGGGGTCATTTGGTTTTTCATATGCAGATCCTTGTTCCACAACCGGTTTACTTTGATTATGTTGCATATATTGGTCTTCCAAACCAGACCAAACAATTATATATTACAAAGAATCTATTTGTGTCTGAAATAGTTTCACCGACATATATGTATCTTCAGGTGGTTCTATCTTCTCGAAATATGTTTGAGGAGACACTCCAAAACCCACTCCTCTAACACGACCATATTATTTGAGCTGCTTCAAAACTATTGAAGGTAGATTTTCTTTGGGTATAGTTGGTTCCAATTCATGTGTCTAAACCACATAAAAAATAATAAAATATATTTATTTATTTATTTAGTACTATTAAAAGTAAAACAAATTACTATTATGTCATACTAAAACATATTTCCCAAACTTCTTTTGTGATTTCATCAACTAGTGTACCTTCCTTATTTTCGAGAGCCTCCATCCATAGGACACGATGTTGGATAGAAGTGGTTCCAGATTTTGAATCATAAATATTCATACAAAAAAGGAACATGTGTTGTTCTATAACACGTAAAAAATTTAATGTTAAATTAATATACATAACAATTTTTCCTCTAGTGAAGCGTACCCCATCCTAATTTTATTATATGGGTATATTGGTTTTGATTAACATTCATTATTACCACCACACTTTTACTGATTCATAAAATAAATTTTTTGAATAAAATTTGATAAAAAGTAATAAAAATTAATATATTATCATATGGAATTAACCTAGAATGATTTATAATTGTGATGAATGATAAAAGAATTCCATTTTTTCTTCGTTATAATGAGTGCATTACTAACTGGAGGGTTTTGCTTTAATTTATCCTCAAAAACTATAAGATGTAACATGGTAAGAAGAGTCATGAAGAATCTACTGGATTTTATAGCATCCATCAAGACAAATATATTATTGAAATATACTAAAATAAATTAAATCTTCAATTAATAATGAATAGTATATCAATGATTCATTATATAATTTTTCAGTAAAAAAGAGAATGTATATCGTAACATTACCGTTGTATCATACCAAAGGGTTTCATTTATTACAGGATAGATGTTTCCCCATAAATCAATATCAATCATCAAATTCATCTTCATTTTCACCCCAATATAATTAATTAGGTTAACTTGTTGGGGTTAATATGTTGGATGCATTGATTCCAACTAACCTAAAATTTTATACTCCTACCTGTTGCCTTGATAATTTTATTCAAAACCATGATATTTCATTGTTCTTGTTTTGTTCCATATTAATAATCTTGATCCCCTAATAATTCTACAGTTTTAGAATCAAGAGTTTCTTTTTTTTACTTGGTATTGGTGACATCATCATGTATAGAAGACATTGTCATCATGAGTACTCCAACATTTAATTTGTATTGAATAAAAACATTGTAAACATGAACATAGTATTTGAGATGGGTCGTATGCATGCTCTGTTGTAAACATGTTGAACTCTTTTAACTCTATATTCATACTCTTTTGTCAAATGATTAGCATGTATCAATTTTGAAGGAAATGGGTAATTGAATTTAAGAAAAGAATCACTCCACTATGTTTGGTGTTATCCTAATAATTAATCCAAAATATAAAGTTATAGACAACATTCAGCATCTCAACTTATCTCACAAATACATATTATTACATTTTGTTTCCCAAGACTCATCCTCAATCACTTATGGACATGCACCTATTTTTCTTGAACTAATATGAGAAATAGTAATCTCGTATCGGGTACTAGTGATCATTTTGGATGACTACTATTCAGATTAGTTCATGTAATGTATAATAGAATGGATATGAGTCCCAAGTAATAAAAATGAAATAATAGCAATTTGTGAGATGAAGCTGATAAGGATTATAGTAGTCTCCTTAAAACATTTTAAATTTCCACCTATTAATTTTAAATTTCAAATCTCATCTAAAAATACTAAAAGGTCCCTAACACTACCATGAGAACATCAACGCATCCCCACTAATATGTACTGATTCTACTATATGATACTAGGACTTTTTCCTCACTTTTATCTCAAATATAAGAGCTCTATGTCCACTAATGTTCATATGTTGGGTGTGAGTATAAAAATTAACGAGTAAATACTAAGAGGGCCCATAAAATATACAAAAATTCTTGTATTTGAGTATATGTTAAAAGTATTAAAACTCAAAATACACATATAATTCAAATCATTGTATACTTACAAGGATACTATATCAATCAAATGTACCAACATCATTTTTATACGAGTGAATTATACTAATCATACAATAAATTTATACCATGGGTTTTTCATGAAATTCAAATAATTTACTTAATAATAAGTTAACATTTGAATCATATGATGATAAAAAACTATTTATATCTCTATATAAATAAACATATCATAGGCACCATGATATTAAACCTCATACCCCTATCATCTAACACTATCCCTCATGGTTAACAATCACATGCACTTATTACATCATAATCATGAAATGTGTATAACATAGACATTTCTCTTAGGATGTGAATTTGATAGATGTGGAAGACATAAAATAATTGGTTCCCATAGGAAAGAACCACACAATGGGTGCCATAAAACATTATTTAAATATAACTTTTGAAAATCTATATATAATAACAAAAAACCACAAAAATGTTACATCACCCTCACCATATCCCTCATTGAATCATTAACATGTCTATAATAACTAACATTCGACCTACTATACCCAAACCTAACATAATACCCATCATATATTAATATAGAGTACTCATAGATTACATATCTTATGAATTGATCATCATTATCAATGATCACTCTTTAGATAATCTAGTAGTCTATAGTCCATAATTTTTCACTCACACACATAAATTCTCAAGAGAAAGTAAGTTGCATGATCAACTAATACATCATACCATTTATAAGTTATCCCCTAGGATTCAGGAGATTATACTGAATCTTATACCACATATCCAATCACTACTAAAGTAATCATATAATCCCTCTTATCACATCACCTCCCATGAAAAAACATTCATAGGGAAATTCATGCACTGTTATACAATTATGGGATACATCCATTATCCATGATTATCATCACTAGGCCTATCATAATATAACCTACATACTAATAAATATTAACTTATATGGTGATATTCTATATCATAATTCCATGTATCACTTCCTTTATAAACCATGACCCATAAGGAAACCATTTACTACCACTAATCATGTAATACACTCTCAAAGGTCCCTCTCTCACAATCATTGAAGAATATCCTAGGTTCACCCCTTCATATTATATTTTAATTTCCCTTAATATTTTCCCAAAAAACCAAACCAAGGATCATAAGGTGATGAAACCACCATGTTAGAATATAATCATTCCACAGAGTATGAAGGTTTTATTTTATTCAAAATCATTGTTACCAATTATACATCATGACCATAAACTCATATTAGAACTCACTATTTTCTACATTCCCTATTTAGCTAATCCAAAATATCACATATAAAACATTTCTTGATAATTAGGGTATCACACAGCTATTTTATAATGTTAACTATATGGGTATCACTTTTCTCATTCCATACAATCCATCTATATTGATCCTCAATCACATGATCCCATATGTAATTAATAAAATAGTAAAATACATAATTATAAAATAATTATAATTAATGTCCACAATTAAATTACCTAGAATGAAGTTAAGAAAACCAACTAGGGAATTTCACACTGTCGAAACCACAACCAACATCATGGTAAATAACCAAGGCATGATATCAATAAAATTATGAGGGAAAAAGCATCAGTAACAGCTTAAGTTAATTTCAAATTAACGAAAAATTGAAAATATCCCATGAATAAATCACTAGAACATTTAGCAATTCTCCAAATGGAACAACTGAATGCATACAAAGATTCCTTCTTACTATTTCTCTATATTTAACAGTAGGTATCTCACTAGGGGGGATATCATGTATCCCCCTATCATTGGATGAATGAAAAAATCCATTATACATCCATGCTGCGATGGGGATTTCACCATGATTATAAAAATTATAGGAGGTGATTCATAACATTCTATGTGATAAAATGAATGTATTTATGCTTAAACCCCAACATATAACAATATCTATGATAATATTAGATTCTCAGCAACGCATAAACAAGATGATCCATACTTCCTCATAATAATAAAATACCCACAACCATTCAATGAAATCAACACAACATTGATGCACCCAAAAATCCCAGGAGCACTCGTCAAAATATTGTAAGGACCTGAAGATTTACGTACATGGACATTACATTAATTTTGTGGAATAATTAGTAGATAACAAAAACACACACACAAGGACCGTAATAGTTTAGTGTCTTTGGAAACTCGGAATATAATCTTCTAATCGTGGTGAAAGATCTTCAACATCTCCCATAAAGATATTTTTTTAACCTGAATCCTTTCTTTATGTCCTGGGGAAAAGAAAACATAAAAGGGTGAGATCAAACGCTCAGTAAGGGTAAACAAAAGAAATATCAATCACGTCATAAGAACATATCTTTTGGAAATCTTAACCTGCAAAAGAGATCATAATTTCATAACAAGGGATAAATCATAGTAGTGAAGTTTAATCCCAATAATCATAAATGAAAACATGAAACTTTGTGGCATACACACATAATCATAGATAATCATTTCTTATTAATCACGATTCATTTCCAAGACTATCTTAGTGGACAAAGTCCCTTTCTGAACCGAGTTCACTCCTCATTTCAGTCCTGTTTCACTGAACCGGTATAACCTACCGTTCCAGCCATGCTTATCTCATGAGATATAAAATCATTACCCAATGCATTGGAGGGAGCTATAGGTACCACCCATCTCATAATGATACCATTCTTATGTGTGCCACAAAATCATAAAACCATACATCATAGCATAACCCATGTAATAAAAATGGGAATCTTAAACATCGTGACATCATAAAACAATTCATATAAGATAAAGGAATTCATAAAAATATAATTCCATCACAACATAATCATATAAATGTAATAATAGTGATAAAAATAGAACCCTTTATTATCTTAGATGGAAAATAATTTTGATAAAACACTTGAACTCCACTCTTGAGGAAAATATCCTTTCTGCTTCAAAAAAATTTTCCTTTAATAACATGTCATACAATTATAAACTAAATGAAGTTGATTAAAAATAAACTTGAAAACTTGTAAAGAAATCTTCTTGTAAATAATGTTTTAAAAATCCATTCATGTCGTATAAGTTAAGAAAAACATTCTTTGTACTTTTGTCGGAAAAGTCAAAAAGTACCTCGTATGAAAAACGACAAAAGATTCCTTTCATATCCTTTATAAAAAACTCACGGAAGGATAAAATTGGATTTAAAAAATTGTATGTGGATGGAAATAATATTACATAATGAGGAAACAAGGATGTGGATGATAAAATACACCCCTGTAAATGCCAAAGTATAAATAATCTCGGATAAAAATGGGATTGTGATATTTCCCTTACCTTAGGTCTGGTATGCATCATATGGTTCCGAGCCTCCTTTATAATGATTTAAATAATGTAATTTACTTATTAAATAATCATATTCATTGTTATAATATCATATATGTTTCACCTATGACTTTATATTACCCGTTCTTTTATAAATTCCATGTTAAAGTAGCATTTTGGGTAAAATCATTTCATTTATCGTATGTGTTTCGACTTGTCGTTTCTTGATATTATTACTTATATCCTGATTTACATAATTCCAGAATGTAATAAATGATTTATATATAATATATATTCATCATATACATATATATTATATATCAATAAAAGGAATGAAATACACCATTCATGGAGATGGTAGGCCGTACGTACACATGAACGCTGTTTTCGTTTCCTTATTGAATTGAATGGAATTTAGTAGATGACATACATATATATATATACATAAATACAGTAGCTTTATAATGTCATATATTTCATTATTATTGCTTATATATACATTATAATCATTCTTAAATGGTTAAAATGGAGAATGAATCTCATCGCGTCGTGAAGACTGTAGTCCGTACATACGCACGAGCGATGATATCGTTCCCATAATTATTGAATTTAATTGGATAGGATGATATAATATATCATAATCAGTATGATTTTATAATAACTATGTATAGTTATTCTTACACCATTATACATATCCAAGTAAGGTGGTGTTGGAAAAACAGATTACACCACGGCGTGGAGACGGTATTCCGTACGTACGCACACGTAGTGATTTCGTTTTCCGTAGGATGGATAGATGGTGAAATAGGGTTGTTTCATACTTATAATAAAATATAAGTATATGAGTGATACTGACGTTATTACTTCGTAATGAAACAACTAAAGAAGAGGATGTAGAAGAAGAAATAAATTTGAAAGAATCGGTAACAGACATTACCTTATCTTGGAAGCACCTCTTTGAGACCTCCTCTTAGGGCACTAAAATTGGTCTCTTAAGAACACCAGGACCTCTAGGATTTTTCTAGTGAAGTGGAGAAGAGAATTTTTCAGGGGGTGGCCGAGCTTCAAGGCTCAGAATGGTGTGAGGAAGAGGTGGAGGAGGTGCCCATTTATAAGGGAGGTGAGGGGAACCTTTGAAATAACTAAAAATATTATTTTATTATAAAGTCAAATTCTGTTTTTAATAGCTCCTAATTGATATATCTAGAAGATAATGTGGGTATTGGTCGAAAGCCTCTCATCAAATAGAATTTAGACAAGTTTAGGTATCAATTTTAACCTTATCATTTAGATTTAACTTTAAGTTAGATAATTTAACTTTCACCAAGTCTTCTTGTTTTCTTACACTATAAGGTTAATAAACTTACTATATCAATCCAAAAGATCCCCAAGTTGTCTATTTTTAATATATATAACCTTATATAAGTCATTTTCCGAACCTTAGATTTTTAGGAATAAAATAACAATTACTAATATAATATTTTTTTAAAAACTATTTTATGTCAATTTTGACACTATTTAGTAATTAATTTTTGTGAAAATCATAACAGAATGATTAGTTAGAAAAAAGTTAATTAAATAAATACTAACATGTCATATTAATCTAGAAAATTAATGGAATTAATAAAAATTCTCAAATTACATTTATTTTGGTGTTTATAACATCAATTTGGTCAATATTTCATTAATAAGATAATTACTGCATCATCTTTCTGTCATAAATAAATTAAATTATTTAATGTCTCAAAATTACAAATAAAATACCATTATGTATGAAATCCTTTTAGATTTCTAATGAATATTTATATTTGAATTTATCTTATGTATAACCCCATATTAAAAATGATTTACTTATTAAACTTTGATTTTAACTATTTTAACCCTTCATTAAATAAATTAATAATAAATGTCCTAATCTAATCCAAGTGGGCCTAAATGGTAATATTTTATTCCTAAGTTTTTTTTGGTCGAATTAAACTTGTCCAATAGAATTAGGACATGTGTTAGGGTAATAATAATATCATTTTTACCCTTAATTACCCTATTTACTTTTAACCATGGTAAAAAAGGTAAAAAGTTAATATTCACCAAAAACTTATTTGCATCTCATTGAACCACATTTTCCTTACTGACATCAACCGTGTCTGTAGGATTTTTAAAATTCCACTCATAGAAGTGGTAAAATTATGTTTTATGAAAAATTCAGTTTTTTTAACTACCACTTAGTGGTTTCACTATTCATAAAAAATTGAAAGTTTTCAGAGAAATACCAAAATTTCACTCTAGGCTAATTTCGATATTCCGAATCCAAAAATGAAGTCCATTTTGAAAAATAAATTTTATAAAATTTCAAAAATTTCTTATTAATATTCATAACGGCTAGTTTTAATAATATTTTATTAGCATATCATTGTTTATTGAAACTCGGTATTGCGTACGATGCAAGCTATCGAGGAAGGTTGCGATTTCGTGTAAAGAAAGCCAAGAAAGTGTTGTGTGTATAAAAAGATTCCCTTGATGATTTATATAACATAAAAGTCTCGGGTGTTACATTCTACCCACCTTAAAATGAATTTCTCCCTCAAAATTCGTCACTTTGTAACAAACAGATGAGGATACCTCTCCCTCATCATATCCTCAAGCTCCCATGTAGCTTCTTCTAATTGGTCGTTCCTCCATAAAACATTCATCAATTGAGTGGTCTTGCTTCATAGGAATTTTTGGCTACGATCCAGAATCTCAATCGATTGTTCTTCATAAGAAAGATCTTGCTCCAGCGGTACAACTTCTGAGCTGAGTACATGCGAAGGATCAGGTATGTAAATTCTCATGAGAGATTCATGGAACACATCATGAACTTGAAAGATATTAGGTGGAAGTGCCAATCTGTAAGCTACCTTCCCAACATGATCCAGTATTTCGAAAGGACCAATATATTTAGGGCTCAACTTCCCCTTCTTTCCAAATCTCATAACCCTCTTCCAGGGAGATATTCATAAGAACACTTTATCACCCACTTAAAACTCTAGGTCTATTCATCAGTTGTCGGCATAACGTATCTGTCGACTCTGAGGTGCTCTTATGTGTTGTTGAATAGATCTGACATTTTCTTCCATTTCATCAACGAGATCGGGTCCTAATAGCTTTCTTTCCCCAAATTCATCCCAGCAAGATGGAGTCCTGCATTTCATTCCATAGAGAGCTTCATAAGGAGCCATCTGAATACTGGAGTGAAAGATATTATTATAAGAAAATTCCAACAAAGGTAGGTGTTGATCCCAACCACCTTTGAAATCCATAGAGCAAGCTATCAACATATCTTCTAGAGTTTGAATTGTTCTCTCAGACTGATCGGTTGCCTGAGGATGATAACGAGTGCTGAAACTCAACTCTGTATCCAGAGTATGCTGAAGACTTTTCCAGAACATCGAGGTAAATCTCAGATCCTGATCAGATATAATAGAAATTGGTACTCCATGCAATCTTACCACTTCCTTTACATATATCCAGGAAAGCTGATCCAGAGAGAAATCCACTTTAATAGAAATTAAGTGTGCAGACTTTGTAAGACGATCAACTATGACCCAGATAGCATTATTGTCTTTGAATGTTTTAGGAAGTCCTGTGACAAAGTCCGTAGTGATGTTTTCCCATTTCCATTTGGGTATGGGTAATGGTTGTAACATCCCCTTAGACTTTTGTCTCTTAGCTTTAACTTGTTGACAAACCAAGCATCGAGAGACATATTCAGCAACATCTCTTTTAATTCCATCCCACCAGAAGTACACTTTCAGGTCCCAATACATCTTCTTGCTTCCATGATGAATAGAGAATGAAGAACTATGAGCCTCATCCAGATGTTCCTTCTTTAATTCGGGGATGGGAGGAATGCAAACCCGATTCCTGAACTTTATTATCCCATCACAATCATGGTTGAATTCAGGAACATTTCTCACCTTCTTTTGAAACTCGACATCTTATTTCTGTGCCTCTTTAATCTTCACACGTATAGACGGTTGAACATTCATTTGAGAAAGAGACTATTTTCCCTTTTCATTATAATTCCAAGATCCATCCTCTGTAAATCCATAAATATTGGATCTTTTGTGATCCTCGTCATGGATAAACTAGCATGGTCTTGTCGACTTAATGCATCTGCCACCTTGTTTGCTTTCCCAGGGTGGTAATGTATTGAGCAGTCGTAATCCTTAATCATCTCCAACCATCTTCTTTGGCACATATTCAGCTCCTTTTGTGTGATAATATACTTTAAACTTTTATGATCAGTATAAATATCACACTTTTCTCCATAAAGATAATGCCTCCAAATCTTTAATGCAAAGATTACCGCAGCTAACTCCAAATCATGAGCTGGGTAATTTTGCTCAAGTATTTTCAACTGTCGTGAGGAATAAGCTATCACCATATCATTTTTCATAATAACACACCCCAATCCCTTCTTGGATTCATCACTATAGATCACAATCATTTCTCCACTACAAGGCAGTGTGAGCATAGGTGCACTGGATAACCTTCTTTTCAACGCATTGAAATTCTCTTCACATTCCTCCATCCAAACAAGCTAACTCCTTTCCGAGTCAACTTGGGGAGTGGATTAGATAATCGTGAAAAATATTTCACAAAACGTCGATAATATCCAGCCAAACCAAGAAAACATCGGATCTCGATTACTATTGTTGGTCTCGACCATCTTTCGATATCCTCTGTTTTTGTTGGATCCACAGATATCCCCTCTTTTGAGATTATGTGACCCAAAAATGCAACTTTTTGAAGCCAAAATTCACACTTGGTAAATTTGTCATAAATTTTCTCCTTTCTCAGGGTCTTCAATATAATTCTCAAGTGATCTTAATGTTATTCCTTGCACTTTGAATAGACAAGAATATCATCTATAAAGACTACCACACACGGATCAAGATAGTCTCTAAATACTCTATTCATTAGATCCATGAAGATAGGAGGGGAATTAGTAAGACCAAATGGCATCACTATAAATTCATAGTGTCCATACCTTGTACGGAAAGCCATCTTTGGTATATCCTCCATTTTGACCCTTAATTGATGATACCCTGAACTAAGATCAATCTTGGAAAAGAAATGAGCTCCGCGTAGTTAGTCAAATAGTTCATCAATGCATGGGAGAGGATATTTGTTCTTGATAGTGATCTTGCTAAGATCTCGATAATCAATGCAGAGTCTCATTGATCCATCTTTCTTCTTAACAAACAGAACATGTGCTTCTGAAGGTGAAGAACTAGGGAGTATGGACCCCTTATCAAGATTTTCTTGGAGTTGCTTCTTCATTTCCTGAAACTCAATTGGGTCCATTCTATAAGGTGTCTTTGAAATAGGCAAAGCACCCAGTACGAGTTCTATTGAAAACTCAACTTCACGATTCGGTGGAAGACCCGGTAATTCATCCGGAAAGACGTCATCAAACTCTCGTACAATGGGCATATTCTTAATCGTGAGTTTCTCACCAACCATTTGAGATAAATAAACTTCATTTAGTGGAATCAATACCCATAAAATGGTTGAAATTTCCACTGTAAGTTTATGTTCATCCTTGCATCGATAGGCGATAATAGATTGATCTGGAATATGAAAGTGACTTCCCTTCTTTGGCAATTGATATGAGCTCCATGTAGAGAAATCCAATCCATGCCAAGAATCACATCAAATTACACTATAAGAAGGATCACAGGATTTTCAAGAAGCACTTTCCCACAAACTACAATCAGAGAAGAAATATAGACTTTTGATGCGACTTTTGTGCCATTAGGTGTTGTCACAGGTAACTCAAAATCTAATTGTTGAGGTAATACGGTGATACCCTTAGAAAATTCTTCAGAAATAAAGGAGTGGGTGGATCCAGAATCAAATAAAACATTTTCTACTTTATATTGGATGGTAAGTGTACCTTTTACCACATCTTTATCTTACTCTACATCGCTGATAGAAATTGCATGTGACTTTCCTTTGACTTTAGCCTTAAGAGTTTGTTGACGTTGACCATCATCATCAACCCTTAGATTAGGGAATTTATTGGCATAATGTCCCATCTCCTTGCACTTGAAACACTAAAGTGTAGTAGGTTCATTCTATGTATCCCTTCCTTTGTTTGTATCATTAGACATCTTCTTCCCATCATCGCGGAATTCAAATGCCCGATGACCTTCCTATCCACATTTGAAACATTTAAGTGTCCCTTTAAGACAACTCCCTCCATGTTTCTTTCCACACTTTGAGCATAAGGGAAATCTCATCTTCTTTTCAGTGTGCTCTTTAGATTTTCCTTTGAATTCAATTTTCCTCTTCTTATCAAACCCATATGACTGATGGGTTACTCCAATATCCATCTCAACATTGAGATCACATCGAACGATTTCCACGTAGCTATTGAAGTCCCATATGGATAAGGCCCTTAGACGACTTGGTTTTAAGCCACTAATGAATCGATCGATCTTACTCTCATGTTGGGTAATAATACCCAAAGCGTACCTTGCAAGTCTTGTAAAATTTGCTTCATAGGTACCAACAGATTCATCATCCTTTTGCTTCAGTTCAAGAAACTCTTTCTCCATCTTTTTTTGGAGAATACGATGGAAGTACTTATTGAAAAATAAGTTCTTGAACTCGTCCCATTCCATGGACTCAATTTCATCCCTTTTCCTCATATTCTTAATAAGATTCCACCATTGATCAGCATCACCTTCCAAACGATACACCGCTAAGATGACTTTATCATGCTCAGAACATTGAATAACTGAAAATATCTTTTCAGTAGTACTAATCCATTTTTCAGCAACTAATGGATCAGTAGACCCGCTGAATGAAGGTGGACGCTGTCTCATGAAGGATTCAACAGAATGTTGCTCCTTCCATTGCTCGTTTGGAAGTCCTGCATTATTCATAGATAGAGAAAGTTGTGTGAGCATGGCTACAAGGTTTTTAATTCCAGCTCCCATAACTTTTGGTTGCTCAGGGGGACAATCATTGCATTCCCCGTCGCATTCCGCATTAACACGGTTCCTTCGGGTTCCAGCCATTGACTAAAACCAAGAAGAATACTGTGAGCAACAGTACTTATAATAGGAAAACCGCATAATCAAGAATAAAATTTCACACTTAATGTCTTATCCTAGGTTATTCATGGCCATTTCTAAAACACTAAGATTGTGTTCTATGCTTAGACTTATCCTTAGGGTTCTTACTAAGGCTTTCACATCCTAGTTTCCAAAGTTTGACTATACCTTTCCTCTGATACCATCTATAACGACCCATACTTTACATACATTTTTATTACTTCATAATTGAAGAACACTTATTACAACATATAACAACACCAAGAAAGAACCGTATAGGTATAGTGTCTTTAGAAACTGGGAAACATAAACAACTGGTACATAAAGAATCTACTTTTCCTCCCATTTATTTCATCATATCTAGAGTCCCTTTTTGGAATATTCTACTTAATAACCTTCTTCCTGACCTGGGGAAATAAAACATACAAAAGGGTGAGCTCAAACTCTCAGTAAGGGTAAACAAAAGAAATATCAATCATGTCATAATAACATATCTTTTGAAAATCATAACTTGCAAAAGAGATCATAATTTCATATCATGGGATAAATCATTGTATTGAAATGTAATCCCAATAATCATAACATAAAATATGAAACGTTGTGTCATACACAAATAATCATAGAGAATCATTTCTTGTTAGTCAATACTCATTTCCAAGACTATCTTTGTGGACAGAGTCCCTTTCTGAACCGAGTTCACTCCTCGTTTCAGTCCTGTTTCACTGAACCGGTATAAACTACCGTTCAGTCCATGTCTATCTCATGAGATATAAAATCATTACCCAATTCATTGGAGGGATATATAGGTCCCACCCATCTCATAATGATACCATTCTTATGTGTGCCACAAAATCAGAAAACCATACATCATAGCATAACCCATGTAATAAAAATGGGAATCTTAAACATCGTGATATCATAAAACAATTCATATAAGATAAAGGAATTCATAAAAATATAATTCCATCACAACATAATCAAATAAGTGTAATAATAGGGATAAAAATATAACCCTTTATTATCCTATATGGAAATTTTTTTTGATAAAACACTTGAACTCCATTATTGTGCAAAATATCCTTTCTGCTTCAAAAACACTTTTCCTTTCTTAACATGTCGTACAATTATAAATTAAAAGAAGTTGATTAAAAATAAACATGAAAACTTGTAAAGGAAGATTCTTGGAAATAATTTTTTAAAAAGCCATTCATGCTGTATAAGTTAAGAAAACATTCTTCATACTTTTGTCGGAAAAGTCAAAAAGTACCTCGTACGAAAAACGACAAAAGATTCCTTTCATATCCTTTACTAAAAACTCACCTAAGGGTAAAATTGGATTTAAACAATTGTAGGTGGATGTAAATAATATTAAATATTGAGGAAACATTTATTTTGATGATAAAAGACACCCCTGTACATGCCAATGTATAAACAATCTCGGATAAAAATGAGATTGTGATATTTCACTTACCTTAGGTCTGATATCCTTCGTATGGTTCCGAACCTCCTGTATAATAATTTAAATAACGTTATTGAATTATTAAATATTCATATTAATTGTTATTATATCATATATGTTTCACTTATGACATTATATTACCCGTTCTTTTGTAAATTCCAAGTTAAAGTAGCGTTTTGGGTAAAATCATTTCATTTATCGTATGTGTTTCGACTTGTCGTTTCTTGATATTTTTACTTATATCCTGATTTAAATAATTCCATAATGTAATACATGATTTATATATAACATATATTCATCATATACATATATATTATATATCGATAAAAGGAAATAAATACACCGTTCATGGAGACGGTAGGTCGTACGTACGCATGAACGCTGTTTTTGTTTCCTTATTGAATTGAATGGAATTAAGTAGATGACATACATATATATATATATACATAAATCCAGTTGCTTTATAATGACATATATTTCGTTATTATTGCTTATATATACTTTATAATCATTCTTAAATGGTTAACATGGAGAATGAATCTCATCGCGTCATGGAGATGGTAGTCCGTACGTACGCACGAGCGATGATATCTTTCCCATAATTATTGAATTTAATTGGATAGGATGATATAATATATCATAATCAGTATGATTTTATAATAACTATGTATATTTATTCTTAACACCATTATACCTATCCAAGTAAGGTGGTGTTGGAAAAACAGATTACACCACAGCGTGGAGACGGTATTCCATACGTACACACGCGCGGTGATTTCGTTTTCCGTAGGATGGATAGATTGTGGAATAGGGTTGCTCCATACATATAATAACATATCAGTATATGAGTGATACTGATTTTATTACTTCGTAATGAAACAACTAAATAAGAAGAAGTAGAAGAAGAAATAAAGTTGAAAGAATCGGTAATAGATATTACGTCTTCTTTGAAGCACCTCTTTGAGACCTCCTCTTAGGGTACTACAATTGGGGTTTGAAGAATACCAGGACCTCTATGATGTTTCTAGGGAAGTTTATAAGAGAATTTTGTAGGGTCTGGCCGATCTTCAAGGCTCAAAATGGTGTGACGAAGAGGGGTAGGAGGTGCCCTTTTATAAGGGAGGAGAGGGGCACCTTTGAAAAAACTAAACATATTATTTTATTATAAAGTCAAATTCGGTTTTTAATAGCTCCAAATTGATATATCTCAAAGATAAGGTGAGTAGGGGTCTAAATCCTCTCATCCAATAGAATTTAGACAAGTTTATGTATCAATTTTTTCCTTATCATTTAGATTTAACTTTAAGTTAGATAATTTAACTTTCACCGTGTCTTCTTGTTTTCTTACACTATAAGGTTAATAAACTTACTATATCAATTCAAAATAACCCCAAGTTGTTTATTATTAATATATATAACCTTATCTAAGTCATATGGACGAACCTTAGATTTTTAGGAATAAAATAGAAATTACTAATATAAAATTTGTTTTAAAAACTAATTTCTGTCAATTTTGACACTATTTAGTAATTAATTTTTGTCAAAATCATAACAGAATGAGTAGTTCGAAAAAAGTTAATTAAATCATTACTAACATGTCATATTAATCAATAAAATAAGTGTAATTCATAAAAAGTCTCAAATTACCTTTATTTTGGTGTTTATAACATCAATTATGTCAATATTTCATTAATAAGATAATTACTGCATCATCTTTGTGTCATAAACAAATTAAATTATTTAATGTCTAAAAATTACAAATAAAATACCATTATGTAGGAAATCTTTTTAGATTTCTAATTAATATTTATAGTCGAATTTATCTTATGTATAACCCCATATTAGAAATTATTTACTTATTAAAATTTGATTTTAACTATTTTAACCCTTCTTTAAATATATTAATAATAAATGTCCTAATCTAATCCATGTGGGCCTAAATTGTCATATATTATTCCTAATATTGTTTTTGGACGAATTAAACTTGTCCAATAGAATTACGACATGTTTTAGGGTAATAATAATATCATTTTTACCCTTAATTACCCTATTTACTTTTAACCGTGGTAAAAAAAGTAAAAAGTTACTATTCACCAAAAAATTATTTTCATCTCATTGAACCAAATTTTCTTACTGACATCAACTGTGTCTCTCGGATTTTTGAAATTCCACTCATAGAAGCGGTAAAATTAAGTTTTATGAAAAATTCAGTTTTTTTTAACTACCACTTAGTGGTTTCACTATTCATCAAAAATTGAATGTTTTCAGAAAAATACCAAAATTTCACCCTAGGCTAATTTCGATAGTTCGAATCCAAAAATGAAATCCATTTTCAAAAATAAATTTTATAAAATTTAAAAAATTGGTTATTACTATTCATAACAGCTAGTTTTAATAATATTTTATTAGCATATCATTGCTTAGTGAAACTTGGTATTGTGTACGACACAAGCTATCGAGGAAGGTTGCGATTTCGTGTAAAGAAATCCAAGAAAGTTTTGTGTGTAGAAATGGATTCTTTTGATGATTTATATGACATAAAAGTCTCGGGTGTTACAAATATCACCACAAAAGTCAAAATCATCTTATGAGGAAACCAAATAAGTCATCAATGAGTGAGTGAGGAGGAGAAAATAACATAGCATGGATTCAATATTTTATTCATCCAAGAGAAAGTATATATGTCACCTGTTAAATATTGGATTCATTCGAGACTTGAATCATTTAATCTGTAGATTCAAGAATTTGATGTGTTTGAGAATTTATTCGGGACTTGATTCATGCCTAAAATCAAGGAGGTGGAGCGTCGATATCATGTGGC
This sequence comes from Viscum album, assembly GCA_963277665.1. Classification (NCBI taxonomy): domain Eukaryota; kingdom Viridiplantae; phylum Streptophyta; class Magnoliopsida; order Santalales; family Viscaceae; genus Viscum; species Viscum album. Next base: position 562,050,285 of record OY728162.1, read on the forward strand.
TTCCACATAATTATTTTGATATCATGACTAAAACATTTGCATTTTGGATTATTTAAATAAAATAAGAGACATTTATCAGTACTTCCAAAAACATTCTGATAAAATATATATTAATCTGCCCTTTTTAGCACTGAAAATGATAGAGCTTTATCAATGCTAAAGAATCGTAGAATAAATCGATCATTATATGTACAAAAACACTAATATTAATAAAGGATTTAAATTATAATTATAAAGAAAAATATCAGTACAAATATTTATATATTTATATATATTTATTATACTTTTAATAATTATTTAATCATATAATTATTTTTTAAATTATATAAATAATTTTTTCAAAAAATATTTCTTATTTGTAATTATAAATATATAATTTTATAAATAAATTAAATATCCATTTATAAATATATTTATATATATATAATTATTATTTAAATTTATAAATACATTTATAGCATTATATATATTTATAAAATTATATATACTTAATAAATATATATAAATATAAATATAGTACATATATTCATCATTTAAGTATATTTATGATAATTTCATAATTATAAATATATTTTTATCATTATATATATTTATATAATTATATATAAATAATATATATATATTTATAAATATTGTAAATATATTAATGATTTAAATATATTTAATATAATTTTATAATGATTTAAATATATAATTATTGATTTATAATAATATATATACTTTAAAATATATATATATATATATATATATGTTTCGCCTGCGAGGGAGACCCAGGTGCGTGGTTGGGAAAAATGAAAAATGGTCCGATAGGTGACAAACATTTGTCTGTAAATGTAGAAACTATCACATCGCCATCTTTATTTCAACCTGATCCACATTGTTATCCTTTAAAGGAGGAATGTATTAACCCCTCGTTGAAGGGGTATTTTATCCCTTATGTATTGTGAAGGATGTTCCATATTCAAATGGTCACAATGAGAGATTGCATGGGGTCAAGTACTTATGAAATCAGTCCTCTTAGGATATAACATCCTCCGATGGCCTCTAATGGGTTAATTCGTGGAGCCAGAAACACCTAATGGCCCTGTTATCCATGATTATTGGACCTACTTTCCAAATGTAGGTGCTCATTGGATGATTATTTGGAAAACAAAACTTATTGACTCTATTTGTCGAGAGGATGGGAAGTCGGGCTCAACTCACCCTTTAGGGGGGTATTATTGCCTATTATGGGGATCTCTTATAGATTTATGTCATTTTTATATGTTCCTAAATCATTGGTTCATTACCAAAGAGTGTGTCTATAGGCTACCCCTAGTTTGGGGGATCTTCATAGGTATACATGAATTTGATGCTATGAAGGGAATGCTGCCTTAAGCCATGTAATAAGGCACTCTGGAGTTTATCATCATCCCGAGGGGACAAGAAGGTGACTTGATGTTGGGATCAAACCCATAAGATGGAAATCCTACATATCCTCATAAGTGGAATGAAAGCCCATGTAGTTTAGGAAACATGGGGATTACGCATGGGATCTTCCCATTTGAGGGGACATGGATGGGTGGACACTTTTGGAAGGGAACCAATTTTTTGCTTAGGCCTTCAAGAAGGTATCTTACGTATCCTAGTTTGACCAGTAATCAGATTTATTGTAGTTCAAGATTTCGTTCGGGGCTTATGCATGAGATCTTCCCATTTGAGAGGTCATGATTGGATGGACCCTTTTGGAAGGGCACAATTTTGAGATCAGGCCTTCATGAAGGCGTCCTACGTATCCTGTTTTTACCATGAATCTGAGATATGATAGTTCAAGAAGGGCCAGTTTTGTGGAAGTTGGGATCATCACAAGTCTCTAATCCCACATGAGTAATAATACTTATGAGAAATAAGAGAATGTGAGAAATCTGACCAACCACACACCTCCTCTCCCACTGATGGGAGAGAGCAGGCCTACAGTAGAAGAGGTCGGGTGACTGTGGAAGAGGGAGAAGGGAAATAAACCCTTCAACGTGGGGTGAAATTATAGTTATTGTGGCTTGGTCCTCAATTTTTTTTGGAATTACCCTAGTCGGAGTTCCTCAGAATGTGTTTTGGGAGAGTTGAGTAATGTCAAATCTCATCAAAAGTATATGCCAACATGATTCCTCCAAATGATCCCCATTGATCATTGAATGGAAAAGAAAGTGATCACCCTTAATCCATAGAATGGGGTGGTTCACATCAGAATCCCAATGTTGTACTCTAGGTTACCATGAGAATTTTTAATTACAGACATCCTTGGAGTCTGAAACATTATGGGGAGAGCCTTCGTGACTCTGCATACCATGGGTATGTTGACTGAAAGGGGAGCATTGATAAACCTAATGATCTAATCATACAGGTCTGGTTTCTTTAGAGGAGGATTTGATCTGATGCCAAGGGACTAGTTCACAGTAGTTCTATGGAGGGCTGGAAAGTAACATAGGGGCGATATTTGAGCCAGAGGGAAGAATAACTAAGGAATCCCCATTCCGTGTAATGTTTTCTTATGAGAGATGGGGGCTCCACATACAATAATGGTATGCGAGTAGAGGGGTAATCCATGTATCGAAGCAGTACATAGGCTTGTGCATGGACCATATCACACCATAGTGGTATGTGGTCCTATATATGGTTTACTACACCACTTAGGGGTCCATCCACATACTGATGCAGTACACGACGTCATGAAAAATTTTCATAGCGATACACTAGGCAGAACACCATATCGATGGAGGGTCTTTGAGACTATCATTCATGCAGAGTTTATCCATGAGGAATTGTGGCTCAAGATTACAACAATTAGGTATGCGGTTCTCCATTATTAGTAATTTCCTTTGATTTATAGTTTGCAGATTGTTATACCTATAAAAAAGTGGTTAGTAATTTGGGCTTCATCGAGGATTTGAAACTGATGCTAGAATCCAGTATGAAATCTTTCATCCAACCCCTCAGGTCTTCTCTATGCTTTCTCCAACCATACATTCTCAATTTCTTCTACGATCCTTTTATAGAGCATTAGGGAAATTATATCATTGGGAAAACAACACTGTTTGTAGAAGCCCATGACGAGATATCTCAATCCATGGAATTCTTGGTCAACTGGGTTTTACAGAGGTTGTGGTTCACCAGTCATGGTTTGTAGAACCCTGCCAATTTGCTTTATCCTTGAACTACTGAGATCATGAGATGGTACACAGATGACCTTCACACACTTGATTCCCCTCGTGATACAGTTTATGGGTACATGGGTTTACTGTCCACTGCACTGTAGGACATCGCCTTGGGGGTTGTTTCGTGTACTGGTGGTTCACAGTTCATGCGGCCCATGAACCCTTCCCAATGATGGTATGTGGGGAACTTAAAACTTTTTAATAAATTCAATTCCTTCAATTTTCTTCTGAATTTTCCAACTTAATTTGATCCCACTAACTTTACTAGACTGGAAGTAATTCTTGGTTCCTTCAGAAAAGTGATTTTAGGAGTATTTTATTCCATTGGAAAAGTTTTTAGGACCCTTAAAATGACCCCATATTATTGGGGTCTGTTCAGAATGGAGAGGATACTATTATGATGTATAAGTGGTCTGGAACTAAAGTAGTTTTTGGTAGAATAGATAGGTCTAGTAGTAGGGGACCACACCTATATACATGGGTCTAGGTAATTTGTCTTTTACAATTTCTCATAATGAAAAGTGATCTCGACTCTATCTCGGGTTTCTTTGAATTTGTGTACCGCCTATTTTTGAAAAATCTGTATTCAGGAACTACTTTGTACATGCAGCGAATTGAACTCTTCCCAATTAATTTTGCCTACAAACCAAATTTTGGGTTTCAATTACTGTATTGTGGAATTTAAAACAAAAATCTGGACCTCCACAAAATGAAACACTACACAGTTTGTGTGCCCCACACACTGATCTCGAACCAGCAAACTGAAAATTAATCCTTAATAATATGAACATCAACTTTTAAACAACAACATTTAATATTAATATGGTGAGGCCTTGGTTAGTGGTATCCACCATTCGTGAGCCCTTCTATTTTCTAGACAACACACCGTGGTCCATCACCTCATGGGACTTTCGTGCACCACGAATGTCCATTGAATAATGTGTTTTCATACCGCATTAGTATGTCAGGATTATCTCCATGTATCATGGAGAACATGGGGATTGCTTCTGCGTATCATGAAGGATGCATGAAATGGATACCCCATATCATCTGACATGCAAGAAATGGATACTTTGTACCATTTATGGGAAAAATATGTGGATCCCCATGCAGACACATTTTTATGTCCTTTATAAAAAATAATTGTGGCTTTTATTGAACAATTTTTTTATTAGTCTAACTCTTTGTGGTATTTTGGATCTTCCTATGTAGGATGTAATGGATCTTTCAAAGTGTAGAGACCCGAAGCTTAACGTACATGGACATTACATTACTTTTTCGGAATACTTAGTACATAACAAAAACACACACAAATAAGGACCATAATAGTTTAGTGTCTTTGGAAACTCGGAATATAATCTTCTAATTGTGGTGAAAGATCTTCAACATCTCCCATAAAGATCTTCCTTTTTTTAACCTAAAACCTTTCTTTATATCTTGGGTAAAAGAAAACAAAAAAGGGTTAGCTCAAATGCTCAGTAAGGGTAAACAAAAGAAATATCAATCACATCATATTCATAAGAACATAACTTTTTGGAAATCTTAACCTACAAAAGAGATCATAATATCATAACATGAGATAAATCATATTAGTGAAATGAAATCCCAAAAATCATAACATAAAACATGAAACTTATTGGCATACACACATAATCATAGAGTATAATTTCTTATTAGTCAAGACTCATTTCCAAGATTATCTTAGTGGACAAAGTCCATTTCTGAACTAAGTTCACTCCTCGTTTCAGTCCTGTTTCACTGAACCGGTTTAACCTGCCCTTCCAGCCATGTCTATCTCATGAGATATAAAATCTTTACCCAATGCACTTGAGGGAGGTAAAGGTCCCACCCATTTCATAATGATACCATTCTTATGTGTGCCACAAAATCATAAACCATACGTCATAGCATAACCCATGTAATAAAAATGGGAATCATAAACATCGTGACATCATAAAACAATTCATATAAGATAAAGTAATTCATCAAAAAGAATTCCATCACAACATAATCAAATAAATGTAATAATAGGTATAAAAAACATAACCCTTTATTATCTTAGATGGAAAATAATTTTGTAAAAACACTTTAAATCCATTCTTGATAAAATATCCTGTCTACCTCAAAAACACTATTCCTTTCTTAACATGTCATACAATTATAAATTAAAAGAAGTTGATTAAAAATAAACTTGAAAACATGTAAAGTAAGCTTCTTGGAAATAATGTTTTCAAAATCCATTCATGCCATATAATTTAAAAAACATTCTTCTCGTCCTTTTGTCAGAAAAGTCAAAAAGTACCTCGTACGAAAAACGACAAAAGATTCCATTCATATATTTTACTAAAAACTCACCGAAGGGTAAAATTAAATTTAAACAATTTTATGTGGATGGAAATAATATTACATGTTGAGGGAACATAGATTTGGATGATAAAATACACCCTAGTAAATTTCAATGTATAAACTATCTTGGATAAAAATGAGATTGTGATATTTTCCTTACCTTTGGTCTGATTTGCTTCGTAAGTGTCCGAACCTCCTGTATAATGATTTAAAAAATTTTATTTACGTATTCCAGAATCATACATATTTTTATGATATCATATATGGTTCACTTATGACTTTATTTTACCCGTTCTTTTTGTAAATTCCATGTTAAAGAGCGTTTTTGGTAAAATCGTTTAATTTGTCATCCGTGTTTTGACTTGTAATTATTCATATGATTACATAGATCATGATTACATAATTCCAGAATATAAAACATGATTTATATATATTCAGGATATACATATATATAATAGACCAGTAAATGGAAAGAAATACACTGTTCATGGAGATGGTAAGTCCTACGTACGCATGAATGCTGTTTTTGTTTCCTTATTGAGTTGAATGGAATTAAGTAGATGACATACATATATATAAACAGAAATCTATTATCATTATTATGTCATAAATTTCATGATTACTTATTATATATACTTTATAATCATTCATTAATGGTTAACGTGGAGAATGAATCTCATCGCGTCATGGAGACTGTAGTCCGTACGTACGCACGAGTGATGATATTGTTCTCATGATCGTGGAATTGTATTGGAGTGTATGTATACTATTTCTGAATAAATATCAATTTAGAATAATCATATATATTTATTATGTACACCATTATACCCATCCATGTAAGGTGGTGGTGGAAAATATATTACACCACGACGTGGAGACGGTATTCCATACGTACGCATGCACGGTGATTTCGATTTCTGTAGGATGGATAGATGGTGAAATTGGGTTTTTTCATAATTATAATAAATATCAGTATATTAGTGATACTGATGTTATTACTTAATAATGAAACAACATAAGAAGAAGAAGTGGAAGAAAAAATAAAGAAGAAATAATCGGTAATGGACATTACCTCTTCTTTGAAGCACCTCTTTGAGTCCTCATCTTAGGGCACTAAAATTGGTATTTGAAGAAGACCGGGACTTCTAGGATGTTTCTAGGGAAGTGTAGAAGATAATTTGTCAGGGTTTGGCCGAGATTGAAGGCTCCATGGGGTGTGAGGAAGAGTGGGAGGAGGTGCCCTTTTATAAGGGAGGAGAGGGGCACCTTTGGAATAACTAAAAATATTATTTTATTATAAAGCCAAATTCGGTTTTAAATAGCTCCAAATTAATTTATTTCGAAGCTAAGGAGGGGATGGGTCGATATCCTTTCATCCAATAGAATTTAGGCAAGTTTAGGTTCTTATTTTAACCTTATCAGTTTGATTTAACATTAAGTTAAATAATTTTACTTTTACCGTGTCTTCTTGTGTTCTTATACTATAAGATTAATAAACTTACTATAAGCAGACAAACGAACCCCAAGTTGTTTATTATTAATATATATAACCTTATCTAAGTCATTTGGCTGAACCTTAGATTTTTAGGAATAAAATAACAATTAATAATATAATATTTGTTTTCAAAACTATTTTATGTCAATTTTGACATTGTATATTAATTGATTTTTGTGAAAATCATAACAGAATTATTAGTTCAAAAAATGTTAATTAAATCAATAAGAACTTGTCATATTAACCTATAAAATTATATTATTTCATAAAAATTATAAAATTACATTTATTTGGGTATTTATAACATCCATTATGTCAATATTTCATTAATAAGATAATTATTCCATCATCATTGTGTCATAAATAAATAATCTATTTTAAAGTCTAAAAATTACAAATAAAATATAATTATGTAGGGAATCGTTTTGTATTTCTAATGAATATTTATAGTAGAATTTATCTCATGTATAACCCTATATTAAAAATGATATACTTATTAAACTTTAATTTTAACTATCTTAACACTTCTTTAAATAAATTAATAATAAATGTCCTATTCTAATCCAAGTGGGCCTAAATGGTCATATTGTATTCCTATAGTTGCTTATGGTCGAATTACACTTATCAAATAGAATTAGGACTTGTTTTAGGTTAATAATAATATCACTTGTAACCTTAATTACCCTATGTACTTTTAACCGATTTAAATAAAAGGAAAAAGTTACTATTCACCAAAAATTATATTCATCTCATTGAACCAAATTTTACTCCTTGATATTAACTATGTCTCTCATATTTTCAAAATTCCACTCACAGAAGCGATAAAATTATGTTTTATGAAAAATTTAGTTTTTTAACTACCACTTAGTGGTTTCACTATTCATCAAAAAATGAAAGTTTCAGAAAAATACCAAAAATTAGGCCTATGCTATATTGGATATTATGAACTGAAAAATGAAGTCTATTTTACCAAATTCAAAACATATCAGTTTCATTACTTAATTTAAAAATTAATTCCCGTCGTCAAAACAAATAGCGTGTTCTTAAGTGATAATAACTATCAAAAGATTGACAATTGTTTATGTCTGGTTTAAATGTGAAATTAAATCCAATGACAAAAATTGTAATAAATTGTAGAAATACATTCTAAATATTCTTTAAAACCACTCAAATTAATAATTTCCCACTATTAATTATTTTGATTAAAAAGGTTGTTTTTAATTAAAATTTAGAAATTTTCAATATTCATTAGAAAATGAAAGTTATCCAAAAAGTATATAAATTTCCCCCTAAGATAAGTTCGATATTCCTAATCCAAAAATGAAGTCCATTTTGAAAAATAAAATTTACAAAATTTCAAAAACTGGTTATTACTATTCATAACAGCTAGTTTTAATAATATTTTAATATCATATTATTGTTTAATGAAACTCGTTATTGCGTACTACACATGCTATCGAAGAAGGTCGTGATTGCGTGTAATGAAAGGCAAGTCAAGGATGCGTGTTGTGAAAGTTCCTTTTGGTGTATCATATAACAAAAGTCATTAATGAAATTAAAATGAATATTTTTCATAAAATCTCGGGGTGTTACATTCTACCCCCTTTAAAATGAATTTCACCCTCGAAATTCATCTGGGTTATAAATGGTTTACTACTTGAAAGTTTCTTTAATAGAAACCCACATCGTAAAAAGGAATACCAAAACCAATATTTAAAAACAAATGTATGAAATGTTGCGGTTACCCATATAAACTAATCACTGGGTTTCCACATAGGTGAAAATATGGACAAGGAAGAGAAATATAACCATCATGTTCTGATGGAGAGTGGTAGAGAACATGGCTATGGAAAAGCCAGCAATCACAAAGCCATAAATTTGTGACGATCTATGGTACAATCTGATTCATCAGATATAAGATCACTAGGACAACATTTTTGGTTTTTAATATCATTTCCCTAATGTTTAAGAAATTGGAATTAGAAGAAATACTTTCGTGATTTTGGTATAGTCTCACCGTTGGTCGTTCTTTGGAAAATTATCACTTCATCTCTTATAGAAATGAAGTTGAATTTATCATTCATGATGTGTTAGCAGATCATGTGATAGAATTTTGGGTCATTCCATCTGTCTCAAACAAAATGTTAGAAAAGTTATCAAAACTTACATAAGTCCATCTATAGTGAGATTAATCATATATGTTTCCTAAAATGGACTTATACTTCATATATCATACTGCTTAATATAATAAAACTAGTTTCTACTAAATAGGGACTTCCTGTAGGCCAGTGGTAGGCGATAAAGGCCAGCCGCACTTCGGTTGTGGGTTCGATTCCCACAGCCTTGTCCGACGCGAAGGGTTGTCGCCCGTCCTGTAGGTTTTCCTTTTTCTAAAACTACATTACTATAACATCACATAAATAATATCAAAAAAAAGTTCTATCCTTAAACAATACTAACTTATGTCCAACACAATCCATTCTAATATTTTGTCTTATCTAAAATACTTAGGTCCAAGCTTATAGTATATAGAAAACGATTACTTGAAATGTCATCAACCAAGCATGTGAATACCATCATTTATCCCCCATATATCTTGTTTGTCACATTCCAGTTATGTAAATACCTTAATCATGTATTCTCTTGAAAAATGAATACCCATTAAACCTTATTACAAACATGAATGTAGTTAAAAGTTAACAGTTTCCACATACCAAAATCCTCAAAAATCTATATACTCAAACCATGATATCACTTAGTCCTTATATCAATCATGAGCTCATGAATACGGTCATGCATTTCATTTTCTCGTTTTCCCTTTATTATGGGAATAACATCTTTTTGTCCAAAAATATATCAATCACATTCCATGGTTACCGGTACCATTGAAAACCACAATAGACCAATACATAAATATTCCAATATTCCACGATACTATATAAAACATTATTTTGGAATCCCATTACATAAACACTTAATCATTCCACCACATTTTTGTCATATTCAACATCACCAATAGTGATCGCATGTGACTTCCCATTGTCCTTTCCCTTAAGTGGTGTCTCATGTCGATCGTCACTAACCCTTGGATTAGGGAATTTATTAGCATAATGCCCCATTTCCTTGCACATGAAGCATTGAAGTGTTGGGGGTGCATTCTCTGCAGTCTTTTCATTATTCAAAGAATTAGAAACCCTTTTTCCATTACTTCGACACTCAGCTGCTCGATGACCTTCTTTTCTACACTTAAAACATTTTCTAGTCCCTTTAAGACAATCTCCCCCATGCTTCTTTCCACACATTGAGCATAAGGAAACATTCATCTTCTTGTCACCATTATTCTGAGATTTCTCCTTGAACTCCATCTTTCGTTTTTTGTCAAAACTATGAGACGGATAAGTAACACCAACTTCCATTTCTACCTTGATAGCACAATGCACAATTTATTCATAGCTACTGAGGTCTATTATATCTAATGCCCTTCGAAGATTTGGTTTTAAGCCACTGAAGAATCGATCAACTTTACTTTCTGGTGGGATGATAAATCCAGATGCATACCTTGCAAGCCTTGTAAAATTCGCTTCGTATATACCAACAGATTCATCATCCTTTTGCTTTAGTTCAAGAAACTCATTCTCCATATTTGTTCGAAGAATACGAGGGAAGTACTTATTGAAAAATAAGTTCTTGAACACGTCCCATTCCATGGACTCAATTTCATCTCTTGGCCTCATATTCTTGATAAGATTCCACCATTGATCAGCATCACATTCCAAACGATACACTCTAAGATGACTTTATCGTGATCAGAACATTGAAGAACTGAAAATATCTTTTCAGTAGTGCTGATCCATTGTTCAACAACAAGTGGATTAGAAGACCCACTGAAAGAAGGTGGAAGTTGCCTCATGAAGGACTCAATATAATATTGTTCCCTTCTCTGCTCATTTGGAAGTCCGGAATGATTCATGGCTTGTGTAAGTATAGCAATAAGAATTTTCACTCCATGTCCCATAACATTTGTTTGTTCAGGAGGACAATCATTACATTGTCCATTACATTGATCAACACGGTTCCTTCGTGTTCTAGCCATCGTCTAAAACCCAAAAAAATAGTGTGAGAGGAAAAAATCCCTCTAGGGATAGCAACATAATAAAGGGGGAGTACCTTCAATATCTAACATCTTAGGTTACTGTAATTATAGTACTATAACCTGTACTTATACTTAACCTTAGGTACATCCCTATACATACCTTAGAAATATCTATAGGGGTCTCACTAAAGTTCATGCATCCTAGTTTCCAAAGGTTGAGTAAAACTTTCCTCTGATACCAACTGTAGAGGCCCAAAGATTAATGTACATGGACATTACATTACTTTTGCGGAATACTTAGTACATAACAAAAACACACACACACAAGGCCTATAATAGTTTAGTGTCTTTGGAAACTCGGAATATAAACTTCTAATCGTGGTGAAAGATCATCAACATCTCCCATAAAGATCTTCCTTTTTTTACCTAAAACCTTTCTTTATATACTGGGGAAAAGAAAACAGAAAAGGGTGAGCTCAAATTCATATTAAGGGTAAACAAAAGAAATATAAATCACATCATATTCATAAGAACATAACATTTTGGAAATCTTAACCTGCAAAAGAGATCATAATATCATAACATGGGATAAATCATAGTAGTGAAATGTAATCCCAATAATCATAACATAAAACATGAAACTTTGTGGCATACATACATAGTCATAGAGAATAATTTCTTATCAGTCAAGACTCATTGACAATACTATCTTAGTGGACAAAGTCCATTTCTGAACCGAGTTCACTCCTCGTTTCAGTCCTGTTTCACTGAACCAGTTTAACCTGCCGTTCCTGCCAAGTCTATCTCATGAGATATAAAATCTTTACCCAATGCATTGGAGGGAGATATAGGTCCCACCCATCTCATAATGATACCATTCTTATTTGTTCCCCAAAATCATAACCCATACATCATAGCATAACCCATGTAATAAAAATGGGAATCCTAAACATCATGACATCATAAAACAATTCATATAAGATAAAAGAATTCATAAAGAATAATTCCATCACAACATAATCAAATAGATGTAATAATAGGTATAAAAACAGAACCATTTATTATCTTAGATGGAAAGTAATTTTGATAAAACACTTGAACTCCATTCTTGATTAAAATATCCTTTCTACTTCAAAAACACTTTTCCTTTCTTAACATGTCATACAATTATAAACTAAAATAAGTTGATTAAAAATAAACTTGAAAAACTGTAAAGGAATCTTCTTGGAAATAATGTTTTAAAAATCCATTCATGCCATATAAGTTAAAAAAACATTCTTCTCTTCCTTTTGTCAGAAAAGTCAAAAAGTACCTCGTACGAAAAACGACAAAAAATTACTTTCATATCTTTTACTAAAAACTCACTGAAGGGTAAAATTGGATTTAAAAAATTGTAGGTGGATGGAAATAATATTACATATTGAGGAAACATAAATGTGGATGATAAAATACACCCCAGTCAATTTCAAAGTATAAACAATCTCAGATAAAAATGAGATTGTGATATTTTCCTTACCATAGGTCAGATTTGCTTCATAAGTGTCCGAACCTCCTGTATAATGATTTAAGTAATGTTATTGACTTATTACAGAATCGTACTTATTTTTATGATATCATATATGGTTCACTTATGACTTTATTTTAGCCAATCTTTTGTAAATTCCATGTTAAATAGCGTTTTGGGTAAAATCGTTTCATTTGTAGTCCGTGTTTTTACTTGTAATTATTCATATGATTACTTAGATCATGATTACTTAATTCAGGAATATAAAACATGATTTATATATATTCAGAATATACATATATATAATAGATCAGTAAATGGAAAGAAATACACCGTTTATGGAGATGGTAAGCCGTACGTACGCATGAACGCTGTTTTCGTTTCCTTATTGAGTTGAATGGAATTAAGTAGATGACATACATATATATAAACATAAATCCCGTATCATTATTATGTCATAATTTTCATGATTACTTATTATATATACATTATAATAATTCATGAATGGTTAATGTGGAGAATGAATCTCATCGCAACGTGGAGACGGCAGTCCATACGTACACACGAGCGATGATATCATTCTCATGATCGTGGAATTGTATTGGAGTGTATGTATACTATTTCAGAATAAATACCACTTTACAATAATCATATATAGTTATAATGTACACCATTATACCCATCCAAGTAAGGTGGTGGTGGAAAATAGATTACACCACTCCGTGGAGACGGTATTCCGTACGTACGCACGCGTGGTGATTTCATTTTCCGTAGGTTGGATAGATGGTGAAATAGGGTTTTTTCATAATTATAATAATATATCAGTATATGAGTGATAGTGATGTTATTACATCATAATGAAACAACCTAAGAAGAAGAAGCGGTAGAAGAAATAAAGTTGAATGAATCGGTAACGGACATTACCTCTTCATTGAAGCGCTTCTTTGAGTCCTCCTCTTAGGGAACTAAAATTGGTATTTGAAGAAGACCAGGACTTCAAGGATGTTTCTAGGGAAGTGGAGAATAGATTTGGCAGGGGTTGGCCGAGCTTGAAGGCTCAAAGTGGTGTGACGAAGAGAGGGAGGAGGTGCCCTTTCATAAGGGAGGAGAGGGGCACCTTTGGAATAACTAAAAATATTATTTTATTATAAAGCCAAACTCGGTTTTAAATAGCTCCAAATTGATTAATTTTGCATATATGGTGGGTATGGGTCAACAGAATCTCATCAAATATTATTTATACAAGTTTATGTTCCTATTTTAACCTTATCATATAGATTCAACATTATGTTAAATAATTTTACTTTTACCGTGTCTTCTTGTGTTCTTATACTATATGGTTAATAAACTCACTATAAGAAGCCAAACGAACCCCAAGTTGTTTATTATTAATATATATAACCTTATCAAAGTCATTTGGCCGAAACTTAGATTTTTAGGAATAAAATAACAATTAATGATATAATATATTTTTTTAAAATATTTTATGTCAATTTTGACACTATTTAGTAATTGATTTTTGTGAAAATAATATCAGAATGATTAGTTCAAAAAAAGTTAATTAAATCAATAATAACATGTCATATTAACCAATAAAATTAGTGTATTTCATAAATAGTCTAAAATTACTTGTATTTGGGTATTTATATCATCCATTATGTCAATATATCATTAATAAGATAGTTAATAAATCATCATTGTTTCATAAATAAATTAACATATTTAAAGTCTAAAAATTACAAATAAAATATCATTATGTAGGAAATTGTTATATCTTTTAATGAATATTTATAGTAGAATTTATCTCATGTATAACCCTATATTAAAAATGATATACTTATTAAACTTTGATTTTAACTATTTTAACCCTTCTTTAAAAAAATTACTAATAAATGTCCTAATCTAATCCAAGTGGTCCTAAATGGTCATATTCTATTCCTAAGGTTGTTTTTCATCATATTACACTTATAAAATAGAATTAGGACATGTGTTAGGTTAATAATAATATCATTTGTACCCTTAATTACCCTATTTACTTTTAACTGTGGTAAATAAAAGTAAAAAGTTACTATTCTCCAAAAATTCTTTTCAACTCATTGAACCACATTTCAATCCTTTATATTAACTGTGGCTCTTGGATTTTCAAAATTCCACTCACAGAAGTGGTAAAATTATGTTTTATGAAAAATTCAGTTTTTTTAACTACCACTTAGTGGTTTCACTATTCATCAAATAATGAATGTTTCCAGAAAAATACCAAAAATTAGGCCTAAGCTATATTTGATATTATGAACTGAAAAATGATGTCTATTTTACCAAATTCAAAACATATCAGTTGCATTACTTAATTTAAAAATTAATTCTCGTCGTCAAAACAAATAGGGTGTTCTTGAGAGATAATAACTATCAAAAGATTGACACTTTTTTATGTCTGGTTTAAATGTGAAATTACATCCAATGAAAAACATTGTATTAAATTGTAAAAATATATTCTAAATATACTTTAAAACCACTCAAATTAACAATTTCTCACTATTAATTATTTCGATTAAAAAGGTTGTTTTTAATTAAAATTTAGTAATTTTCAATATTCATTAGAAAATGAAAGTTATCCAAAAAGTACCAAAATTTCACCCAAAGCTAATTTCGATATTCCGAATCCAAAAATGAAGTCCATTTTGAAAAATAGAATTAACAAAATTTCAAAAATTGGTTATTACTATTCATAACGGCGAGTTTTAATAAAATTTTAATAGCATATTGTTGTTTAGTGAAACTCGTTATTGCGTACCACACACGCTATCGAGGAAGGTCGCGATTGCGTGTAATGAAAGGAAAGTCAAGGATGCCTGTTGTGTAATCTAATTTTGGTGTAGCGTACAACACAAGAAATTAATGAAATTAAAAATAATATTTTTTCATAAAATCTCGGTGTGTTATATTCTACCCCCTTTAAAATGAATTTCCCCCTCGAAATTTGTCGGGGTTATAAATGGTTTACTACTCAAAATATTCTTTAATAGAAACCCACATCGTAAAAAGGAATACCAAAACCAATCTTTAAAAACAAAAGTATGAAATGTAATGGTTACCCAAATAAACTAATCACTGGGTTTCAACATAGGTGAAAATATGGATATTGAAGAGAAATCTAACCATCATGTTCTGATGGAGAGTGGTAGAGAACATGGCTATGGAAAATCCAGAAATCATAAAGCCCTATATTTGTGATGATCTAAGGTACCATCTGATTAATCAGATATAAGAGCACTAGGACAACATTTTTGGTTTTCAAGATCATTTCCCTAAAGTTGATGAAATTGGAATTCAAAGAAATACTTTCGTGATTTTTGTATAGTCTCACCGTTGTTCATTCTATGGAAAATTTCTACTTCATCTCTTAAAGAAATGAAGTTGAATTTGTCATTCATGATGTGTTAGCAGATCATGTGATAGAATGATGGGTCATTCCATCCATCTCAAACAAAAGGTTAGAAAAGTTATCAAAACCTACATAAGTCCATCAATAGTGAAATTAATAATATATGGATCCTAAAATGGACTTATACATCATATATCATACTGATTAATATAATAAAACTAGTTTCTACTAAATAGGGACTTCCTGTAGGCCAGTGGTAGGCGATAAAGGCTAGCCACACTTTGGTTGTGGGTTCGATTCCCACAGCCTTGTCCGACGCGATGGGCTTTCTCCTGTCCTGTAGGTTGTCCTTTTTCTAAAACTACATTAATATAACATCACATAAATAATATCAAAAAAAGTTATATCCTTAAAAAATACTAACATATGTCCAACATAATCCATTCCAATATTTAGGCTTATAAAAAATACTTAGGTCCAAGCTCATAGTATAAAGAAAACTATTACTTGAAATGTCATCAACCAAGCATGTGAATACCATCATTTATCCCCCATATATCTTGTAGGTCACATTCCAGTGATGTGAATGCCATAATCATGTATTCTCTTTAAAAATGAATACCCATTAAACCTTAGTACAATCATGAATGTAGTTAAAAGATAACACTTTCCACATACCAAAATACTCAAAAATCTATATACTCAAACCATGATATCACTTAGTCCTTATATCAATCATGAGCGCATGAATACGGTCAAGCATTTAATTTTCTCATTTTCCCTTTATTATGCACATATGATCTTTTTTTCCAAAAATATCTCAATCACATTCCATGATTTCCGGTACCATTGAAAACCACAATAGACCAATACATAAATATTCAAATATTCGACGATACTATATATAAAATTATTTTGGAATCCCATTACATAAACACATAATCATTCCACCGCATTGTTGTCATATTCAAAATCGCCAATAATGATCACTTGTGACGTCCCTTTGTCCTTTTCCTTAAGTGGTTTCACATGTCAATCGTCACTAACCCTTGGATTAGGGCATTTATTAGCATAATGCCCCATTTCCTTGCACTTGAATCATTGAAGTGTTGTGGTGCGTTCTCTGCAGCCTTTTCTTTATTCAAATTGTTAGAAACCCTTTTTCAATTACTTGGACACTCAGCTGCTCGATGACCTTCTTTTCCACACTTAATACATTTTCTAGTCCCTTTAATACAATCTCCACCATGCTTCTTTCCACACTTTGAGCATAAGGAATCATTCATATTCTTTTCACCATTATTCTGAGATTTCTCCATGAACACCATCTTTCGTTTCTTGTCAAAACTATGAGATGGATAAGTAACACCAATTTCCATTTCTAACTTGATAGCACAACGCACAATTTCTTCATAGCTACTGAAGCCTCTTATAGCTAATGCCCTTCGATGATTTGGTTTTAAGCCACTGAAGAATCGATCAACTTTACTTTCAGGTTGGATGATAAATCCTGTTGCATACCTTGAAAGCCTTGTAAAATTCACTTCGTATATACCAACAGATTCATCATCCTTTTTCTTTAGTTCAAGAAACTCATTATCCATCTTTGTTCGAAGAATACGAGAGGAGTACATAGTGAAAAATAAGTTCTTGAACTCGTCCCATTCCATGGACTCAATTTCATCTCCTGGCCTCATATTCTTTATAATATTTCACTATTGATCAGCATTACCTTCCAAATGATACACTACTAAGATGACTTTATCATGATCAGAACATTAAAGAACTAAAAATATCTTTTCAGTAGTACTGATCCATTGTTCAACAACAAGTGGATCAGAAGACCCACTGAAAGAAGGTGGACGTTGACTTATGAAGAACTAAATAGAATATTGTTCCCTTCTCAGCTCATTCGGAAGTCCATAATGATTCATAGCTTGTGTAAGTATAGAAATAAGATTTTACACTCCATCTCCCAAAACATTTTTTTGTTCAGGAGGAAAATCATTGCATTGTCCATTACATTGATCAACACGGTTCCTTCGTGTTCCAGCCATCGTCTAAAACCCAAAAAGAATAGTGTGAGAGGCAAAAATCACACTAGGGAAAAAACATAATAAAGGGGGAGTACCTTCAATATCTAACATCTTAGGTTACCGTAATTCTAGTACTATAACCTATACTTACACTTAACCTTAGGGACATCCCTATACATACCTTAGAAATATCTATAGGGATCTCACTAAAGTTCTCGCAACCTAGTTTCTAAAGGTTGACTAAACCTTTCCTCTGATACCATCTGTAGCGACTCGAAGCTTAACATACATGGACATTACATTACTTTTGCGGAATACATAGTACATTACAAAAACACACACACACAAGGACCATAATATTTTAGTGTCTTTGGAATCTCGGAATATAATCTTCTAATCGTGGTGAAAGATCCTCAAAATCTCCTATAAAGATCTTGCTTTTTTTACTAAAACCACTCTTTATATCCTGGGGAAATAAAACAGAAAAGGGTGAGCTCAAATTACCAGTAAGGGTAAATAAAATAAATATCAATCACATCATATTCATAAGAACATTACATTTTAGAAATCTTAACCCGCAAAAAAATCATAATATCATAACATGGTATAAATCATAGTAGTGAAATGTAATCCTAATAATCATATCTTAAAACATAAAACTTTTTGGCATACACACATAATTATAGAGAATAATTTCTTGTTAGTCAAGACTCATTGCCAAGACTATATTAGTGGAAAAAGTCCATTTCTGAACCGAGTTCACTCCTCGTTTCAGTCCTGTTTCCCTGAACCAGTTTAACCTGTCGTTCCAGCCATGTCAATCTCATGAGATATAAAATTTTTACCCAATGCATTGGAGGGAGATATAGGTCTCAACCATCTCATAATGATACCATTCTTATGTGTGCCACAAAATCATAAACCATATGTCATAGCATAACCCATGTAATAAAAATGGAAATCTTAAACATCGTGACATCATAAAACAATTCATATAAGATAAAGGAATTCATAAAAAATAAGTCCATCACAACATAATCAAATAAATGTAATAATAGGTATAAAAACCGAACCCTTTATTATCTTAGATGGAAAATAATTTTGATAAAACACTTGAACTCCATTCTTGAGGAAAATATCCTTTCTATTTCAAAAACACATTTTTTTTCTTAACATGTCATAAAATTATAAACTAATAGAAGTTGATTAAAAATAAACTTGAAAACATGTAATAGAATATTCTTGGAAATAATGTTTAAAAAATCCATTCATGCAATATAAGTTAAAAAAACATTCTTCTCGTCCATTTGTCATAAAAGTCAAAAAGTACCTCGTACGAAAAACAACAAAATATTCCTTTCATATCATTTACTAAAAACTTACCTAAGGGTAAAATTTGATTTAAAAAATTTTAGTTGGATGGAAATAATATTACATATTGAGGAAAAATAGATGTGGATAAGAAAATACACCCCAGTAAATTTCAATGTATAAACAATCTCGGATAAAAATGAGATTGTGATATTTTTCCTTACCTTAGGTCCGATTTGCTTCGTATGTGTCTGAACATACTGTATAATGATTTAAATAATGTTATTGACTTATTCCAGAATCATACGTATTTTTATGATATCATATATGGTTCACTTATGACTTTATTTTACCCGATCTTTTGTAAATTCCATGTTAAAGTGCGTTTTGGGTAAAATCGTTTCATTTCTCATCCGTGTTTCGACTTGTAATTATTCATATTATTACTGAGATCATGATTACATAATTCCAGAATATAAAACATGATTTATATATATTCAGAATATACATATATATAATAGATCAGTAAATGGAAAGAAATACACTGTTCATGGAGACGGTAAGCCGTACGTACGCATGAACGCTGTTTTCGTTTCCTTATTGAGTTGAATGGAATTAAGTAGATGAAATACATATATATACATATAAATCCAGTATCATTATTATGTCATATATTTCATGATTACTTATTATATATACTTTATAATCATTCATGAATGGTTAACATGGAGAATTAATCTCATCGCATCGTGGAGACGGTAGTTCGTACGTACACACGAGCGATGATATCGTTTTCATGATCGTGGAATTGTATAGGAGTGTATGAATACAATTTCAGAATCAATATCACTTTAAAATAATCATATATAGTTATTATTTACACCATTTTACCCATCCAAGTAAGGTGGTGGTGGAAAAGAGATTACACCACGGCGTGGAGACAATATTCCGTTCGTACGCACGTGCGGTGATATTGTTTTTCGTAGGTTGGATAGATTTGTGAAATAGGGTTGTTTCATACTTATAATAAAATATCAGTATATGATTGATACTTATGTTATTACTTCATAATGAAACAACCTAAGAAAAATAAGTGGTAGAAGAAAAAAAGTTGAATGAATCGGTAACAGACATTACCTCTTCTTTGAAGCGCCTCTTTGAGTCCTCCTCTAAGGGCACTAAAATTGGTCTTTGAAGAAGACCAGGACTTATAGGATGTTTCTAGGGAAGTGAAGAAGAGAATTTGGCAGGTTATGGCCGAGTTTGAAGGCTCATTGTGGTGTGAGGAATAGAGGGAGGTGGTGCCCTTTTATAAGGGAGGAGAGGGGCACCTTTGGAATAAAAACAATATTATTTTATTATAAAGCCAAACTCGATTTTAAATATCACCAAATTGATTTATTTAGAAGCTAAGGTGTGGATGGGTCGACCTCCTCTCATCCAATAGAATTTATACATGTTTAGTTTCCTATTTTAACCTTATCATTTAGATTTGACATTAGGTTAAATAATTTTACTTTTACCGTGTCTTCTTGTGTTCTTATACTATAAGGTTAATAAACTTACTATAAGCAGCCAAACAAACCCCAAGTTGTTTATTATTAATATATATAACCTTATATAAGTCATGTTTCCGAACCTATGATTTTTAGGAATAAAATAACAATTAATAATATAATATTTGTTTTAAAAACTATTTTATGTAAATTTTGTCACTATTTAGTAATTGATTTTTGTGAAAATCATAACAGAATTATTATTTCCAAAAAAGTATTTAAATCAATACTAACATGACATATTAACCTATAAAATTAGTGGATTTCATAAAAAGTCTCCAATTAAATTTATTTGGGTATTTATAACATCAATTATGTCAATATTTCATTAATAAGATAATTACTGCATCATCATTGTGTCATAAATAAATTAAATTATTTAAAGTCTAAAAATTACAAATAAAATATCATTATTTTGGAAATCTTTTTATCTTTCTAATGAATATTTATAGTCTAATTTATCTCAGGTATAACCCTATATTAAAAATGATATATTTATTAAACATTGATTTTAACTATTTTAACCTTTCTTTAAATAAATTAATAATAAATGTCCTAATCTAATCCAAGTGGGCCTAAATGGTCATATTTTATTCCTAAGGTATTTTTTGGTCGAATTAAACTTATCCAACAGAATTATGACTTGTGTTAGGTTAATAATAATATCATTTTTACCCTTAATTACCCTATTTACTTTTAACCGTGGTAAAAAAATGTAAAAAGTTACTATTCACCATAAATGATTTTCATCTCATTGAACCACATTTTACATACTGGCATCAAACATGTCTCTAGGATTTTTGAAATTCCACTCACAAATGTGGTACAATTAATTTTTATGAAAAATTCATTTTTTTAACTACCGCTTAGTGGTTTCACTATTCATCAAAAAATGAATGTTTACAGAAAAATAAAAAAAATTAGGCCTAAGCTATATTTGATATTATGAAATGAAAAATGATGTCTATTTTACCAAATTCAAAACATATCAGTTGAATTACTTAATTTAAAAATTAATTCTCGTCGTCAAAACAAATAGCGTGTTCTTAAGAGACAATAACTATCAAAAGATTGACACTTGTTTATGTCTGGTTTAAATGTGAAATTACATACAATGACCAAAATTGTATTAATTTTAAAAATATATTCTAAATATAATTTATAACCACTCAAATTAATAATTTATCACTATTAATTATTTCTATTAAAAAGGCTGTTTTTAATTAAAATTTAGTAATTTACACTATTCATCAGAAAAAGAAAGTTATCTGAAAAGTACCAAAATTTCACCCTAAGCTAATTTCGATATTACCAATCTAAAAATGAAGTCCATTTTGAAAAATAATATTTACAAAAATTCAAAAAGTGGTTATTACTATTTATAACGGCTAGTTTTAATAATATTTTAATAGCATATTATTGTATAGTGAAACTCGTTATTGCGTACTACACACGCTATCGAGGAAGATCGTGATTGCGTGTAATGATAGGCAAGTCAAGGATGCGTGTTGTGCAAGTTCCTTTTCATGTAGCGTACAACACAATACATTAATTAAATTAAAAATAATATTTTTCATAAAATCTCGGGGTGTTACACACAAGAATTAACTAAATTGCTGTAGATGAGGGAAACCATGTTAGGGGACAACATGGACCATCTATGATACTAAATTGTTCCTCGTTATAGATTCTTAAAAGGTATCCTAATGACATTGATCTTTGCATACCCATTGTCTATGCAGTTTTCTAATTTACAACATTAGTCTTTCCGATGACATTACTTTGCCATTTGTTGACCCTAATACTCCTTTCATTCTCCTAAAATCACTGCAAGGTCATGATCGGGATGATATTTCCCCAATAGTAGAAGTTAGGGCTACTCCGATTCAAGAAAATGTGTTCAAATTTGAAGGCTCTATGTGGAATCAGGGCAATCGCTGCTGTCACAACACTGCCACGAGACTAGTCACTCGAGAGTACCCATCTACTATCAACACTTCTTCAGAAAACCTTAATGGTGGGAGGAGAACCAAATGGGACCTATGAGCTGGGGGATGCTTCTATGACGAATGGGCATGGGAATTCTGGTACATCAAACCTATTTAAGTTCACCTGACCAGTTGGAAGTGGTGAACTTATATCAGGCAACCTGGGTCTCTCAGTTTTCAGCCCTCTCTCCAGGTGAAATCCTTTCTGAGATGCTGATACACTACTGTTGAATCAGTTACACCTTCCATTTGTCACATGTGTAGGTGGGAATTAGCTTATATAAAATCCACCAACTTGGAGGAATCCACATACTTATAGATCTGTATGAAGAGTTTCTCCTGACAGCCAATACATGGCATAATTCCAACCTTGTTTCCCCATTAACAAGGATCATACTAGTTATGGAAGAGGGATTACTGGATCATACCCTCTAGGATTTCTCTCTTATCCCATTTGAGGCATGGATATGTTCATTTCTATAGGTGAATGGGCCTAACTGGGAACTCGACAGAGTTGAACTCATCCATCCCACCAGTCTCGATAGATCATAGGGTCATATTGTTCTACCCTAGAAGCGGGATGATATACCACTTGTGGTATGAGATTCCACTAGACGTTCCCCCTATTCTTATATTAGTAGTTTTTCTGCCCAATTTTTGAGTGAGTGGCTCTTCCCATCTAATGATGTATATACCGTGGTCAGGGCCCATACTCTAACAATGGAGGCTATGCTGGAAGAGGATCGATCCATTAACCTAATCATTCCTACTCTATCATAAATTTATTAGTTGTTGGGAAAAATATAAGAAGGTAGATCTCCACATCATCTTATCGAGCAATTTCAATTTTATAATGGGTGTATGGAAGAACACTTCACTTTCTAATAATATTGACACATTGTAAAGGTTCCACACTCTGACTTTCAACCCTCCCTTTTAAACATTTCTGCTGTTATTCCAAGAACATTAAGAGTTAGTGATGTAGTCGGGCTATGGAATGACTCTTCTAGCATCTCATTTGCATTGTAACCTACCCCTGCTGGGTTATTAAGTGGTGATGGGGAAGGATATTCAGAGTAATGCTCATACATTATCACTCTTTTTCATGAGAAGCTCACTGGTCACATAGATCATGTGGCCATTTTTGAGCCATACCACCCTTACTAGTTTTCAAGGCTATTTGGGTGCCTTCAACAAACCGTGCTTCTTCCTGATATTGAGTTATGTGGAGAATCTATTCCCATTATTCATCTCCATTTATGTCTTATGATGATGTGAGAAGCTGATTTTATGGATATTATCATCCCCAATTTGATGGGATCCACTTTTCTATTTCCAGAATATGCACAACTGTGGGTGAGATGTTACCTTGATAGGGTACTGAGAAGACCAGTTCGGTGGGTCCAGAACCCTCTAACCATGCATTGACCCATCTTGGCCCCAATGACCATGTCATATATTCCTTCTCATATGATAAGTGTGATTAATAAATCTCATATTCTTGTCACTATAGTGGCCATGATGGTTATGCCATCTATTCCCACCCTTGTTGTAAGAAGAAACACTATTCACTGTTAGAAGTGTCTGTAAGGGGCTTCATCAGTGCGTCATATCTCAGTGGGGATTGATTCAGGCTGGTCCTCTTATGTGGTTTCATCCCATGACCCTATTGAAGATGGCCCCATCAAAGTATCACTGGATACCTTAAAAGTGGCTTCTAATCCTCCGTGTCCAGCTCTAGTGTTCAAACCATCAGAGGGTAAGGAGAGCCCCCCATATTGGGTAACCTATAATAGGAATCATCCGACTCCCATAATTAAACTTCATGCCTATAGTACCATTTTGGATGTGGAGGATCAAAGTACTGGTGCCGCAAGGAGGCACCAAGCAGTGAAAAAATAGGAATGGTGTCAGTTACGTGCCCTTGCTGTGGAAACACCTCTGACTAGCTTTACTCATGAGACTGACAACTTCCTGTGGTTATTCACTGAGATGGGTTTTCGTGGCTTTGATTATCGCACATACATATCCTTATCTACCATATTGTCATAGCTTGTGAAGGCCTCGCTTCTTTCAAGGATAAACATTTCAAGTTCAATTCTTACCATCATTAGGTGATGACCTTCTGAGATGTTTTAGAGGAACTCAATCACCTAACGACTAAAGAGGTAAGGTCTCGTGATTTGGTGATAACACAAAAGGAAGATTTTGAGGAGTTTGAGGCCCACGTAGCAAGGATGAAGGATCAACTGGACTCTTCATGTACCAATTTCAAATATATTCCTGAGAAAGGGTGGGACCTTAAAGTCATTAGAGAATACATGCACCCAACATTCTATGATAAAACAGATGATATAGATTCTTTATAAAACACTCTTGATAGCCCACGTTAGTCACATTTCATTTTTCTGGAAAGGGAGAGCCGAACCTTACTGTAACTTTCCCTAAATCACGATGTGTACTCATTTTCCTTTGATATTTTGGAGAGACTCCAAACTGGGGATGTTCCTCCATTTTTTCTGAACTCAAAGTAACTAATTTTCTTTCAAATTATTCTTCTTTTACTCTTCCTATCATTTTAATTGATCATTATAAATCATATAAACACTATTTTTATCAGTTATTAATTTTAAACCATGATTTGAAACCATTGATGTGAAATGATTTAATCATGCTATAAATTTTACCTAAGCCACGAGACTCAAAGAGAATAGTTCAACTATTGCAGAGGTTTCCTAAAAAATCTCATGAATTTTTTTGTCTTTTTCATTATCACCCTAATTTTTTCGTAAGCCTAATTGACATGGTCTTATCATGTATAACTTTACTTTTTTAAATGGATTCCCTTTGAAGGTTTTTGACCTAACAAGCATTACATATCTTTTCATAGCTAGAATATTTTTATCCTAAACCATACACAGTATAGTTTTAATGAAATGATACTCAACTCTTATCTAAAGGTTCCCTTTGAGAATTTTAACTCTGGATAGTATGGAGTCTTTTTCGCTGGCTTTTCACAGTCCTTACAATCAAAATTATTACTGATGTTTTAGTTCAAACAACATTGACCAAAGTTGATGGGGTCGGGGCCCCAATTTGGGAATCATCATCTAGGAATGTCCTAATATCATTCAGGCCTAAATTGGCGAGTTTTGGACATGTATGAGGGCCATGACCCATTTTAGGTGTATGGTGGTAGGAGAGGACTCACCTAAGGATGAATTAGTCCTTGGTTGGAAACTGTTTTGTAGGCACCTTTCGCAAAGCCACTTGGGCATGATGTGAATAGTAAAACAAGGATGTCTATAGAACACTAGCCTTCCATCTTTGCAGTTCTGGGAGAATTTACAACAATTTGAATTTTTTTTGATGTTGCGGGCCATGGTGGGTGCCCTGTCTGAGTGATGTTTATAAAATTATTAAGGAAATTTTAATCGTCGTTGAACAAGTAACCGGTCCCAAACTATTTTTAGTTTCATAAGGGAGAGCCGGTGGATGGTTAGTTCAATTAGAATGATTTTTCATGTCTAGGAATTTGAAAAGGGGATGATATGTATAATTTTATTTAGAGGGGTTTTTCAAATCTAGGGGGTTATATGGGATATGAATTTCATATGAGTGTACAAAATTGGAAAAACTCTCTTGAGGAAGAATTTTCCTTTTATTAATGGTTGTTTTGTAGGTAAAATATGTAAATCCATAGAGACATGATGTGTATAGTCAAACAATGGTTTCTGTAGGACACTAACCTTACCTCTCCGATGTCTATGAAAAATTATTGATATTGGGACCTTTTTGGACACGACATCTGACCTCTTAATAAGGGGTACACCTAATCATGAAAGGGGACATTTCATTGGATGAAATTTTCTAGGAAACCGGGAAAAAAGTGAGGGAATTTATGTTTCATATGTAGACCATTTTCACACATGTGAATAATGTATCTTTATTTTATAGAAGCCTCAAGAGATACCAGAGTTGAATCGGGCTAGAATGTTTTCATATATCCAGGATGTGGGTTGGAAAGCAGACATAATCCATGAATATGTGGATTCTGGAATTAGGATGGATGTCATGAGGAATAGAAAACATTGGTCATAACAAGGTAGAAGACGACTCTACTGGGGATGATTTTTCATTTGATTGATGGAAATCTTGTGGTATCATATGCAGATCCACCAGGGCATGATGTGCATAGTCAAACAAAGGTGTCCACTAGACACTGGACTTCTATCTCCGATATCCATGGAAGATCATGGGGATTTGGATTACTCAAGGCATGAAGTTTTAGGTATGGAAGGGGTGTATTCCAATACATTAGAAGCTTTCAGGTTGTGGTTCACTAATTGGTCTAGGTATCTCCTCTGTAGATCTGACCCATACATAATAGAAGTCATTAATCCCATCATTTGGGTACCCTATCTTTTAACAATGTACGACCAGGACGTGGGGTTCCTTACAGGGAAGGGAATTGTGACATGACCTTTTTGTGTGGTGCTGCTAGGACCAATTTCCTGGACGGATTTTCCATTATGTCATGGTGGATCTCTAACATAGATCCCTAAGTTCATGTGATCTTTGCTCAGGGTGAGAAACAAGGGATTATGAGGATTCTAGATCAAAAATTAAGAAATAGTAGGTAGAATTTTACACTTAATCAATGCATTGATGTTTAACATTATGAAGACCTGAATCTTATGGCCTTTCAGTTTATAGTCACATATTGAGGAAATTATGCTGTGTAGTTTGGAGTCATGCAGCAAGTACATTGTGCTCTATAGTTTAGAGTCATAAAGTGAGGACATTATGTCGTCATAGAGATTGTTAATAGCATTGAGTTAATCATGGTCAGGATATTATTTCATTACATAGACATGAGTGATGATAGAAGGTGTAAACAATAGTCCTAGGAGGAAACATGGATAAGGAGGAATGGCATGAGTCTTGAAAGCCATCGGGCATACCGAGGTAGGAGAGGACTCTCGAGAGGAATAAATTTCCTTTGGTTGATGACCATTTTGTAGGAATCATATACAGAGCAACATGGGAATGATGTACATAGTAAAACAATGGTGTCTATAGGAAACTGGGCTTAAATCTACGATATTCATGAATGTTTATAGGGATCCATGATTTCATAGAGTATGGAGTTTGGAAAATCAGAAATATTTGTATGGGAATATAATAAATACCCAATCTGTGATCATCCATGAACTACATAATCTTACACATAGATATGGCTCATATTTATGGGGGAAACATGATCTTTTGAATTCTTATGAGTGGGGGGCATGTGCATGATCTCTTAATATCGATAATCCAGCCACACATAAATCTTAAAGAATGTTGCCGTTTATTTTCATGCGGTTAAGACCTTTCATGGAATCCATGTACATGTCTGACCTTTGCACGGATGAAGGGGAATTTTCTTAAATGGTGGCTGGGTCAGGATTCTAGATTTAGGCATCACAATGTAACCTTTAAGTGAATGAATCAATGCATATGTAGTTATAAACATTCCCAATAATGGTTTGGTCCTTTTATATAGACATGAGAGGGCATTTTTTCATTGTTGGCTATTTCAGGATGCCAAATCTGAGCATTACTACGTATCCTGCAAGGGAAGGAATCATGTTTTACGTTGTTATGAATGTTCCTTGTACCGATCTAGCTTAGACATTGGAGTAGGGTCATTTTGGTTTCCTCCTCTATGGATGACTGGTCTACTATATTTATCTATAGTTTATTTACATAATTTAATCCCTACCACCAATCCTATGCTCATGTGAGTTATACTTGATGTGATAAAAGTGGAGTGGCAATGGTTTCCCTCATAATATGGGGAGATAGACGATATGATAGAGGCATTTGGGGGGGGGGGTGAGATTGAGGATTGAGGTTTCTCTATGTATCCCACTAAGGAATGGGAATAAAGTCGTACATAGTTCTATGAAGGACTTTTTAGTTTATCATCATGGGATTCTGACGATTTATGATATTCAATTTAATGTATTGATGCTTGGACGTTATGCTGTACAGTTTAAAGTCATGCAACGAGGACACTGTCATCCTGGTTTAATGTATTGTTGTAGGGACTAATACTATAAAATTTAACGTCATTTTGTTAGGATGATAACTCATAGATTAAGGACATAGGGCTTGAACACTAAATGGGAATCATTGTTTTACGAAGTACTTCATCATAAACCATGCATTTGTGGCAGTGGCGATGAGCTTTCCATTCATTAATATCATGGTGTATGCTCCAATAGAATAGACCCTATGTTTGACATATGGTCCATACCAATTTTGTTCAAGATTTGGGGAATTCTTACATAGTATCATTGGGATTATGAGGACCAAAACCATCGCTCCATCAAGGAAATATTGATGGAAAACCATCTTGTTGAAAGCTCGAGCGATCTTATTTTGGTAGAATTCCAAATGGTGAAAAGTGTGTATACTTTTCTCATCCAACTCTTCAAACTCATCAAACCATCTTTGAGATTTCTCATCAATGGACAATTGATCAAAAAGGGCTACATGGAGTGATGGAACTTGAATTTCAATAAGAAAAACCACCTCTTCCCCATATACTAGTGAGTACAAGGTTTCCTGCATAGCTGTGCAGGTCATGGTCCAGTAAACCCATAAAGCATGAAGTACCTTGTCTGTCCATGATTTCTTATCCCTATATACCATCTTTTGGTTTATGTTAGATATTGATTTATTTAAATCATATGTCCTCCCATTATCTGCTCAATGGTAGAAGGATGAATGATTAGCTTTTATTCCATACTCTTGGAATAAATTGTTCTACTCAGTAGAGTAGAAGTTGGGGTCGTTGTCCGTCAGTATTGTGTGAGGGACCCCAAATCTAGTAGTGATGTTTTCCATCACAACACTAATAATTATTTTACCCATAACTTTTTTAAGGGGTATAGCTTATTCCCATTTATAAAAGAAGTCAGTTATTTTTAGAATGAACTTGAATTGACTGGATGTGGTGGGGGGATATATCCTCACAACATTCACACCCCAGGTAGAATGTGACCAGGAGTACATAGCTATGTGAAGTATCTCTGGGGATTGGTTAATAAAATTATCATGAACATGGTAGTAATGTGACATTTTGGTGAATATGTCACAATAATGTATCATAGTGGGACAATAGTATCCAAGCCTTTGAATTTCATAAGAGAGATTTGTTGGAAATTGGTTCATTCCATAAGCTTCGACGTGCACTTCTTTCATGAAGACTATAATCTCTTCTCCATCAATGCACCAGATAAAGACTCCATCAAGGCCTCATTTGTAAAGAACCATTTCTTGGTTTATGCCATTGTTCAAGATAAATTTAACTACCCATATTTGTATTTGTTATCTTGTATCCCTATCTAGTGGGAGTTACCCCCTCCGAATGTAGTTTTCAATCATAGTAATCAAGCCGGTGGTGTGACCATAAGGCTAAAACATGAGGCTAATCTCATCGATCTACTCCATATTGTTCTGAATAAATTGCAAGACCATCCGATAGTGGGTAATGAAAATAACCATTTCATCGTATTCTAGATCATCTAGGGATGTGGCTGCATTCACTAATACATTGGATTGGTCATTTTTTGAGAGAGTGTCATAGGTCAGTGTTGGTTATAATGGAAATTATGCTATCATTTTTCGAACATGGTACATCTTGGGGGCCAATACTTCTATATTAATGGAATAGTCACTATAGACCTACTTGATGACTAGATCTAAATCACCGTTTATCTGTAATATTTTTGATCATGCATGAAGTGACAACTCTATTCCTGTAATGAGGGGTTGGTATTCTTCGTCATTATTTGTACATCCCTCCAAAATAAGGAATGAGTAAGGCAAAAGGAATTTTCTGGGGATATTAGTATAACTTATAGCCCCACTTTGTTGAGATGGGTATACTCTATCCTTTTCGCTATTGGGATTCTTGAAGAACCATCATGGTAAATTTCCAAGGGATGGGTGTCCTATTGGATGTTAAACACTTCCTCATCTGGAATTTTACATTCAACATGGTTGTTTTTTCAGAGGGGTTCTCTTCTAGGAAGTTTAATAATGCCTGGACCTTGATGGCCTTCTGGGAAACATACCATATCTAAAACTGTTGTTGGATGAATTCCCATAGTGATAGCCATCCAGTTATCATGGAAAAATTGAGGATATATTTGAGAAAGTTGTAGCGGATTACAAGGTGGACCTTGTGGTACTGCAGGTAATGCCTGAATCTATGAACCTTGAATATTAGGGAGAGATAGTTCTTTTTGATTCTTGAATATTGAGTCTCAACATCAATCATTTATTGGATGAGGTAATAGATGATGTTCTCATTGTCAACATCATTCTTATGTGTGAGTAAGATGCCTAATGACTATTCGAAGGCAGTTACATAAAAATTTAGTGGTCTCCCCTCAACAAGCGGCATCAACATCGGTGTGATTATGAGATATCTTTTGATATTTTCAAATGATTCCTGACAATAATTATCCCACTCATATGTAACCTCTTTCTTCATTAACCTGGTAAAAGGTAAAAATTTAACCACAAGTTTGTCTATGAAATGACAGATGTAGGAAAAGTTACCCTAGAGACCTCTCAACTTGGTGAGGTTGTGAGGTGGAGACCTGCCAAGGATGGATTTTGTCTTTTTAAAGATAAGATCAATGCTGTAATGGAATACAATGAAGATGATGAACTTTTTAGTGGTAATAATGAAGAATCACTTTAGGGGATTCATATTTAAAATATGTTATCGTGGTTTTTTAAAGTCAGTTTCAAGATCAATAATATGTAGTGCCGACAATTTTAGACCAAAGGGCATCACCTTATAATAGAACACTCCCGAGTGCCCTAGAAGTAGTGGATTATTTATCTCCTATTTCCATTCAGATATAGTTGTGTCCAGAATAGTTATCCATGAAAGAGAGGGTCTCATATTCTGTTCTCACGTCAGTTAACTGTTATATGATTGGGACAGGAAAATCTTCTTTTGTGTGGTGCCTTGTAAGGTCCATGAAATCGATATATATTTGAATTTGTTGATTCTTCTTTTTGATAGGGACTTTGTATACTATCTAGATTGGATATTGGACTTCCCATATGAAGTTGGATTTGAACATCTTCTCAACTTCAACCTCGATTTTGGTAGCATGCATCAGGTGGGTCCTTTTTTCTACCTTCTTATAGCCCTGTTGATCGTCTGACAGACCCTGATGATGAGTGGAGACCTTAGGATCGAGCCCTAGAACACATATGTAGTTCTAGGAAAACACATATCGATTCTTTTTAAAGAAATAGGTATATGAATTTTTCTCCTTAGTAGGAAAATCCACACTAATATAGTGGGTTGTGGTTTGTCTTCGATTCCCAGGATTATCTATCTAGGTTCATCGATTTTGGTAGAGACACCTTCTTCAAATGAGGGAGGGGAAACTTTGAGGTCTTCTTCTTCTTATTCTTCATATTCTTCTCCAACTTCATTCTCTTCTGATGGAGAGAGGATTCTTGAGATGAAATATTCAATGGTTGGAGAGAAATTTCCTTTTTCATTTGTGAATAAGGTAGGGACAACATGAGGTCCTAAGGATGGGCATGGGGCATCTTTATAGGTCTTTCCCAGACATCATAGGAGCCAACCTTCTCTTCAGTTCCTTTGGACTTGGTGGCCATAACAGAGATCATTCGGTTGACTAAGTCTCTATCCAAGCATGAACTTGTGCATCCAACTTGGTTGATAATTAATAAAAATTCTTCCCCAGTCTATTATACGGAGTTAATGAGATCTATTTTCAATCCATTTGGTGAAGTTATCCATTCAACATCGTCGGCCAAAGATTTCTTCTCTTTCAGTTCATAGAACCATGAATCAATGTAAAATGACTAAAATGATTCAAATGGGAATTTATTATCCTACAATGTCCTATTTTACCATTATTGTAATATTTGACGTATTGATGGTATGATGATGGAATTGTAGCATGCTGATATGCCAGGGCCTCCCTAACAAGACATTGAAGGTCGTACTTTTACTCACTAACAGGAACTCAGAATTAGACACGAGGTCTCCAAGCTAAGTTTTGAGCTTGATTTTTCCCAAAGGATTCTTTTTCCATTTTCTGTATCCCAACAGAGATGTGGTGATGGGTGTTAAACTATCCTCATCATAACCCAGCTGATGAAGTGTTCACAGTGGGAGGAGGTTGAATCTAGAGCCGTTATCGATGAAAATTTTCCAGACATCAATGACATTTATCATGCCGGACAGATATATGGGTTTGGTTTGCCCCTACATTATGGTTTCATTATCCTTGTATGTGAAGGAGATGACATCATGAAATTATTCAAGATTGGTCTCTATCTAATACACTTCAGCCACTTTTACATCAATTCTTAATTTCTATGGACCCAGTAAGGATTCGATGAGCGCCTCCCTAAGTTCTGCGGACAGATTCAATGCATCCAAGATTAATAGATTTACTGATATTGAAGCTATATACTTTAGAATATCATATTTATTCTCCAATGTTCAGTGATTACCAGATCAAGGATGCTCATTCATAGAGACTCTAAGGTCTTGTGCTTTGGACGTAGATGATATAACCTCTATGACATGAGCTGGTGGTGCTACGATTCTTTTTGGGTTCGGTCGAACTGAACTGCCTGTATGCCTTGGGTGATTTTATATTTTTTCTTCCTCTAAAGGATACTCCATGATAACTTGGCTTGGATTTCTGCTATCATGGGAAGATGGAAATTATGGTTCTCATTGTGTCTGCCATAGGGTCATTCCTCTGAGTTTTGGAAATGTTAACAGTTTAAGTTATGGCATGGTTTAGAATTTGAATCCTACCATGATTATGACTTCCAGAACACCCTCAAACTCTGGGGTCTCTTCCTTTGGCCCTCTGGTGGGGTGAAGGGAATTTGGATTTGTGGCCATAATTTTTATCAGAGTAGGGGTCCATCAAAAGAATGACATTAATGAAACTGATGATCAGTTCTTGATCTGTCAATGTTTCTATCTGGCTATCATTTGTCGGTGTTACCTTTTGGAGGAGTAGTGTCTATTGTGAAATTTTTTGGGGTAGTTCCCATTATCCCAAGTCTACTGGAATGACGTCTGAAAGCATCAATACTGGCTTCATATTTGGTGGTAGTTCATCTTCTTACTCCTTATTTCTTCCCTTTTAGCCCTTGAAGGATTTCAGGGCTAAGGAGGATGGATAAGTTACATCTGAGGCCATTGGGGGGTATGGTCGGATGTTTCAACTGCACCTAGAGGATTCCATGAACTCAGTTGACTATTTTCCAGGTCATATAATTGTCAAAAAATTTCTTCTTTTAACTAGAGACTATTTCTCATTCCACTTCCTTTCTTTAGTTTGATGTAGAGACATACACCACTTGTGCTGGTGGATGACCCAACTTGAATTTCCTAGATTCCTCCATCTTTTTCATGAGATGCTTAAAGAAAAAGTATTCTTTGATGGTGTGTCATAGTATCTGGTGATACGGACAATAGTATGGATGGTCGTCGAGACCCACTTCATCGGCTTGTTTTGAATCTGATAGTAGAAGAAAGTTTCAATTCATGGAATCTATAAACTAGCCACATACATTGTCATCTTAGAACGAGTAGAATTTATTTCTTAGCCCCATGAACTAATTTCTTTTATCACCCCTTTTCTCATCTTGTCGAGGTAGGTATGGAAATTGGTATCCAAAGGGTCCTACATGGTTCGGTGGAGGCCTTGAAAACAGAGCTAGTGTTGGGTGTGGCTTAAGTGTGACCGAAGCTACTTCAGCCTTTCCCTATCCTTTTCGTGAGCTGATGGGGCCACTAGAGACTTGATATTGGTCTGCAGCAAGGACTCTTTAATCCTTTGGGTAATGACAGAGAAATCTCATAACCCACATTTGTACATCACGGAGATGAGCGGTGTTCGCAATAGATTATGGGGGTTATTGATGAACATAATGAAAATTTCATCATGGGTCAGCAGGTGGTTCAAGGAATAAGTAAGGCCTTTACATATAGAAAAGAAGATTGAATATTCTTCATTCTCTTTCTTCTTGTAGTTCATGAGGTCACAGACCATTGTATTATGTAATTCTGAACTAAAATAGAATAGAAAATATCACCGGAGGTCCTCCAAACATGTTATTTAGTTAGCTGGAAGGCTAGTATACTATACAAGGATTGAACCCTAGAGGGTTCACATGATGTATCTGAGTTTTAATGCTTCTTGCTACTTTGGACTACGCATAATGGGATCAAAGTAAGAGGATTAGTGCATTTGATGCTGTTTTAAGTCTCCCAAGCCACTAAAAACTCAGAATACATGGTTTTCAAAGTTCAGTGAAGGTATAATGTTACTCACCCAATCATGGTAGGGTTTGTGCTCTGGTTGAATCGGAGATCACCATCGTTTCATGGATTCTAGTAGAGCTGTTAGTTTTTCTACAATATTTAAGATCCCTTGGTGCATATCTAGTCGGGATTTAGTATGGGAGGGTGAATAAGTCATCAATGTTGGATGAGTCTGTGATGCTAAAATTTGGGGTGGATACCCAGCTGGGGGTATCCTTTGTGGGTTCACTTGAATATACTCTAGCTTCCTTCCCAGTGGGAGAAGTCCTATTGCCCTTTTGGGTCTGGATTTAAGTAGTTTGATGGTCCCAGCACTAGGTTGGATGGTCATCCGAGCTGACTTTATTTATCGGGATGAGTGCCTATGGATGGGGAACTTCTCTTGGTGTTTCGTAGGGCGAACACCTGTGGAAAGATAGAACCCTCAATGTAGCTCGATGTTAATTCTCTGGAGCTGTTTCATTTCTTCCTCCTGCATGGAGAATCATTCCTCGAGGGTGAGAAACACATTATTAGGGGGAGGAGGAGGTGGATCATAAATGACCAGGCATTTATTCTTCTCTTTATTGGGGATTCACAAGGGAGGTAATGTTGGATTAACTGAGGGGAACCCAAATTTAGGACCTTTATCTGGTTCTAGGTATATACACCATTAGGCTCGGTGTGGAATGCCTCTGGGAGGGAGCCATATTATTATTTATCCCCACCTTTTGTATCATTTCATATGAGATATGTGGAGTTGACATTTACCATTTTCACTGATGCATACAGTATTGGGGTGGTGTACTTGGTGCAGAATGGTAAGAAAGATTTCTGCATCCTTTATTGGATCTTCTCTTTCCATTCTATGTTATTTTTCAGATTTCTTGGTGAAGATGGACCCAAAGGGAGCCTTGATCTGACATCGTAATGCAACTTCATCTCAGATGGTAGGAACTACAAGATGGGGTGGAACAAGTGACATCTATACTCATCATTCATCCCAGATAGGAGAAGACATATGTATGTTGTGTGGGAAATTCAGATAAAACTGCCCCCAGCCCTATGGGCTGTTGTTTCTCCTATTATTCTATTGATATGATACGGTCTAGATTTGTTTGTCTTATAGGGACATTTTGAGATAAAAATTCCCCAATCCTTATGGGTTGGGGATGTTCCCATGTTGCAGCAGTAGCTACCATTATTTCCACATTTTTGATTTCATGTAGTCCCGTGAAGGTGTGAACCAAGTATAGAATTGGAAATGTATAATATGTTGTGTCTTTTGAAGACAGGACCACTGCTTACTGGTTGGATTCCCTTAGGCAGGAAGCTTGTTGGATGTTCTCATTTTCTTTGATCAGAAGACATTCGATGGTCTGATCTCGTCGGTCCTGATGCTTTTGAGACTTACTTCGAGCTGATTTTTGTTGAGTATTCCATATTTCCTAAACATGGATTTCATTTGATTGATTAATTTGGGTATTTAATTAGAAATATGTATTTTCTAATGAGGTTTTCTTGATGGGAAGCAGGGTAATGTGTAGAGCTCCATGTTCTCCCCATACCTAAATATAAACTCCATTTGGGGTGTCACCAATGAGGCAACACAACTTGTGTATTTCATGGAGGCAAGCCAGCTCAAGTTTTTTATTTCACCATTATTATTGTGGATGCCTTGAAGATGAGAGGGCTTCTTGTTCAATTAGATGGGGGATATCCCCTAACACATTAACATGGTCCGCATACCCATCGTATCGAATGAACACTTCTTTTTGCTGGCAAAGATTCATCAATATATTGAGGTGAATGTCATGAAAACAATTTCCCGACAACTCACTTGGTATGTCGAAGAGATAAGTGGTCATTCCCCAAAATATCACTGGTATATTATCCTTAGATAGTTGTATAATCACGAGAAACAAATCATGCTATTGTTCATCAAGGGAATCCTATAATTTATATTCCTAGCTTCACTGTTTCTTAATAATTTAGTTCTATGCAGCCTAGCTAGTGGGAGACTTATCGATATAGGTATAGGGGAGGGGTGGCATAGAAGTTGATCAGGGCCCCAGACCATCCTCTATTTGAGTAATGATATCACTCATCCTAGACAGAGTTCCTGATATGTCTGACTCCATCTTTACATGCGCCTTGACATATGAGGGCTTTCTCACATTTGTTATGTCAAGGGGAGGTCATTCATTCCAGTATGAATTTTGATTGTAGGGAGGACCTCAACAATAGGTTCCCCAATGGGGAGGGATACCATTGAGACTTGATGTCTGGCCATGGGGAGTGTCCCTATGGAATATAACTTGTAGAGGACCTTCAGGGAGGGCTACAATGAGAGGATGACCTTCTTGCTGCTTGATTTCACTGAGGGGAGGATCTTCTCAATGACTGCTATGATGGAGAGGACTACTATCACAACATGATATCTGAATGCTATGAGAATTTCCATAGTGTACATCCTAGGGAGGGATTTTTGGATGTACTATAATTATGGGAGGATTCTCTCATTTCTTTATGTTACTATGGGTAGGGATTTCAATTAAACTTCCATTGATGGGAGGACCTTTGCATTGACTATCATGATGGAGAGGGCTTCCATCACAACATTAATGTTGTATACAGGGAAATCATATTTGTAGTGTATATCCATGGGAGGACCATTAGGGTGGATGAAAAAAATGGCAAGGCCTTCTTACTGTTTGATTGTCAAGTCAAGTGGGGGTGTACCCTGACATGCATCAGGAGATAGGCTCTCGGGATCGATCATTTTTCGTCCACAGAGTAATCCACTGTGGGTTCTCTGGGGAGGACCTTCAAAGATATTAGTATTAAAATAGCGGGGAGGTCCTTCAAAACTACTACTACCACTTCTATAATTTGGCAATGGATTGACAGGATATCAAGCATTTATTTATATATGTTTGAGGGCATCAAAATACCATGCATCTAGCTGAGCAGGATCATGTATGTGCTCTTCATTTTTCGATTGCCTTCAGTACATATCATTTTTAGGCACTCTCATGCATGTAATCAAGGCCGCCTACTATTATTAACAACATTCATATTGGGTTCCCCGTCTTGTTGTGTCCTGTGATGCCGTCGGGATATGCCTACATGCATCTTGTGTTTTGGCAGGGATATATGCCTACCCTGGAGCAGCCATCACACTGGCCGTCATCCCTAGGTTTGAATGGGTATTTGTTCCTGATCTTCTTTTCCATGTATCACAGGAAATTTCTTTCACCCCTCCAACACTGGATTAGGGATTCATTTCTACTATGGAGTGAATAACCCATTTTCGAGAAAGTCGTTTCACTTGAGAAAACTAGGTCATGGGCCTAGTTTCTTACCTTTTCCGCCGATGCAATGATAACACGGCATGTTTGGAGGATATGGTCTAGAATTGACATATGATCCTCCATCATTACTAGGATGTGATGAGATACATCTTTGGATGGAATGGGTATGAAGGCCCATTTTCATTTCATAGAAGAAGTTTGGGCCAACTTCAGTCCCCAATGGGTTTCCACTAGATACTGGCAATTCTCTTATGCCAGGATAGAGGAATGAGTCTATTAATGGCTGTGTTCTCTAGTTACCAATATATTTGACTTTTGGGCTACATATTCTTGAGAGGGAATTCTCATTTGATCTTTTGCCGCTATATTTTTCTCACTGGCATTGAATGCATCTGCTGGAATTTGACTCTACTCATATTTTCTTGCCGGCCAATTTAGATGGAGGGCTTGATACAAATTCAAAAGTATTTTTGCCTGCGTGTAGCTGGATCTCACTATATTTAGACGAAAAACTTATTGTACATCAGCAAATATCTACATATAACTATAGTTTTCCAATCTGTCTGTATGACAGGACTTGTGAGCACTAGCAGGAACGTAAACGTGCTCGTATTGTGCCACCCTATTTCTGTTGTGGGCTTGAGTGGAAAGGGTAGAGTTATATGTATACCTATTGAATCCTGAAACATTTTTATGATAGAGATTCTACTAAGGAACTATGGTCATAGCATGTTCTTGATTATATATTTTCCACCCTTGACGGGCATCCTAATGGGAACATGTCTTCTGGACTTCAGTATGTGCCCTTGTCATAAGGTCCTCTTCAGCGTGAGGAGACTTGGTCACATGGTGTCGGTAGTGATGCTCTCTGGTAGGGGCCTGTGAGTAGGACCCCTGTGTAGTTGAGATGAAGTTGTCAGTATCGACTTCATCTACCTCCCTATGATAAGGAAGGTACTATAACATCCCTAGTAAATAAAGAATAATACTTTTTCATATTTGTTAATATTTTTTAATTAAATATTAATTATACTTAAAGGTGATGCTATGTTTTATGGAATACCTTATATGTAACAACGGGTTTCTTTGAAATCTTACATTGCACACAATGTTGGGACGTAATAAAAAATAATAACATAATATTATTTTAAATGGTAGTTACACCTAGATGTTCTACTAGAAATAATGAACATACCTAACTATAATATTATTATAAATGTTTGTTAAATGTTTTAACATTTATCCAATAAAAGTTAGAGGTTATAATGTGAATGAATCCAATTTTAAGCAAAAATAGTCAATTATTCTTTAAAGGTCGATTTATCGCCTTTTGATGGAGAACCATTTTTTAAATCTGGTTTTTGACACTTTAATATATTCTATTTGACAAAATAATTATCTTATTTAGAATCGGAAGATGAAAATTTACATTGGGTACATTTTTGGTAATTTTCTGATAAAATTCATTTTTAAAGAATAGTGAAAATTACTTTATTTTAATTCAAAACTACAATTTAATCTAATTTATTTATATTATTAGATTATCTTTTTTACTTGGGATTAAAGTCAAATTAGTTAATATTTTTATCATTTAATCAAATGTTTTTCATTGTATGTAATATAAATTTTAAATTTGACACAAACAAGTGCCAATCTTGTGATAGTTATTATTTCATAAAAACACGCTTTTTGTTTTGACAAAGTGAATTAATTTTAAATTAATTAATAAAACATCTATGTTTTATATTTTTTAAAATATAAATAATTTTTTAATTCAGAATATCAAATATAAATTAGGTATAATTTTGGGTATTTATCTAAAAACCTTCAATTTTTTATGAATAGTGAAAACATTGAGTAGTAGTTAAAAAACAATTTTTTTCATTTAAATGAGATTTTACCGCTTATGGGAATTGAATATCAAAAATCCGACATATATTTTTTTTATCAGTAAGTAAAATGTAGTTCAATAAGATGAAAATAATTTTTGGTGAATAGTAAATTTTGACTTTTATTTACCGCGGTTAAAGGTAAATAAGGTAATTCATGATAAAAATAATATAATAATAATAATATAAAATTACCCTAAAAAGTGGCCAAATCCTGTTTTTTAATACATTTCCAACCATGGGCATACTTGGGTCGATTTTTGGGACTCCATAGAGCCACATAAGAGTGATAATGACACTTTATATTAATTAATTTAAAGTAATGACAAAAATGTCATAAACATATATATTTTTGTAAATAAATTTTTACATGGGGTTATATAAGTTATATCATTGATTATAAATATTCATTATAAATCTAAAAATATTTCCTACATAATGTTATTTTATTTATACTTTTTAGACATAAACTAAATAAATTATTCATGGCACAATAATGATTCAGTGTTTACCTCATTAATCAATGATTTTAAAAAATAATATTATAAATATTAAAAAAATATGAAAAACCTGTTCAATTCTTATTGGATAATTTTATTTAGAAAATTATTAATCTTATATTCAACTTTAATAAGTTCTTTACCTTTATAAACCGATATTCATTATATAATAAAATAATATTTTCAGATTTTTCTAAAGAGCCCCTCCTCCCCCTATAAAAATCCATCAATTCTAACCCATTACTCACACATCTCAAGCCCCTTGGCTTGCCTAAACACTACCCAAATAGTTTCTTAAGATCCATCTCTCCATCCAAGAATCCTTACCTTAGGAAGAAGATAGTTCGATAAATCCTTTTCATTCAAACCAAAGGAATTTTCCTGATTTAAAGGTAACATCTTCTCTTATGTTGTTTACTTTTATTTTACATTTACAACCCCCTAAACACTTTATATTCTTTTATTTTCTGAAAAAAATAGCATCATAAATATTCTAGGTTGTATTTATGTGAACTATTTGAGCTACATTTACACACACCACCATCTAATTGGAAAAGAACATACTGTTTCTGTGGAAGACAAACTACTGCCTCATGAAAAGATGATTGTTCAATCTTCTTCTACCACCTGTTATGGTGGAAATTAAGATGGAAATGTATTTACATGTGATATATATTATATTTATAATTTCTCTATACTTATTTATTTTTCATTTATATCATGACTTTATGGTTTCCATAATTGGTAAATATGATAATTGGATTTGAGGAAATGCAGACTATCACCACCTTAAAGTTATATGAATCGTTCATGCCATACGTGGAAGGATTAAAGGAAAGAGTTACTAAAATTATATATTATATTATACTAAAATTACAATATACCTATTTATCATTAAGTTTTCTTTCCATTAAAATACAAAATGGAAATGAAAGTAGCATTCATGCGTACATACGACTTATCGTCTCTATGAATGGTGCATTTCATTTATTACCTCCAAATGTTATGCACTATTATGAACATATATATATACTGGATATATATAATATTTAGGATATATAAATCATGAATATCATTATATATATAATGGAATTTTAACCACATGAAGAACTTGTAATTATAAGAAGTTCATTTTTTGACTCAAGTACCAAATATCAAAAAAACGACCATTATTAACTTAAATGATTACAGAATGTTTATAACATAGTAATAAGTGATATAAAAGGATTACTAAACATGAAAAATGTTCTTAATAGTATATAAAATAACTTTATTATTCAGGAGATTATTGAACAAATGGGTCAAGTCATACATTAGGTAAGAGAACTTCTTAACACAATTTTCCTTCTTTGGGTTATGCTTCTACTTTTTGATTATAGAGTACTATGATTGTGTGTGATATAAATATTTATATCCTATATTTTATTTATACTTTCTTTATGTGAATATACATAATTTATCTATTTTATTTACAAAATGATCTTTTTAAGGGATCTCCTTAACCCAAGTTCCATTCATTGGGTTGATCTTATAAGGAATTTTGATATATTATATTGTATTTATAATTGATTTATGTGTACTTATATGGAATAAACATAATTGATCTATTTTATTTAAAAAATGATCATTTTAAGGTACTTTGTCTCAATCTCTTTTCATTTATGCATATTTTTTTCATACATGACATTCTATTACACAATGTATAAACACCTTTGACTTTTCATTTCATTCAAAGGTAATATTTTCAATGATACATTTTACTAAACGATGAAAAAAAGAATGTTTGTTTTTAACATAAGCACCGATAAAGTCATTTTATACCACTACAAGTATTATTTGATCTTTGGCTTCCTTAACAGGCCATAATGTTTTTAAAAGGAAAATAAATATTATATACTATTTTAGGTATTTTGGGAATTGAAAATGGTTTTTTATGATGGATTTTTTATGTCAATATATTTAAATGATATATTGTGATTGAAATGTGGAAAATTTATCTTTCTTTTATGTTTGTTTTATGTGTTATGAATATGTTATGGATTTTGGGCATTGTTTATGTATACGGGTGGTTTCGGGATAGACCTAGGGAAGGTGATCCCGGGAGAGCTCTCTAATGAATTGTGTAATGTGATAGAGGTAAACATTAATGTTTCTCCTAATAGATTTAGGGAATATACTGTGATGGGTATTCCAATTTAACACCCTATGTAACTATGCAATCTACATTGTAAGTATGATATAGATTCCACAAGTTACCTTTATGTTTTATGTTTTTTAGGTTTTGTTTATAAATCTAATGATTTCATGAGGTATGTTAAAAATATTATGTTTTTATTGAATAAATCATTATTTCTATTTTATAACCCTTACTGATCTTTTTATGATCATCCCATGTTTTGAAATTTCTTTCACCAGAATTAAAGATTAATAGGATCAAGGATGGGATCAAGAAAACATCATGATGTCTAAAACATGGAATTAGAAACAACTCTTTTTTTCCAGAGTTTCTATTTTATGAAAAAATGGAAAATGATTAGAAGTGTCTACATTTTAATTTTTTAGATGTATTATAATATTTATGGCCTAATTCTCTAAAACTGTAAACCTGAAATTATCCTCAATGTGAATTATTCATTTAATTCCAGATTATGTAATGTTTAAGGATGGGTCCTTATAGTTTTTATCATAGGTCAGGATAGAAAAAACTAGAAGTTATGATATTATTAAATTAATATCTCAACATTATTTTTAATTTATGGTATTATTGAAAAGATATAGAATTTACAGATTACCATATTTCTTTGCCTAAGACATTTCTATATTGATAATGGTATTTCGAAGAGGAAACATGTCCGTTGTGATGGGAAGAAAAATAGAGGGAAATAAACTTCGAAATCAGCATCCTGAGATGGTCAGAATCGGAATTCTACAACATGTTGCTGTGATTGATCAGTTGAATCAGGTGATAAATGGTGGTTGTGTTTGTTGATGATATTTTGGATTATTCTAAATGAAAAAAATGAGAGTTAAAGTCATTTAATTTTTGTCTTTAAAAACATAAAGGAAAAGATATTGTATGTGAAATTCAAAAATTATGAGTTTTGGTTGCAAAAAATTTCATTCCTAGGTCACATTGTCTCAAAAAATGGCATAATTGTTGATTCTACTAAAACAAAAGTTGCTGATGAATGCCCAAGACCC
This sequence comes from Viscum album, assembly GCA_963277665.1. Classification (NCBI taxonomy): domain Eukaryota; kingdom Viridiplantae; phylum Streptophyta; class Magnoliopsida; order Santalales; family Viscaceae; genus Viscum; species Viscum album. The sequence continues at coordinate 562,094,476 of OY728162.1, forward strand.
AAATATATAACCAAGATCCGTAGTTTTCTTTGTTTTTCATGTTATTATCAGAGGTTTGTAGGAAATTTTGCATGGTTATCTAGACCAATGATTAAGTTTACTTGAAAAGGTCTTATGTTCATTTGGAAAAAAGAATGTGATTATTATTTTAAAAAATTAAAAAGAACATTGACGAATGATCCAGTTTTGGAACTATCTTCCCGAAATGGAGATTTTTTTATCTACAGTGATACTTCATTGAAAGGACTTGGTTGTGTCCTTATACAGAATGGTTAGGTAATTTCTATTGCTTCACTTTAGTTGAAACCTCATGAGTTTAATTACCCTACACATGATTTAGAATTAGCTACTATTTTTTTACATTAAAAATTTGGAGGCATCATATATATGGATTAAAATGTGAAATATATACTAACAAAAAAATTTAAATTATACATTCACTAAGAAAGAATTGAACATGAGACAAGAGAGATGTATGGAATTAATCAAGGATTGTGATTACATGATTCATTACCATTCTAGATAAACAAATAATGTGGATGATGCTTTGAGTTGAAATATTAATTCTACATTAACCATGTTATGTTTAGAATCATATCCTTTGGTTATTGATTTGATTAACTTTGTAATGAAAGTTATTGGTGTAGGAAAATTTCTCTATTTTGTTTCAGGTGTCAGTTAAATCATCTCTTTTAGACAGAATTAAGCAAGTGCAGAAGGAAGATAGTGAGTTGTAGAAAAAGGAAGAGGTGTTTTAGAAGAGCATGTTTCCTAATTTTTACATTTATAATGATTGTGTTTTGAGGTTTGGGAAGAGATTATATGTCCCCTGTGATTTGTAATTGAAGAAAGAGTTATTATGTGAAACTCATAGTTCTCCATTTTCAGTTCATCCTTGATGTTCTAAGATGTACATAGATCTTCAAGAGTATTCCTGGTGGGACGGAATAGAAGGAAATATTTATAATTTTACTGTGAGGTGTTTTACTTTTCAGAAGGTTAAAGAAGAGAAGAAATTACCGAAAGGGATGCTTCAGTCTTTACCTATTCCAGAGTTAAAATGGGAAAATATATCCCTGGATTTTGTTGTGGGATTAACAAAGACATATCGAGGTAACTATGAAATCTGGGTCATTTTTGATATAATAACTAAATCTACTAATTTCCTTCCTATTAGAGATACTTTGTCTCTAGATCAACTTTTTCAATTGTATTATAAAAAGATAGTCAGGTTTCCTGGAGTTCCCCTCTTCATTATATCTGATCGTGATTCCAAGATTACTTCTATATTTTGGAAAGGCCTTAAGAATTCATTGGGTACTAAATTAAATTTTTGTACATCTTTTCATCCTCAATCAGATGGGCAATCAAAAAGAACAATTCAGACCTTGAAGGATATGCTACATGGTTGTTCACTGGATTACCAAGGATTTTGGGACAAAAATATTTCTTTGGTTGAATTTTATTATAATAATAGTTTTCATTCCAGCATACAGATGGATCCATTTGTGGAATTATATGAGAAGCAGTGTCAAACACCAACTTTTTGGGATGAAGTAGGAGAAAGGAAAATGATGGAACCAAAATTGGTAGGAGAGATGGAAGAAAAAGATTAGTTGATTTAGAAGAAATGAGAATATCTCAAAGCAGGCAGAAAACTTATGCAGATAACTGAATGAAGGATATTTCTTTTGAGGTTTCTGACCATGTCTTTCTCAAAGTTTCTCCATGGAAATGTGTGATGCATTTTGGTAAGAAGGGAACGTTGACTCTGACGTTCATTGTACCCTATTAAATCTTGTAGAATGTTGGATTAGTTGCCTATAAAGTGGATTAACCTCCAATTTTATCCCAGGTACATAATTTTTTTATGTTTCAATGTTGATAAATTATATGATAGATCCATCTCATGTTTTGAGCCTAAAGGTAGTTCAATTGGAAGAGAATTTATTTTATGAGGAATAACCAGTCTAGATTTTTAATCATAGAGAGCAAGTGTTTTGGAATATGGTAATCCATCAAGAAATGTTTTTATCGAAAAACTATATGGTTGAAGAGGAAATTTGGGAATCTGAAAATGCTATGTGGTATAAATACCCCCACTTATTTTATAAGTGAATAAAAATTTTTAGGACACAATTTCAAAATCGTGGGAAGGATGTAACATCCTAGGTAAATCCAAAATTATATCATCTCATATTTATTAATATTTGTGAATTAAATATTAATTTTACTATAAAGGGGATGTTATGTCTGATGGCGTACCTAATATGCAACAACGAGTTTCTTTGAAATCTTACGCTGAACACAACGTTGGGACATACTATAAAATAATAATATAATATTATTTTTAATAGTAGTTAACAACTAGCCGTTTTATTTGTGGTAATGAATAGAACTAACTACAATATGATTATACAAGTTTTTTAAATGTTTTTACATTTATCCAATTAATGTTAGAGGCTTAAAATGTGAATGAATCCAATTTTAAGCACAAATATTCTAATATTCTTTAAAAGTTTGATTTACTTCCTTTTGATGGATAATCATATTTAAATCTAGTTTTTTTCACATTAAAATGTTTTTCTTGAAAAACAAATTATTCTTTATAATCCTAATATCAAAATTTATTTGGGGAATTTTTTTTTGTATTTTTTTGATAAAATTTAGTTTTTAATGAATAGTGAAAAATACTATATTTCAAAACTTCCTTTTAATATAATTTATTTATATCGTTATACTATCTTTTTAAATGGTTTTAAAGTTTTCTTATATTATATTTTTATTATTTAATCCAATTTTGGTCATTAGATGTAATTTCACTTTGAAATTGGACATAGACAAGTGTCAATCTTTTGATACATATTATTTCTTAAAAACACGCATTTTGTTTTGACAATGAGAATTAATTTTAAATTAATTAATGAAACTTCAATGATTTTAATTTGGTAAAATAGAAACCATTTTTTAATTAGTAATATCAAAAATAATTTAGGCTAAATTTTTGGTATTTTTCTGAAATTTTTCAATTTTTATGAATAGTGAAAACACTAAGTAGTATTTAAAAAATGACTTTTCATTTAAATGATCTCGTACCGCTTTTGTGAATTTAATTTTGAAAATCTGACATACATAATTTTTATAATTAAGTAAAATGTGGTTTAATTAGATGAAAATAATTTTTGGTGAATAGTAACTTTTGACTTTTATTTACCGCAGATAAAGGTAAATTGGGCAATTCAAGGTAAAACATATATTATAAAAACATAAAATTATGCTAAAAAGTGTCCTAATCCATTTGGTTGATACATTGATGACCATTATCATTCTTGTGTTGATTTTGGTACCCCATGGAGCCACATAAGAGTGATAATGAGACTTTATATTAACTACTTTAATGTAATGACAAAAATGATGTAAACATATATTTTTTAGTAAATTAATATTTACATGGTATTAAATAAGTTATATATTAGACTATAAATATTCATTATAAATCTAAAAATATTTAATATATCATGGTAATTTATTTATAATATTTAGACTAAAATAATTAAAAAAATTATGACACAATAACGATGCAATGTTTTCATCATTAATGAATTATTTCAATAAATAAGAATTTAAAAATTAAAAAAATTTCCAAAACCTATCCAATACTTATTGGATGATTTAATTTCGAACATGAGTCATCTTATATTTAACTTTAATAAGTTTTGGACCTTTATAAACCAAAATTAATTATATAATAAAATAATATTTTTAAACTTTCATAAAGAGCCCCTCCTCCCCTTTTATAAAGCAATCCCCTCTAACGCATTACTCAAACCTCTCATTTCCCTTGGATAGTCCAAACTCTTCCCAAATAACCTCTTAGGATCCCTATATTCCACCTATAGGCCTTACCTTAGGCAGAAATAACTTCAAGAAATCTTTTTGGTTCAAACCAAAGGAAGTTACACGATTTAAAGGTAACATATTCTCTTTTGTTCATTTGTATTATTTTACTTATCCAACCTCATAAACTATTTATATTATAATATTTAATGAAAACACCACTATACTCAATATACTAGGTTTTGTTTATGTGAATAATTCTGGATACACTTACACAAACCTCAATCTAATGGGTAAAGAACGCACTATTTCTGTGGACAGTGAACGACTGCCTCATGAAACAATGATTGTTCAATATTCTACTACCACCTCTTATGGTGTCCATTAAGATGTAACTTTATTTACATGTGATATATATTATATTTATATTTTCTTTATACTTATTTATATTTTCATTTATATCATACCTTTATGGTTTCTATAATGGGTAAATACGATAATTTCATTTGAGGAAGTGCGGACTACCGCCCCCTCAAAGTGATATAACTCATCCATTCCATATGTGGAACCTATAAATGATGGTGTTTATGAAATTGTATATTATATTATACTGGAATTATAATATACCGTTGTATTATTATGTTTTCATTCCAGTAAAATAAAAAATATAAATGAAAGTACTATTAATGTAAACGTACGACTTACCATCTCCATGAACAATGCATTTAATTTATTACCACCAAATGTTATGTACTATTATAAATACATATATATAATGGATATATATATGATAAATATGATATCTAAATCATTAATATCATCATCGAGATATTGTAATTTTGACCACATTAACAACTTATAATTATAAGAAGTTCATTTTTTGACTTAAGTACCAAATATCAACAAAACGACCATTATTAACATTAATGATTACATAATGATTATAACATTGTAATAAGTGATATAAAAGGAACAATAAACATGAAAACTATTCATAGTCAAGTATAAATTAACAATAGTTTATCTTTTAGGGGATTAAATAATGAATAGGTCAAGTTGGACATGAAGTAAGAGAACTTCCTAACCCAATTTCCCTTCTATGGGTTAATATTCTAATTTTTGATTATTGCGTACTATGATTATGTGTGATTTAAATTTATATATCCTATCATTTATTTATACTTTATTTATTTGAATATACATAATAGTTATATTTTATTTACAAAATGATATTTCTAAGGGATCTTTTTAAACCAATTTCATTTTGTTGGGTTCATCTTGTACATATTGTTTATGTCATGCTATGAATATGTGAGAAATGAATTTTTATATATTATTTTGTATTTATTAGTTATTTAAATGTACATATATTTAATACACATATTTGATCTATTTTATTTACAAAATGATCTTTTTAAGGGACTTCGTCTCAATCTCCTTTCATTGAGGCATATTTTTTTATATACATGAATATCTTTAATATGGTGTATAAACATCATTGAATATTCAGTTCATTCAAAGTGAATACTTTTCTACAAAGAGATTTACTTAAAAAACATTGTTTTTTTTAACGTAAGTGGTGACAATGATATTTTCCTCCCTGTATGTATTATTTGATATTTGGAGTCTTTAACAAGCCCTAATGTTTTTAAAAGGAAAATAAATACCATATACTGTTTTTGTATTTTGGTAATTTAAAATGGTTTTGATGATGTATTTTTTATGTCAATATATTTAAACAAAATATTGTTATTAAAATTTGGAAATCTTATCTTTCTATTATGTTTGTTTTATGTGTTATGAATATGTCATGGTTCTTGGACATTGTTTAGGTATACGGTTGGTTCTATGATAAACCTTGGGCAGGTGACCCCGATATTGCTCTCTAATACTTTGGGTAACATGATAGAGGTAAAAGTTAATGTTTCTCCTATGATATTTAGAGAATATATTGTGATGGGTATTCCAATGTAACTATCTATGTAGCTATGATATCTATAATGTGTGTTTGATATGGATGCCATAAGTTACCTTTGTGATTTTTGTTTTCTATGTGTTATTCATAAATATTAAGATTTTATGAGGAATGTTAAAAAGAATATGGTTTCATGGAATAAATTTTTCATTCTATTTATTAACCCTCACTGAGCATTTTATACTCATCACATGTTTTGAAATGTTTTTCATAGGACATAAAGTTGAATTGGGTCAAGGAAGGGATCAAGGAAAAGTCATGTTGTCTAAAACACTTAACTATACATGAATCATTTTTTGAGGAGTTTTAATTTTATGATGAAATGGAAACTTATTATAAGTGTGTACTTTTTAATTTTTGAGGTGTAATGTAATAGTTATGGCCCAATTCTCTAAAACTATAATCCTGAAAAGATCCTCAATGTGAATTATTCATTTAATTCAAGATTATGTAATGTTTAAGGTTGGGTCCTTATAGGTAATCATTGCACCATTCTGAGGAGAGGCTCTAGAAATGGTTTGAGATGACCACTGGGGTTGCCTTTTGATGAAGTTCCAACTATGGCTAAGGAGGCAGTTGGTGAGATTTTGAAGAGTAGAGGACTTGTCTTGCGACCTCCACCATAGTGAGAGTACAATTTGAGAGGTACTCTTCGATTATCATGTTCATACCCAACATTTAAGATGCTGAGTAGGCGAGGGCGTCCTTTTATTCATTGGGGCCCTGACCGCCTTTGGGATTTATACGTCGAGTGGCGGCATTGGTCGTTGGGATGCCATTTGGATAGTAGGTTTCTCTACAGGAACCTGCAATATACATATATGACATATACATACCACAAAAATCAATCAAATTAGCATTCTCTTAACCATATGAATATTTGAAAATTCATCTTGGCCTCCTTACCCTATTTATTTTTTTTGTAACATTAATGGGATTGAGTGGGATTAGACTACCCCCTCGGTTAAGGATTCACGTCATGTTCACCATTTTTTGTTTCGCCTCTGAGGGAGACGCGGGTGTGCGATTGGGAAAAATAAAAAACAGTCTGACATGTGGAAAGCATTTGTCTATTATTATAGAAACATTCACGTTGCCATATTTGTTTCAACCAGATCCATATTTTAATCCTTTAAATGAGGATTTGATTTACCCTGTGAGGACTGGGTAGTTTATTCCTTCTATATTCAAAAGGAGGTGCCACAGTCAAATGGCCATAGTGGGCGATTTCATGGGGTTATTTACTTATGAAATCAGTCCTTTTAGGATATCAATACCTCGGTTGGGCTCTAATAGGTTTAGTCATGGATCCATAAACACCCAATTACCCTAGTATCCATGGGTCATGTTATAGCTTTCCAAATTTAGGTGCTCGTTGGATGTTGGTTTGGCCAACGACACTTAAGGACTCCATTGATCGAGAGGATGGGAAGATGGGCTCACTACACCATTTGGAGGGGGGATTATTGCCTCTTCTATAACTCTCTTATAGATTTAAGTTGTGTTCATAAGTTCATGAATCCTTGGTTCAATCCCAAAGAGTGTGTCCAAGGGATAACACTGGTTTGAAGGATTGTCATATGCATACATGAATTTGATGCTACAGAGGCAATGATGACTTAATCTATGAAATAATGTGCTCTAGATTTTATCATCATCTATGGGGGGTGGAAGGCGACTTTATTATGGTATTATACCCACAATATGGGATTTCTACATATACTCAAAAGTGGAATCAGAGCCCACATAGTTTGGGAAACTTGGGGCTTATGCATGGGAGCTTCCCATTTAAGGGGATATGGTTGGGTAGAGCCTTTTGGATGGGAACCCCTTTTGAGCTCGGACCTTCAAAAAGTCATCCTATGTATCCTAGTATTACTATGAATCAGATTTATCATAGTTCAAGCTTTGGTTTGGGTCTTATCCATGATAACCACCCATTTGAGAGGTCATGATTGTGTAAAACCTTTTGGAAGGGAACCCTTTTGATATCAGGCCATCAAGAAGGTATCCTACATATCCTGGTTTGACCTGGAATCAGTGTTCTTATAGTTAAAGTAGGGTCATTTGTGTGGATTTTGGGATCATCACAAGTCTCTAAGCCCACGTGAGTCATACTCGGTGTGAGAAAATATTGGATGTGAGAGATCCGACCAACCACACACCTCCTCTCCCGCAGATTGGAGAGAGTGGGCCTACAACAGAAGAGGTCGGGGTAACTGTGGAATAGGGAATGAGGAAATGAACCCTTTAACATGGGATGACATTTGAGGTTCAGCTACTTGAGCCTCAAAATATTAGGGACTTACCCTAGTGGGAGATCCCTATAACACGTTCTCAGAAAGGGCAGTAATGTTGACTCTCGTCATAAGGAGAAGTAATAATGATTCCTTCGACTGATCACCATTCCTAATTGAATGGAAAATCATGTGATCAACCTTTATCCCTAGAACGAGGAGGTTCATGTCAGCTTCCCAAGGTTGGAATCTAGGTTACCATGGTAATGTTGACTTACAAACATCCATGGAGTCCAAACCATTGTGGGGAGATCCTTTGTGACTCCGTATACCATGGGTATGTAAACTTAAATGGGCACGCTGATGCGCCCGATGATCTAATCATATGGGTCTGGTGGCTTTGGAGGAGGCTTTGACCTAATGCTAGGGGATTGGTTCATTGAGGGATATGGAGGACTAGATGTTAAAATAAGGGAGAGATTGGGTTTGGAGGGAAGAAACCTCAAGGATTCCCCATTTCACATATTGTTTTCTTATGTGGGATGGGGTGGGGTGGGGGTGGGAAGGGGGGTCTGCATAACATAGTGGTATGCTGGTAGATGGGTCATCCATGTGTCGAAGAACTACATGGGCTTGGGCATGGACGAAAACACACCCAAGTGGTACATGGTTCTAGATGTGGTCCGCCACACCAGTTCAGATTCCATCCATGTACAGATGCTATACGTGAGTCTGTGTGAAATCCGGATAGCGAAACACTATTTGGAACTCCTTATCGAAGGCGGATCCTGGGGACTATCGTTCGTAGGGAGTGAATCCATCAGGAATTGTGGCTCGTGATTACACCAATTAGGTCCACAATATTCCTATTATTAATAATGTCATTCATTTTATGGTTCACTGCTCATTATACATGAGGAAACATGGTTTTTAATTTTGGGTTTTCCAATGATTCGAGACTAAAGCTATAATCCTCTCCTAATTGTTACTTCCAACCTCTAGGGTCTTCTTCATGCTTTCTTCATCCATACTTTTTCAACTCCTTCTATGATCCTTTTATAGACAATTGGGGAAATCATATCTATGGTAACACAACACCATTTGTGGAATCCCATGAAGAGATATCTCAATCCACAAATGACTCCTCCAACCAAGGTTTATAGAGGCTATAGTTCACGAGTCATGATTTGCGGAACCCTACCAATTTTCTTACTCCAAAAACTACTGAGTTCGCAAGACAATATGAAGATAGCCTTCGCGTACTTGATTCCACTGGCAATGTGGTTACTGGGATCCAGGGTTCTCTAGCCACTACTCCGTGGGCCCGCGCCTCGCAGGTCATTCCACATACTAGAGGTTTGTCGTTCATGCGGTCCGTGATCCCTTCCTGGTGACTGTATGTGGGACACTTAAATCTCAGGGAGAAATTCAATTCCTTCAAGATTATTTCAATGTTTGCAACTTAATTTCATCCCACTCTACTAGACATGTAGGAATTCTTGCTTCCTTCTACAAAGTGATTGTGAGACAATTTTCTTCCCTTAGTGAAGTTTTCAGGACCCTACGATATAATAATATATATATATATATATAGTAAATGTATTTTTTATTTAAATAAATTTAGTATAATTTTATAATTATTTAAATATATAAATTTATTTTCTTATAATTATATTAATATTTTCTAATAATAATATTTATTTATTTATAATTATAAATAAATAAATTTATAAATATAGTAAATAAAAATTTATAAATATATTTTATTATAAAATATAAATTAAAATATATTATTAACATTAATAATAAATATATAATCTTAAATGAATGCATGTTTGAAATGATTTAAATTGAATATTTAAAAATGAGTACACTGTAAAAATATTTTCAAAAAGGATAAGTTTTACTAATTAAATATAAATTATTAAAAAAATATGGTTATATATTGAAATAAGGATGAATAAATATTGAAAATATAAAAACATAATAAATTAATATATATAAATATATAATATAAAATGACTTAATTCCATAAAAAAAATAAAAAATAAAAAATATTAAAAATGAACTAATAGTTAAATCTAAAAATATTGAAAAATAAAAAAAAAATAAAATTTAATGATTAAAAAAATAATATATGTATTATATCATTTTTAATGTAATTATAAAATAAAAACCAAAATATTAATAAATTACATAAATATTAGATGTATGTGATTTTATATAATTAAGATTTCTTTAATTATGTAAATATTTATTTGTGTCCATTGTATATAAAAATGCATTTTGTTTTTGTATGTGAAATCAATGTAACTCACAATGGATATATTTTTATTTAAAATATCAAACAACAATCAATTATATACATTTCTCTATGCAATTAATCAAATTTTTTATTTAATATTAATTTTTTATTATAAACCATTCATCACTATTAATATGGATTATTTAATGTGTATGCATAAATATTTTATATTATATTAAATCATATTTTAGTAAATATTATTCATTCACAAATGAAGAAATAAATATATATATATATATATATATATATATATATATTTCTATACTAAATGTATTAATAAATAATTATGTATATAATTCTTTAAAAATGAATAAGGCAATAATATTTTTTTTTAATTATTATATTTTTTCATTTTATATATTTATATTTAACATATATTATTTATTACTATTTATAATTAATATATATATATATATACTTTATTCATTTTTATTAATTATTGTTTCATTAATAATTTTTATAGTTTTTTTTAATTTATTCATTTTTATTTTTTTGTTTAATTATTACAAATTATTCATTTTTATTTTTTGTTTAATTATTAAAAATATGTCATTTCATATAAATATATTTAGTTTATTAATATTCATAATATATATATATATTTATAATAAATTAATTAATTTTTATTAATAATTATTTAATAAATAAAATCTTTGAATGTTATCTTAATTTTCTCATTTTTAATTTTTATTCATTTAATTATTTCATTTTATTCATCTTACAGATATATATATATATATTTCATATATACTATTTATTAATATTTGTAAATTATATATATATGTATATTAAATTTATTAATTTTTATCAATAAGTATTTAATTTATAAAACATTGATTTTTATTTTTAATTTAGTAATTTTAATTATTATTTGTTTAATTTTTTTATTTTATTTGGGATCATTATCAGCACTAATTTTTATGATTATGTGTACCTTTATTAGCACAAATAATAAAGCGCTGATAAAGGTCAACAATGTTAAAGGTCTGTTTTATAGTAGTGATGTTGTAGAAACCAGACTACACGATGTGTGTTCCTCACAGTAAAAACTGTGTATGTTGGGATTTTATAGAAATCAACGTAAGATTCATAATTCTTCTAGATCCAGTTCTTCCAACTAGAATCTTGCCAGTTGACCACTCTAATGTAATGGATTTCACCTTAGACAATCAGTTTCGGCCATCTAGTGGAGGGAAATCAGAATCTGATTCACCCGATTAATGACATACATGCATAGTTCATCCCTAGTGTCATTCCAAACCATTATTTTGATCCTATATCCATGAGACCATCATTTTAAATCTTCAAATCACTTTAATCCATCCTTGATTCACCGAAACATTCATCTATTGAAAATCTGCTATGGATCAGGGGGTCTGATCATTTTTGGTCCCATCAAACATTGTCAAATCTTGACCTCGTGGTCCAAGAATGAATATCAAAAAGAACAGTCAGTGAAAAGAAAATTAAATAGATTTTCAATTATCGTTTCCCAAGCTTTCATTGCCAACCAAAACAAGTTTGTATAACCGAGGTGAGAAAACAGAATAAAAAATTTTAAATGAGTTCACAGGATCATACAATGGATTTATTTAAATGATGATCACGAAAACAATATAATAAAGCTCAATATATTTATTCAATTGTAGATGAATTTTAAAATTGACGATTCCTTCTTCAATTTTGATCATTCATAGATGAAGAACATGTTCACCAATGAATGAGATAAGTCATTTTTTTCAGTGCACCTTGATTCGTATGGATCAAGAGTTTTGTTACTATTTGATTCTTTTTCATCAATGACATGGTTGAAAATAATTCTCTCAATGATCACATGGTTATGCGATTAAACCTATAAATCCATAATAATTTTCTATATATGGACAGATTTCAATTGTAGGTCATTTAATTTAAATAAAATAATTTAATTACTTATTTAACTAAACACACATGCCAACAACTACTTTTATCTCAATGTCCCTGGCAAACCCATTATATATTGTTCCTAGTGTAAACCTAAAATTTCATATTTAATCATGGTCTAGGATTTTTTTATCAAAGGCTTAGTTTATGAGTTATCCCATTTTCTTGAATAAATCATATGCACATGATATTTAATAATTAAAATATTTTTATAAAATTAATATTGGGCACATTGGGTCTCAAAATTATACACTGTCTCATTTCCAGGCTCCAAAAATATTTCTAGGTAAATTTCAAAGTATTACAAGATAAAAATAGGGTCTCTATACCCAATATAATTAGTTTGAAGACTGTGAGTGGTTCTCATTCCATTCTATTATCAACAATGTATTTTTATTTGGATATGGTTTACCATGAATTGAACATCATTATAGATTTTGGACTGGGTCATCCATTACTATGATTGTTCTGATTTTTTTCCAACCTTATAGGGTTTTACTAGTTTCATGTTGTGCCATTTTTGAATTAAAGGTCATATTTTATAAAATTATTCACTCATGAGGACTTCATCGAAGTGTGATCTAGTGTGGGTCACGTTTAAAGAGAATACCAATTCATTTTTTTAGATTGAAAATGGTGTTTTATTCTAGAAATGACCCTTGAATCATAGATAACATGGTCTACCTCCTTCAACTACCATTCCTTTCTACATCCCTTATATCTATAAGGGAATCATGGAAACCATTGTATACATTTTATGGGTGGATAAATGAACACTTTAGATTCAACATAAATTGGAAACATGGATATGTGTGGAGATGGGTCTCTCGATAGAAATTCTTCCATGGATATTATTATGTGTGGGTGTGTCAATACAGTTATGGCCAAAGTACTTCTTCAACACAAAAAAGGATTTATGATTAAATATCCATCGTTAAGGGCCTGTGGTATCCGATTGAATTTTTTTTTCTATGGGTTTCAAGGTGGAAAACACTATTATGGATAACCTTATGATAGTGTTGTTCACTAGAAAAAATAGAAAGGCTGAAAATCCAACGTTCGCATCCCCTATAGTGTAAACTTCCCCACTGACCCCTTGGACTATGTGAACATTTCAATTACCATTTCACCAATTATGGTCTTACTACACTAATCTCTTTCCTCTATGGTGGTCAGGTCTTCTATGGTCATTCCCCACTCATATATTTCCTTCTCCTGTAGTTATTTTTGGCAACCTTGACATTTTTCAACCTCCTTGCACCTCCTCTTTCGGGATTGAGGATCTTCATATCCCCCCTATGTGTTAATGTATATTGATCTAATGTAATTCTTTCCCGGTTATGAACCCCATGAGGGAATTACTACTCTACCACTTTCTCCTTTACATAACTTCTAGGTCTTTCTACTCAGCTTCCTGATCATGGAGTTCCCCATTTTTTATTTTATTATGTTGACATTTTCTTATAGTTTTCAATATCATGATTATTTTTCAACTCCAAAAATCTTAAAATCTATTTCCATGGATTAATTTGTCCACTAGTTATGTCCATTGAGATGAAAAATTGTCACTCCATAACAGTTTGCTTAGTTATATATCAAATATTCCTAAATGACCATGAATGGTTATGAGAAGACTATAATATGATTTTAATCATAGATCTACAACCCAACGACCTTAAGTCCCCTATCCCCACTCCAAATGACCCCATTTCTCTTTTAGAATAAATAATTCATATGCACTACATAAAAATGTGAATTTATATAAAAAAATTCATGACCAACTATACTTTGTTTTGACAACATTGGATGAAAACACAATGGAGAGGCAATCATTCATTATACCATTAAACACCAGGTTAAAAATTTCATTCACACCATCCTCATAAACAACCATATTTGGTATTTTTGAAAAAATAAAGTACATTAGAATGTGGTTTAATTTTTATTACAATATATTACTGTAAATGTTTCTACTCCCTCATGTTTGAATTATTTCACCCTCATTTATGAAAAATGGGATGTTCAAGAATGATAAGGACACTGAAGGGACCATTGAGATTTTTAAAATTTATCAAGAGGATGATTTCTCAGAGTTTATTTAAATTCCCTTACTGACTCTATTGAGAAAAAAGGAGGGTGAATTTAATTTGTATGGGTAATTATGGATTAAAAATCTATATCATAGACAATAACCACTTTTATTTATTTTTCTTTGGTGACTAGTTCACTTGGTGAAATAATAAAAAATGGGATTTGAGAGTTTAGTATTGCTTAGACAGATTTGTCACCAATGTAGAAGGATTGATGAACATACAATATATCTTTTTCTCCCATATACCTTACAATAAAAAATAATCCTCACATATTCTAATAAAGTTATACAACTTTAAAGAGAATACCTAAGACTTATTTTTATTTATATAGTGATTATAAAGGAATGATTTTAAGCATCTCATTCAATCTTAATGGGAAAATAATATACAAGTAAAATCTTGGATGGTTCTTCAAAAAAACAATGGATCTTTAAATTGGTCATCCTCAAATTTCCTAATAGGAACCATCAAAATTTATATAGTTTGGAAAACATAAAACATGAAATCAATCACATGGATGCTATTCTATTGGAGGCTTAGGGTGATGACTTTACTTAGAATTGGTCCAAATAAAAAATTACCTATCACAGAGACTTTTGGAAAAATTATATAGGGATAGAGAAATATCTATTGATCTCTGTATAAGGGACAGAGATAGGAATATGGGTTATTTTTAGGAATTCATCAAGTAAGGTAAATACTTTGGTAATCTCAACATGAAAATGTATGATGTCTCTTTTGTATGTAATATTGTTGTTAATGGACAATTTGTAGTGGTCCGTTTCTTGAAAATGTTTTCCTTTAATTGAAATGAAATGGATAAACGTTACCCTTCTGAGAGCACCAACAATACTTCTTTTCTGGATAACAAAACTTACATTACTATCAATAAAAATAAATTTAAATTCTGGATATTACTAATTGATATGACATTAAGGTGGATGTTAATGATATAAAACCTTATAGTTCAGCATGACCTAATGGTTTTCCAATTTCATTCTTCATTAAATATTTTTATATTATAAACATTGATTTCATTACATCTATCCAATAATTTTTTGAGGCTGTAATATTTCTAGGGCTACCTACATAAAAACTTCTATACTCATCTTGAATGTGAAGTATCAAAACTCATTTGATCAATATAGGCCAATAAACATGTTCAATTTAACATATAATTTTGTGAAATATCATTAATGACATGCTTACAATTTTATTTCTTCATAGAATAAGGGAGAATAATATATATTCATTAATGATGTGAACATACAAGGTTCTATTGGTATGGGACATGTTTTTTTAGTGGATCTAGACTATTTGTTTTCGCACCAACATAATTGTTAAAATTGACATGGTGAAAGTAGAAATCATAAAGGAGTGAAATATAATTCTCATGATTATAATAAGAGGATTGTTCACAAAATGGTATTGTGAATTAATTTTTGTGTTCTATTCATCCTTATAGATCTGAATGACTCTTATGATAAAAATATTTGGCTTCTCTAAATTAAATCTGGGATTATAGATGGATACCCCATGTCCCCTACCCTCTTCATTATTGACCAAGTCTCGAGGAGTAGAAACATTAATTAAGTAGTCCATTATAGTGACATATGGTCATTAAAGTATAGATGAGGTATCATAGGTATCTAAAATATATTCATTGGGAAAAAATATGATTTTATTTATCAACGATAGGTCTTTTTCCATTCTAAGCATTCATTAAATCCTTTAAACTTATGGAAAATTGAGTTGGAATAATGATATCTTGACCAAAAATTAGTATTTATATACATCATAGAAGCTCGGTCATCAAAATATCCTTGATCTAAGGATAGATGGATCTTACTAGTTGAAATTTCATGATGTCTTATTTAGTTTCTCCCCTATCCACTGATAGATTATAGATTTATATCATTTATGATTTGATAGAAATGATTAGTAGTTAATTTTCAAACAGTATAAACATCTTCTTATATTTTTGAGGATGGATTAACCTCCTCAATAATGTACTCTCATGTATGCATGTTTTATATGTCAATAATTCTGCTAAAATAGTACCAATCATGTTGAAAAGGTTCTAAATGGTTTCTTCCATGAATCCAATAATGAAGGGTGCTGTCATTGGGTTAATTTATCTATAATTTTGAATCCATAAGAGGAAATAGGTTTTTATGAAAATAATTTAGGTGAAATCATGTTATATCATCAGGAAAATTTAATAAGGGATGTTTTGATTCTAATTCCTTATACTCAATATTCTTCCACTTTAAATAAAGATGCAACCAGATAAATGTGGATGATAGTATATAGGGCCTCTAAAAATAATGTTTGGGATTAAAGGACTACTAAATTTTCCATATTCACTAATGATAGTTTTTTTGCTACATGTGGATATCATTTTTGGGGGGAAATTGGATTTGGCTAACTATCTTCTTCCTGGGATGCACAGTTCCAAATTTACATTATCATGAAGCCATCCACTAACCTAAATTTATTAAGGCCATGCAGGTTGATGATAAAAATATGGTTAATGATTACATTAAACTAACCAATAAGGATGATAATTTGGAATTCATTTTGATAATCTATGCTTGAATTAATGGTGAGGGATTTTATAAGCTCAGGTAAGCACCACAAATTATTATCTTGTGGGAATAGTCTACATGGATTGATTTAATCCTATCTAAATCTAAATTCCTTGGTCATCATATATACCAAAATTCTATACTAAGGGGTTAAATGTTACAATAAATACCAATTTTTATATTTTCAAATTGTACATGATGCAATTATTGGAACAATTAATCAATAAAACATTTATTCATAGAAGTATAATGGGCTTACTACACATGGATTATAATTGTGGTAGCATGAAAATATAAATTAAATAATAGGATCCCAATATCTTCTTCTCATTATGGATTATAATGTGAATCCAAACTCGCAAGGAGGCATATGTTGCATGATTCTCTCAATCGATTGTTGGACAACCTAGGAAGACCAATACCATTTTTGACAATAGAAATACTGCATTAAAAATGGTTGTATGAAGGACAAAATATACTTTTACCTTGCTATAAGGAATACCAAAGATTATGGTAGTTGGACAGAAATACTTTTCCTGGTTCTTCACCCCCCAAATTAGTTTTTTCAATGGGATGATGGTGGGAACATGCAGGTTAAATAGGTGCCCAGGGTAGTGTTGTGATATTTTCATCAAAATAATATGGGAAGTTATCATTATAATGTGTTCATGAACATAGGGGTCCTCATTTGTGATGTGTATTTTTCTATTCTCTTGTATTACTATGACCATTATGTTGAATCCCACTCTTTACAGGCTGAAGCTAGAGCAATGATGACTGGGATTCAATTAGGTACATTATACAATCACTATATTACTATGACTTAGACATATTATATATTTCCTTACAACTTTATAAAGGATGTGTTTCCACTTCACTAGTATTGTGATTTATTATATAATTCAGGGAAGATATTTTCTTGATTGGGGAATGAAGATCCTCCATACATGGAGTGATAGAAAAATTAGTGGAAATATTTTTCTCCAAAGGTATCCTAGGGATCCCATTTAAGGTGATTCCATTCCCAATTACCTACCCCCTGATTGTATTTCAATGTTTTCAAATTATTTACTTGTTATTCATTTATTTATACCACCTTGAACCATTCTATTTTGTATTTCTGTTCCCATATAACCCCAAAAAAGCGATCATTCATAATAAAAATTTAGATTAGAAGGAATTCCTACAATAATAACAACATAACATAATTCAAATAGCATAAAAAGTATTTATAAACAATACTATTAGACATATATTATTATTTTATAAATAATAAAAACACGAAAAAATAATATAAAAATTAACATGATAATGATTAAACTAAACTATAAAGAAATAAAAAATCATGCTAATCATATCATTATATCAGTTTCATAACTCGCATAGGAATAATTCAAATTTATTTGGGGTTGTGAAATATCATCATTTGACTTCCCAAATATTTTTTAAAAATATCCAAATGTTTTCCACTTTTTATGAATTTTATTGTAACTATCATGAGTTTCATTATATTATCACAGAATCCATTTTTTATAAATGTTGTCATAATTGAATTCCCAAGTCGCTGAAATATTACATTGTGTGAAACTTTTATGTAGGGTAATATTACATATATGAGATAACATAACCACTCAAGAAGTCCCATTTTATGATTTTAATGTTATGAAAATTCATAAAATCATATATGAATAATTTAACAAATCACATCATTATGGATTAATGGATAACATGGTGGATTTTATTTTTTTTTTCGATCCAGATCATGGAGTGGGAGTTCTGATCTTTTTTTGAATGATTTATGGGATGTTTAGGGAGTGGTGGTTTAGTGTAAGGGTTCCTATATGATTTTTAGGCATTATTAGATAATATTTTTCAATAGAAATAAGTCATTTTATGAATCAATGGGATGACGCTGCAATGGTGTTATTTGAGGAATCATGACATCTACATTAGATAAATAATTCCATAATCTAGATAGACCACACAGTGATAGTTATTTAACGATGTTTGACCCATATTCTTTTTGATTGTTATATCAGGAACCATTAGGGACAAGTAAGTACTTGGATTTGTGAGTTTTTATCATGGAATAACTCTACAAGATACATCATAATGGAGGCGTTAAACAATTTTTTAATGTATAAGATGATATTTGTAATAGTTCAAGTTGAGAAACCCCTTCATTGTTTTCTAATTTTAGGTATTACAAATAGAGAAAGAGGCTGATATAATTTTTCCCCTTATCCACTTTATAATCCATTTGATCTAAATCATTCATAATGATTTTTCACCTCATTTCTTAGTAAGATATAATTACATATATTTTTTGTTCTAATACCTTCATCCTCTTCCAATTTGGGTTCACTAACTAGTGTTTTAGATAGATAATTTCTCCAGATTATGGTGAAATATTCATTCATTATATGTATTTCATGTTAATCATGTAGAGGAGGTCCTAGGATGAGGTATTAATTCCCATGTTTATTGTATTATTTGATGTATGGTTCACATGTATTTATTTTGGGTTTTAGTGAATTTAGTGTAAATCGACCATCAATTTGGGTAATTAACATTGTAATTTTTTATATCTTCGGTATGGATATATGTTGATAGGGGACTATATATCATTTCTCTTATTTTCAGTTACATGAGGTCACTAGATGATTTTATCATTAGTTATTCTTATTTACATATTTTTTATTTAAATTTAATTTATTGTATTATAGGATTTTATGGAAGAGATAATTACCCATGGAATCAGAGGAGGTAAATATGGGATTTGAATGGATTATGGAACTTCAGTTAAGGTAGGAAGTATTTATTTTACTATGTCTTCTATACTTATAGTGATTTTATTTCATGATCCTTAATTGTAATTTATTTTTTGATTTTTGGTTGAATTGTGGTGTATCACACTACAAAATGGTATAAGATCATTTTTGCCTAATGATAAAAGTTTCACACACATATTTATAAATTATTCTACAGTTTTACCTAGGTTTAATGAGTTTTAATGACCCAGTTATTGGTTTTCTTGGTGCATGGAGTTTTTTTTCAATGAACAATATGTTTTCATTTAAAATTTTCTTTTAATAAGGGCATTAAATAAAATGGAATTTTATAGAAAAAAGTGGTTAAATAAGAAATTATTATTCATAATTTATTTGTAAATAGAATGCGGTAGTAAAAATAATTATTTAGTGGGATTTAGATAAGGGACTATATTGAGTAAAATAGAAGGTGATACCATTTCAAAATTGTTTAAAAGGAATATTTTGACCCAGTTTTTAATGGTGGTTGAAGGGGATTGGATGGGCTAGGTTTTTTTAAAATTCGAGATGTGTGGGTAATTCCCCAATTTCCAAAGATATTATGATATTTTTACCTTTTAGTTATTTTTCCATTCTATGTAATTGTTTTATGATGATTCATGGTTACATTTATTGGTCGATTATGTTTGGATTTTGGTATAAAAGAATAGATTGGGTTGAGGTAGTGTAGTTAACTATTATAGGGTAAAGATAGTTCTTAAGGACTCATGTAGAAGTATTTACAAACAAGATTGCAATGTAGAGAGACTATTAATGTTATGTTCATGAAATCAAGAGATATAGGGAAATTATCAAAAAAGGATTCATGTATGATGAGACGTGAATGATTGGTCCTTGATGGATAGGCACCATAGAGAAAAGATGGCAATATTGTGTGATTTTTTGCGTGCCCTATTTATTGTTTCATGCATGTTCCAAAAATGTTCTTGTTATTGGAGTCAAATTATATTGTGGGTAATTTGGATGATGAGTTTTGGACTCACCTTCAGTGATATTGTGTTTCAGAGACACTACATTGAAATAGAATTTATTGATCTTGTTTTTTTATGAGGCCTTACCACGAATGAGAAGATATTGGTTGTGATTTTTGACCAGATTTAAGTAAGAATGAATGGTCAAATAGATGAGATGAGACCAATATTCAGGAGAATGTGATCTGACTTTGATGTAAGACTTATCTTGAGTGACATAGCAGTGTTAGTAATATAATTTCTAGTATAAACATAAGTGAAAACATGCCCCTTGAGACTGTATTTCTAGTTTTCTATGAGTTTGAAGGGATGGTTTAGGAATTGAGGATGCCCTACCATACAACATTTAGTAGTCTTTGAGATTCATTATTCAAACAATAACATGTATCTACAGGTACATGTTGGACATGGTTTATTAAAATACCATGGGAATACAAGTATGGTCCATTTTGTGGTATAAGGTGACTCCCTTACATTAGGTATGAAGCCAAATATGGTATACTTATGTATTATGGTGGCCTAGATGACATAAAATGACCCAATTCACATGATTTTATGTTAATTGTGTGTTTTTGTGTGCGGATATGTTGAAAAATAACGATTTGAATACCTTATAGCTATTTCATGCACATATACTTAATCACAATGATAGTCATTATTAGTAGAGAATTTGGAATTCCTACTGGGTTATAAGACTAACCCATTATATGCGTATAATGAATGGATTTCAAAATATGTGGGTAATAAAAGATTTATTCACATATGTTATATGAACATCATGGATATGGACACATAGTAAAGGGTTATTATGTTATAGAGGATGGAGAAACAGTAGTTTAGATTATGTGATTTGATATAGAGGAAAATTTATTTTCAATATTGTTTTACATGTTTATCAACCAATGTGTTCTCTATATAT